>JANJGN010000101.1:327500-927500 GCA_026770705.1 Isurus oxyrinchus | reverse complement strand
TCCCACACTTGGAGCAGGTGTATGGCCTCTCCCCAGTGTGAACTCGCTGGTGTGTGAGCAGGGTGGATGATTGAGCAAACCTCTTTCCACAATCAGGGCAGGTGAATGGTCTCTCCCCAGTGTGAATTCGCTGGTGAACAGTGAGATCAGACGATCGCTTGAACCCAGTCCCACAGTGAAAGCACTTGAATGGTCTCTCATCAGTGTGAACACATTGATGGCGCATCAGTTCCCTGGAACTTTTATAGCACTTCCCACAGTTTTGGCACTTAAAAGGTCGCTCATTAGTGTGAACCCGTTGGTGAGCTAACAGGTTGGATGACTGAGTGAATCCCTTCCCACACTCAAAGCAGGTGAACAGCCTCTCCCCAGTGTGAATGCGTCGGTGAGTTTCCAGCTCAAATGGAGAATCAACTCCCTTCCCACACTCTCCGCATTTCCATGGATTCTCCCCATTGTGACTGCATTTATGTTTCGACAGGCCAGATGATCGGCTGAAGCCTCGTCGACACACAGAACACGTGTACAGTTTCTCTCCATGGTGAACGGTGCTTTTTCCTTCCATGTTCAAAAGCCGATTATATTCAGGTTACAATAAATTAGGCGACTCTGTCAGATCGTGCGGTGATATTTGGTTTCTGTGTTTCAACTGCGAATCCTCCTCTTCTAACACCCTGTGAAATTGATTTAAAAAAGAAAAAGGGAGTAAGAGAGAACCCACAAATACACAAAGGCAGGTTGTGATTGAATTGAATTGAGCTGAATGAATCTGGGAATTTGTGGGGCCGGCACAAGGAAAAAGTGACCACGAAAACTTCTGGATTGTTATAAAAACCCAACTGGTTCACTAATGTCCTTCAGGGAAGGGAACCTGCCACCCGGTCTGGGCCTACACAAAACTCTGGCCTCTATGAGTGCAGAGAGAGATTGAGGGAACAAGAACATGAGACACGTAATCTTTCAAACCCTCAACCTCCCACCTAGAAGGGCCAGGGTAGCAGGTGCATGTGTACACCATCAACTCCAAATTACCCTCCCAAGTTACACATTGTCCTGACTTGTTGGACATCCAGTTCTGGATGAACAGAAATTTCCTCTATTTAAATATTGGGAAGACTGAATATATTGTCCTCACTGACCCACACAGGCTCCCGGTGAAGCAGTTCCTCCATTTAAAATTCTCATCCTTGTTTTCAAATCTTCCTCTTCCTTATTTCCAGTCACACAAATGTTTGAATCTTTTTCCACAGGCAAACATACCTTCAGGTTCTGATGAATCAAGTGACTCTGTCAGGTTTTGATCTCATGTTTGGTTTGAGTCTTCCGCCTTCAAATCCTGTTCTTCTAATATCCTGTAAAAGAAAAATCATTATCAGTCTTGTATAGAAATTGAGAAGAGACAATGATTTTGCTGTGTGTAAATCCTCCACTTCTAATATTTTGCAAAAGAAATTTAAAAGACCTATATCAGAAGAGACAAACATTTCTCTTGGTTTGAGTTTGCTGTGTGTAAATCCTCCCCTTCTAACCCCCTGGAAAAGGAGTTTCCAAACTCCATCCCTGTCAGTCCAGGATAGAAATTCACAACATTCTCTCCTCCTGCTACCTGGACCAGGATGACCGCGCATGCGCCCTGCTGCACATTGCCCCTATAAAGATGGCGGCCGCTAATTCCGGCCACAAAGCTGGTGATGCGATCGCGCAGCTGTTGACGTCTGGTTCTTGTGCAAACACGGAACCAGAAATTTCTTATTCGGGTTTTAAGATTCCACCAGATGTTTATGAATCCTCCCCATTCAGTCCGCGTCCTCCATTATTCTCCTATAATTGGCCGTTTCGCATCGTTTGCACAGTCAAGATGACTACCTCGGGACAACTGCAGCACCCACACTGCGCATGCGCCGGCTCTCTCCCTCAATGCGCATGCTTCATTTACAACCCGTCATTGCGCTTGCGCAAGATGCTCCTGCCGTGAGGATAGGGCACATTCCTGTTCGCTATGAATCCTGGGTAAGCGCCCCGCCATTGAACATTGGTATTTTAGATTAGAAAATTATCCTTTGTGATCCGATTTATGATTGCAGCCATACCGCGAAGATATAAACTTATTAAATCAATGAATGCAGCAGCCATTAACAGGAGGACAAAGCCCTACAGTTAGATGTGAACTCATTGGAGTCTCAGTAGGTGTGCTAACAAGTGATTATTTTTGTCTTTGGAACATTTAAAACGCATTTTGTTAGTAGTAATGCAAAAGCATGAGACCCTTTGAACTTTTAGAGCTGGACTGTTCACAGGTATGGAAGCTGAGTAAATCCCATTGTGCACATGAAGTACCCGAATGGTCTCTCTCCAGTGTTGCTGTTTTCATTATTTATTCACGGGATATGTGCTTCACTGGCATGGCAAGCATTTATTGCCCATCCCTAGTTGCCCTTGAGAAGTGCGATGAACTTCCTTCTTGAACCGCTGCAGTCCATGTGGTGTAGGTACACCCACAGTCCTGTTAGGGAGGAAGTTCCAGGATTTTGACCCAATGACAGTGAAGAAGCGATGATATATTTCCAAGTCAGGATGGTGAGTGTCCTGGAGGGGAACTTCCAGGTGATGCTGTTCCCATCTATCTGCTGCCCTTGCCTTTCTTGGTGGTAGTGGTCCTGGGTTTGGAAGGTGCTGTCCATGGAAACTTGGTGAATTCCTGTAGCGCATCTTGTAGATGCTACACACTGCTGCTACTGTGCGTCGGTAGTGGAGGGAGTGAATGTTTGTAGATATATGCTAATCAAGCAAGCTGCTTTGTCCTGGATGGTGTCAAGCTTCTTGAGTGGGAACTGCATTCATCCAGGCAAGTGGGGAGCATTTCCTCACAGCCCTGACTTGTGCCTTGTAGATGGCGGACTGGCTTTGGGGAGTCAGGAGGTGAGTTAATCTTTGCACTATTCCCAGCCTTTGACCTGCTCTTGAAGCCACTCTCAGTCTGACCTCCCGGTCTTTGGCCTTCCACATTATTCCTTTGGAGTTCAACGGAAGCTCAGAGAACAGAACCTCATCTGTCGATCAAGCATGAGAAGCTCATCTTTGATCAGACACTTAACAATCTTCCAGATTTAACATTCATTTCAATGATTACAATTCAGAACCACCACTCCCTCTATTTCAGACAGCAGGTGCTCGTAATCGTTTTGCTGTTACCATTTATTCCCCTTGGGGCCTGTCTGTTGTTTCTCCTCTTATTAATTAGTTTTTTGTCTTGTCACATTATCACAATTCTGTCACCATCATACTGTTTGTCATTTAATCATTCTTGCCTTCCACCCTATGATAATGTTCATTCCTGATCTCGGTCTCTATTTCTCCTGACTCTGTAGTTGTTTGTAAACTATTAAATCTTTAAATTCTTCCAGTTTGGATAAAGGGTACTGACCTAAAACACTCACTTCGTTTCACTCTCCATTTAATCTTTTTGACCTGCTGAGTATTTCCAACATTTTCTGTTGGAAATCTAACAGGGAATTGCATATGTCAAGGAATCGGTATGACCACTGCACTATGGAAAGCAGTCAAAACATCCTGGACCGACGGGAACTGAACCATACATCTCTCACTCCAATTCACAAATGGAAAAAAACTGGAAATATTCAGCAGATCAATTGGAGACTGTGGAGAGCAAAACAGTTAATGGTTCAGGTCTCTGAGCTTCCATCAGAACTGGAATTAAAGGTGAGAGATGCAACAGATTTTCAGAGTTCACAGACAAGGAAAGGGGGAGAGAGAAAGGACAGAAGAGAAGGTTTGTGATCAGTTGGGAGTTTGGTGAGATTACTTAACACAAGGGATGAGGATGTAAGTTAAAACCGATAGTGATGGAACTAGCAAAGAAACTAAAGGTGGCAGAGCTATTCTGTAACTAACATCTATTTCGGCTCTGATTGGAAATGTGTTGCTTCTTTTTTGACCCATTTCACTTGTATTCAACATTGAAAACTCTCAATCCTTCTTTACTGAACCGTGATGGTGTAGTGGTATTATGGCTGGGCTCATAATCCAGAGACCCGGAATAATGTTCGAATTCTGCTATGGCAGATGGTGAAATTTGAATTCAATGGCAATCTGGAATTGAAAGTTTAATGATGACCATGAAACCATTGTCGGTTTTTGTAAAACCCCACCTGGCTCACTAATGTCCTTACCTGGTCTAGCCTACATGTGATTCCAGACCCGCAATGTGATTGACTCTGAAATGCCCTCTAAGGCCACTTAGTTGTATCAAACCACTACAAAGTCTCAAAAAAGGAATGAAACCGGATGGACCACCCAGCATCCACCTAGGCACCGGAAATGACAATGGCAATCTCAGCCCTGTCGACACTGCAAAGTCCTCCTTACTAACATCTGGGGGCTAGTGCCAGAATTAGGAGAGCAGTCTCACAGACTAGTGAAGCAACAGCCTGATATAGTCATCCTGATGGAACCAGACCTTACAGGTAATGTCCCAGACACCACCATCACCGTCTCTGGGTTTATCCTGTCCCACCGTCAGGACAGGCCCAGCAGAGGTGGCAGCACAATGGTATACAGTCAGGAGAGAGTTGCCCTGGGAGTCCTCGACATCGACTCTGGACCCCATGAAGCCTCATGGCATCAGGTCAAACATGGGCAAGGAAACCTCCGGCCGATTACCATGTACCATCTGCCCTCAGCTGATGCATCAGTGCTCCTCAATGTTGAACACCACTTGGAGGAAGGATAGTGGCAAGGACGCAGAGTATACTCTGGGTGGGGGACTTCAATGCCCATCACCAAGGGTGTTTCGATAGCACCACTACTGACCAAGCTGGCTGATTCCAAAGGGATATCGCAACTGGTCTGCAGTGGGTGGTGAGGGAACCAACAAGAGGGAAAAATACACTTGACCTCATCATCACCAACCTGCCTGCTGCAGATGCATCTGTCCATGAAAATATCGGTAGGAGTAACCACCGCACAGCCCACTTGGCGACAAACTCTCATCTTTACATTGAGGATACCTTCCATTGTTTTGTGTGGCACTACCACTGTGCTAAATGGGATAGCAGCTCAAGACTGGTCATCCGTGAGGAACTGTGGTCCACTATCAGCAGCAGAATTGTACACAAACACAATCTGTAACTTCATGGCCTGACATATCCCCCACTCTACCATTACCATCAAGCCAGGGGATCAACTCTGTTTCAGTGAAGAGTGCAGGAGGGCATGCCAGGAGCAGCATCAAGCATAGCTAAAAAGTGAGGTGTCAACCTGGTGAAGCTGTAACACAGGACTACTTGCGTGCCAAGCAGCAAAAGCAGTAAATGATGGACAGAGCTCAGCGATCCCACAACCAACGGGTCAGAACTAAGCTCTGCAGTCCCTCCACATCCAGTCATGTATGGTGGTGGACAACTAAGCAGCTCACTGACGGAGGAGGCTTCACAAATATCCCCATCCTCAATGTCGGAGGAGCCCAGCACAAGAGTGCAAAAGATAGGGCTGAAGCATTTGCAACAACCTTCAGCCAGAAGCGTCGAGTGGATGATCCATCTCAGCTTCCTCCAGATGTCCCCAGCATCACAGATGCCAGTCTTCAGCCAATTCAATTCACGCCACGTGATATCAAGAAATGGCTGAAGGCGCTTTATACTGCAAAGACTATGAGCTCTGACAATATCCCGGCAATAGTACTGAAGACGTGTGCTCCAGAACTTCCCCACCCCTAGCCAAGTTGGCCCAGTACAGCTACAACCCTGGCATCTACCCGGCTATATGGAAAATTGCCCAGGTATGTCCTGTACACAAAAAGAAGGACAAATCGAACCAAGCCAATTACCGCCCCATCAGTCCACTCTCGATCATCAGTAAGGTAATGGAAGGGGTCATCAGCGGTGCTATCAAGCGGCACTTGCTTAGCAATAACCTGCTCAGTGAATGCCAATTTGGGTTCTGCCAGGTTGACTCAGCTCCTGACCTCATTACAGCCTTGGTTCAAACACGGACAAATGAGCTGAACTCCAGAGATGAGGTGAGAGTGACTGTCCTTGACATCCAGGCAGCATTTGACCCAGTGTGGCATCAAGGAGCCCGAGCAAAACTGGAGTCAATGGGAATCGGGGGAAAACTCTCCACTGGTTGGAGTTATACTGAACACAAAGGAAGATGGTTGTGGTTGTTGGAGGTCAGTCACCTCACTGCAGGATTTCCTCAGGGTAGTGTCCTAGGCCCAATCATCTTCAGCTGCTTCACCAATGACATTCCTTCCATCATAAGGTCAGAAGTGGGGATGTTCGCTGATGATTACACAATGTTCAGCACCATTCGTGACTCCTCAGATACTGAAGCAGTCCGTGTCCAAACGTAGCAAGACCTGGGCAATATCCAGGCTTGGGCTGACAAGCGGCAAACAACATTCACACCACATAATTGTCAGACAATAACCATCTCAAACAAGAGAGAATCCAACCATCACCCATTGATGTTCAATGGCATTACTATCCTGAATCCCCTACTATCAACATCCTGGGGGTCACCATTGACCAGAAACTGAACTGGACTAGCCATATAAATACTGTGGTTACAAGAGCAGGTCAGAGGCTACGAATCCTGCGACCAGTAACTCATCTCCCGACTCCCCAAAGCCTATCCACCATCTACAAGGCACAAGGCAGGAGTGTGATGGAATACTCCCCGCTTGCCTGGATGAATGCAGCTCCTACAACAATCAAGAAGCTTGACACAGTCCAGGACAAAGCAGCCCACTTGACTAACACCACATCCACCAACATTCACTCCTCCACGACCGACGCATAGTCTCTGCCATTACAAGATGCAATTCAGGAATTCACCAAGGCTCCTTCAACAGCACCTTTCAAAGTTACAACCACTACCATCTAGAAGGACAAGGGCAGCAGATAGATGGGAACACCACCACCTGGAAGTTGCCCTCCAAGTCACTCACCATCCTGACTTGGAACTCTATTACCATTCCTTCACTGTCGCTGGGTCAAAATCCTGGAACTCCCTTCCTAACACCACAGGGACTGCAGCGGTTCAAGAAGACTGCTCACCACCACCAAGGGCAACTAGGGATAGGCAATAAATGCTGGCCCAGCCAGCAAAGCCCACATCCGGAGAATGAATTTTTAAGAAGTATCAGCATGAAAGATAAAACGGGAGATTGGCCCTTTCTACGTATATCCTACAACAGCAACTTATATTTATAAAGCGCCTTTAACCTGTTGAAATGTCACAAGGCGTTCCCCAGGATTATAATATAACAAAGTGTGACTCTGAGCCTCATATTCGGTCAGGTGACTAAACCTCGGACAAAGGGGAAGGCTTTAAGAACTGTCTTAAAGGGGGAAAGTATCGATTTCATGTTCCAGCGAACAGCAATGGTTCTTCTCACTGGTGAAGAAGTCGCTTGTGTTTAACCCAAACAGACCATTTGGTTGGAGAAAGTTATCTCTGGTGAAAGAGATTGGGAATGAAAAAAAAAGACAAAACTAGCCTCCATAAGCCAAATGTCAAACATTATCGGTAGTTTCCCTGATGTCCAATTATTCGGATTAAGCACTTTCATCGGACCAACAGCGAATAGGGTGGAGGGTTTTGGCAATTGAAAGTTGCAAATGAGCAGTTTTTGGGGCTATTTCACCTCATTGTCAATTTCATGTTCCAGCTGACAGATACCGTTATTTTCATTGGCTGAAGAAGTCGTTTGTATTTCACTCAAACACGCAGTTTTGTGATGAAAAAGATCTGAAATGAAAAAAAATATACAGGCAAAAGCAACGCAGATAAGCCAAATCAAAATGCTCTTTTACCGTTCCCCTGATGGTCTAGTGCTTAGGTTTCGGCACTTTCACCCCCACGGCCTGGGTTCGATTCCTGGTCAAGGAATGACATTTTATTGGTCCTGTGAAATTGTTAAAACAAGCATAAATTGACTGAAAATATTTAACAGCTCGACCAGAATCAATGGGGTGAGAGTTGAAGTTTCGCCTCAGAGCTGGAAACATCGCACTTGGAACAAGTCGAGAACGAACACAGAGGCGGAGTGAGGGAATGAAAGGAGAGAAGAGAAGTCGGGTTGCAAAGTTCTGACCATAGGGATGTTGGTGTGAGGCAAAATATGGGTGGGAGAAGGATAAATGTTGCTGCCTCCTGTTTGCACTGGCACAAATATAACTCCTGATGGACCAACAAATCACAAGTGCTCTTTGAAAGCAGCGCACCCGGCCGAATGGCCTCTTTCTGTGCTGTAACCCTCTATAATTTTATGTTTCCCAACAGCACGGGTCATTCTGCCATTTTATAACCCACTCGAGTGAGATGTACTTTCTTATCTTGTATTTGGCTCCTTTGAAACCAAAACATGGAGTAAATTCAGTGAGTTTTCTTATAATTTCCAGCATGACATTAGTCACGAGACTAAATGAGGGACACATTAATGATGCCAATCCTTCCCTGGGGCTCACTGTGTCCAGAGAGCACTGTTATCATCAACCTGTTATGTACCTTCTTGCAGTACATCTGTTGAACAAATATAAGTTTATCACAGCTCTGCTTTCTGCACATTGAAATCCAGTGTGAAAATATGAACAATTTCAAAGCTGAACAACATACACAAGACTGGAAGGAGAGTGTGACTGTGGATAATCGGCACTGTGCACATTCTTGTAATCAGTATCTGGGAGAATCAGGAAGATGAGATCCTGGTGCCTGTTGTCTGCAAGCCTTACATTCTTACAAGTCTTACATTCGCACGAACTGACTTTGTCTGCATCAAGCACCTAATTGACCCGGGAGCTGGAGGCAAGGCAGAGATAGGAGCAGAAAGAGATGCGACAGGAAAGTGCCTTGGATTTGATGTATGTCAGTTGCTTTCAGTGGTGAATGTCTGCCTTGCAGCGATTAGTTGGTGTTTTTTTTTAATCAGCAAGATTTTAGAAATATTGCAGTGCCCAACATGGGGATCAAACCCACGATCCTGTGCTTAAAAGTGTCCTGCTGAGCTAACCAGTCATGTAAACAAAACAATTCCAATATCCCAACACACCTGTTGCTTTCCACTTGATACCTCAGCTTGTTCTGAATTTCAAAGTGTCGAAGGTAATCGATGTACAAAAGCTCCAAGGTTGCAATGTATTCCTCTCAGTCATCAATAACATCATTCACATCTTCCACTTCTTAGCTGCACCTCCTTCCAAACATTGTGATCCAATTCCCTCAGGATTTGTTCCTGGGTTTAATATTTATCTGCTTTGCGCCCTTATTTTCAAATGAGATTCGCTTCAGTATCCAACACAATTTGAATGACAAACCTGACGGACAAACAACGGAAAACAAGTCACTGGGTAACACAAATCCCATGGTGCTCATTTTCAGATTCACAACAGTCAGCTTTTCAATGAAATGAAGGAATTTTACAGTGATAAGAATTAGCAAGTTGGTGTGACTTTTATTTGTGACTCACTCACTCGGGTATTCTGTAAATGCTGTTCGGAGGTTTAGTGATCGGGATATAATCTATCTGTGTTTTCCTGAGCCTGTGCTCGGTGTTTTGGGAGGTTTGGCCCGGGTTGGAGTATCTCGCGTCCCAGGGATGGGCAGTAACCCGCTGATTGAAGCTGCTGTCGCTGCTTTCTGCTGGCAGCGGGTGCTTGGAGAGTGCGGGGCCGGAATATTGCTGCTTTTCTGCTTTTCCCTGTCTCACTCACTGTGGAGCTGAGGAAGAGAGAATAATTGATGGGCTTGTTTGAATCCAATATTTTCATAGATTTCTAATGAGTTAGAAGTTGTTCCAAATCTTTACTCACTATATTTGACAGAAAAATTAATTTTAAAAAAAGCGGTGTGTGGGAGCTCACTAACAATAGATCTGGCACCGTTTTGGGGAGATTATTTTACAGCCCAAGTACCCAATGACAATCCAGAACTGTGTGACAATGAATACTGATGGGGATAGAACACTAAAACCTTCACCCTTGGATGGTTTTGAATCAATAAACCTTTCAGTTAATAGGCAAACTGACCAATTGCACCACAGAGACTTATACAAGTATTGTCTACAAGGTATCTAACCAGGGTGTCAATGAGACTAATTTTCAGATTCTCACTACCCAGATGATCATCACTTTTCATCTTCTAAAATAAAGGTTGGAGCATTCACTGTGGATACATGGAAACAGTCTGATCCCACCCACTGCAGACACATGCATATCACCGGGAACCAGCTCTCTGACAACTGGTGCTGTCTCCCTTTTTGAGCCTTTCAGCATCTTGTCTGTTTCCAAGTATTCTGACTGTCCCGAAGCCGATGTTAGGTTTGAATTCCTGATGTGCAGAAATGAGAACCCTTTCAATGCCTCTGATCAGTTAATTTCACTGATAACATCAGAGTCAATGTTCCAGCATCTTAAAGAAGGGAAAGGTGCCTTGACTGTCTCTGGTCAGCCGGACAGTTCACCCTTCATTCTCCTCGGATCCCATTCCTCAAAGGGGATTTTCTTTTTCTTCTTGAGTTCCCTGACCACGTCTGGTAGCATCTTTGGATTGAGAGGCGTAATTAACAATTCAGATGCAGTACAGTTCTGATGAAAGGCTAGAGACCTGAAATGCAAACGATGTCTCTCTCTCCACAGACACTACCAGATCTGCTGAGAATTCCAGCATTTTCTGTTTTTATTTCAGATAGCCAGCACCTGCAGTATTTTGCTTTTCTTTACCTGATTAGTGAAATACATAAGATCCTGAGAGTACTTGACAGGGCCGATGTGGAGAGGATGTTGCCTCTTGTGGGAGAATCTAGAACTCGGGATCGCTGATTAAAAATAAGGGGTCACCCATTTGATGCAACGGCCACATCAGAGATGAGTAATTTATTTTATCTCAGGGGGTCGTGAAACTTTGGAATTCTCTTCCTGAAAAGGCTGTGGAAGCAAAGTCTTTGAATATTTTTTAAGGCAGAGGTGGATATATTCTTGATAAGCAAGGGGGTGATAGGTTATTGGGGGTAGGGGGCATACAGGTTTCAGGTTACTATCAGATCAGCCATGATCTTTTTAAATGGCAGAGCAGGCTTGAGGGGCCTAATGGCCTACTGCTGCTCCTTGTTCTTATTTAGCGCTAAGAATGTGGAACCCATTATCAGGAGATTCGAGATCCATGTCTGAGCTGAAAATGTGTATGTAATCTCACACTGTAAACAGATTGTTCACCAGCTGGAAATGGAATGGGATTCGCTCTATCATCCCATTTACTGACACAGCAACAGAGCCTTGTCGGTGGGAGACGATTCAGAGACTTCACGTGTGCAAAGGGCTTCATTCAATTTGCCCAATTGTTAACACCCCAACTTTAAAAGTTCAAGGGATTTGATCCACAATCACAGCATTGCTACTGACAAGATACGGCTTAAATGTCCCATGTATAGGAGTGGGCGGAGAAGTCACTCGCTCACCACATCTGCTGAGACTCCACTGAGTTCAGATCCAACTGTAGGGGGTGATCTACTGTTCATTACATCCAGGAGAGAATTGTAGTGGAGTTCAGAGCAATGTGGTCATTGCATCAATTGATTTAACAATTTTATCTTTTGTCCCTATGACACCTATCGTAATCTGACTACAGGGTATAAACATTCTACAATTTGGCCTTTCAATGGTGGAGTGGTCACCCAGCTTTCACTGGGGGACAGAATGTGCCCTATCCTCACAATAGAAACTCACTGCACATGTGCGTTTCTGAGATAGCTGGGGCATGCGCATTGAGGTCATTTTCATGAGCATGCGCAGTGCTGGTCTCTGACTGAAGCTGCTCAGAGCTGGTGAGACTAGGCGTTTTACAGCCTTCTGGACTGAATATTGAATTCAACAACTTTAGGTCTTGAGCTCCCTCCTCCACCCCCACCCCCTTTCTGTTTCTTCCCCCTTCCTTTTGTTTTTTTCCAATAAATTATATAGATTTTTCTTTTCCCACCTATTTCCATTATTTTTAAATATTTTAAAATCTTTTATGCTCCCCCCACCCCCCACTAGAGCTGTACCTTGAGTGCCCTACCATCCATTCTTAATTAGCACATTCGTTTAGATAATATCACCAACTTTAACACCTATGTGTTCTTTTATATTATTGTTGTTGACATCTTTTGATGATCTGCTTCTATCACTGCTTGTTTGTCCCTACAACCACACCCCCCCCCCCCCACCGCCCAACCCCCCCCCCCCCCCCCCCCCCCCCACCAACCTCTCTCTCTCTCTATCTCTCCGCCCCCCACACACACACCTTAAACCAGCTTATATTTCAACTCTTTCTTGGATTCACTCAAGTTCTGTCGAAGGGTCATGAGGACTCGAAACGTCAACTCTTTTCTTCTCCGCCGATGCTGCCAGACCTGCTGAGTTTTTCCAGGTAATTCTGTTTTTGTTTTGGATTTCCAGCATCCGCAGTTTTTTTGTTTTTATCTCTGGTGAGAGAATGTCGAGCGGAGCAAACTAACAGAGTTAGTGGGTGTATGAGGAGGAATGGAGCCAGCGGAGTGGGCAGGGAGGCTTCAGAAAGACACAGTGCAGGTTGAAGACCCCAAATAACAAGGTACCGGTCTTGTGTTTGCAGAAAACGGGCCGAAAAAGTCTGGATTTCTCCCTTCGCCAGGCCCGGGGCAGCGGCTGTGCAGCAGGGCGCATGCGCGGCCATCCTGGTGCAGGTAGCAGGAGGAGAGAATATTGTGAATTTCTATCCTGGACTGACAGGGATGGAGTTTGGAAACTCCTTTTACAGGGGGTTAGGAGAGGATTTACACACAGCAAATTCAAAGCAGGAGAAATGTTTTTATCTTCTCAATTTCTACCTTGGACTTACAGTGTTGGCTTTTATTGCTCCTTTTTACAGGGTAATGGAAGGGGATGCTCAGACAGGAAACTCAAATGAAACATCACTTCAAAGTCTGACAGAATCACTGAATTCATCAGGACCTGGATATATTGGACTCTGAGTGTAAGCATTGAGTTCCAGGTCATTACCACTCACTGTGTGAAATGTCTCCCTCACATCCCCCCAGTAGATATTGTCCCAAATCTTAAATCTGTGTCGGTAATCCTTTTACAATCAGCGAATGGGAACAGCTTTCCTTGAACTACCTGATGTAAACCAGTCATAATCTTGTACACCTCTATCAACTCTCTCCTCAATCTACTTTGCTACAAGGAGAACAACCCCAGTTTCTCCAACCTAACTTCGCAACTAAAATCCCTCATCCCTTGAACCATTCTGGTAAATCTCCTTTGCACTATTTCAAGGACTCTCACATCCTTCATAATGTGTGGTGATCACTGGTTTGCACAGACCCAGATGTTCTGTGTTTGTGTCTGTGACATCATCATACATCAACAATTACACGGGGACATCAACACACATCGACAATTACACTGTGACATCATCACACATCGACAATTCTCCCTTGTCCAAGTCATGAACTCACAGTTTTCTTTATTTTCTCCCCATCTCCTCTCATACCTGAAATAGAAGCAAAATACTGCAGATGCTGGAAATCTAAATAAAAACAGAAAATGCTGGAAAAACTCAGCAGGTCTGTTAGCTTCTCTGGAGAGACAAAGAGAGTTATCATTTTGAGTCTTGAGCGGTCTTGACAGGGTGGATGAGGAGAGAATGTTTCCTCTTGTGGGAGAATTGAGAACCAGGGGTCACTGTTTAAAAATGACGGGTCGCCCATTTAAGACAGAGATAAGGAGAATTTGTCTTTCTCTCAGAGGGTTGAGTCTTTGGAACTCTCTTCCTCAAAAGGTGTTTGAAGCAGAGTCTTTGGATATTTTTAAGGCAGAGGTAGATAGATTCTTGATTAACAAGGATGTGAAAGATTATTGGGTGTAGACAAGAATGTGGGGTTGAGATTACAATTAGCCATGATCTTATTAAATGATGGAACAGGCTCAAGGGGCCGAGTGGCCTACTCCTGCTCCTAATTTGTCATATGTTCGTATGACTCTTCTTCAGAGCTGAAGAGGTCGAAATGTGATGGAATTAATGCTGCTGAAAATGGGGGCGGTGGGGGTGGGGGGATGGGGTGGGTTACTGGAGCAAAATAGAAGGTCAGGGATTGGTTGGAGGTCAGGAGTGAGTAAATGATGAAGATGTCCTGGACAGAACACAAAGGGAGTGATAATGATACTATTAAAGATTAACGCAGGTGTTAATAGCTGCATGTAGATCAATCAGGTCTGAAAGCAAGATAGCAGAATGTGTTAATAGCAGAACAAGGGTCAGCATTTTCTGAAAGAAAAACATGAGAACAAGGTACAGACTGGCACTTGGCAGGAGCAGGTGGGTGGAAACAAATTCAGCATGGAGGACAGGGTTCATGGTCTGAAATTGTTGAACTCAATGTTAAG
Source organism: Isurus oxyrinchus (assembly GCA_026770705.1). Classification (NCBI taxonomy): domain Eukaryota; kingdom Metazoa; phylum Chordata; class Chondrichthyes; order Lamniformes; family Lamnidae; genus Isurus; species Isurus oxyrinchus. Next base: position 913,077 of record JANJGN010000101.1, on the reverse strand, counting down.
CCCAGAACACTGTGAAATGCCTGATCAAAAGATTCACTCCCTTTCCTCCAGTTTGTGTTTAGCTTCACTGGAACATTGTAGCTGGCTGAGGCTGAAGGCTTGTTCTCATGCTCATGTTCCTGTCCTCAGTCTGCTACACTGTCCCAGTAAAGATTGTGACATTATGTCTGGTTTGAGTTTCCTGTCTGAAAATCTTCCCTCTCAAATATCCTATAAAAGGAGTTTACAAAAGCCAGTAAAGGATATAAATTCAGAGCAGACAATTCTAGTTTCTTTCCTTTTTATAATTTTGACATGGGATGCGGGCGTGACTGGCGAGGCCAGTATTTGTTGTCCCATCTCTAATTGCACTTGAGAAGGTGGTGGTGAGACACTTTCTTGAGTTGCTGCAGTCCACAGGTTCACACTGGGGAGAGGCCATTCACCTGCTCCAAGTGTGGGAAGGAATTCACTCAATTTTCCCACCTGCTCAGACATCAGGGAGTTCAGAAGTGGCTGCAAGGAAAGGAATTCCAGGATGTTGATTCAGTGACTGAAGGAATGCCGATATATTTCAAAGCCTGACTTATGATGGAAGAACGGAGATTGATGAAGCAGATGAAGATGGTTTGGCCGAGGACACTTCCCTGAGGAACTCCTGCAGTGATGTCCTGGGACTGAAATGATTTACCTCCAACAAACACAACCATCTTCCTTTGAGCAAGGTATCACTCCAGAGTTTCCCATCCTGATTCCCATTGAGTACAATTTTACTGGGGAATTCGGAATTCAGCTCTTTAGTCCATGTCTGGACCAAGGCTGCAATGAAACCTGGAGCTGTGTGGCTTTTGGTGAATAAGAAACCAGAATTAGAGGAACAGTGAGTTTTTAAAATCAGAGATTGATACAGTTCTTAAGGAGGCCATCCAGCCCATCGTGTCTGTGCTGGCTCCACTTTCCTGCCCTTTCCTCCTAGGTGTGCAACATTTTCCAATTGAAGAAGTTATCAGTTTTGAAATTTGCTTCCACCACCGTTTCAGGTGTTGCATTGCAGACCATAAGAAATCAGTGCAGAATGATATATCTCATGTCATATCTTCTTATTTTGTCAATTACCTCAAGCTTGAGCTGCCTCCTTACCAATCCCTCTGGCACTAGAAACAGTCTTTCCTATTTAAGAGGGTTTGAGACTAGCAGAAGTTCACAGAAATTGGGGTGTGTGAGATAAAGGAGAATTGAACAGAAGAATGAGAATTTTAATGGCTTCAGCTGACAGACACCACCCCCAGTGCACAGTGTGCTTCACCACTAACAGAACAGATGCCCTTTTAAACAATGAATGTGCAGAAGGTGAGAGTTTGTTCATCTAAATATCGCAAATGGATGCAGAGTGAGGTGATCAATCTTGGTATCTTTCATTAACAGCAACATGGAAAGAGGGCAATGAATGATCTTTAAAAACCTGATCCACTTGGTACTGAAGTGTCTAAAACTCCAGAAAAAGCAAAATACTGACAAATGTTGAACTGATTTATTAAGAAAAGAAATCTCAAGTTAATTTTGAAAAGATAAATTTCTTTCCCAGGGGTTCAGACTGACTCACTTGATTGGTCAACTCAGGTCCATCCCTCCAGACCCGCGATTTGTTCCAGAACTCACTGCTCCCTCGGTCCGCCAGCCGCTGAACTTCTCTTCCTGTTGGTTTGCATCACAATCTAACCCCTCTCAGCAACATTACACTGTCAGATGGAGCTCAGGGATTGGGAGGAAGAAAAGAATTGAGACAATGAACCTGAGTTAGGAAAATGTAAAGAGATAAAAATGACTTTTTCTTCAAAGAAACCCATTCCAATATAATCAAATTAATTATCACGATTAATATATTCATTTTGCGAGAGACCAGGAGGGAGTGGGAGTGGATAATGTTCACTGCTTTATAACATTCTACTTTTCTGTGATTATGACCGATGAATTTCCTCTACATATATTAAATTGTATAAGATAAATGGCGATCAACCTACCCAGAATACGCCAACGGGATAAATAAGGCCGAGCATCATCAGAACAGCACATCTGCACAGGCGTGGGAAGGCCCCCCACCCAACCACACCCCCCTCACCCCACCCTGGTGGCTGGCTGCAGGCCTGAAGCATTTGTAGTTCAGCTTCAGGAAGATGAGTGGGGGTGAGCGCAGACTCAGCAACAGTGAATAAATAATTATAAACACAAAATACTGCAGATGCTGGAAATCTGAAATACGTAAACTGACTCAAAAGGTTAACGGTGTTTCTCCCTCCACAAATGTTATCAGACCTGCTGAGATTTTCCAGCATTTTTTTCTTTAAATATTATGTTATATATTACATGTTAGTAATAATTATAAACGATTGGGGAGCTCAAATGGCGGGGATCTTACCCAGCATTCGCCGCAATGGAAAACGTCCCCTATCCCCACAGCAGGGGGCCTGTGCACATGCGCAGCACCGCCCAGTGTTCTGATCATGCGCAGGGTGAATGATGACGATGGTGAGAAGCTTGTTTGTCGCTCGGCAGCCGGTAAGAGGTGGGTGGAGGGGGAAGGTTCATTAACACCCACAAACCCCAATAAAATCCTGCAGCTCTGAGGCTTTTACCCGGGAGCTGGCCCAGGTTAGCGGCTGCCATCTTGTTCCAGAGGGGATCAGGGAGCATGCGCGGTTGTCTTGGTGACGCAACAGAGAGTGGGCGGGGCCTCATGGTCCCAGTGACCAGGGGAGAAATGATTGATTCAGGCAAAATACTGCGGATGCTGGAAACCTGACACAAAAACAAAAAAATGCTGGAAAAATTCAACAGGTCTGACAGCTTCTGTGGAGAGAAGGACAGAGTTAATGTTTAGAGTCTGTATGACTCTTCTTCAGAGAAATGATTGATTCTTTGATTTTATTCTCTCTCTTCACACAGGGGCTGGAGAACTGAACCCAGCTACAGTGGAGAGAGGGAACAATCTCAGAGTGGAGGAAATAAATGGTTGAGATGGTGTGATGTGTTTGGATTTCAGCACAGGAGAAGCAACTGTGTGTGGGGGAGCAAAGGAGGAGAAATCCTGGTTGAAAAATAGAATTGTTTGTTCAGAATTTATAGCCTGTGATGACTTTTGTAAACACATTTTACAGGGTAATTTGAAGGGGAGGATTTACAGATGGGAAACACAAGCCTAAACATGACATCCACGTCTGACAGAGTCACTCGATTCATCAGGAGCCGAATCAGCCTTTGAATGTGTAAGGAGAACTGTTTGTCTATTCTGTCAGAGGGAAAATATTTCAAACATCAGTCAGTGTGACTGGAAAGGCAACAAGCACACACGCACATTGGAGTGAATTGACTGTGGAAAATGCTTTAACCAGTTACACAGCCTGAAGAAACATCACATCATTAACAGCAGGGAGAAACCATGCATGTGTTTTGTGTGTGGATAAGGCTTTAATTGATTATCCAAACTGGAGAACCTAAAGGATACTGGCACCATGAAGAAACTGTGGAAATGTGGGGACTGTGGGAAGGGATTCAATTATCCATCCCTGTTGAGAAACCATCAACACATTCACACAGGGGAGAAGCCATTCACTTGTTCCATGTGTGGGAAGGGATTCACTCAGTCATCCAGCCTCATGATACACCAGCGAATTCACACTGAAGAGAGACTATTCACCTGCTCTGTGTGTGGGAAGAGATTCACCCAGTCATCCAATCTGCTGACACACCAGCGAATTCACACTGAAGAGAGGCCATTCACCTGTTCGGAGTGTGGGAAGGGATACAACCAGTCAGGCAGCCTCATTTTACACCAGCAAATTCACAGTGAAGAGAGACCATTCACCTGCTCTGTGAATGGGAAGAGATTCACTCGGTCAGTCAGACTCATGTTACACCAGCAAGTTCACTGAGGACCGACCATTCAACTGCACTTCCTGTGGAAAGAGGTTCACATGTCCATTTAATCTCAGTGCACACAAACGTGTTTACATTGGGGAGAGGCCATTCACCTGCTCCATGTGTGGGAAGAGATTCACTCAGTCATCCAGTCTGCTGTGACACCAGCGAGGTCACATTGAGGGGAAGCCATTCAGATTTACTTCCAGTGAAAAGAGGTTCCAGCCATCTTCTGTCCTCAATGCACACCAACAAGTTCACACTGGGAAAAGTCTGATCACCTACTCTGGATGTGGGAAGGGATTCACTCAGTCATGATATTTGCTCAGAAAGCAAATTTACAAGTGACTCCAAGTGTTGGATTCTGCTGTTAATCATGTCCAGGTTGATGATCTGACAATATTATTACTGCTGCACCTTCATGACCTCCTCCTTCTCTGTTGGGAGTTAGGATCCATTCCATAGGACACGAGTAATGCAAGAATGATCACAATGTCCAAAAAGAAAGGTGACAGAAGAGATTGCCACAGCTACAGGGACATCTCACTCCTCAGCATCACAGGGACGACCTTCATGAGGGTCAGGTCAAGCTTGAATGACTTCATCTACTTGCAGACCGAGTGTATCCAGAAGCACAGTGCGGTTTCTGTGCTGGCAGATCTACAGTGGACATGATCTTCTCCATACTCCAGCTACAAGAAAAAAGTGTAGGGAACAGGATAAACCTCTTTACCTTACTTTACTAGATCTCACTAAAGAATTCAACTCCGTCAGCAGGGCAGGACTGTAGAAGATATTAGAAAAACTTGACTGTCCACCAAAGCTGCTCAGTATCATCCATTCCTTTTATGACAACCGGCCATGTACTGTACAGGTCCATGGCAGAATCTATGACAGTTTCAGGGTGAAGAATGAAGTGAAACAGACACTAACATTGAAAACAAGAATCCACAACGAGACCTGATCAAGACGAATAATAATAACTTCTGTCAAGGAGATAGAACAGGGAGATGTGGCATTGAATGATGAGATAAGTAATGAGATATGTGCATTTAAATTCAAGAAAGGGATTGGATTAAATCAGTGCTTCCCAAAATATTTCCCAGTGTGACCCCATTTTAATGACTCAGCTTCATGTGACCCCAGACTGAAATTTATTGTGGGGTGTGAGAATTGTTGAGCAGGAGATGATTGGGGGGAGGGGGGGGGGGGGTGGTGCGGTGGTGGGGATGATTATTAACATTATTGTGTTTGGACTCTGATTATCAATATACTAGCATCCTGATTATTAATCTTATCAGATCATGATTATTGACACAATTAGCAAATGACTATAATGTAATTGGACCCTGATTATTGATTCAATGGGAATCTGATAGTTCATTGAAATAACTCTGATTATTAATGTATTTGCATCCTGATTATTGCTGAAATAGGCAGCCTGATTGTTGCAGTTGGAATCATGTTATTAATGTAATTAGATGCTGATTATTAATGTAAAAAGATTCTGATTCTTTATGTAATAATGTAATAGGACACTGACTATGAATGTAATCAGGCACTGATTATTCATGTCATTAGATCCTGATTATTAATAGGACACTGATTATACATGCAACTGGGTGCTGTTAGTACATATCTGAAAACGGATGTGGTGCTTTTGGATGATGTCACCGAGTGGCAGCATGTAGATGAGAAATAGGAGGGGCCATGGATAGATCCTTGGGGGACACCAAGTACAAGGACTTTGGAGAGGAAAGGGAGGCTGGAGATGGGGCGGCAGTTTGCAAATCAGTGGGGTCAAAATTGTTTTTATTAGGATGGTTGATGGTGATGGATTTAAAGGTGAGAGGGACAACACCAAAAGAGAGAGAACCATGAACAATATCAGCTCACATGGAGAAGTTGGGTGATCCGCAGTTTAGTGGGAATAGGGTCAGTGGAGCAGAAGTTGGGTCTCATGGACAAGATGAGCATTGAGAGTGCATGAGGGAGATGGGAGAGAAACTGGATAAAGGTGTAGATTCTGGGCTAGGACAAGGGGGAATATACAGACAGTTTGTCCCGATGGGCTAGTGGAAGGGAGGGAAGCAGCAGAGGCAGCTGATCGGATTGTCTCAATCTCAGTGACAAAGAAGCTCCATGAGCTCCTCACACTTGTTGTTGGAGGTGAGGATGGAGGAGACAGGGGAGAGGGAGAGCCCTTCAAAAGGAACTTACTTGTCTAAGAGACATCAAAAAGATTTGACACACAGTATATTTCATGTAAAACTGATTTATTTAACTTTTATCCAGCACATTAACCCCTATAACTGGGCTGGAGTTTATTAACATCAGCAGAAACAGACCCCAATGAATATGGTTCAGTCCTGGATGTGATTAACAGCAAAACCCAATCACTGTGGTTACTTGTGAATCGCTGGAGTCTCGTTAGGTGGGATGAGATAGTGAATCCTTCTCCACACACGGAGCAGGTGAATGGTCTCTCCCCAGAGTGAACTCGCTGGAGTCTCAGCAGGTGGGATGATTAAGTGAATCCCTTCCCACACTGAGTAGGTAAACGGTCTCTCCTGGTGTGAACGCGTTGATGGTTCCTCAGTTCCCTGAATGTTTATAACACTTCCCGCAGTCTGGACATTTAAAAGGTCCTCTCTTCAGTGTTAGAATATTGGTGGGACATCATTTCCCCAGAACCTTTATAGCACTTCCCACACTGGATGCAGGTGAACGGTCTCTCCCCAGCGTGAACTCGCTGGTCTCTCAGCAGTAGAGATGAATGAGTGAATCCCTTCCCACACTCAGAGCAGGTGAATATGCCTCACCCCAGTGTGACTGTGTTGATGAATTTCCAGCTGGGATGGGTAATTGAATCCTTTCCCACACTCCCTACATTTCAACAGTTTCTTCCCAGAATGACTGCACTTATGTCTCGACAGTCCAGATGATGGACTGAAGCCTATCCAAGCTGATTTATTTGGCTTTTAGCCGGAATATTAAGGCATGTAACTGGGCTGAAGTTTATTAACATCAGCAGAATCAGACCCCAATGCACATGGTTCAGTCCTGGATGTGATTTACAGCAAAATCCAATCACCTTTGTTACACATGAACTTGCTGGTGTGTCAGCAGGGTGGAGGAATCAGTGAATCTCACCCCACACTGAGGGCAGGTGAACGGCCTCTCCCCAGTGTGAGTGCGCTGGTGTGCAGTGAGTTGAGATGACCACCTGAACCCAGTTCCACACTGAGAGCAGCTGAACGGTCTCTCGTCAGTGTGAACACGTTGATGAGACATCAGATCCCAGGAGCTTTAAAGCAGGTTCCACAGTCTGGGCATTTGAAAGGTCTTTCCCCAGTGTGAACTCGCTGGTGTTTCAGGAGTTTGGATGAGTGAGTGAATCCCTTCCCACACTCGGAGCAGGTGAACGGTCTCTCCCCAGTGTGACTGCGCCGATGAGTTTCCAGCTCAGACGGGGTTCTGAATCCTTTCCCACATTCCTCACATTTCCACGGACTCTCCCCAGTGTGACTGCGCTTGTGTCGCAACAGGTCAGATGATCAGCTGAAGCCTCGTCCACACACAGAACACGTCTACGGTTTCTCCCCACTGTGAACGCTGCTTTTTCCTTCCATGTTCAAAATCCAACGACATTCAGGCTACAATAAATTGGGCGACTCCGTCAGATCCTGATGTGATGTTTGGTTTCAGTTTCTCTAATGCAAATCCTCCCCTTCTAACACCCTGTGAAATTCATTCGAAACAGAAAAAAGGGAGTGAGAGAGAACCCACAAAAACACAAAGGCAGGTTGTGAAACTGAGCTGAATGAATCTGGGAATTTGTGGGGCCGGCACGAGGAAAAAGTGACCATGAAAACTGCTGGATTGTCATAAACACCCAACTGGTTCACTAATGTCCTTCAGGGAGAGGGAACCTGCCACTTGGTCTGGGCCTACACAAGACTCTGGCCCCAATAAGAACTGAAGAAATAGGAAGAAGAGAGGTCCTAACACCCCGTCGAGCCTGCTCCACCACTCAATACGATCGTGGCTGATCTTGAGCTTCAACTCCACTTTCCCACCCACTCCCCATATCCCTCGACTCCCTGAGACCAAAAATCTCCCCATCTCAGCTGGAAATATATTCAATGATGGAGCATCCACAACTCACTGGGCTGGAGAATTCTATGTGACAGAGAGAGACAGAAAAAGAGAGAGGGGAGTGGGAGAGGCAGAGAGAGAAGGTTAGTGAACAAAGCACAGGATGTCAATAAACAGAATTCGAGCACAAGGGATTGGGGTAATGTACGGCTATGCATTTAGAATTGGTGAACAGACAGAAAACAGAGAATCAGAATAAACGTCTCTTTCTCAGGATGGCAGACAATTACGTGTGGGGTACTGTAAGACTCAGTGCTTGGCCCACAGCCATTCACAGTGTCGCACAGTGCAGAAGGGGGTCCTTTGGCCCATCGAGTCTGCACCGTCTCGTGAGAAACACCTGACCTAATCCCATTTACAAGCACTTGGCCCATAGACTTGAATGTTATGATGTGCCAAGTGCTCATCCAGGTACTTTTTAAAGGATGTGAGGCAACCCGCCTCCACCACCCACCAGGCAGGGCATTCCGGACCGTAACCACCCTCTGGGTAAAAAGGTTTTTCCTTACATCCCCCCTATACCTTCTGCCCCTCACCTTGAACGTGTGTCCCCTCATGACTCACCCTTCAACTAAGGGGAACAGCTGCTCCCTAACCACCCTGTCCATGCCCCTCATAATCTTGTACACCTTGATCAGGTCGCCCCTCAGTCTTCTCTGCTCCAACGAAAACAACCCAAGTCTATCCAACCTCTCTTCATAACTTAAATGTTTTATCCCAGGGAACATCCTGGTGAATCTCCTCTGCACCCCCTCCAGTGCAATCTCATCCTTCCTATAATGTGGTGACTAGAATTGCACACAGTACTCCAGCTGTGGCCTCACCAAGGTTCTATACAACTCCAACATGACCTCCCTACTTTTGTAATCTATGCCTCGATAGATAGCGGCCAGTGTCCCAAATGCCTTTTTCACCACCCCACTAACATGCCCCTCCACCTTCAGAGATCTATGGACACACATGCCAAGGTCCCCTTGTTCCTCAGAACTTCCTTGTGTCATGCCGTTCATTGGATACTTCCTTGTCAAATTACTCCTTCCAAAGTATATTACCTCACACTTTTCAGGGTTAAATTCCATCTGCCACTTATCTGCCCATTTGACCATCCCGTCTATATCTTCCAGTCACCCAAGACACTCAACCTCACTGTTAACCACCCGGCCAATCTTTGTGTCATCCGCAAACTTACTAATCCTCCCGTTCACATAGTCATCTATGTTGTTTATATAAATGACAAATAACAGAGGACCGAGCACAGATCCCTGTGGTACGCCACTGGACACAGGCTTCCAGTCACTAAAGCATCCTTCTGTCATCACCCTCTGTCTCCTACAATGAAGCCAATTTTGAATCCACCTTATCAAATTACCCTGTATCCCATGTGTGTTTGCCTTCTTTATAAGTCTCCCATGTGGGACCTTGTTAAAGGCTTTGCTGAAATCCATATAAACTACATCAACTGCAGTACCCTCATCTACACACCTGGTCACCTCCTCAAAAAATTCAATCAAATTTGTTCGGCATGACCTCCCTCTGACAAAGGTATGCTGACCAGCTCTGATCAAACCTTGCCTCTCCAAGTGGAGATAGATTCTCTCCCTTCAGAATTTTCTCCAATAATTTCCCTACCACTGCCTTGAGACTCATTGGTCTGTATTTCCCTGGCTTATATCTACAACTCTTCTTAAATAGTGGAATCAAATTAGCTGTTCTCCAGTCCTCTTGGAAATCCCCCGTGGCCAGAAAGGAATTAGAAATTTAGGTCAGAGCCCCTGCAATCTCCTCCCTTGCTTCCCTCAGCAGTCTGGGACACAAATCATTCGGACCTGGATATTTGTCCACTTTTAAGCCTGCCAACACCTTGTCACTCCCTATATCAACTTGCTGAAGAACCTCGCTGTCTCTCTCCCCAATTTCCATACCTTCATCCTCATTCTCTTTGGTGAAGATTGATGTGAAGTATTCATTCAACCCTACCGATATCCTCTGGCTTCACTCATAAATTGCCCACTTGGTCCCTAATGGGTCTTACTCTTCGCATTGATATACTTATAGAATATCTTGGGATTTTCCCTACTTATACCACAAACTATAGAGATGATTTGAAGGCACCCATTTCAGAGACACCTAAATTTTCACATTCTCATCCTTGTTTTTCCTCCACGGTTGGGATCATTCCTATCTCTGTAACCTCTTCCAGCCTCACAATCACCCCCGAGATATCTGCGCTCCTCAAATTCCGACTTCCTGAGAATTCCTGATTTTAATCACTGCATCACTGATTACCATCTTGTCAGTTTCCAAGGCACAAGCTCTGGAATTCCCTCCCTAAATCTCTCCACCTCATTAGCATCATTTAGGATACTCCTTAAAACTGACCTCTTTGACCAAACTATTGGTCACCAGCCGGAATATCTCCTTATGTGGCTCAGGGTCAAACCTGGTTTTCTAACATTTCTGTTAGAAATGTCTTGGAGAACTGCATAACATTAAATGCGCGATATAAAAACAAATTGTTGTTGTTGTTTTGGAACATATATCACTGTTCTTTCATCATCACTGGGTGAATAACCTGTAACTCCTTACTTAACAGCATTGTGGGAGCACCTTCACCACACGGACTGCAGCAGTTCAAACATCATCTTCTTCACCGGCAACTGGGGATTGGCAATATTTGCTGGTATCTGTGGAGAATGAAAGAGTTAATGTTTCGGGGGGGGGGGGGGGGGTGCAGAATGAATTACGGGGAATAAAAATGATGCTGAATCTGATGATCAATATAAGCTCAGAAGTGGAGAAGAAATGGACTATAGTGCAGGAAAAAGAATTCCTGACTATGAAAGATGCTGTGGGAAGATAAAGCTGGTAAGACAGCAGCACATGGTCAGGGGATGGACAGCAGTGGAAAACTCATTTAGACACAGTTGGCAGAAGTAACATTAAAATCCTAAACAGAGCTATAATACACCCATTATTAGAGACAGAGTAAGTTAAACAATGGCAGAGAGGTGATCAGGGAGGGCAGAGGTGAAACAGGGCAATAGAGGGGCATGGATTCAGATCCACAGTAAAGGAGTCACACCAGCCCCAGGGCCGTGAAACCTTTCACAGATGACAGAACATTAACTAAAAGTTCAAAGTTGTAGCTAAATGGTGAAAAATAGTCACCTCTAGAACAATTTCAGTTTTCAATTTTAAACTCTTCTGCTGGAGCCTGAAAGATATCAGAAGCACTGGAGTCAGAGAAAAATCTCCCAGTTGAGGAAATACCCGGGGATGTCACCGTGTAATTGTCGATGTGTGATGATGTAACAGACACGGACACAGAACATCTGGGTCTGCACAAACCAGTGATCACCACACATTATGAAGGATGTGAGGGGGTTGAGGTTTACGTGAGGTAGTTAAAAAAAAAACAGTTTTCATTAACTGATCGTAAAAAGACCATGGGACAAAGTTTAAAGATTTTGGGAAAGATATACAGGGGGGACATGAGGAACAAATTTTACACGCTGAGCGGTGTCAATGCTTACACTGAAAAGACCGATAATATCCAGGTCCTGATGAATCGAGTGATTCTTGCAGACTTTGATGTGATGTTTTGTTTGAATTTCCCATCTGCAAAGCCTCATCTTCTGATAGCCTGTGAAGGGAGTTTACAAAATCCATCATTGTCAGTCCAGGATAGAAATTGGGAGGGACAAACATTACTCCTGGGTTGAGTTTGCTGTGTGTAAATTCTCCCCTTCTAACCCCCTGTAAAAGGAGTTTCCAAAATCCATCCCTGTCAGTCCAGGATAGACATTCACAACATTCTCTCCTCCTGCTACCTGGACCAGGATGACCGCGCATGCGCCCTGCTGCACATTGCCCCCTATAAAGATGGCGGCCGGTTACCCCGGGCCTGGCGGAGGGAGAAATCCAGACTTTTTCGGTCCGTTCTCTGCAAACACAGGACCGATACCTTGTTATTTGGGCTCTGCGGCCTGCACTGTGTCTTTATGAAAACTCCCTGGCCACTCGGCTGGCTCCATTCCTCCTCACACACCCACTAACTCTGTTAGTTTGCTCCACTCAACATTCACTCACTTCAAGAAATGCCTACCTCCTTGAAGAAGTTCTGTTCCTCTCTGCGACAAGATTTCCGTATCTCTCTGTTGCCTTGTTCACCTTCTTTGCTTTCCATTTCCCTCCTAGTGTTTGCTCTCTCCGCCCCCCCCCCCCCCCCCCCCCACACACCTTAAACCAGCTTATATTTCAACTCTTTCTTGGACTCGAAATCAAGTTCTGTCGAAGGGTCATGAGGACTCGAAACGTCAACTCTTTTCTTCTCCGCCGATGCTGCCAGACCTGCTGAGTTTTTCCAGGTAATTCTGTTTTTGTTTTTTATTCACTCACCCGCTCTGAGCAACTTCAGTCACAGACCAACAGTGCGCATGCTGATGAAACGGGCCGCAATGCGCATGCTCAAGCACACACCGTAATACGCATGTACAGGGAGCTCCTGTTGTGAGGATAGGGCACATTCTGGTCCCTGTTGAAGGCTGGGTAATCAGGCTGCCATTGAGAGGTCGTTTTTTTGAATAAAAATTATGTTTTGTGATCCGATGATGAACGAAGCCCAAGGCCAAAGTATAAAATTATTTAGTCAATTGGTATAACAAATGAAGTGCATGGGGTCCTCTGCCATAATACTGTCCCGGGTGTAAATAACTGCAGTAAAACCCCCTACATTGGAGTCTCAGTTGGTGGTGTGAACGATTATTTTTTCTTCCCATACACAGAACATTTAAACTCCGTCTTGTCAGTAAGAACATCACAATTCAGCCAGTGAACAATCCTTTCACAATGTCATTTAACCCTTAGTTCCAGGACCATTGTGCATGGATTTGGGAGGTAAGCAGGATTTTGGAGAAGGAAGAGTGGTCGGAGATTGGTTGCAAATTGCAAGGATGTTGGGGTTAAGGACGTACTTGTGGGAGGGAGAGAAGCAGCAGAGGCAGCTGATTGGATTGTCTCAATCTTAATGACAAAGAAGCTCCATGAGCTCCTCACACTTGTTGGAGGTGTGGATGCAGGAGACAGGGGAGAGGGAGAGTCCGAAACAAGGACTAACTTGTGTTAGAGATGGTTTTAAAAAATCAACATCCTCTGTGTTTGACAGAATGTTGATTTATTTGACCTTTATCCAGAATATTAACCTTATAACTGGGCTGGAGTTTATTAACATCAGCTGAAACAGACCCCAATGGGTATAGTTCATTCTTGTACATTATTAACAGCAAAATCCAATCACTGTAGTTCACTGTGAATTTGTTGGTGTCTCGGCAGGTGGGATGACTGAATGCATATCTTCTCACACTCAGTGCAGGTGTACAGCCTCTCCCCAGTGTGAGAGCACTTGTGTAGAGAGAGTTGGGATGATTCCCTGAATCCAGTCCCACAAAGAAAGTGTCTGAACGGTCTCTCAGGAGTATAAATACATTGCTGGTGGATCAGTTCCTGAGAACTTGTAAAGCACTTTCCACAGTCTTGAAATTTAAAAGCTCTCTTTGATGTGCAATCATGTTGGATAAATTAATGAATCTCTTTCCACACAACGCAGATAAATGGCCTCTCCCCAATGAGAATTCACTGGTGTGTCTGCAGGTGGGATAACAGAGTGAATCCCTTCTGACACTTTAAGGAGGTCAATGGCCTCTTCCCAGTGTGAACGCTCCGATGAGTTTCCAATTTTGATGGGTAAATGAAGCCTTTCCCATTGTAAACATTTGCACAACTGCTTTCAGTTGTGACTGCATTTATGTTTTGATCAGGCCAAATGATCGGCTAAAACCTCATCCACACGAAGAACACTGTGAATGGTGCTTTCTTCTCCCATTTTCAAAATCCCATAATTTTCTGTGGCCCAGAAACCACTCTGTCCAAGAGAGATGCCCTCTGAAGAAGGGTCATACAGACTTGAAACTGCTGTCAGGCGTCGCAAGGGCCAGGGGCATAAAAGTTCATTCACAAATGTTCCAAAAACAGATAGGTTATAATCACCAGGAAAGGCTAAACAGCCTGAAGCTCTTTCCTCTAAAAAATAGAAGGCTGAGAAATAGAATAAAGAATGGAGTTGGTAGCTCAGGAATGAAAACAATGGCTTCAATCTTCCCAAAATTTAATTGGAGAATATTTCTGCACATCCACAAACAGTCTGATAATTTAACAAAAGTGGAGAAGTGGAGAGAGGTGGTGGTGAGGTAGCGCTGGGCACTGTCAGTGTCCATGTGATAACTGACACTGTGTTTTCAGATGATGTCACTGTGGGGAGAATGTTGATGAGAAATAAGAGGAGGCCAAGGCTGTATCCTGTGGGGACACCAGAGGTAACTGTGGGAGTGGGAAGGGAAGACATTCCACGTGATTCTCTGACTATGATTAGATAGGGAAGAATGGAACCAGGAGAGAGCAGCCCCACCCAGCTGGACGACAGTGGAGAGGTGTTGGAGCAGAATGCTGTGGTCAACCTTGTCAAAGCAGGTCGAGAAAGGAGAGTTTCCCTTTGTCACTGTCACATAGGATGTCATTGGTGGCTTTGATGTGAGCTGTTTCAGTGCAGTGGCGGGGCAGAAACCTGATTGGAGGGATTCTGACAGGGAGTTCTGGGAAAGATGGAGATGGATTTGGGAGGTGTGAGCACTTTTCAGGAGTTCAGAGAGGAACTGAGGGTTGAAGATGGATCAAAAGTTTGCAAGGACAGTAGAGTTAAGTATTTTTTTTGAGGAAAGTGTGATGATTTGAAGGAGAGAGGGATAGTACCAGAAGAGAGAGAACTGTGAACAATGTCAGTCAACATGGGGAAGTTGGGCAATCAGCAGTTTAGTGGAAATAGGGTCGATGGAGCAGGAGGTGGGTCTCATTGACAAGATGACCATTGAGAGGGCAGGAAGGGAGATGGGAGAGAAGATAATGAAAGATGTGGGTTCACGGCTTGGACAAGGTGGAACATTAAAGAGACAGTTTGTCCCGGTGGGCTAGTGGAAGGGAGGGAAGCAGCAGAGGCATCTGATCGTATTGTCTCAATCTTAGTGACAAAGAAGCTCCATGAGCTCCTCACACTTGTTGTTAGAGGTGAGGATGAAGGAGAGAGGGGAGAGGGAGGGTCCTTCCAGAGCAACTAACTTGTGTTCGAGATATTAACAAGACTGAATATGCTATATTGAACACAGAGATATTTTATTTGTCCTTATCCAGAATATTAACCCCAATAACTGGGCTAGAGCTTATTAACATCAGCAGAAACAGACTCCAATGAACAAGGTTCAGTCCTGGATGTGATTAACAGCAACATCCTGTTCGTTATTTGTGAACTCGCTGGTGTCTCACCAGTTGGGATGACCAGGTGAATCCCTTCCAGCACTCAGAGCAGCTGAACGGCCTCTCCTCAGTGTGAATTCGCTGGTGCTTCAGCAGGTCAGAGGACACAGTGAATCCCTTCCCACATACAGGGCAGATGAACGGCCTCTCTCCAGTATGAATTAGCTGATGTCTCAGCAAGTGGGATGACTGTGTGAAGCCCTTCCCACAGTGGGAGCAGATGAACTGTCTCTCCCCAGTGTGAATTCGCTGGTGTCTCAACAGAACGGATAAATGAGCAAATCCCTTCCCACACTCAGAGCAGATAAATGGTCTCTCCCCAGTGTGAACTCGTAGGTGTGTCAGCAGGTTGGATATCTGATTGAATCCCTTCCCACACTCAGAGCAGGTGAATGGCCTCTCTCCAGAGTGAACTCTCTGGTGTATCAGCAGGTTTGATGACTGAGTGAATCTCTTCCCACACTCGGAGCAGGTAAATGGCCTCTCACCAGTGTGAGCTCGCTGGTGTGTCAGCAGGTTGGATAACTGAGTGAAGGCCTTCAAACACTCGGAGCAGGTAAATGGCCTCTCCCCAGTGTGAACTCTCTGGTGTGTCAGCAGGTAGGATAACTGAATGAATCCCTTCCCACACTCGGAGCAGGTAAATGGCCTCTCCCCAGTGTGAACTCCCTGGTGTGTCAGCAGGTAGGATAACTGAATGAATCCCTTCCCACACTCGGAGCAGGTAAATGGTCTCCCCCCAGAGTGAATTCGCTGGTGCCTCAGCAGGTTGGATGCCCGAGTGAATCCCTTTCCACACACGGAGCAGGTGAACAGCCTCTCTTCAGTGTGAATGAGCTGGTGTCTCAGGAGGGTGGATGAATCAACAAATCCCTTCTCACATGCAGAACAAGTGAAAGGCCTCTCCCTAGTGTGAATGCGCTGGTGAGTATCCAGCCTGGATGGATAATTGAATCCTTTCCCACAGTCCCCACATTTCCATCATTTCTCCGCAGTGTGACTGTGTTTGTGTTTCAATAGGACAGATGATCGGCTGAAGCCTCGTGCATACACAGAACACGTGTATAGTTTGTCCCCACTGTGAAAAGCACTTTTATCTTTCATGCTTAAAATCCGATGAAGTTCAGTTTATGACTAATCGTGCAACATCATCAGATTCTGATGCAATATTGGGTTTCCGAATTGAAAATTCTGGGGAAATAGTTTAAACAGACGAAAGTGAATGAGAGGGAACCCACAATAACAGGTTGTGAAATTGAGCTGAATGAATATGGGAACTTGTGGGGCCGGTACCAGGAAAAAAGTGACATGAGAACTGCTGGATTGTCATAAAAAACCCAACTGGTTCACTAATGTCCTTCAGGGAAGGGAACCTGCCAACTGGTCAGGGTCTATACAAAACACCAGCATCTATCGGGGGGAATAGAGAGGGAGATGGGAGAGGCAGGGGGTGAAGGAAAAGGACTTGATGCATCTGCATTCAACCAACATCTCCCAAACACTAAGCCTCCATCCCCTAAAAGGACCAGGGTAGATGTTTGTGAACACCATCACCTCCACGTTCCCCTCCAAGTCACACACCATCCTGACTTGTCTAACATCCAGTGTTGGATGAACAGAAATTTCCTCCATTTAACTATTGGGAAGATTTAAGCCATTGTCTTCAGTCCCTGCTATAAACTCCACTCCCTGACCATCAATGCCATCCATCTCTCTGACAACCCTGAGGCTGAACCAGGCTGTTCACAATCTTGGTGTCATATTTCACCCTCAGCTGAGCCTCTGACTACATATCACTAAGACCGCCTCTTTCCACCTCCGTAACTTTGCCTAACTTCGTTCCTGCCTCAGCTCATCTGCTGCTGAAATTCATCCATTCCTTTTTTCCCTCTAAACTGGACTATACCTAGCTGCCCACATAAAGATGAGATCATTAAAAACTCTGCTTCCCATGTCCTTGCTCTGAACGCCTGGATCTGAAAGTTAAAAGATAAAACACTGAAAATATTGAACAGGTCAGGCTGCATTAATCGAGTGAGAAACAGAGTTTGGCCGTGAGACTGTCAGAAAAATCTCAGAACAGTCGCTGACTAATGGTGGCCATAGTTCCCACAATTCTATGTGTCCAAGAAACCGCTCTATCTAAAAGTTGTTCATCATTTGCTAATTAAATGTTGGTTGTCGGAATCTACAGATGACAACAATCCTGTAATTCCAGTAAAGGTGAAGAACTGCAGCAAAATACAGGAAGACATAAACAG
Source organism: Isurus oxyrinchus (assembly GCA_026770705.1). NCBI lineage: Eukaryota > Metazoa > Chordata > Chondrichthyes > Lamniformes > Lamnidae > Isurus > Isurus oxyrinchus. The sequence continues at coordinate 895,402 of JANJGN010000101.1, read as the reverse complement.
ACTGGCTGATTGCAGGGATAAATGGAAAATTAAATTCAAAATAGTAGAATGAGGGTGGACTGGGCTCCTGTATTTGAGACAGACCATATTCTACCTCTCAGAGCATTCTGGGTAGCATCACCCACCATTACTGCAGAACAAGAAGCCTTCCTCCCGCGCTTGCACACACACCAGGGGCGGGACTAACAACCGTCCCGCATCCAGAATCACCGGGACCTGCAGCCTGGAACTGGGAGTGGGAGAAGAGGGAAGACTGAGGAGAAACAATATAACCCAACACTCACAGCAACCTCCAATCCACCTCCATTCCCGGGATAGTGAGGCAGAGTTTAGAAACACTCACCAATACCATTCCAGTGAAACTTCCACTAGGAAAAGGGGAGCAGTGACTGTGCTGCTCTGATATAGCCCCAGACCTGTCACTCAAACCCCCCAACCCCACCCAGTTCACAGCTCAACCAACCAGCTTGCAGCTTCCTGCACCTTGACCCCGCCCGGCCCAGGTGTGGGACAGTCCAAGGTGAGTTGTTTGTGTAACCACGGGAGTAGGGGAGGGGTGACCTCCCACCCTTTGTTTTCTCCCAAATGGTTCCATCCTACCCTCCCCCAGGGCCCTCTACACACTGCATGCAAAACAGCTGATGGAGCTTGGAGATCTTCACTGACCTGTCCAGGTACATTATCCTGTACCCCACTCATGAATCACTCTGTGAACAAGTTGTTTTACTTTTTTTTCTGCTACCCTTTTGCATAATCATCTTGGTTCACACAAACCTTGTTCAATCTTGGTTAATCACAGGCTCTGGGAAAAGGGAGGGAGGTGGCACCAGGTAAATTGTTCCTTCAGTGGGCCAACACAGACATGACCCTCCGAGCGGTCTCCTCTGTGCTGTAACCATTCTATGCTTCTCTGATGTGTCTTTATCCCGCTTTGATTCCCGTCTTCTGCTATTGTCCCTGGCTTCCTGTTTAACCAAGTAATTCCTCCCCTTTCCCCTGTTCACCCTGTGCAGTGTGTGTGTGTCAGATTTCCTCTGGACCTCTCCCCCCACAACCACCCCGGCCCCTTTAACCATCAGCAGCTTCCGGCTTGTCTAGTTTTAGTTTAAATTTACAGAATTGCAGGATTAAGCTTCAAACTCACCTTCACTGAATGCTGCAAATCTGAAACTGTTTGTCCCCTCACACAAGGATAGACTATTTTGTTAAAAACCAGAACCCAAAATACAGTTACTGTCCTCCAGCTTCTCCTTCTGATGCACACAAGACCTGAATATAAAACAGTGAACATTATCCCCTAGACCCGAATATAAAACAGTGAACATTATGCCCCAGACCTGAATATAAAACAGTGAACATTATCCCCCAGACCCGAATATAAAACAGTGAACATTATCCCCCAGACCCGAATATAAAACAGTGAACATTATCCCCTAGACCCGAATATAAAACAGTGAACATTATGCCCCAGACCTGAATATAAAACAGTGAACATTATCCCCTAGACCTGAATATAAAACAGTGAACATTATCTCCAGGATCCGAATATAAAACAGTGAACATTATCCCCCAGGCCCGAATATAAAACAGTGAACATTATCCCCCAGACCCGAATATAAAACAGTGAACATTATCCCCCAGACCCGAATATAAAACAGTGAACATTATGCCCCAGACCCGAATATAAAACAGTGAACATTATCCCCCAGACCCGAATATAAAACAGTGAACATTATCCCCCAGACCTGAATATAAAACAGTGAACATTATCCCCCAGACCCGAATATAAAACAGTGAACATTATCCCCCAGACCCGAATATAAAACAGTGAACATTATCCCCCAGACCTGAATATAAAACAGTGAACATTATCCCCTAGACCCGAATATAAAACAGTGAACATTATCCCCCAGACCCGAATATAAAATAATGAACATTATCCCCCAGACCCGAATATAAAACAGTGAACATTATCCCCCAGACCCGAATATAAAACAGTGAACATTATCCTCCGGACCCGAATATAAAACAGTGAACATTATCCCCCAGACCGAATATAAAACAGTGAACATTATCCCCCAGACCCGAATATAAAACAGTGAACATTATCCTCCGGACCCGAATATAAAACAGTGAACTTTATCCCCAGGATTCGAATATAAAACAGGGAACATTATCCCCCAGACCCGAATATAAAATAATGAACATTATCTCCCAGACCCAAATATAAAACAATGAACATTATCCCCCAGATACAAATATAAAACAGTGAAATTAATGCCCTCAGCAGGTCAAGCCTGCATCTGTGGAGAGAGGAAGAGAGTTAATGTGACAGCTCTGTGACCTTTCACCTGAACTGAGAACAGATAGAAATGTAATAATGTATTACAAAGTGAAAAATGGGGCACTCTTACAGCCTTCAGCAATTGAGCTCATCTTTTTAGTATCATAATCTCTGCCCGTTTTTCTTTGTGTTTCATTGTGTCTTTGTTTTCTTCCCTCGTTTCTCTCTTATTTCCTTCCCACTGCATTTAGAAAGTTGTTTTTGTACCATTCACACCTCATCTAGACACATTTTCTGTGTTTTTGCTTGTCTGTTTCCCAGTCCCTTTCACCTTAGGGAGCTGGTGGCACAATGCTATTGTCACTGGACAATTCCAGAGATCCACTGTAATGATCTGTGGACCCGTGTTCGGATAGTGAAATTTGAGTTCAATGAAAATCTGGAATTAAAAGTCTAATGAAGGCCACAAAACCATTGCCAATTGTTGTAAAAGCCCATCTGGGTCTCTAACATCCTTTAGGGAAGCAAATCTGCTGTCCTTACCTGGACTGGCCGACATGACCAGACCCACATTAATGTGATTGACTCTTAAATGCCCAGAGAACAAGGGCAATTAGGGATAGGCAATAAATGCTGGCCGAGCCAGCGACACTCACATCCCATGAACGAATAAACAAAACCCTTTTGTCAGTTAGCCTCTCCCGACCTGCAGCCTTTCACAGACCTTTCCTTCCGTACGTCTTCCCACCTCCCCTCTTTCACTTGCTCACAGACCTGAAACGTTAATTGTGTCTCTATCTCCATGGATTCTTCCAGATCTGCTGAGAGTTTCCAGTTTCTACTGTTTTTATTTCAGATTTTAGTAATCCACAGGTTTATAATAATTGACACTACTCCTCTCTGTGGCAATTGTCTGAGGCTGAACCAGGCTGTTCCAACTATGGTGAAATATTTCATCCCAAGATGAGCTTCCAGCCACATATCCACATCATCACCAAGACCGCCTATTTCCACCTCAGTAATATCGCCTGACTCCGCCCCAGTCTCAGCTCATTTGCTTCTGAAACTCTCATCCATTCCTTTGTTAAGACTTCACTATCCTAACGCACTCCCGGCGGGTCTCCTACATTCAACCTCACTGTAATATTGACCTCATCCAAAACTCTGCTGCCCGTGTGCTTACTCTCACCAAGTCTTGATCACCCATCACCCCTGTGCTCACTGAAGTACAAAGGCTCTGTGAAACTTGTTGGGAAGGTCTAGTACACCAAAACATTACATACAAATGCAAATTGTTGTTGTTGATTTGGACATATATCACTGTTCCTTCATCATCTCTGGCAGAATAACCTGTATCTCCTTCCCTAACAGCATTGTGGGAGCACGTTCATCATACCACACGGACTGCAGCAGTTCAAGAAGGTTAAACATCACCTTCACAAGCAACTGGGGATTGGCAACATTTGCTCGTCTTGTTAGTGAAAGGGCGAGGGAGAGGCTAACTGCTTTGGTCTTGCAGAGAGCCGACAGGGGCACAACAGACTGAATGGCCTCCGTCTGTATTGTAATCATGCAATGACTCTATAACTTGATGAGAAAGGACCTACTTTGGAGGCCAGGGACCAACTTCTGTAACCAACAGCCACCCTGATACAAACCAGCTCTTAACTGGTCCTTCTGTGTTTCTAGACTCGGTTCTGTAAGCAACGCCTGCAATAAAATAATAGCAAAATACTGCAGCTGCTGGAAATCTGAAATAAAGAGAGCAAATTCTGGAAACACTCAGCAGGTTAGGCACTATCTGCAGAGAGATAAACAGTTAACATTTCAGGGGGTGCAGAATGAACTACAGGGAATAAAAATGATACGGAATCTGATGATCAATATAAGCTCAGAGGTGGAAGAGAGATGGACTATATCGCAGGAAAAACAATTCCTGACTGAAAGACATGGTGGGAAGCTATAGCTGGTAAGCCAACAGCACACGGTCAGGGCAGTAGTTGGCAGAAGTAACAGGAAAATACTAAACAGAGCTAAAATACACCCACTCTTAGAGACAGAGGAAGTTAGACAACAGCAGAGAGGTGATCAGGAAGGGCAGAGGTAAAACAGAGCAATGGATGGACACAGAATCAGATCCACAGTAAAGGAGTCACACCAGCCATAGAGCTGTCAGACCTCACACAGATAACAGAGTAGAGGACTAAAAGCTCAAAATTGTAGATGAATGGTCAAAACTACTCATCTCTGAAACAATTTAACTCTTTTCAGCTTTGGAAACTCCTGCTGGAGCCTGCAGCTGGAAAGATATCAGAAACACTGGAGTCAGAGAAAAATCTCCCAGTTGAGGAAATACCCGGGGAGTGGGGTGATGTCACCGTGTAATTGTCAATGTGTGATGATGTCACAGTGTAACTGTCGATCTGTGATGATGTCACACACAAATACAGAACATTTGGGTCTGTACAAACCATGATCACCACACATGAAGAAGGATGTGAGGGTCCTTGAGAGGGTGTGGAGGAGACTTACCAATGGTTCAAGGGGTGAAGGATTTTAGATTAGTTTGGAAAAACTGGTGTTGTTCTCCTTGGAGCAAAGTAGATTGAGGGGAAATTTGATAGAAGTGTACAAGTTTATGATTGATTTATATGAGGTAGTTAAAGAAAAGCTGTTCACGTTATCTGAGCATAAAAGGGTTATGGGACACAGATTGAAGAGATGAGGCAAGATTTACAGGGGGGGTGTGAGGAAGAAATTTTACACAGTGAGTGATAATGACCTGAAACTCATTACTTTCAAAGGCCGATAATATCCAGGTCCTGATGAATCAAATGAGTCTGTCAGAGCTTGATCTGATGTTTGTTTTGAGTTTCCCGTCTGCAAATCCTTCCCATTTAATATCCTATGAAAAGATTACAAAACTATTAGTCCAGGACAGAAATTGATAAGAGACAAAAATTTCTTGTGGTTTGAATTTACAGTGTGTAAATCCTCCCTTTCTAACCCCCTGTAAAAGGAGTTTCCAAAATCCATCCCTGTGAGTCCAGGATAGAAATTCACAACATTCTGTGGAGGCCAGGTCATTGAGTGTATTTAAGACCGAGATAGGTTCTTGATTGGTAAGGGGATCAAAGGTTACAGGGAGAAGGCGAGAGAATGGGGTTGAGAAACCTATCAGCCATGATTGAATGGCGGAGCAGACTCGATGGGCCGAATGGCCGAATTTCTGCTCCTATGTCTTATGGTCTTATTGTCTGCTCCTGCTACCTGGACCAGGATAACCGCGCATGCGCCCTGCTGCACAGCCGCTCTCCCGGCCCAGCAGAGGGAGAGACCCAGACATTTCCGGTCTGTTCGCTGCAAACGCGGGGCCGGTAGTTTCTTATTAAGACTCTGCAGCCTGCACCAAGTGTTTATAAAGCCTCCCTACCCACTCCGCTAGCTCCAATCCTTCCGTCCACCCACTAACTCTGCTATTCTGCTGCAGTCGCCATTTTCTTACACACACTGCGGCTCCAGTCACAAGACAACACTGCGCATGCTCAGACAGCAGACCGCAATGCGCAGGTGCCAATCACACTCCGCAATGCGCATGCGTAAGGCCCTGGCGCTCTGGAGAGGGCACATTACTGTCCCACGTTGAATGCTGAGTGGGAGGATGTAATTGCATATCCAATAAATTTTTATGATCCAGTGGTAATTGCAGCGTTAAGGTCAAGATATAAAATTGTACAATCAATTAATATAATAAATTGCATTGGCCTCTACCATACTTTCCTGGGTGTAATTAACAACAGAACAAACCCCTGCAGTTAGATGTGAATTCACCAGATTCTTCACAGGTGAGGTGAAGAAGTGATTTCTCCTTCCATACACCAAACATTTAAACTCCGTCTTGTCAGTCAGAATGTGCCTTTTGCGGAGCAAATCCATTGAACTTTTATAGCCAGATTGTTCACTGGTGGCCAAACTGAGTAAATGCCTTCGGACACATGAAATCTCTGAATTTTCTCCTTCAGATGTGACTGCTGCTGTGTCAACGAATCAGACGATCTGGTAACTTTTTCCATAATTAGCTGCTGAATGATGTTTTCACAGTGTGACTTTAACTAGGCATGTCCAGCACAGACTTGGATCTCTAATCCTCCTGGCAATGGGCTCTACATTCTCATCTGAAGAGAAAAGGAAACTGATGTTGTAAATCTGAAATAAAAACAGAACATTTTCGAATTCTAAACAGGTCTGGTAGCGTCTGTGGAGAGAGAGACATAATTTTCATTTCAGGTCTGTGACTGGTCAGCGGAACTGTACTGAATCAGTGCACAGACCTGAAAATATAATTCTGGTTCTCATTCCACAGAAATTCCCAGATTTGCTGAATAGTTACATCATTTTCTGCTTTTATCTCTGGTTAAAGAAGCTGCTTCTGAATTGGAAATTTGTAGTAGTGAAAGAAACCTGAACTGAAAAGCAATAGGCAAAATCAGCGTAGATAAGCCAAATCAAAAAATTTTGGCTCAACTTCCCTGGTGGTTTAGTGGTCAGGATTTGGCACTCTCACTGCCGCAGCCTGTGTTCGATTTCCGGCCAGGGAATGTTGAGTTATTGAGTTTTTTGGAACGAGTGTTTTTTATTCATTGATTGACAATGTTTAAAAGCTCCACCAGAATCAGAGGATTGAGGGTTTAAGGGCACCTCAAGAGCTGGAAAACTTCACACTTGGTTCAAGTGGAGTGAAGGAATGAAGGAAGAAAAGGGCTGGTTGCAAGGCACTGACTATAGAAATGTTGGTGTGAGGCAAAATATGGGTGGGCGAAGTATGAATTTTGCTGCTTACTGTTTGCATTAGCACAAATATCACTCCTGATGGATCAAGCAATCACAACTGCTCTTTGAAAGCAGCACGCCCGGCCGAATGGCCTCTTTCTATACTGTAACTTTCTATAATTTTATGTTTCCCAACAGCACGGTTCATTCTGCCATTTTATAACCCACTTGAGCGAGATGTACTTTCTTACCTTGTATTTGGCTCTTTAGAAACCTAAACACGGAGCAAATTCAGTGAGTTTTCTTATCATTTCCAGCACGAGATTAGTCACGAGACTAATTGAGTGACACATTAATGGCGCCAATCCTTCACTGGAGCTCACCAAAGAGTACTGTTGTGTCAGCCTGTTATGTACTTCTTGCAGTACATCTGCTGAACAATATAAGCTTATCATAGCTCTGCTTTCTTCACATTGAAATCCAGTGTAAAAATCAATTTCAAAGCTGAACAACGAGGAGGAGAGTGACTGTGGATAATTGGCACTGGGCACATTCCTGTAATCAGTATCTGGGAGAATCAGGAAGGTGAGATCCAGGTGTCTATTTACCCACGAATTTTACCCATTCCCATAAACTGGCTGTGTCTGCATCAAGCAGCTCATTGACCTGGGAGCTGGACGGGCAGAGGGAGCTGGAGGCAAGACAGAAGCAGAAAGAGATGCGAAATGAAAGTGTTTTGAATTTGATGTTCTGTCAGTTGCTTTCAGTGGTGAATTTCTGCCTTGTAATTTTCACACGAGCTGCAGTGATTAGTTAGTGTTTTTTCTTTCAAGCAGCAAGATTTTTAAAGTAAAAAGATAAAAGCAAATTACTGTGGACGATGGAAATCTGAAAGAAAAAGGGAAAATTCTGGAGAAACTCTGCAGCTGGAGAGAGAAACAGAGTGAACATTTCCAGTCCATATCACTCCTATACAGATTTTTTAAGTATTACAGCACCCCGCATGGGGATGGAACCCACAACTCTGAGATTGATACCGATTGAGCTCGACGAGCATGTGGTTCCATATCTCAACATACATGGGAACATACTATTGCTTTCCACCTGATACCTCAGCTTGTTCGAGATTTTAAAGTGTGGAAAGTAATCAGCCTACAAATGCTCCAAGGTTGCAATGCATTCCTCTCATTCTCAATAACATCATTCACATTTTCCACTCCTTAGCTGCACCTCCTTCCAAATACTGTGATCCATTTTCCTCGGGATTTTGGACCATAAGACATAGGAGCATAGATTAGGCCATTTGGCCCATCGAGTCTGCTCCGCCATTCAATCAAGGCTGATAAGTTTCTCAACCTCATTCTCCCACCTTCTCCCCGTAACCTTTGATCCCCATTACCAATCAAGAACCTATCTATATCGCTGTTAAATACAATCAATGACCTGGCCTCCACAGCCTTCTGTGGCAATGAATTCCATAGATTCACCACTCTCTGGCTAAAGAAGTTTCTCCTCACCTCTGTTCTAAAAGATCTTCCCTCTACTCTGAGGCTGTGTCCTCGGGTCCTAGTCTCTCCTACTAATGGAAACATCTTCCACACGTCCACTCTATCCAGGCCTTTCAGTATTCTGTAAGTTTCAATCCGATCCCCCTCATCCTTCTAAACTCCGAGTATAGACCCAGAGTCCTCAAACGTTCCTCATATGTTAAGCCTTTCAATCCTGGGATCGTTGTCTTGAACCTCCTCTGGACCCTCTCCAGGGCCAGAATATCCTTCCTGGGATACAGGGCTCAAAATTGCTGACAATATTCTAAATGTGGTCTGACCAGAGCCTTATAAAGCCTCAGCAGCACATCCCTGCTTTTATATTCTAGTCTTCTCGAAATAAATGTCAACATTGCACTTGTCTTCCTAACTACTGACTCAACCTGCAAGTTAACCTTAAGAGAATTCTGGACTAGAACTCCCAAGTCTCTTTGCACTCCAGATTTCTGAATTCTCTCCCCATTTAGAAAATAGTCTATGTCTCTATTCTTCCTACCAAATTGTATGACCTCGCACTTTCCCATGTTGTATTTTATCTGCCACTTCTTTGCCCATTCTCCTAACCTGTCCAAACCCTTCTACAGCCTCCCCGCCTCCTCAATACTACCTGTCCCTCCACCTATCTTTGTATCATCTGCAAACTTAGCCAGGGTGCCCTCAGTTCCTTCATCTAGATCATTAATGTATAAAGTGAAAAGTTGTGGTCCCAACACTGACCCCTACGGAACTCCACTAGTCACTGGCTGCCAGCCTGAGAAGGGCTCCCTATCCCCACTCTCTGCCTCCTGCCAGACAGCGAATCTTCTATCCATGCTAGTACCTTGCCTCTAACACCATGTGCTCTTATCTTACTGAACAGCCTCCTGTGTGGCACCTTGTCAAAGGCCTTCTGGAAGTCCAAGTAGATAACATCCATTGGCTTTCCTTTGTCTAACCTGCTCGTTACTTCCTCAAAGAATTCGAACAGAGTAGTCAGGCAATATCTCAACTTGATGAAACCATGCTGACTTTGCCCTATTTTACCATGTACTTCCAAGTATTCTGAAATCTCATCCTTAATAATGGACTCTAAAATCTTACCATACCATACGACCGAGGTCAGGCTAATCGGCCTGTAATTTCCCATCTTTTGCCTCACTCCCTTCTTAAACAGGGGGTTACATTAGCGATTTTCCAGTTCTCTGGGACCCTCCTTGACTCCAGTGGTTCATGAAAGATCACCACTAACGCCTCCACTATCTCTTCAGCTATCTCCTTCAGAACTCCTGGATTTGATATTTACCCGCCTTGTGATTTTGAAATCAAAATTCGCTTCAATATCGAACACAAATTGAATTGCAAACCTGATGGACAAACAATGGAAAGCAAGTCACTTGGTAACACAAATCCCATGGTGCTCATTTTCAGGCTCACAGTCAGCTTTCCAATAAAATGAAGGAATTTTACAGTGAAAAGATTTAGAAAGTTGGTGTGACTTTTATTTGTGACTCACTCACTCGGGAATTCTGTAAATGCTGCTCGGAGGTTCAGTGACTGGGATATAATCTACCTGAGTTTTCCTGAGCCTGTGCTCGGTGTATTGGGAGGTTTGGCCCGCGTTGGGGTATCTTGCGTCCCAGGGATGGGCAGTAACCCATTGATTGAAGCTGCAGTTGCTGCTTTCTGCTGGCAGCGGGTGATTGGAGAGTGCGGGGCTGGAATATTGCTGTTTTTCTGCTTTTCCCTGTCTCACTCACTGTGGAGCTGAGGAATGATGTTATGGATTTCTAAGGGGTTAGATGAAGGTACATAGTAGGTCTAAATCTTTTCTCTTTATATTTGACAGAAAAAATAATTGTAAAAAGGAACTGTTTTTGTGGGAGCTCACTGGATAACAGTAGAGCTTCCACCGTTTTGGGGATGTTATCTTGCAGGCCAAGTGCCTCATTGCAACACTGAATTGTGTGACAATGAGTGGTGATAGGGGGACAAAAAGTAAAGGCTTCACCCGGTGTGTGATTCTGAGTCACCAGCCTTTCAGTTAATCGGCAAACACGCTGATTAACGTCGCACACAAGCCCAGCCGACAAGGTGTACCAATTAGGGTATCAGTGAGTCTAATCTTCCGATTTCCACTTCCAGAATTACTGTCGCTGTTTATCAGTTTGACTCTTCCAAAATAAAGTTTGGGACATTCATTGTGGATACATGGAAACAGTCTGAACTACCCACTGCAGACACATCCATGTCACCAGGATCCAGCTCTCCCTCAGCTGGTGCCATCTCCCTTCCAGCATCTCGGTGTCTTGTCTGTTACCAAGTATTCTGATTGTCCTGAAGCTGATGTTAGGTTTGAATCCCTGATGCACAGTATCGAGAATCCTTTCAATGTCTCAGATCAGATAATTTCACTGAGAACATCAGAGTCAATATTTCAGCGTCTTCAAGAAGGGAAAGGTGCCTTGACTGTCTCTGGTCACTCGGGCACTTCACCCATCATTCTCCTAGGATTCCATTCCTCAAAGGGGATTTTCATTTTCTTTTTGAGTTCTCTTTCCACCTCTGGCAGCATCGTTAGATTAGCAGGCTTAATTAACATTTCAGATGAAGTGCAGTTCTGATGAAAGGTTACAGACCTGAAATGAAAACCACGTCTCTCTCTTCACAGATGCTACCAGAATTGCTGAGAATAACAGCATTTTCTATTATTTCAGATAAATAACCAGCATCTGCAGTATTTTGCTTTTCTTTACCTGATTAGTGAAACATATAAGATTCTGAGGGCACTTAACAGGGCAGATGTGGAGAGGATGTTTCCTCTTGTGATGGAATCTAGAACTTGGGATTGGTGTTTAAAAATTAGGGGTCACTCATTTAAAAAGGTGATGAGGCGATTCTTTTTCTCTCAGAGGATCGTGAGTCTATGGAACTCTCCTCCTGAAAAGGCTGTGGAAGCAGATTATTTGAATATTTTTAAGGCAAAGGTGGATATATTCTTTGTAAGCAAGGGGCTGATAGGTTATCGGGGATAGGTGGGGTACAGGTTTCAGGTTACTATGAGGTCAGCCATCATCTTATTAAATGGTGGAGTAGGCTTGAGGGGCAGAATGGCCCACCCCTGTTCCTTGTTCTTATGTAGTGCTAAGAATGTGGAACCCATTACTAGTAAATTTCTAGATCCATGCCTGAGCTGAAAAGTGTGCAAGTAAACTCACACTGTAAACAGATTGTTCACCTGCTGGAAAAGGAAAAGGGTTCACTCCCAATCCATTTACCGACACAGCAACAGAGTCTCACCGTTGGGAGTCATTCAGGTACTTCATGTGTGCAAAGGGCTTTATTCAGTTTGCTCACACGTTAACACTCCAACTTTAAAAGTTCAAAAGATTTGATCCACAATCAGCATAGAAACGAGCAAGACACGGTTTTAATGTTCCATGAACAGGGGGAAAAGTCACGAGCTCACCCCATCTGCTGAGACTGCACTGAGTTCAGATGTAACTGTAGGATTATTATGTCCAGGAGAGAATTGTGGTGGACCCCTGATCAATTTGGCTGCTGCATCATTTGATTCAACAATTTTATGTCTTGCCCCTATGTCACCCATCATATTCTGATTACAGGACATAGGTTTCTGTTCTATAATATGGTCTTTCAATGGCGGAGCGGAGGCCCAGGTTTCACTGCGAGACAGAATGTACCCTATCCTCACTCCAGCAGCTAACCGCGCGTGCGCAATTCTGCGTGTGGTGGGGCATGCGCATTTCGTCTGTTTCATGAGCATGCGCAGTGCTGGTCTGTGACTGGAGCTCCTCAGAGCGGCTGAGAGAATCTCGAGCGGAGCAAACTAACAGAGTTAGTGGGTGTGTGAGGAGGAATGGAGCCAGCGGAGTGGGCAGGGAGGCTTCATAAAGACACAGTGCAGACAGCAGACTCTAAATAACAAGGTACCGGTCTTGGGTTTGCAGAGAACGGGCCGAAAAAGTCTGGATTTCTCCCTTCGGCAGGCCCGGGGTAACGGCCGCCATCTTTATAGGGGGCAATGTGCTACAGGGCGCATGCGCGGTCATCCTGGTCCAGGTCGCAGGAGGAGAGAATGTTGTGACTTTCTATCCTGGATTGACAGGGATGGATTTTGGAAACTCCTTTTGCAGGGGGTTAGAAGCAAACTCAAACCAAGAGAAACGTTTGTCTCTTCTCAATTTATGTTCGGGATTGACAATGATGGATTTTGTGAACTCTATTTACAGGGTGTTAGAGGAGGAGGGCAAAATCGAGGGAGATGAGAAACCAAAACCAAATATCACGTCAAAATCTGAAAATCACTTGTTTGACCAGGACCTGAATATCATCAACCTTTGAATGTAAGCTTTGAGTTCCAGGTCATTACAGTCACTGGGTAAAATAAACTCTTCCTGGCATCCCCCTTGTGGATCTTGCCCAACATCTTAAAACTCTGTCCCTTAATTCTATCATAATCAGCTAATGGGAACAGCTTTAATTTAACTAACTTTCATAATCCTGTACCCCTCTATCAAATCTTCCCTCAATCTCCTTTACTCCAAGGAGAACAACCGCAGTTTCTCGAACCTCATCTTACAGTTAAACCCCCTCATCTCTTGAACCATTCTGGTTAATCTCCTCTGTACTCTTACATCCTTCACAATGTGTGGTGATCACTGGTTTGCACAGACCCAGATGTTCTGTTTTTGTGCCTGTGACATCATCACACATCAACAATTACACTGTGACATCATCACACATCAACAATTACACTGTGACATCATCACACATCGACAATTACACAGTGACTTCATTCGGCTCCCCAGGTATTTCCTCAACTGGGAGATTTTTCTCTGACTCCAGTGCTTCTGATATCTTTCCAGCTGCAGGCTCCAGCAGGAGAGTTTAAAGTTGAAAAATGAAACTGTTTCAGAGTTGATTGTTTTTCACCATCCACCTACAATTTAGAGCTTTTAGGTCTATGCTCTGTATCTGTGAGAGGCTCCATGGCTCTGGGGCTGGTGTGGCTCCTTTACTGTGGATCTGAATCCATGTTCATCCATTGATCTGTTTCACCTCTGCCCACCCTGATCACCTCTCTGCCATTTTTTAACTTCCCCTGTCTCCAATACTGGATGTATTTGACTTATGTTTAATATTTTACTGTTACAACTGTCAATTGTGTCTAAATGAGGTTTCCAGCACTGCCCACCCCCTGACCATGTGCAGCTGGCTTCCCAGCTTTATCTTCCCACAGTATCTTTCACAGTCAGGAATTGCTTTTCCTGACCCATAGTCCATTTCTATTCCACTTCTGAGCTTATCTTGACCATTAAATTCTGCACCATTTTTACTCCCTGAAAGGAGGCGATGGTGTAATGGTATTGTCACTGGACGAGTAATCCAGAGACCCAGGGCAATATCCCGGGGACCTGGATTCAAAACCCATCATGGTAGATGGTGGAATTCCAATTCTATGGAAAAAATCTAGAATTAAAAGTCTAATGATGACCAACGATGATTGTCGTAAAAACCCACCTGGATCACTCGCACCCTTTAGGGAAGGAAATCTGCCGTCTGTAGTCTTGGCCTACTCGTGACTCCAGACCACAGCAGTGGTTGACTTTTAACTGCCCTCTGAATGCCGGCCTGAGTGATGCCCACGTGAATTTAGAAAAATCATTCTGCACACCTTGAAACGTTAACTCTGTCTCTCTCCACAGATACCAGCATCTATTGTGATCCCCAGTTGCCTGTGGAGAAGATGATGTTTGACCTTCTTGAATCGCTGCAGTCCATGTGGTGAAGGTGCTCCCACAATGCTGTTAGGTAAGGAGTTACAGGTTATTCACCCAGTGATGATGAAGGAACTGTGATATATGTCCAAATCAACAACAACAATTTGTATTTATATGGCACTTTCAATGTAAGACAATGTTCCAAGCATTTCACAGAAAGGTTAAAAGCAAGGCTTGACACTGAGCCAAACAAGGAGATATTGGGGCAGGTGACCAAACGTTTGGTCAAAGAGGTAGGTTTTAAGGAGTGTCTTAAAGGAGAAAAATGAAGTAGAGAGGAAGAGAGGTTTGGGGAGAAAATTCCAGGGCTTGGGGCCATGGAAACTGACAGAATGCTCAGCAGGTCAGAACGAAAGGAGCACAAACATCTCAGAGGGTTGTGAGGCTGGATTACAGTGATAGGGAGGGGCGAGACCAACATGGAATTTCAACAAGTGGATGAGAATTTTAAAATGTAGGTGCTTCTTATCCTAGATCCTTTGTAGGTCAGTGAGCACAGGGGTGATGGGTGAATAAGACTTGGTGCGAGTAATTCTCCGCCCCACTCCCACTCTGACCTCTCTGTCCTTGGCCTCCTGCACTGTTCCAATGAAGCTCAATGGGGGCTCGAGGAACAGCAGCTCATCTTTCATTTCGGCACTTTACAACCTTCCAGACTCAACATCGAGTTCAGTTTCTGCACCAACAGTGAGTTGTCAGGATCTGGAACATTCTACCTGAAAAGGTGCTGGACCTGATTCTATCGGGAATTTTAAAAGGGAGTTGACAGGGATTTGGGATTGAGGAACTTACAAGGTTACAAACCGAAAGTGGGTGTGTAGGACTAAACACCACTGCTCTTTCAAAGAGACAGCACAAGCACAAAGGGTTGAATGGCCTCCTGTGCTGTATGATTCTAGGAGTTGGCCATTTAGCCCCTCGAGTCTGTCCCACCATGCAATCAGATCAGGCTGATCTGTGACCCTTTGTCTCAAGTCCCTTGATTTATACCTTGTGTTAGGAAGGATCTATCAATGCCTGATTGAAACTGAACATTGATCAAGCATGAACTGCTAATTCAGGAAGAGAATTCCAAACTTTTCCCAACTTTACCTGGAGAAGATTTTCCTAATCTCACTCCTGAAAGGTCTGGCTCTAATTTTTAGACTATGTTCCTCAGTCCTGGATTCCCCAACCAATGGAAATAGTTCCCCTCTATCTACCACACCATTTCCAATTAATATCATGAAAAATTTGAGAAAATCCTCCTCAATCTTCTAAATTCCAGGGAATACAAACCTCACAGTGAGATGATGAATATTGGCAGAATGACTAGGATACTCAATGGTACAGTCCTAAAGGGTGTGCAGGGACTCAGGGAACTGGAGGTTGATGTGCATACACATTTGAAGGCGAAAGGACATATTGAGAGAGCAGTTTGCAAAAAAGATGAGATTGTGGGCTTCATAAGCAGATTTAATGATTATAAATGCAGGGAAAATAAGCTGACCCGTTATAAAGCTCTGGTTAGGTCACAATAGGAGTATTGCATCCAGTTCTGGTCTCCACACTTTAGGAAAGGGGTGAGGGTCCTTGAGAGGATGGGGACGAGATTTACCAGAAGGTTCCAGGAAAAAGGGAATTTGGTTACAAAGTGAGATTGGAGAAGCTGAAGTTGTTCTTCTTGGAGTTACAGAGCTGAGGGGAGATTTGTTAGAGGTGAACAAGATTGTGACAGGTTCAGATAAGGTGGACAAAGAAAATGTTGTTTCCATTTGGTGATGGTACGAGGATGAGGAGGACACAGATTGAAGGTTATGGGCAATAGATACAGGGCAAATGCAGGGAGGAACATTTTACACAACAAGTGGTAATAACCCAGAACTCTCTGCCTACGAGCAGGCTGGAAGTAGACATGATCAATGCTTTAAAATTAAATTGGACCAGCATTTAAGAGAAATATGCAGGCGGTTGAAGACACTGCGGGGCAATGAGACAGACTGGATTGCTCTACCAAGAGCTGGCGTGAACTCAATGGGCTGAATGGCCTCTTTCTATGTTGCAATGACTCTGACACATTTGTTTGAACTCTCCTCATAATTTAACCCTTGGAATCCAAGTGTTATTCAGGTACATCTGCACTGCTCTCCCACTAAGGCCAATATAGTTAATCCTTCCTAAAGTGCTGCCCAGAACTGAACACTGTATTCCTGTTCTGATGAAAGGTCATGTTGACCTGAAACGTTAAATCTGTTTCTCTCTCAGATGCTGCCAGACCTGCTGAGTACTTCCAGCATTTTTATTTTTATTACAGTGGTTTAGGTGCAGTCTAACCAGGGTTTTGAAAATCTCGGTGCTTTTCCCACAAACACAACAGACAAACCTTTTTTCCTTCCACAGTCAAAGTCATTCAGCACCTGATGACTCGAGTGACTCTGTCCGACCTTGAAGAGAGGAAAAAATGTTCCGTAGAAACTAGAATTGTCTGTTCTGAATTTCTATCCTGTTCTTACAGTGATGACTCTTGTAAACTCCTTTTACAGAGAATTAGAAGGGGAGAATTTTCGGGCAGGAAACTCAAACCAAACATCACAACAAGATCTGACAGAGTCACTCGATTCATCAGGACCTGAATATCATCACCTTTGAATGTGGAGGGAGGAACGTTTGTCTGTTCTGTCTGTGGGAAAAGATTTCAAACATCAGTGTGACTGGAAAAGCACCGAGACACACACATTCCCGAGTGAGAGTGTTCCAGTGAACTGACTGTGGAAAGAGCTTTAACCAGTTATAAAGCCTGAAATAGCATCACACCATTCACAGTGGGGAGAAACTGTACACGTGTTCGTTGTGTGGACGAGGCTTCAACTGATCATCAAACTTGCAGAGACACAGGGACAGCTGGACCATGGAGAAACCATGGAAATGTGAGGACTGTGGGAAAGGATTCAATTGTCCATCCAAACTGGAAATCCATCGACGCAGTCACACTGGGGAAAGACCATTCACCTGCTCCGAGTGTGGGAAGGGGTTTACTCAGTTATCCAGCCTGCTGACACACCAGCAAGTTCACACTGGAGAGAGACCATTCACCTGCTCCCAGTGTGGGAAGGGATTCACTCAGTCATCCAACCTGTTGACACACCAACGAGTTCACACTGGGGAAAGACCATTCACCTGCTCCCAGTGTAGGAAGGGATACACTCAGTTATCCGCCCTGCTGAGACACCAGTGAGTTCACACTGAAGATAGACCATTCACCTGCATGATATGTGGGAAAGGATTCACTGGCTCCGCTGACCTGCTAAAGCACCAGTGAATTCACACTGAGGAGAGGCCGTTCAGTTGTACTTCCTGTAGAAAGAGATTCAGGACTTCATTCAACCTCAAAGTGCACCAGCGAATTCACACTGGGGAGAGACCATTCACCTGCTCTGAGTGTGGGAAGGGATTCACTCAGTTATCCAGGCTGCTGAAACACCAGCGAGTTCACACAAGGAGAGGCCGTTCACCTGCTCCGAGTGTGGGAAGGGATTCACTCAGTTAACCAGGCTGCTGAAACACCAGCGAGTTCACACAAGGAGAGGCCGTTCACCTGCTCCGAGTGTGGGAAGGGATTCACTCAGTTATCCAGGCTGCTGAAACACCAGCGAGTTCACACTGGGGAGAGACCGTTCACCTGCTCCGAGTGTGGGAAGGGATTCACTCAGTTATCCAGGCTGCTGAAACACCAGCGAGTTCACACAAGGAGAGGCCATTCACCTGCTCCGAGTGTGGGAAGGGATTCACTCAGTTATCCAGGCTGCTGAAACACCAGCGAGTTCACACAAGGAGAGGCCATTCACCTGCTCCGAGTGTGGGAAGGGATTCACTCAGTTATCCAGGCTGCTGAAACACCAGTGAGTTCACACAAGGAGAGGCCGTTCAGCTGTACTTCCTGTGGAAAAGGGATTCAGCCTTCATTCCACCTCAGTGTACACCAGTGAATTCACATTGGAGAGAGACCATCCACCTGCTCCGAGTGTGGAAAGGGATTCACTCATTTATCCAACCTGTTGAGACACCAGCGAGTTCACACTGGAGAGAGGCTGTTCATCTTCTCCGAATGGAGGCAGGGATTCACTTGCTCATCCCGTCTGTTCAGACACCAGCGAGTTCACAAGTGTCTGCGGGGGTTGGATTCTGCTGTTATTGCTGCTGTTAATCACATCCAGAACTGAACCATGTTCATTCTGATAGCTGTGGTTTGTTTCTATTGATGTTAATAATCCCTGTAACTGGGTTGAAGTTTAATATCTTGATGTCTGTTAAATAAATCAGTTTTGCTTCAATCTCTAAGAATGTCGAGTCCTTGATTTCTCCAGGATAAGAGGAGACTGATTGATGTCCTGTTCCCAACTGCTCCATTTTTGGATCTTTTCTCCTTTCTCACTCTCGATTCTTTCAGTTCTCAGACCTTTGATTACTCTCATGGATAAGTCACAACTCCCCACACCTCTGAGAGAGCCTTGGGATCCAGGGAAGTATCAGTATTAAAAACAGAAAATGCTGGAAATAACCGATACTTTTCCAAGTGTCAATTGATTTTCTCCCGGATTATTGTCTCCAGCCTTTCCCCACCAATGATATTAAGCTGATTGTCCTGGAATTGCTGTGTTTTTGAACAGGGGTGTAACATTTACAATCTGTCAGTCCTTTGACACCGCTACTGTATAAGGAGGATTGGAAGATTGTGACCAGAGCCTCCACAAGTTCCATCTGAAGGATGCTGTCTCTGACAGTGCAGCAGTCCCTCAATGTCACCCTGGAGTGTCAGCCTAGATAATGTGCTCAGGTTTATTAATATTTCCTCTTGTTATTGATGTGGATCATTAAGAAACAATGGACTCTTCTGATGTCATCCAGTCCCAGTGGGATGATGTCATCCAGTCCCAGTGCGATGATGTCATCCAGTCCCAGTGCGATGATGTCATCCAGTCCCAGTGCAATGATGTCATGAAGACTATTAAATACCAACGGAGCCTTAGTGGTGAAAACAGTTTTGTTCGAGATGGCAGCAAGTCCGTTACTGATAGATCAGCAAATGGAATTAATGGGAAAGAAAGTGAGGCAGCTCATGGACATCAGGAATAGTGTTGTGGATTATGAGGATGAGAAACATGTACAGTATATGTCCCATCTCCCGACACTCTGCCCCATCTCCCGACACTCTGCCCCATCTCCCGACACTCTGCCCCCATCTCCCGACACGCTGCCCCCATCTCCCGACACTCTGCCCCATCTCCCGACACTCTGTCCCATCTCCCGACACTCTGTCCCATCTCCCGACACTCTGCCCCATCTCCTGACACTCTGTCCCATCTCCCGACACTCTGTCCCACCTCCCGACACTCTGACCCATCTCCCGACACTCTGCCCCCATCTCCTGATACTCTGCCTCCATCTCCTGACTCTCTGCCTCCATCTCCCAACACTCTGCCCCCATCTCCCGACACTCTGCCCCATCTCCCGACACTCTGCCCCATCTCCCGATATAGAATTCATTGCCACAGAAGGCGGTGGAGGCCAGGTCATTGAATGTATTAAAGACTGAGATAGAAAGATTCTTGATTGGTAAAGGGATCAAAGGTTACAAGAAGGCGGGCGAATGGGGTTGAGAAACTTATCAGCCATGATTGAATGGCGAGGCAGACTCGATGGGCTGAATGGCCTAATTTCTGCTCCTATGTCTTATGGTCTTGTGACACCCTGCACCCATCTCCCGACACTCTGTCTCCATCTCCTGACACTCTGTCCCTATCTTCTGACCCTCTGCCCCATCTCCCGACACTCTGCCCCCATCTCCCGACACTCTGCCCCCATCTCCCGACACTCTGCCTCCATCTCCCGACACTCTGCCCCCATCTCCCGACACTCTGCCTCCATCTCCTGACACTCTGCCCCATCTCCCGAGCAGCCTGCCTCTACCTCTGCTGAACCCACACAGGATGCACCATGTTGAAACCAGAGGAAAGGACTGGGTGAGAAATTGTAATTCACCAAGGGTGCGCACATGGGGTTTAACAAAATATTAAGTTTCCTGTTTTTAACAATGAAACTTAAAACGCATTGATTGGAACCACTTCCAGCTCTTGTCCATTCTGACATCCCGTGGGCCAGCTCACCCTCTCACTGGGTTCATGCTGAATGTCAATCCAGGCTGGGAGCCATTGGGTGGATGTGCAATGGGTGGATGAGTGGGTGGAGGAATGTTCAGTTCACAGGGAGGGGGATGGGGGAGGGGGTTGGCGCTGGTGGTGGGAAGTGTTCATTCTGAAGGAGTCCCACCTGAAACAGTGACTATTAACTTATCACTTTCTAATGGTGATTGACCTGCTGTGTATTTCCCCAGGTTTGTTCTGTTCAGTTTTTCAGTATTTATATATTTTTATTTTTCCTGAAACATGTTCTTGTTCTGACACTGAAATCCAGAGCATTTTAACTCTGTTAAAGTCAATCCCCATCGAGTACACAGGAGGACTCAACTGGTTCAAACTTCTTATGGTATCAATAAACAAAAATCCTCCAAGATGTTTATTTGGGGAATTGTTTTTCTCTGAGACCCGGGATGGTCAAACTATGTCCCAATGTTCAAATTTGGGCCGTGAGCCCAAGGTTACCTTGCTACCAAATTACATAAAAATTAACCACAGGCCCTAGTGAGAATTGAAATCACGACCCCTGGTTTACCAGGCCAGCGTTCTAAACCACTGAGCTATGGAGCCGCTTACTTTTTCCCCCTCACAGTCAGTCTCTAGTGGAACGAGGAACAGGACAACGTTCTGTATGAATGATATTTGATGGACCTGGAAATGTCTGAAAGGTAGAACAGGAAGTTCGAGATGCGACATGAAAGCGGCAGAATTTGACGTGTGTCAGTTGCTTCCAGTGATGAATGTGTGCCGCGGTGATGTGAGAGATTTTACTGCCGCATGTGTACACTGACACAAATATCACTCCTGACCAATCAAGCACAACTGCTCTTTGAAAGCAACGCGCCAGCTGGATGGCCTCTTTCTTTGCTGGAACTGTCTATAATTTTATGTTTCCCAGCATAATTTCCCAGTCATTCCGACATTTTATTACACGCTTGGGGGAATGTACTTTCTTACATTCTCGCTTTTGAAGTCAAGACATTGAGCAAACTCAGAGTTTTTCTTAAATTCCTGAGCAGGATTTGGAACCAGACCAGTTGAACGACACTGTATTGGTGCCAATCCTTCACTGCAGCTACCCCTTAAAAACACCTCTGGTGAAAGTGTCTGAAAAAGGGCAAATGTGGCCCAGATAAAGCACGTTGCAAGAGTTATAGACAGCCTTCTTCATGACTTAGAGATAAGGATTCGGCCCTTTCACCGCCGTGGCCCAGGCTCGATTCCCGGCCAGGCAATGAAGGTTTAGTGATCTGGTACAAACTGTTTAAACAGGCCTGATTTACTTATTGATTGAAAACGGAAAACGCACAACAGCTCCGCTCGAATCAGTGGAGTGAGAGTTGAAATTTCACATCAGAGCTGCAAATGTCACACGTGGAACAGCTTCGAGAAGAAATACAGTTCCTAATGTCTGAGAGATTTCAGTTTGGACTATTTGTATTTACAAATTAATTCTCTCGATGTGTCCATTGCCTTAACTAATCCACCACAAGGACTCGGTGTCTGTTTAAATGTTGCTCAGTGAAAATTTCAATCGCCCTCCGCTTTGTAACATACACACACTTAGTAACTGAACAGTCTCCACTCTGAAATACAGGAAGAAAATTCCTCCTAAACAGGTTTTTATTCTCTCTGTACGATTTTAAAATGAAGTCACACAACTAAGGTGAATAAAGTGGGGATTGCTAAAAATGAGGAACTGAAGCACATTGACATACACAGCGGAACACACACAGACATGTACACCGAGAGGGACAGAGGGCTAAGGAGAGACAAACACCCAGATAGAAAGGATATCACCAAACTCGCTCAGTTTTGTTCCATTTCCATCTGCAGAATTCGCAAATCCTTGCAGATGAATGGAAATAAGAAAGCGCGGGAGTTTTTGTTTGATTCTATTTACCCGATAACTAATTCTGTTGGTCAAAATCAGGAATAATGAGAACCGCAGTCAGCAAAATAACATTGGGGAAACTCTGATGGATGTCAGCACCATCGCCCTCAACACTCGTCCGCGACTAACAGTCCCTCTTTCGGGAAAGCATGTTCATATCAAATCAGAGCATTCAGGAGGTGGCGTGTTGGCATTGTCACTGGCCTAGAAACCCAGAGATTAAAGCAAAATACTGTGGATGCGGGAAATCTGAAGTGAAAACAGAAAATGCTGGAAAAATTCAGCATGTCTGGCAATATTTCTGGAGAGAGAAATATAGTTAATGTTTCAATTCCATGTGACTCTTCTTTGGAGTTCTTTGAAAGCAGCACACAGGGCCGAATGGCCTCTTTCTTTGCTGTAACTTTCTTTAATTTGATATTTCCCAACACCACTTCTTTCACACTCATTCTGCCATTTTATAATCCACTTTTGCGAGTGGGTTCAAAGCTCAACTACGTGCACAAGACTGGAAGGAGTCTGCGACTCTGGGTAATTGGCATTCTGCACATTCCTGTCATCAGTGTCTGGGAGAATCAGGAAGATCCTGGTGTCTCTTTAGCCTGTTATCTGTATACCCATCACACTGTGTATTACGTTCACACTAACTGTGTGTGGTCAAACAGCTTCTGGAAGGGCGGAGAGAGCTGGAGATGAGACAGAAAGAGATGTGACATGGAAGTGCTTTGAATCAGTGGTGAATATCCGTCATGTGCCAGTTTCAAAGGAACAGAGGTTGGTTGTTAGTTGTTTGAAAGAAGCTGCATTCACCGTGCGGTGAGCCCACGACCTGAGATTAAGAGTCTTTGATCTACCAGTTGAACTAGCCGGGCACACATAACATATGTATCCCATATCCCAACATACATGAAGACAACTGTTGCTTTCCACCTGGAGCCTCAGCTTGTTCTGAATTTCATAGTGTAGAATGTAATTGAACTACACAAGCCCCAACGTTGCAATACATTCCTTTCAATCATCAATAACATCATTCACACCTTCCACTTCTTAGCTGTACCTCCTTACAAACATTGCAAACCCCCCTGCATCTCTCATCCTGATATTTTTTCTCTGTAACATTTTCATCTGAAGCTGCACATCTATTGTGAATAAAGTTTGTGATGGTAAAAATGTGTTCACCTCCTCGGGAACTGAATCACATTGACACACACAGAGGAACAAACACAGGGAGAAGCATCGAGAGTGACAGAGTAAAATTGCCCTTTTGATCGAAAAGGTGCCAGCTCACAGTTAAAGCAGGTGTGTGCAGTGTTTCACTTTAACAGAAACAGAGGAGAGACAATAAAAATATAAATGGCTGCGGAAAAAAGGCAGGATTGCAAATTCCTCTTCCATGAGCTGGCACGGACACGATAGGCCGAATGTCCTCCTTCTCTACTGTGGCCGCCTCTAATTTTATATCAACAAAATTATCCTGTGCATAGGGGCAGTCAGCATAGCCGACTGTTTTAGGCGATGGAGTCCAAATCCATTGGTGTTTCCTGCTTTTCATTATTCCTGGTTTTAACTCTGTCTACAGAGTTAATTATCCGCTACATTGAATAAGATTCAACAAAACAAACGGGTGTTTTCCTATTTCTGTTCATTCACGAAACCTGCAGTGGAAATGGAGCGAAACTTGGTGTCATGCTTGCTTTCAGGGAGTTTGTCTCTTCTTGGGATTTGAAACTACGCCTCAATAAAGAATGAAACCTTAAAACCATTGACAACCACTACAGCTGCGCTGGCAAGCTCAGGATGCTTCCTCACATTGCCTTGACTGGATCTGGACTCCATCGCCTGAACTACTGGGCCACGATGACTGGTCCTATGGATAGGTTAGTGTTGTTGGTATAAAATTATAGATGGCTACAGCAGAGGAGGAGGAAATTCGGCCCAGTCTGTCCATGCCAGCTTACGGAAGGGGAATTTAGCTAATTCGACAAACCCACATTTTCCCCACAGCCATTGATATTTGTATTGTGTCTCCTCGTTCTTACTGTTAAAGTGAAACACTGCACACACCTGCTCTAACTGTGAGCTGGCACCTTTTCGGCCAACAGCACAATTTTAGCAACAGTGGGATTAGAGACCATGTCTCAATAAAGAGTGAAACCTTAAACCAGCACCTACAACAACTCAGCTGAATTACTGAGCTCAGGATGGTATTGCCCATTGCTTTGTCTGTTGTTGCTACTGAAACAGAGCAGAATCAAAGCAGCAACAATACATCATAAGGCACCACAAGCCTCCTCCGTCACTTCATAAGATCATGGCAGATCCCCAACCTCAACACCAATTTCTCACACGATCCCGATCACCCTTCATTCCCTTAGAGTCCAAAAATCAGGAGAATTTTTGGATGTTTTTTTTCCATTGATCCGGGAGTTCTGTGGACACTTGGTTGAAATCAGCAATAATAATAAGTAAGGTTTGAATTTACCTGCAGAGACTCCAATGGAAATTAGAACCATCCATTTAACCACTCGGCTACAGTGACTGACCAAGGATCCAATGCTTTTCACACATCCATCAATAACACCATTCACAGCTGCTGCTTCTCAGCTGCACCTCCTTCCAAACATTGTGATCCATTTTCCTCAGCATTTGTTTCTGCATTTAATGTTTAGCTGCTTTGTCACCTCATTTTGACATCAGAATCGCTTCAATGTCCAACACAATTTGAATTACAAACCTGACGGACAGACAATGGAAAACAAGTTACCCAGTAACACAAATCACATGGTGCTCATTTTCAGCTTCACAACAGTTAACCTTTCAAAAAAATGAAGGAATTTTACAGTGAAAATATTTAGAAATTTGGTGTGACTTTTATTTGTGACTGGCTCACTTGGATATTCTGTAAATGCTGCTTGGAGGTTTAGTGACCAGGATATAATCTACCTGTGTTTTCCTGAGCCTGTGCTCGGTGTATTGGGAGGTTTGGCCCGGGTTGGAGTGTCTTGTCCTAGGGATGGGCAGTAACTGCTGATTGAAGCTGCAGTCGCCGCTTCCTGCTGAGAGCGGGTGATTGGAGAGTGCGGGGCCAGAATATTGCTGCTTTTCTGCTTTTCCCTGTCTCACTCACTGTGGAGCTGAGGAAGAGAGAATCATTTATGGGTTTGTTTCAATCCAATAGCTTCATAAATTTCCAACGTGCTAGATATCAGTACATGGTATGTCTAATTGTTTTCTCATTATATTTGAAATTAATATTCGAAAAAAGCCACTTGCCTGGGAGCTCACTTAATAACAGTGGAACTGGCAACATTTTGGGGCTCTTTCGTTTCAGCGCAAGGAGCCAATGACAGGCCGGAGCTGTGTGATAATCAATGCTGATGGGGAGGAAACAGTGAAAGTTTCGTCCCTGGGTGGTCTCGAACCACCATCCTTTCAGCGAACAGCTCAACGTGCTGACCAATTGCACCACAGAGACTGATGAAGATTTTATTTCGGGTATCAATGAGGTAAAGCTTCAGATTGCTGCTAATAGAATGACAATTATCTCTATCATTTTTACTCTTCCAAAATAAAGAGTGGGGCATTCATTGTGGATACATGGAAACAGTCTGATACCATCCACTGCTGACACATCCATGTCACTGGGAACCAGCTCTCCTACAACTGGAGCCGTCTCCCTTCGAGCCTTTGTGTGTCTTAACTGTTATCAAGTATTCTGATTATCCCGAAGCCGAAATTAGGTTTGAATTCCTGATGTGCAGTAACGAGAACCCTTTCAATGTCTCAAATCAGTTACTTTCACTGATAACATCAGAGTCAATGTTCCAGGGTCTTAAAGAAGGGAAAGGTACCTTGACTCCCACTGGTCAGTCGGGGAGTTCGCCCTTCATTCTCCTCTGATTCCGGTTCCCAAAGAGTTTCTAAAGATTCACAAAGCTGGAGACCGGGTTTTCTGTTTTGGTTCCTTCTGCATTTTCCCACCTGCCAACTGACAATATTTTCCAAAATCTCATCTCAATCCCCCGCCTTGCATCATGTCCAGGGATGAGGAAATTCAATTTTGTGGAGAAATTATAGAGACCAGGGTTGTTTTCTTTAGAGCAAAGAAGTTTAAGTGGAGAATTCATTGAGCTATCCAAAAAGAGGTGGGTGGGGGCAGTGGAGATGGGCGGCTGGATGGTGCAGATAGGGAGAAACTGTTTCCACTGATGGGGGTCAGTAACCACAGGATTGGGAATTAAAGATAGTGAAGGAAAGACAGACTTGCACATTCCTCACCAGCGGATGTCTGAAACCACTTTCAAACCAATTAAGCACTTTTTGAAAAGAAAAACAGAAAATGCTTGAGAAACTCAGCAGGTTATGCTTTCCACAGACGCTGTCAGACCTGCTGAGTTATACCTGTGTTTAATGTTTTGATTTGAGATTTCCAGTATTTTGCTTTTATTGAAGTACTTTCTGAAGGAGAGTCATTGTTCTCATGCAGGGAACACGGCAGCCAATCACTGCTCAGCGAACAGGGTGGAGGGTTTTGGAAATTGAAAGTGACGCATGTGCAGCTTGTGGGACTATTTCATCTCACTGTCGGTTTCATGTTCCAGCTCACAGCAACTGTTGTTTTCATAGGCTGACGAAGTCGTTTATCTTGAATCTAAACAAGCAGTTTTGTGCTGAAAGAGATCTGAACTGAAAAACAATAGGCAAAAGCAGCGTAGATAAGCCGAATCAAAAAAAACCGGTGTAGCTTCTCTGGTGGTCTGGATTCGGTGTTCTCACAGCCGCAACCCGGGTCCGATTCCCGATCAGGGAATGTCGTTTGGTTGAAACGAGTGTTGATCACTCATTGATTAGAAACGTTTATAAACTCCACCATAATCAGAGGAGTGAGAGTTTAAGTTTTACGTCACATCTGGAAAACATCACACTCGTGAGTAACAGTGAAGGGAAGAGGAGAAGGGCTGTTTGCAAGGCACTGACCGTAGAAATGTTGGTGTGAGGCAAAATATGGGTGGGAGCAGTACGTATTTTGCTGCCGACTGTTTGCACTGGCACAAATATCACTCCTGATGGATCAACCAATCACTACTGCTCTTTGAAAGCAGCACGCCCGGCCAAATGGCCACATTCTGTGCTGTGACTTTCCATAATTTTATGTTTCCCAACAGCACGGGTCATTCTGCCATTTTGTAACCCAGTCTAGCGAGATGCACTTTCTTACCTTGTATTCGGCTCTTTTGAAACCAAAACACGGAGCAAATTCAGCGAGTTTACTTGTCATTTCCAGCATGAGATTAGTTACGAGACTCAATGAGCGACACATTAATGGTGCCAAGGTGGCCCCCGATGGGAGGCCATCTACGTAGGTGTCCTCCCCCTTTCTATCGGGGACCTGGGTTGGAGGGTGTTGCATGCAGCAGCCCTCTATAATAAGAGAATGCATAGGTTCACGGACTCTCAGGACACATGCCCTTTTTGCGGTCTTGTGGAGTCCATGGACCATGCATATATAGGGTGTTGTAGGCTGCACTTCCTTTTTAGTTATTTGAAAAAACGTTTATTGATGTTTTGTTTGCACTTCAGCCCCACGCTCCTGATCTATGGGCACCCGGTGCGGAAGGGGGTCGGGAAGGAGGAGGACCTCCTCGTGAACCTGCTCCTGGGCCTGACCAAGTTGGCCATTAACAGGTCCAGGCAGCAGGTGATCAACGGGGGAGTCCGTGGCTACGTCCGCAGATGGATGTCCCTGGAGAGGGAGCACGCGGTGTCTGCTGGCACTCTCAAGGCCTTCCATGCCCAGTGGGCACCGTGGGGACTGGGGTGTTTTGTTGACCCCTTTAATCACATTTTGGTTTGAAGTTTGTAAGGTTCCTTTAAATTTTGTTCTTGGTTTTACAGCTGACCTGAATTAGGGGCTGTGCCTGATTTATCCCAATTTTGTTGATTTGGTTTAATTGGTTTCACGTGAAAGATTATTAATGGTGCCAATCCTTCACTGGCCCTCACTGCGTCCAAAGATAAGTTATCATCAGCCTGTAATGCACCTTCTTGCAGTACATCTGGTGAACAAATATAAGCTTATCACAGCTCTGATTTCTGCACATTGAAACCCAGTGCGAAAATCAATTCAAAAGCTGAACAACTGGGAGGAGAGAGACTGTGGATAATCGGCACTATGCACCTTCATGTAATCAGTATCTGGGAGAACCAGGAAAATGAGATCCAGGTGTCTCATTACCCACGAGTTTTACACATTCCCACGAACTGACTGTGTCTACATTAAGTAGCTCACTGACTTGGGAGCTGGACGGGAAGAGGGAGAAAGAGATGTGAAATGAAATTACGTTCAATTTGATGTGTGTCAGTTGCTTTCAGTGGTGAATTTCTGCCTTGTAGGTTTCACAGAAGCTGCAGTGATTATGTGGTGCTTTTTTAAGCAGTAAGATGTAAAAGTAAAAAGATAAAAGCAAATTTCTGTAAATGATGGAAACCTGAAACGAAAACGCTGGAAGGAGAAACAGGGTCAATATTCCCAGCCTGTACAATACTGATTCAGACTTTTAAACAGCACCCAGCTTGAAGATAGAACCCACGATACTGAGATTAAGAGTCTCATGCTCTACCGGCTGAGCTAGCCAGGAATGTGGGAAGTGGGTTGGTGTTGTTGCGTTCCACCTGATACCTCAGCTTGGTCGGAATTTTAAAGTGTGGAACGTAATCGGCCGACAAATGCCCCAAAGTTGCAATGCATTCCTCTCAATCATCAATAACATCATTCACATCTTCCCCTTCTTAGCTGCACCTCCTTCCAAATACAGTGATCCATTTTCCTCAGGATTTTCTCCTGCATTTAATACTTACCTGCTTTGTGTCCTCATTTTGAAATTGTTGGCATCAACATCCAACACAAATTGAATTGCAAACTGATGGACAATGAAAAACAAGTCACTCGGTAACTCAAATCCCATGGTGCTTATTTTCAGATTCACAACAGTCAGCTTTTCAATAAATGAAGGAATTTTACAGTGAAAAGATTAGAAAGTTGATGTGACTTTTATTCGTAACTCACTCACTCGGGAATTCTGTAAATGCTGTTCGGAGGTTTAGTGACCAGGACATAATGTGTTTTCCTGAGCCTGTGCTCGGTGTTTTGGGAGATTTGTCCTGGGTTGGAGAATCTTGCGTCCCAGGGATGGGCAGTAACCCACTGACTGAAGCTGCAGTCGCCACTTTCTGCGGGCAGCGGGTGAGTGGAGAGTGCGGGGCCGGAATATTTCTGCCTTGCTGCTTTTCGCTGTCTCACTCACTGTGGAAATAAGGAAGAGGGAAGAATTGATGGATTTGTTTGAATCCAATAACTTCATGGATTTCCAGTGTGTTGAATATCGGTAAATGTTATACCTAATTGTTTTCCCATTACATTTGAGATGAATATTCGACAAAAGCCACTTGCCTGTGAGCTCACTGGATAACAGTGGAGCCGGCAACATTTCTGGAGTTTTTACATTCAGTTCAAGGACCCAATGACAACGAGGAACTGTGTGACAATGACGGCTGATGGGGAGAAAACAGCGACAGCTTCGTCCCTGGGTGGTTTCGAACCACCAACCTTTCAGTTAACAGCCGATCGCACTAACTGATTGCGCCACAGGGATCAATGCCAAAGTCCCCAGCGTGTCAGTGAGTTAAAGCTTCAGATTGCTGCGAACGGAATGACAATCGTTCTCTATCAGTTTTACTCTTCCAAAATAAATGTTGGGACATTCGTTCTAGACACAGGGAAACAGTCTGATCCCACCCACTGCAGACACATCTCTGTCACCGGGAACCGGCTCTCCAACAAATGAGCCGTTTCCCTTCGAGCCTTTCGGTGGCTTGACTGTTACCAAGTATTCTCATTGTCCAGAATCCGATGTTAGGTTTGAATTCCTGATGTGCAGTAACAAGAATCCTTTCAAAGTCTCAGATCAGTTAATTTCATTGATAACATCAGAGTCAATGTTCCATCGTCCTAAAGAAGGGAAAGGTGCCTTGACTGTCCCTGGTCAGTCGGACAGTTCACCCTTCATTCTCCCCTGATTCCGGTTCCCAAAGTCTTTCTGAAGATTCACAAAGCTGGAGACTGGGTTTTCTGTTTTGGTTCCTTCTCCAGTTTCCCACCTGCCAACTGACAATATTTTCCAAAATCGCGTCTCAATCCTCCACCTTGCAACATGTCCAGAGATGAGGAAATTCAGTTTTATGGAGAGTTTATGGAGACCGGGATTGTCCTCGATGGAGCAAAGAAGGGTCAACGGAGATTTCATGGAGTTGTTCACAATGACAGTGCTGGGGACAACGGGGACGAGGAGGTTTGATAGTGCAGATAGGGGAGGGGCTGTTTCCACTGACGGGAGTCAGTAACCAGTGGACTGGGAGTTAAGATAATTAAAGAAGGACAGACTTAAATTTTAATACCGCTATTCCCGACCAGTGGATGTCTCAAACCACTTTGCAGCCAATTAACTACTTTTTTGAAATAAAAACAGAAAATGTTGGAAAACTCAGCAGGTTTCTCTCTACACAGATGCTGACAGACCTGCTGAGTTTTTCCTGCATTTTCTGTTTCCCTTTCCAGATTTCTGCAGTTTTGCTTTTATTGAAGTGGAGCCATTGATGTATTGCAGGGAACACGGCAGCCAATCACCGCTCAGGAAACAGCCAAAACCAGCGACGTCACAATGAGCAGACCATGTGCGGTTGGTTGAGGGATAAATACTGACCAGGTCACGTGGCTGCAACGTGAACCCACAGATTTTGTTAATGGCTCTGCCCAGTTTTGAACCAGAGAACATTTCACATGTTAGACAAGAATGATAATCGCTGCATCACAGGAACAGGAAACAGTGCAAAGGCCCAATGGGCTTCACTAAAATGTACAGCTGTGACGTCATGCAGCAGCACTTTGGGTCTTTGTTCTGAAGAAATGGAATTCGGCTGTTCTCATTAGGAATGCTGGAGACAGACTGATCAACAATGTCAACATGTCATGATACAGCTCTGCAGGAGGCCTTTCGGACAATCATTTTTATGTCAGTTTTGTACAAAGAGATTTCTAGTTAATCTCAACTTCTTTGTCTCTGTCCATAACCCTGATTATTTTTCTCCCTTTCAAGTTATTGTCCAATTCCCTTCTGAAAACTCTGAGTTAAGAAAAACAATATTGAAAGAGGTGCAGGAACTTCTGCAGTCTACATGCATAATGTGTGAAAATTAACAAAGCTTCCCTGACCCAATAACATGAAGATTTGGATTCTGAAATTTTTTACAGTTTTCAAAATTTTTGAAATAGTTGATGTCAAATCGAATTATCAAAAAATGTTTATCCTGACCAATCACCTTCTCATATTTCTCAGTCAATAGATACAAATTCATTACTTTTTACCAACACTTCATTTAGCAAACACGTACAAACATGTACAAACACAGGAAAAAAGAAACATCATTGGAAACATCGAAACAATGAAACATTGAAAAAAGAATTTAGCAGTGGAGATGATTTCTGTATGTTACAAAATGCAGGATGATCTGATTAACTCGCGGAGTTGTTTCGAGTTTTGAAATGACTTACACCTGCTCATTTGCTGCTGTTCTATTTCGTTGGCAATACTATTGAAGGAAACTATGCGCACTGCAGCATCATGTGGTAGCGTGGCCGAGCGGTCGAAGGCGCTGGATTTAGGTTCCAGTCTCTAAGGAGGCGTGGGTTCGAATCCCACCGCTGCCAAACATTTAAGTTATCCGCCTTTTAGGATCTGCAGCAGTCCTCTTTGAACCAACAGATACCAACTCACATTAAATCCAGCGGAGTGTTCTGTTTTTAACTTTGATAAGAGGAACGAGGTGAGACGAGTTGCTGTAGGAAAAAGGCGGTTTGTGAAATTACAGTCGCTGAGCTGCTCTTCCAGAGACTCGGCATGTGAATGGCCGTCTGATGCAGCCGTCTATGTTTTTATACAAACAACTTTCATGCAAATCTGGGACTTGGACTGAGTTGTTAAAGTGACGGGTTTGAATGAATTGGGATCTCCACAGGTAGGCTGGAATCCTGACAGCTACGCTTCTTATCATCCCTGAATTTTACTGTGTGCACAATTAATTGACGATTAAGTTGAATAAAAAACATCTATAACTTCCAGCGTTCTCTAATTTCCATTCATCTACAAGCATTCACAAAAGTTACAGCTACAAAGTGGTGGATGATGGAAATTGTCACTGAGCAACATTTAAAAAGACAGACACCGAGTCCTTGTGGTCAAGTGGGTCAGGCAATGGACACATCGAGAGAATTAATTTTTAAATACAAATATTCCAAACTGAAATCACTCGGACATTAGGAACTGTTTCTACTGCTGCCAGGTGTCGCAAGGAACAGAAAAGTAAAAGCTCAATAACAAATGTTGAAGGAACGGATATGTTATAATCACCAGGAAAGGCTGAACAGCCTGAAACTCTTTTCTCTGGGAAAGAGAAGGCTGAGAGATGATCTGACAGAAATGGGATGTTTTGCCCTTGTTTCGTCAGGGATTCGAGGTGAAATTTATTCACACAGCTGCAGGTTTACATCCTGTGAATCTGCATTAAACAAACAAGGAAATGTTTGGACAGATAGAAAGAAAGATTCTACATTGAGATGGAATTCTTAAGATCGTATTTGGTCATCTATTGAATCAGCATTTTTATCAAACTCTCTCTGTCATTAGATTACAGCAGTGACTACGTTTCAAAACGATTTCATTGTCTCTAAAGAGCCTTCCGTTTTCCTGAATTGGTGAAAGGCTCTGTCTTAATGTAAATCTTCATTTCTCTCTTTCTGTCTGTCAACCTAAAGATAACAATCATATGGAATGGTGAAGTGTATCTGTTCCTTTCTGTGTCTCCCCCTCTCTCTCCCTCTGTCTGCTTCTCTTTGCCTCTGTATATCTGTCTCAGTCTCTTACACTCTCTCAGTCTCTCTGTCTGTGTCTCTATCACTCTTCACTCTTGTGCCTTTTGTTCCCTCTATTCTCTCACTGCCTGTGTGCAACCAAGATTCACTGGATTGATTCCTGAGATGATGAGGAGAGATTAAGTAGGATGAGTCTGTTCTCTCTGGAGTTTAGAATAATGAGAGGTGATCTCATTGAACAGTCTGACATTTTGAGCCAGCTTAACAGTGAACAAGCTGAGAGGCTGTTTCCCCCCGGCTGGAGCGTCTAGAACTGGGCTCATGTTCTCCGGTTAATGTGTCAGCCATTTAAGACTGAGGTGAGGAGACGTTTCTTCACTCAAAGGCTTGCGAGTCTTTCGAATTGTGTAGCCCACATGTCTCTGGATCCTCAGTCGACGAGTATATTGAAGGCTGAGGTGAATATAGTTTTGGACTTTAAGGGAGTGAAGGACTATTGGGATCAGATGGGAAATTGGTGTTGGGTTTCGTGATCTGACATGATCTAATAAAATGGTAGCATAGGCTCGAGGAGGCTTATAGCCGATTCCTGTTCCTTTTTTGATGCTTTTAATGTTCCATTTCAGTGGGAAAACAATCAAAGCGACGGGAAAAAGCAGGTTAAGAGAGGTAGCCTGGTCGAACGGCCTCAGGCGCTGGATTCAGGTTCCAGTCTCTGTGGAACCGCTGCCAAAGTTATAGATGGTTCACCTATGAGTCACTTTGAATGCTCTTTTCTGACGAAAAAGTGCCGGCTCAAAGTGAATGCGGGCGTGTATTTGGTTTCATTTTAACTGGGAGAAGGAGGAGAGGCAATGCAAATATTAATTGTTTTTGTGAGAATGCACGGCAGTGGAAGTAGCTGACTTGTTCTTCCAGACAGCCAGCATGGAGAAGATGGGCCGAAAGCCCGGCTTGCTATGCTGCAACCATCTTATATACCAGCAACATTAATCTGTCCATAAGGCCAGTTGCCATGGCCAAGTTGTTAAGGTGATGGAGTTCAAATCCATTGGGGTTTCCTCCTGCTCATTATTCCTGGTTTTAACTCTTTACCGACAGAGATAATTCTCGGTTAGATTCAATCAAATCCATCCAAGTACTAAAGCATCGAAGGGAGTTTGCCTATTTCCGTTCATTCATGAAAACATTCACGAAACTTTTAGTCCTAGCGGGACAAAAACCGAGCCAGGTGGTGTCATGCTTGCTTTCTGAGTGTTTTGTCTCTCATTGGATACAAACCCTTGCCCTCTGTCACTCTCGGTGTATAAATCTGTGTGTATCCCGCTATGTGTGTCAATGTGCTTCAGTTCCCCGAGTGGGTTAGCACATTTTTACCATCACAAACTTTATTCACATTAGTTGTGCAGTTTCATATCAAAATGTTACAGAGAAAAATATCAGGATGGAAGTCGCAGGAGGAGTTTGCAATAAAACAAAAATAGCTGGAAAACTCAGCAGGTCTGACAGCATCTGTGGAGAGGAAGACAGAGTTAACGTTCCGAGTCCTTATGATTCTTCATGACTTCTATTAAAGAGTCAGTCAAATGGACTCGGAACGTCAAGTGTATTCCTCTCCACAGATGCTGTCAGACCTGCTGAGGTTTTCCAGCTATTTTTGTTTTTGTATAAGACTTCCAGCATCCGCAGTATTTTGCTTTTATCTTAGGAGTTTGCAATGTTTGGAAGGAGGTGCAGCTAAAAAGTGAAAGACTCAGCAACAAGTTTTCTTCTCATTTAACATGAGATTTGGAAGCAGTTCTGGGAGATATTTGTATCGGTGTCAACAATAAAATCTCCCCTATTACCGTTATATTTTGTCGTACACCACCGGCAGTGGTTTGTAACCGATCACAGCTCTTCTCTCATTCCTTATCTTCATCTCTGTGTTTGTTCTCGACTGGTTGCGACTGAATGACATTTCCAACTCTGATGCAAAACTCGAGCTCTCATGCCACTGAGAATCAGATGACTGGCATTCCTCGCTTTTAATCAGGAAATTATTTAAGCTCATTTTAACAGTTCGCACGAGGTCAGTAAATTACTACCCCTTGATCAGGAATCAAACCTGAGTAACAGCTGTGAAAGCGCTGAATTCTGACCAATAGACCACCAAAGAAGCTGCATACAAAGCTTACAACCTGAATTACCGATGTTATCTGTGCTTATTATATCCGGACCCTTTCACCAGAGACACGTTTCAAACAAACATAGGAACATAAGGAAAATGAGCAGGAGTCGATCATTTGTCCCCTCTAGCCTGCCCCGCTATTCAATAAGATCATGGCTGATCTGCCCCAGGCCTGAACTCCTCTGTTGTGCCAGCTCCTCATAGGCCTCAACTTCCCGATATTTTAAAAATCCAACTACCTCCTCTTTAAATACTTTCAGTGATCTAGCCGCCACAACTCTCTGGGGTAGAGAATTCCAGACATTTACTACCCTCTGAGAGAGGGAATTCCTTCGCATCTCCGTTTTAAATGAGTGTCCCCTTATCCTGTAACTATGTCCCCTAGTTCGAGATTCCCCACTAGTGGAAGCATCTTCTCTACATCTGCCCTGTCAAGCCTCCTCAGAATCTTGTCCATTTAATAAGATCACCCATCATTCTTATAAACTCTAACGAATAAAGGCTTAACCTGTTTCACTGTTTTTGATAAGTCAGCCCCTTCATCCCGAAAATGAGCCTACTGAATCAAGATTCCCCACTACTGGAAACATCTTCTTTACATTAACCTGTCAAGCCTCCTCAGAATCTTGTAGGTTTATAGAGGAGATTTTACTGTTTGCACCGATACAAATATCTCCCAGATCTAGTTCCAAATCTCGTGTGAAATGAGAAGAAAGCTTCTCGCTGAATCCTCTGCTCCATGGCTGCACCTCATGCCAAACATTGCAAACCCCTCTTGCATCTTCCATCCTGATATTTTTTACTCTACAACACTTTGATATGAAGCTGTACAACTAACGTGAATAACGTTTTTGATGGTAAAACTGTTTTCATTCTCTCCGGGAACTGAGCCACATTGACATACACAGAGTAAAACAGACAGACATATACACCAAGAGTTAGAGAGGTCAAGGGCTTGTCTCTAAGGAGAGGCAAACACCCAGAAAGCAAGAATGGCATCAGCCTGGCTCTGTTTTTGTTCCATTTCCGCCTGGAAATTTCTTGAATGCTTTCAGCAATTAATGGAAAAAGTTCCCGAGTTTCTGGATGGATTTCATTCAACATAACCGATAATTAATTCTGTAGACACAGAGTTAAAACCAGAAATAATGAGATGCGGAAACCCCAATGGTTTTGAATTCCATTGCCATACCCACTCAGCTACGACGACTGGCCCAATGGATAGTTTAATGTTGATGTTATGTGAGCGTAGATGGCTGCTGCAAAGAAGGAGGGAATTCGGCCCATTGTGTCCATGCTGGCTGTCTGGAAGAGCAACTCAACTACTTCCACCAGCGTGCAAACTCACAAAATCAATTAATATTTGTTTTGCTTCTCCTTCTTCTTCTGGTTAAAATGAAACCCAATAGACACCCACATTCACTTTCTGCTGGCACTTTTTCATCAGAAGAGAGCACCCAAAGTTACTCACAGGTGAACCACCTATAACTTTGGCAGTGGTTCCACAGAGACTGAAATCTGAATCCAGTACCTGAGGCCGTTTGGCCAGACTACCACGCTCACCCTGCTGTTTTCCATCCCCTTGATGGTATTTACACTGAGATAGAACATTGAAATGATCAAAAAAGGAACAGGAATTGGCCATACGCCCCCTCGAGCCTCGTCCTCCAGTTCATAAGATCATGGCAGATCCACAATCTCAACAGCAATTTCCCACCCAAACCCGATACCCCTTCATTCCCTTAAAGACCAAAAATCTAAAGATCTCAGCCTTCAGTATGCTCATTGGCTGAGGATCCACTGACCTCTCGGCTCATAAGTTTCATAAACACTTGAGTGAAGAAATGTCTCCTCACCTCAGTCCTAAATGGCTGACACATTATCTGGAGAATGTGAGCCCAGTTCTAGACGCTCCAGCCGGGGGGAATCAGCCTCTCAGCATGTTCTCTGTCAAGCTGTCTCAGAATGTCAGACTGTTCAATGAGATCACCTCACATTATTCTAAACTTCAGAGAGAACAGACTCATCCCACTTAATCATTCCTCCTAGGACAACCGTCTCATCTCAGGAATCAATCCAGTGAATCTTGTTTGCACACAGACAGCGAGAGAATAGAGGGAACAAAGAGCAAAAGAGTGAACAGAGAAAGAGACACAGACAGAGGGACTGAGAGAGTGAATGAGAGCGAGACAGGTATACAGAGACAAAGAGAGACAGACAGAGACAGAGTGGAGTAGACACTGAAAGGAACAGATACACTTCACCATTCCATATGATTGTTAACTCATATTGACAGTCAGAAAGAAAAAAGAGAAAGAAAGACTTACATTTAAACAGAGACTTTCACCAACTCATAAAAACGGGAGGCGTTTTACAGCCAATGAAATCTTGCTGAAATGCTGTCAATGTTGTAATCTAATGAGAGACAGTTTGATAAAAGCTATTCATTTAGCAGATGAAAATATCCGACTTTAGGAATTCCAACTCAATGTAGAATCTTTCTTTCTATATCCCTAAACATTTCATTGTTTGTTTATGCAGATTCAGAAGATGTAAACCTGCAGCTGAAGAAATAAATCTCACCTCGAATCCCTGAAGAAACAACAACAAAGCTTCCCATTTCTATCAGGTCATCTCTCAGCCTTCTCTTTTCCAGAGAAAAGAGTTTCAGGCTGTTCAGCCTTTCCTGGTGATTATAACCTATCCGTTCCTGTAACATTTGTGATGGAACTTCTATTTTCCTGTTCCTCGCAACACCTGACAGCAATGTAAACAGTTCCTACTGTCCGAGTGATTTGAGTTTGGACTATTTGTTTTTAGAAACTCATTTTCTCGATGTGTCCATTGCATTAGCCACTCGACCACAAGGTCTCGGTGTCTGCCTGTTTAAATGTTGCGCAGTGACAATTCCCATCATTCTCCACTTTGTACCACCCCGACCCTTGGAAGCGGAGAAATCTCCAGTCAAAAACAAGAAGGAAAACCTCTCTTGTATATTTTAAATCCGGTCTTTTTGTTCGCTGTACCATCTTAATATGAAGCTACATAACGTGAATAATGTTTGGATGGTAAAAATGGGGAACTGAATCATATTGACACACACACACAGGACCACACACAGACCGAGAGTGACAGGGAGCAAGTCTCTAAGGAGAGACAAACACCCAGAAACCAAGCCTGACACAAACCGCGCACTGTTTTCCTTCCATTTCTAGCTGTAACTTCTGCGAATCCTTGCAGACGAATGGAAATCAGAGAACGCTGGGGAAATTGGGTCAGGGAACCTATGTTAATTTTCACACACTGTGCAGAGGCACTGCAGAAACTCCTGCACCTCTTTCAATATTGTTTGTCTTAACTCAGAGTTTTCAAAAGGGAATTGGACAATGACTTGCATGGGAGTAAAAAAATGGTCATTGAAAGAAGCAACGAAATTGAGATTAATTGGAAATCTCTTTGTACAAAACGGACATAGATATGATTGTCCGAAAGGCCTCTTGCTGCGCTGTGCCATTTGATGAGGACATTGTTGATCAGTCTGTCTCCAGCATTCCTAATGAGAACAGCCGAATTCCATTTCTTCAAAACAGAGACCCAAAGTGCTGCTGCATGACGTCACCGTTTAACATTTTAGTGAAGCCCATTGGGCCTTTGTGCTGTTTCCTGTTTCTGTGGTGCAGCGATTTTCATGCTTACCTAACACTTGCATTAGTGTCTGGTTCAAAACTGGGCAAAACCATTAGCAAAATCTGTGGGTTACAGCCACGTGGCCTGGTCAGTGATTATCCCTCATCATGGTCTGCTCATTGTGACGTCCCTGGTTTTGGCTGTTTCCTGAGCGCTGATTGGCTGCCGTGTTCCCTGCATTAAAACAATGACTGCACTTCAATAAAAGCAAAACTGCGGAAATCTGGAAAGGAAAACAGAAAATGCAGGAAAAACACAGCAGGTCCGACAGCATTTGTGGAGAGAGAAACCTGCTGAGTGTTTCCAACTTTTTCTGTTCTTATTTCAAAAAAGTACTTAATTGGCTGGAAGGTGGTTTGAGGCATCCACCGGTTGGGAAAATCACTAGAAACATGCAATTCTGTCCATCTTTAATTATGTTAAATCCCAATCCTCTGGTTATTGACCCCCGTCAGTGGAAACCGCCTGTTCCCAATGCCCCCACCCCCATCATTTTGACCAGCTCCATGAAATCTCCATTTAACCATCTTTGTTTTAAAGAGAACAATCCCGGTCTCTACAATCTCTCCACCAAACTGGATTTCCTCATCCCTGGACATGATGAAAGGCGGAGGATGACTGACCAGAGACAGTCAAGGCACCTTTCCCTTCTTTAAGACACTGGATACCAGAGAGACACAATCTGTATTCACATTAGTGGTGCAAGTTCACCTTACAATGTTACGGTGAAAAATTTCAGGATGAAAGAGACAAGACTAGTTTGTCTCTTTCTATGTATGGACTACAACAACAACTTATATTTATGAAGCTACTTTTTCCTAATGAAACGTCACAAGGCGTTTCCCAGGAGCATTTTATCACAAACTGTGACACTGAGCCACATATTCGGTCAGATTATTAAAAGTTCGGTCAAAGGGGGAGACTTTAAGAACTGTGCTCGTAAAAATGTGTTCACCTCCTCAGGGAACTGAACCACACTGACCCACACAGAGCAACACAAACAGGTATACACCGAGAGTGACAGATGCCTAAGGAGAGAGAAATGCCACAGTGAAATCATTTCACCAAATTGGCTCAATTTTGTTTTCCAATTCCAACTGGAGATTTGCAGAAGGCTGACAAATCAACGGAAACAAGAGAACACGGCTGTGTTTGGATCACTTTCCCTCGATGCAAACGATAATTAGTTCTGTCTGTGCGCCAATAAAATCCAAAATAACGAGAAACGTAGTCGGCAGGATTCGAACCTGCGTGGGGAACCCCCAACGAATTTCTAATCCACCGCCGTAACCACTCGGCCACAACTACAGAAGCTGCGCCTTTACTACTAATATTTATATGAAATCATGAAATGGTTACAGCGGAGAAAGAGGTTTTTCTGTCCGTCCTGTCACTGCCATTACCTGACCTTTTTCCTGGAACCCTGCAATTTATACTGTCCTTGTTCTTCTGACCAAACTGGGAAAGAAAGAGTGAGAATGATCCAACCCGTCCAATTACCGTTCCATCAGTCTACTCTCCATCATCGGTAAGGTAATGGAAGGGGTCATCAACCGTGCTATCAAGTGGCACAGTCTTAGCAATAACCTGCTCATTGATGCCCAGCTTGGGGTCCGTAAGAGCCATTCAGCTCCTGACCTCATTACAGCCTTGGTTCAAGTACAAACAAAATAACTGGACACCCGAGATGAGGTGAGAGTGACTGCTCTTGACATCAAGTCAGCATTTGACCGAGTGTGGCATCAAGGTGCCCGAGCACAACTGGAGTCAATGGGAATCAGGGGGAAACTCTCCGCTTGTTGGAGTCATACCGAGCACAAAGGAAGATGGCTGTGGTTGTTGGAGTCAGTCATCTTATCTCCAGGACATCACTGCAGGAGTTCCTTAGGGTAGTGTCCTCGGTCCAACTATCTTCAGCAATGAACCTCCATCCATCATAAGGTCAGAAGTGGCGATGTTAGCTGATGATTGCACAATGTTCAGCACCATTCCCGACTCCTCAGATACTGAAGCAGTCCATGTCCAAATGCAGCAGGACCTGGGTAATATCCAGGCTTGAGCTGACAAGTGACAAGTAACATTCGCACCCCACAAGTGTCAGGCACTGACCATCTCCAAAAAGAGAGAATCCAACTATCGCCACTTGATGTTCAATGACATTACCATCACTGAAACCCTCACTATCAACATCTTGGGGGTTCCCATTGACCAGGAACTGAACTGGACTAGCCATATAAACACTGTCGCTACAAGAGCAGGTCCGAGGTTAGGAATCGCGCAACGTGTAACCCACCTCCTGTCTATCATCTACAAGGCACAAGTTAGGAGTGTAATACTTGTCTGGATGAGTGCAGCCCCCGCAACACTGAAGAAGCTGGACACCGTCCAGGGCAAAGCAATCCAGTTGACTGGCACCACATCCACATTCACGCCCTTCACCACTGATGCACAGTAGCAGCAGTGTGTACCATCTACAAGATGCACTGCAGGAATTCACCAGGGTCCTTAGACATCAGAGTCCAAACCCATGACCATTACCAGCTAGAAGGACAAAGGCAGCAGATAGATGGGAACACCATCACCTGGAAGTTACCCTTCATCATCTTAGCTTGTAAATCTATCACCGTTCCTTGACCGTCACTGAGTCAAAATCCTGGAACCCCATTCCTAACAGCACAGTGGAAGTACCTACTCAACATGGACTGCAACGGTTCAAGAAGGCAGACCAGCTTTCCAAGAAGAATTCGGGATGGACAATAAATGCTGGCCCAGATAGCGAAGCCCACATCACGTGAATGAATAAAATAAATGTCCCGGTTTACCTGCAAATTATGTTGTCTTGAACGTCTGACCAAAGTAAAGCCCTGCAAACGTCAGTCTCTGGAGCAAGTCTGACGTATTTGCTCAGGTGGGGAACCAGCTGAAGATTTCAATATTGGCTTTCTTAACAACGAGTTTCCAAATGGGAATTGTGCAGGGCTAAGGAGAAAGAGAATGAAACTGTCATTACGTATAAAGCTCTTTGTACAAAACTGACATAGACACGATGTGTGGAAGGTCCTCATACTGCGCTGTGCCATTTGATGAGGACATTGTTGATCAGTCTGTCTCCAGCATTCCTGATGAGAACAGCCGAATTCCATTTCTTCAAAACAAAGACCCAAAGTGCTGCTGCATGACGTCACCGTTTAACATTCCAGACAGCTCCATTGGGATCTTTACAGTGCAGGGTCTATAGAGGCGAGTGGGGTGATATTCAGACAGAACAGCGGGTTGAAACATGGCAAGAGCATTTTCCAAGCTTGTTTAAAAGTGTGTGAGCGAGAGTTCGACAATTTACGTTTGTTGTAAATGTGAACACAAGATTTGGGATCCTGCTGACTAAAGTTTTCATATTTTTTTATTTCAGCATTCAGGAAATTTGCTTTCAGAAATGGAACAAACATGGACACTATTTGGTGACATCTTTGATTTCTGGGCATGTGTCTTTCCTTAGGCCTTTGTCACTCTTGTTGTATACCTTTCTGTTTCTGCTCCTCTGCGATTGTCAATGTGGTTCAGTTCCCCGAGGGGGTTAAAATGTTTTCAATGTCGCAAATTAATTCGCATGAGTTGTGCGAATTCATGTAAAAGTGTCGCAGAGAAAAGTATTAGCGTGAAAGATAAAACAGGAGGCTGGCCTTTTCTATTTCGATCCTACAACAACAACGTATCTCCCTAAATCTTTAATCTAATGAAATGTCACAAGGCATTCCCGAGGATCATTATATAACAAAGCGTGACACCGAGTCTCATATTCGGTCAGCTGACTAAAAGCTCGGTCAAAGGAGGAGGCTTTAAGAACTGTCTTAAAGGAGGAAAGTATTGATTTCATGTTCCAGCTCACAGCAATGGTTCTTCTCATTGGTGATGAAGTCACTTGTGTTCAAACCGAAGCAGACCATTTGGCCGGTGAAAGTTGTCTCTGGTAAACGAGTTCGGGAATGAAAAAAAAGTCAAAAGTAGCCTCCATAATCCACCTGTCCAGCTTTATTGGTAGTTTCCCTGATGTCCAGTGACTGGGAATCGGCGCTTTCATTTGACCAACAGCGAATAGGATGGAAAATTTTGGAAATTGAAAGTTACACATGAGCAGCTAGTGGGACTATTTCACCACACTGTCTATTTCATGTTCCAGCTCACAGCAACCGTTGTTTTCATTGGCTGAAGAAGTCGTTTGTGTTGAACCGAAACAGGCAGTTTTGTGAGGAGATCTGAAATGAAAACCAATTGGCAAAAGCAGCTTAGATAAACCAAATTGAATAATGCTGGTCCA
The DNA here is from genome assembly GCA_026770705.1 of Isurus oxyrinchus. Classification (NCBI taxonomy): domain Eukaryota; kingdom Metazoa; phylum Chordata; class Chondrichthyes; order Lamniformes; family Lamnidae; genus Isurus; species Isurus oxyrinchus. The sequence continues at coordinate 851,858 of JANJGN010000101.1, read as the reverse complement.
GATTCCCTGGTGGTGTAGTGGTCAGAATGCGGTGCGACCCAGTTTCAATTCCCTGTCAGGTAATGTCGAGTTAATGAGTTTGTACGAACAAGCATTGATTACTCATTGATTAGAAACTTTTAAAAGCTCCATCAGAATCAGAGGAGTGAGAGGTTAAGTTTCGCCTCAGAGCTGGGAAATATCACACTTGGATCAAGTGGAGCGAGGGTACAAAGCGAGAAGAGAAGGCCATAGCACTGACTGTAGAAATGTTGGTTTGAGGCAAAATATGGGTGGGAAAAGTTCGAATTTTGGTGCCAAGAGTTTGCACTGGCACAAATATCACTCCTGATGGATCAACCAATCCGCTCTTTGAAAGCAGCACGCCCGGCCGAATGGCATCTTTCTGTGCTGCGACTTTCGATAATTTTATGTTTCCCACCAGCACGGGTCATTCTGCCATTTTGTAACCCACTTGAGCGAGATGTTCTTTCTTACCTTGTATTCGGCTCTTTTGAAACCAAAACACGGAGTAAATTCCGCGAGTTTTCTTGTCATTTCCAGCACGAGATTAGTCACGAGACTAAATGAGCGACACATTAATGGTGCCAATCCTTCACTGGAGCTCACCACGTCCAAAGTGTATTGTTATCATCAGCCTGTTCTGAACCTTCTTGCAGTACATCTGCTGAACAAATATAAGCTTCTCACAGCTCTGCTTTCTTCACATTGAAACCCAGTGTGAAAATCATTTAAATAGCTGAACAACTGGGAGGAGAGTGACTGTGGATAATCAGGACTGGGCACCTTCCTGTAATCAGTATCTGGGAGAAACAGGAAGGTGATATCCAGGTGTTTCTTTACCCACGGGTTTTACCCATTCCCACGAACTGACTGTGTATACATCAAGCAGTTAGTTGACCTGGCGGCTGAACGGTCAGAGGGAGCTGGAGGTGAGGCAGGGACAGAAGTGGAAAGAGATGCAACATGAAATTATTTTCAATTTGATGTGTATCAGTTGCTTTCAGTGAGGAATTTCTGTCTTCTAAGTTTCACAGGAGCCGCAGTGATTAGTTGGTGTTTTCTTTTAAGCAGTAAGATGTAAATGTAAAAAGATACAAGCAAATTACTGCGAATGATGGAAAACTGAAACAAACACAGAAAATGCTGGAAAAACTCAGCAGCTGGAAGGAGAAACAGAGTCAATGTTATCAGTCTATACGACGCTTATTCAGATTTTTAAACAACACCCAGCTTGGGGCTCTGACCCACGACCCTGAGATTAAGGGTCACATGTTCTACGGGCTGAGCTAGCCGGGAATGTGTGAAGCTGCTTCGTATCCCAACATACATGGATGGTTTTGTTGCTTTCCACCTGATACCTCAGCTTGGTCGGAATTTTAAAGTGTGGAATGTAATCAGCCGACAAATGCCCCAAGGTTGCAATGCATTCCTCTCAATCATCAATAACATCATTCACATCTTCCCCTTCTTAGCTGCACCTCCTTCCAAATACTGTGATCCATTTTCCTCAGGATTTTCTCCTGCATTTAATACTTACCTGCTTTGCGTCCTCATTTTGAAATTATTGGCATCAACATCCAACATAAATTGAATTGCAAACATGATGGACAAACAATGGAAAACAAATCAGTCGGTAACTCAAATCCCATGGTGCTCATTTTCAGATTCACAACCGTCAGCTTTTCAATAAAATGAAGGAATTTTACAGTGAAAAGATTAGAAAGTTGACGTGACATTTATTTGTAACTCACTCACTCGGGTTATCTGTAAATGCTGCTCGGAGGTTTAGTGACCAGGATATAATCTACCTGTGTTTTCCTGAGCCTGTGCTCGGTGTATTGGGAGGTTTGGCCGGGGTTGTAGAATCTTTTGTATCAGGGATGGGCAGTAACCCCCTGACTGAAGCTGCAGTCGCCGCTTTCTGCGGGCAGCGGGTGATTGGAGAGTGCGGGGCCGGAATATTGCTGCCTTGCTTCTTTTCGCTGTCTCACTCACTGTGGAAATGAGGAAGAGGGAAGAATTGATGGATTTGTTTGGATCCAATAACTTTATAGGTTTCCAGTGTGTGGGATACCGGTACATGGTATGCCTAATTGTTTCCCCATTACATTTGAAATGAGTATCCGGGAAAAAAAAGCCACTTTCCTGGGAGCTCACTGGATAACAATGGAGCTGGCAACATTTCTGGAGTCTTGACATTTAGTTCAAGGACCTAATGACTCCCAGGAACTGTGTGACAATGAAGGCTGATGGGGTGAAAATAGTGACAGCTTCGTCCCTGGGTGGCCTCGAACCACCAACCGAATGCGCTAACCGATTGCGCCACAGAGACCGATAAAGATGCAGCCAGCATGTCAGCGAGTTAAAGCTTCAGATTGCGGTGAACGGAATGACAGTTATTCTCTACCAGTTTTATTCTTCCAAAATAAAGGGTGGGGCATTCATTGTGGATACATGGAAACAGTCTGATCCCACCCACTGCAGACATATCCATGTCACCGGGAACCAGCTCTCTGACAAACGGAGCCATCTCCCTTCGAGCCTTTCGCTGCCTTGACTGTTACCAAGTATTCTGATTGTCCTGAAGCCTTGGACGCCTGATGTGCAAACGAGAATCCTTTCAAAGTCTTAGCTCAGTAAATTTCACTGATAACATCAGAGTCAATGTTCCAGTGTCTTAAAGGAGGGAAAGGTGCCTTGACTGTCTCTGATCAGTTGGACAGTTCACCCTTCATTCTCCTCTGATTCCGGTTCCCAAACTCTTTCTGAAGATTCACAAAGCTGGCGACTAGGTTTTCTGTTTTGGTTCCTTCTCCAGTTTTCCACCTGCCAACTGACAATATTTTCCAAAATCTCGTCTCAATTCTCCGCCTTGCTTCATGTTCAGAAATGAGGAAATTCAGTTTTGTGGAGCGTTTATGGAGACCAGGATTGTCCTATTTGGAGCAAAGAAGGTTCAACTGAGATTTCACGGAGCTGTTCAAAATGACGGGGTTGGCGGCAACAGGGACGACGCGGTTTGATAGTGCAGATAGGGAGGAGCTGTTTCCACTGACGGGGGTCAGTAACCTGAGGACTGGGTGTTAACATAATTAAAGAAGGACAGACTTGCATTTTAATAGCGCTATTCCCGACCGGTGGATGTCTCAAACCACTTTCCAGCCAATTAAGTACTTTTTTGAAATAGAAACAGAAAATGTTGGAAAGCTCAGCAGGTTTCTCTCTCCACAGATGCTGTCAGACCTGCTGAGTTTTTCCTGCATTTTTTGTTTCCCTTTCCGGATTTCTGCAGTATTTTGCGTTTATTGAAGTGGAGCCATTGATGTAATGCAGGGAACACGGCAGCCAGTCACCGCTCAGCAAACAGTCAAAACCAGGGACGTCACAATGAGCAGACCATGTGCTATTGGTTGAAGGATAAACACTGACCAGGCCACGTGAACCCACAGATTTTGATAATGGCTCTGTCCAGTTTTGGACCAGAGACCGTTTCACGTGTTAAACAAGCATGAAAATCGCTGTATCACAGAAACAGGAAACAACAAAGGCCCAATGGGCTTCACTAAAATGTAAAGCGGTGACGTCATGCAGCAGCACTTTGGGTCTTTGTTTTGAAGAAATGGAATTCGGCTGTTCTCATTAGGAATGCTGCAGACAGACTGATCAACAACGTCATCATCAAATGGCACAGCGCAGTAAGAGGTCCTTCGGACAATCATATCTCTGTCCGTTTTGTACAATGTGATTTCTAGTTAATCTCAATTACTTTGCCTCTTTCTATAACCTTTTTTTTCTCCCTTTCAAGTCTTTGTCCAATTCCCTTTTGAAAACTCTGAGTTAAGAAAAACAATATTGAAAGAGGTGCAGGAATTTTTGCAGTGTCCATGCTCAGTGTGTGAAAATTAGCAAAGTTTCCCTGACCCAATGACATGAAGGGTTGGCTTTTGACTCTTTTAACAGTTTTCAACATTTTTAAAACAGTTGATGTCAAATCGAATTGTTAAAAAATGTTTATCCTGACCAATCATCTTCTCATTTTTCTCAGTCAATATTTACAATTTCATTACATTTTGTCGACATTTTTACCAACATTTCACGCACAGTCACACAGGAAAAAAGAAACATCATTTGAAACATCGAAATAATGAAACATTGAAAAAGGAAGTTAGCAGTAGAGATGATTTATGTATGTTACAAAGTGCAGGATGATCGGATTAACTGGCGGAGCTCGTTCGAGTTTCCCAATAACCTATTGCTGCTCCTTTGCTTCTGTTCAATTTCATTAATAGCAGCAATAGGCATTGTGTTACCGTGGCCGAGTGATCTAAGCCACTGGATTAAGGCCCCTGTCTCTTTGGACACGTGGGTTCAAATCCCACCGCTACCAAACGCTTAAGTAATCTGCAGCTCTCCAATTTGACCCAACAGTTACCTACTCACCTTGAATCCAGCGAAGTTTGTGGTGTTTTACTTTGATTGGAGGAACAAGGAGGGAAGATATAAATATGAGTTGCTGTTGTTAAAAGGCGGTGTGTGGCATGACAGTCCCTGAGCTACTCTGGCACAGAATCAGTATGTGAACGGTTTGCTGTATGACCGTCTGAAGTAGCCGCCTATGATTTTATACAAACTACATTCATGCAAATCTGGGGCTTGGTTTCGTGAATGATATGTTAAAGTCACGGGTTTTGAATACATTTGGGATCTCCAAAGGTGGGCTGGAACCCTGACAGCTACGCTTCTTATCATTCCTGAATTTTACAGTGTACCTGCACAATTAGTTGTTGATTAAGTTGAATAAGAAACATCCAAAACCTCCAGTGCTCTCTAATTTCCATTCGTCTCCAAGCATTCACAAAAGTTACAGCTAGGAATGGAACAAAAACGGAGCCAGGTTGGTGTCATTCCTGCTTTCTCGGTTTTTGTCTATCCCTTAGAGACAAACCCTTGCCCTCTGTCACTCTCGGTGTATATATCTGTGTGTGTTCCTCTGTGTGTGTCAGTGTGGTTCAGTTCCCTATTTATACCATCCAAACATTATTCTAAAGAGCCTCCCGTGTCCTTGAATTGGTGAAGGGCTCTGTTTAAATGTAAGTCTTTATTTCTCTTCTTTCTTTCCATATGTCAATCTAAAGTTAACAATCATATGGAATGGTGAAGTGCATCTCTTCCTTTCGGTGTTTACCCCACTCTCTGTCTTTATCGGTCTCTCTTTGTCACTGTATATCTGTCTCGCTCTCTTTCACTCTCTCAGTCTCTCTGTCTGTGTCTCTATCTCTGTTCATTCTTGTGCTCTTTCTTCCCTCCATTCTCTCGCTGTCTGTGTGCAACCAAGGTTCATTGGATTGAATCCTGCGTGACAGTGAACATGCTGAGAGGCTGTTTCACCCTGGTTGGAGCGTCTAGAACTGGGCTCACATTCTCCGGATAATGTGTCAGCCATTTAGGACTGAGGAGACATTTCTTCACTCAGACTTGTGAATCTTTGGAATTCTGGAGCCTGGAGCTCTGTGGATCCTCAGTCGCTGAGTATACTGAAGGCTGAGGTGAATAAACTTTTCGATGTCAAGGGAATGAAGGGCTATCGGGATCAGATGGAAAATTGGTGTTGAGGTTGGGGATCTGACATAATCTTATGAAGGGGTAGCAGAGGCTCGAAGGAGCTTATGGCCAATTCCTGTTCCTTTTTTGATGTTTCAGATGTTCTGTTTCAGTGGAACTACCATCAAGGTGACGGGAAACAGCAGATTGAGAGAGGTAGCCTGGCCAAACAGCCTCAGGCGCTGGATTCAGGTTCTATTATTTGCGAAACCGCTGCCAAAGTTATAGGTGGTTTACCTGTGGGTCACTTTGAATGCTCTCCTCTGACGAAAAAGTGCCAGCTCAAAGTGAATGCGGGTGCGTATTGGGTGTAATTTTAACTCAGAGAAGGAGGAGAGGCAATACAAATATTAATTGCTTGTGTGAGAATGTATGGCAGTGGAAGTACTTGAGTTGTACTTCCAGACAGCCAGCACGGAGAAGATGGGCCGAATGCCCGCCTTCTCTGCTGCAGCCATCTTATATACCAGCAGCATTAACCTGTCCATAGGGCCAGTTGCCCTGGCAAACTTGTTAAGGTGATGGTGTTCAAATCCATTGGCGTTTCCCGCTGCTCATTATTCCTGGTTTTAACTATCTGTCTACAGAGTTAATTCTCTGTTAGATTCAATCAAATCCAAGGGGGTTTTCCTATTTCCATTCTTTCACAAAAACATTCATGAAACCTGTAGTTCTAGTGGAAGAAAAACGTAGCCAGGTTGATGACATGCCTGCTCTCTTGTTGTTTGTCTTCCCTTAGATACAAACCTTTGCCCTCTGTCACTCTCAGTGTATTTGTCTCTGTGTATCCCTCTATGTGTGTCAATGTGGTTCAGTTCCCTGAGGGGGTGAACACATTTTTACCATCACAAACTTTATTCACACTAGTTGTGCAGCTTCATATCAAAATGTTACAGAGAAAAATAACAGGATGGAAGATGCAGGGGAAGTTTGCAATGTTTGGAAGGAGGTGCAGCTAAGAATTGGAAGATTCAGCAAGAAGTTTTCTCCTCATTTAACAGGAGATTTGGAACCAGATCTGGGAGGTACTTGTGTCGATGTAAACTGTAAAATCTCTCCTCTTACCGATTTTACCTTGCAACACCATCTCTATAGTCAGTGCTTTGCAACCTATCACAGCCCTGCTCTCCTTCCCTATCTTCACCTCTGTGTTTGTTCTAGACCCATTGCGACCGGATGAAATTTCCAACTCTGATGCAAAATTCGAGCCACTGATTGTGGCAAAGGTTACCTGCATTTCTCGCGTTTCATCAGGAACTTATCCAGACTCATTTTAATAGTTTGCACGAGGTCAAAAAATTATCACTCGCTGACGGGGAACCGAACACAGGTTACAGTGGTGAAAGCAACGAATCCTCACCACTAGACCATTAGTGAAGTGGCACATAAGACTTAGAACCTGGCTTATCGATGTTAACTTTTATTTTTATTTCCGACCCCTTCCACTGGAAGACACGTTTCAAACGAACATAAGGACATAAGAAGTAGCAGCAGCAGGAATCGAACTTTTGGCCCCTCAAGCCTGCCCCACTATTCGGTAAAATCATGGATGATCTGCCCCAGGCCTCAACACCATTTTTGTGCCAGCTCCTCATAGCCCTCAACTTCCCATTATTTTAAAAATCTATCTACCTCCTCTTTAAACTCTCTGGGGTAGAGAATTCCAGACATTTGCTACCCTCTGAGAGAGGAAATTCCTTCGCATCTCAGTTTTAAATTAGTACCCCCTTATTCTGTAACTATGTGTCCTCGTTCGAGATTCCCCACTAGTGGAAACGTCTTCTTTACATTAACCTGTCAAGCCTCTTCAGAATCTTTTAGCGTTATAGGGGAGATTGTACTGTTTACACCGATACAAATATCTCCCAGATCTAGATCCAAATCTCGTGTTAAATGAGAAGAAAACATCTCGCTGAATCCTTTGCTTCTTAGCTGCACCTCCTTCCAAACATTGCAAGCCCCTCTTGCATCTTCCATCCGGATATTTACTCTGTAACATTTTGATATGAAACTGCACAACTAACGTGAATAAAGATTGTGATGGTAAAAATATTTTCAACCTCCCGGGGAACTGAACCACATTGAAACACACAGAGGAACATACCCAGATATATACACCGAGAGTGACAGAGGGTCTAAGGGGAGACAAACACCCAGAATGAAAACAAGACACCAACCTGGCTCCGTTTTTGTTCCATTTCCGACTGGAAATTTCGTGAATATTTTCATGAATTAATGGAAAAGTTCGCGAGTTTCTGGATGGATTTGATTCAATGTAACTGATAATGAACTCTAGGTACAGAGTTAAAACCAGGAATAATGAGAAGCGGAAACTCGAATGGATTTGGACTCCATCGCCTTATCCACTCAGCTACGACGACTGGTCCTCTGGATAGGTTAATATTGTTGGTATCTGAGCACAGATGGCTGCAGCAGAGAAGGAGAGAATTCGGCCCATTGTGTCCGTGCTGGCTGTCTGGAAGAGTAACTCAGCTACTTCCACTGCCGTATATCCTCACCCAAGAAATTAATATTTGTATTGCTTCTCCTCCTTCTCCTGGTTAAAATGAAACCCAATACATGCCCGCATTCACTTTAAGCTGGCACTTTTTCTTCAGAAGAGAGTATTCAAAGTGACTCACAGGTGAACCACCTATAACTTTGGCAGCGGATCCAGAGAGACTGGAACCTGAATCCAGCACCTGAGGCCGTTCGGCCAGGCTACCACGCTCAAACTGCAGTTTCCCATCGCCTTGATGGTATTTCCACTGAAATAGAGCATTGAAATGATCAAAAATGAAACAGGAATTGGCCATAAGCCCCTTCAAGCCTCTTCCACCAGTTCATAAGATTATGGCGGATCCCCAACCTCAACACCAATTTCCCACCCTATCCCCATAGCCCTTCATTCCCTTAAAGGCCCAAAATCTAAACAGCTCAGCCTTCAGTAAACGCATTGGCTGAGGATCCACGGGCCTCTGGCTTACAGCATTCCAAAGATTCACAAACATTTGAGTGAAGAACTATCTCCTCACCTCAGTCCTAAGTGGCTGACACATTATCTGGAAAATGTGAGCCCAGTTCGAGACGCTCCAGCCGGGGGGAAACAACCTCTCAGTATGTTCACTGTCAAGCTGGTTCAGAATGTCGGATTGTTCAATGAGATCACCTCTCATTATTCTAAACTCCAGAGAGAACAGACACATTTCACTTAGTCTCTCCTCCAAGGACAACCGTCTCATCTCAGGAATCAATCCAGTGAACCTTGTTTGCACACAGGCAGTGAGAGAATAGAGGGAACAAAGAGCAAAAGAGTGAACAGAGATAGAGACACAGACAGAGAGACTGAGAGAGTGAATGAGAGCGAGACAGGTATACAGAGACAAATGGAGACAGAGAGAGACAGAGTGGGGTAGACACTGAAAGGAACAGATACACTTCACCATTCCATATGATTGTTAACTTAGATTGACAGACGGAAAGAAAAAAGAGAAACAAAGACTTTCATTTGAACAGAGTCTTTCACCAACTCAGGACAACGGGAGGCACTTCAGAGCAAATTAAATCTCTTTGAAGTGTGTTTATTGTTGTAATCTAATTACAAACGGATAAAAATGCTGCTTCAGCAGATAACAAAATCCGATCTTAAGAATTCCATCTCAATGTAGAACCTTTCTTTCTATATCTCTGAACATTTCATTGTTTGGTTGGTGCAGATTCAGCAGACCTAAACCTGCAGCTGAGTGAATAAATTTCACCTCGAATCCCTGACGAAACAGGGACAAAGCATCACATTTCTATCAGGAATCTCTCAGCCTTCTTTTTTCTAGAGAAAAGAGCTTCAGGCTGTTCAGCCTTTCCTGGTGATTGTAATCTCTCCATTCCTGGAACATTTGCGATTGAAATTTTATGTTCCTGTTCCATCCGACACCTGACAGCAGTAGAAACAGTTCCTAATGTCTGAGTGATTTCAGTTTGGACTATTTGTATTTAAAAATTTATTCTCTCGATGTGTCCATTGCCTTACCCGCTCAACCACAAGGACTCAGTGTCTGTCCGTTTAAATGTTGCTCAGTGAAAATTTCGATCATCCTCCACTTTGTACCACCCCGACCCTCAGAAGCTGAAAAGTCTCCAGTCAAAATAGGAAAGAAAACTCCTCTTGTATCTTTTAAAACTGCTCTTTTTGTTCTCTGTATCATCTTAATATGGAGCCATACAACTAACGTGAATAATGTTTGATTGGTAAAAACGAGGAACTGAACCACACTGAAACACACAGAGGAACACACAGAGCCATATACACCGAGAGTGACAGAGGGCAAGGGATTGTCTCTAAGGAGAGGCAAACATCCAAAAAACAAGAATGACACCAACCTGGCTCCGTTTTTGTTCCATTTCTAGCTGTAACTTTTGTGAATGCTTGGAAACGAATGGAAATTAGAGAACACCGGAGGTTTTGGGTGTTTTTTATTCAACTTAATCGATCATTAATTGTGCAGGTACTCTGTAATATTTAGGGATGCTAGGGAGCGCAGTTGGCAGGATTCCAGCCCACCTTTGGAGATCCCAATGGATTCAAAACCCTTCACCTTAACAACTGAGTCACGGATACAAGCCCTAGATTTGCTTTAATGTTGTCATCGTTTCCTTCACTGGTATTGCCAACACAATAGAACAGAAGCAATGGAGCAGGGGTAGGTCATTGGGAAACTTGAACCAGCTCTGTCAGTTAATCAGATCATCCTGCCCTTTGCAACACACAGAAATCGTCTCTGATTTCAATTAATAAGGAATTCCTGTTCATTTTGACAGTTCACACAATGGGAGGGGAAACTCCCTGGCCGGAAATTGAACCTGGGCTGTGGCAGTGAAAGCACGAAATTCAAAGCACTAAATTCTCCGCCTTCCATTGAAGCGGAGGCAGTTTCCACTTATAAACCCAGCAACTGTGATATTAACAAAGCAGGATGGAGAAAGACTCAGTTTGAGTGGTGACACTGCCGGAGGAATGGAGAGCTGGGGATCACCCATGAAAGCAGCAAAGTTTAAAAGCAATAGCATCCAGCAAGCAGCTCAAAATCACAACCCTCAGATCAAGCGCCACAGACTCTGCCAAGATATAATTTAAGCATCCGCTTGCTCTATTCCCCAACATGCAGACTGACAAATATGTTCCATTTGGAGCCTCAGTTTGTTCTGAATTTCAAAGTGTAGAAGGTAATCGATCTATAAAATCCCCAGGGTTGCAATGCTTTCCTCTCAAGCATCAATAACAACAGTCAACATAGAACCACAGAATTATAGAAATGTTATGGTGAAAAAAGAGGCCATTCAGCCCATCATGTCTTCGCCAGCCAAAAAGGAGAAAAAAAACCAGCCGCTCATTATATTCTCACTTTCTGGCACCTGGTCCATAGCCTTACGGGTTACCGCACTTCAGGTGTTGATGCATGTACATTTAAAAATGATTTGAGTGTTTCAGCTTCAACCACAAATTTAGGCAGAGAATTCCAAAAGTCCTCCATCCTCTGGATGAAAATGTTTTCCATTTTAACTTTTCATTCACGGGATGTGGGCCTCGCTGTATGGGCCAGCATTTATTGCCCATCCATATTTGCCTCTGAGAAGATGGTGGTGAGCTGCCTTCTTGAACCGCTGCAGTCCATGTGGTGTAGGTACACCCACAGGGCTGTTGGGAATTGAGTTCCAGGATTCTGACTCAGTGACTGTGAAGGAATGGCAATAAATTTCTAAGTCAGGATGGTGAGTGACTTGGAGGGAAAGTTCCAGTTGGTGGTGTTCCCATCTAACTGCAGCCCTTGTCCTAGGTGGTAATGGTCATGGCTTTGGAAGTTGCTGCTTAAGGAGCTTAGGTAAATTCCTGTAGTGCACCTTGTAGCTGGTACACACTGCTGCTACTGTGCCTCAGCGGTGCAGGGAAGGAACATTTGTGGAAGTGGTGCCAATCAAACTGGCTGCTTTGTCCTGGAAGGTGTCAAGCTTCGTGAGTATTGTTGGAGCTGCACTCATCCAGGCAAATGGGGATCAGTCCATATTACACCCCTGACTTGTGATTTGTAGATGGTTTTGGGGAGTCAGGTGATGAGTACTCGTCGCAGGATTCATAGCCTCTGACCTGGTGTTGTAGCCATAGTATTTCTTTGGCTATTCCAGTCAGTTTCTAGTCAATGGAAACCTCCAGGATATTGATAGAGGTGGATTCAGTGATGGTCATGGCATTGAATGTAAATGGGCAATGGTCAGATTCTCTCTTGTTGGAGATAGTCAGTGGTGTGGCACGATGGCTGATCTGGTTCTGGTCTCAACTCCACTTTTCTGTCTGGACCCTTTAACCTTTGACTCCCTTGTCTTTCAAAAATCTGTCTAATTCTGCCTTGAGTAAATCCTTTGACCAAACTTCCATTGCTTTCTGGGGAAAATAATTCCACAGGCTGATGATCCTTTGAGATAAAAAAATCTCCTCAACTCCATCTGAAAAGGGAGGCCTCTTCCTCTTCTGGGAACTAACTCACCTGGCCCCACTCCCCCGTCTTTTCCCTGGAGACCTGCATTTTTTGTCCAATTCTCTTTTGAAATCCGTGATTGGATCTGCCTCCCCCACACTCTCAGGTAGTGTATTCCAGATCCTAACCACTCGCTGTGTAACAGAGAAACCCCTTTAGAATTATCGACTTCAGGACAATCAGAATACTTGGTAACAGGCAAACACAAAAAGGCTCAAAGGGAGATGGCAGCGGTTGTGGGAGTACTGGCTCCCAGTGACATGGATGTGTCTGCAGTGGGTGGGACCGGGAAGAGTATAACTGATAGAGAATATTTGTCATTTGAATTGTGGCAATCTGTAGCTTTTACTCGCTGAGCCATTGATTTTGGATAACTTACAGTGTGCAAGTCATTTCCTCAAGTCTCTGTGGCGCAATTGATCAGTTTGTTGGGCTATTAAAAGCAAGGTTGGTGGTTCAAGACCACCCACGGGCGCAGCTATCACTGCTTTCATTAACATTCTGGTTACTTCTGGGGCCCCAAAACCACAAGAAAATCCACCTCCGGCCACCATTCCCCCACCCTCACATTGCAAACTCGGCTGCCACCCAGTGGGTTCCCATATCAAGCTCTGTTTATGGATATTCATTTCAGATATAACAAAAGAAATTAACGATCATGTACTCCCATCTAAATCAGTAGAGATTGATGAGGCTTTTGGATTGAAACAAACCCATGAATTATTCGCCCTTCCTCTGTTCCACAGAGTGAGACAGGAAAAAGTAGCAAAATTCCAGAGCTGCAGACTCTCCAATCACCCACAGCCAGCGGAAACATCATCTTATTTTGCTGAACGTAATATTCAGAAATAGTGAAGAGCAAATTTAATATGGCTGCAAGATCCTGCATTCAGGTCACATTAAACAACAAACAGGAGTGGGGATGATGTAACTTTTCCACACAGCTGGATGATAATGTTTTCCTCGAGCAACATGTAATCTTAACGGTGTAACCACAACGCTACCGGAACACTTGCCTGCCTGGATCCCAATGGAGCTGTCTGGAATGTTAAACGGTGACGTCATGCAGCAGCACTTTGAGTCTTTGTTTTGAAGAAGTGGAATTCGGCTGTTCTCATTAGGAATGCTGGAGACAGACTGATCAACAATATCATCATCAAATGGTGCAGCTCAGTAAGAGGACCTTCCACACATTTTATTTATAACCAGCCTTTTACAAACATCTTGCCAATTAGTCCCAATTTCCTTCTCTATTTCCATGAATCAGAATTTTCTCCCTTTCAACCATTGCCAAATTCCCTTTTGAAGAAAGAGTTTCTGCAGAATCCACGCAGTTTGCCTTAATGAACATTTCCCTTACCCAGTGAACTGAAGAGTTTGACTAGGGTTCCTTCTGCAGTTTTCGATACAACCAGTAGTTACTTCCACAATTTATTTCATATCGAACTTATAAAAGGCTTTTATTCTGATCTGTCATGCCCTCAGTACTTTCAGACATGATGACCATGAAACTATCATTGATTGCCATACAAACAAATGTGGTTCACCAGTCCTTTAGGGAATTCAATCGGTCGTCCTTACCTGGTCTGACCTGCATGTGAGTCCAGACCCACAGTGATGTGGTTGATTCTCAACTACCCTCTGAAATGTTTAACAAGTTACACAGCTGAAGGGAAATTCGGGATGGGCAACAAATGTTGGCCAGGGATGCTCATGAAAGAATGAAGATCCATGATGAAGAGCGATACAAAATGATTTTCTACCATCTCTCCCACTCCCTCATGTTCAATCACAGTATCAGTTGCATCTATCTTTAGGATGACGCTAGTCTTTGGATCACACTGATAGTCATCTTTCAGTCAGTAAGTAACTGTGAATTTGCATTTGTAAACTTATTAATTTCTGTTGTTAATGCAACTGCTAGTTTTTGTGCCTAGTCAGTTTCATCACTTTTAAATTTGCGGTGGGTGGGAGGGGGTGCTTTTTGAGGCTTGGCGGAGGGCAAATTTAATGTGGCGGTGAGATACTATATTCAATTAATACTCAACAACAAATGTGAATTATGGAACTTTCCCTCACACTTAGATGTGTAAATCTCGATAATGTTTCTACACATTTCAAGATAGGGGACCTTTTGCACATATGTAGCAACCACTGCATTACAGAAACAATGGGCAGAACCACATAGGACTGACATAGAATAGCAAACCATGCTGTCTTACTGCACTTCTGAGCTCTGTTTTGTGGAAGTACAATTCGGCTGAAAAACATAGCCATGCGGCAGAGAAATTGATCTGACATTAGAATCATAAAACGACAGAGCACATCAGCAGGTTATTCAACACTTCACACATGTGTGAAGTATCTTTTGCAATTCGTCTGATTTATTGTCTCTTTCTCATAAACATGCCTTTTGGAGAAAATGAGTCAAAGCCTGGGGAAGTGCCAATGTCACATGGCTGTGAGATAATGTATTCAGCTATTATTTAGCAACAAACAGGTATTGTACAACTTCTCACAATTAGTTGACTCAATTTTGATAACGTTTCCATCAGTTTTCGAACTTGCGACCTTGCACATGTGAAGAAACTACTTTTTTTCTCTAATCAGTTATAGGATGTGGACATCGCTGGCCAGGCCACTACACTACAGAAATAATTTGTGAGAAAAAGCCAAAGGGACTTTTATGGAATGTCATACTGTGTAGACCTGCTGCACTGCAAAATCCTGTTTTAGAGGAATAGAATTGAAGTGGGACATTTTGGAATGCTGCAGAGAAATTGATCTGATTGTAAATTGACACAGCTCATTAGGAGGCCATTCGACCCATCGGCTGTGTGCTTGCTTCCACTTAGTTCCAATATCATTCTCTTCCTTCATAACCCTGCAGTTTTATTTTCCATTTCAAATAATTGCCCAATACCCTTTTGAAAACTCTAGTTGAAGGAAACCAATATTGAAAGAGATGCAGGAGCTTCTGCAGTGTCCATGCGCAGTGTGTGAAAATTAACAAAGTTTCCCTGACCCAATGACATGGAGAGTTGCGCTGGGGATTCATATATGGTCTTCAAAATAAAAAGAAATAATTAGAATAAAGAGTACTCCTCACTCGATATCTACAATATAATTCCTCTTGCTGTACAACCTGTTACGGTAAAGAGGCTTATTGCAGATACACGAACACCTGGTTAGATCACACTTGGAAAACTGGTTGTAGCCCTGGGAACCGCTCCTTTTTAAGGATCGATACTGTTTTGCAGCATTATCCAACCCATCGCCCAATTTTCCACGGAACTTGGTTTCATCAGCTAAACCACAGGCTCCAGCGAGAATTGAGCTCGCGACCCCTCGTTTACGAGACCAGTGCTCTAACCACTGAGCTATGGAGCCAACTGCCAAACCAAGTGCACGGAAAGTCGACCATATTCAGTGGACGAGGACCAGGATGACATTTGATAGACCTGAAAATGCCTGAGAGGGAGAACAGGGAGTTAAAAGATGCGACATGAAAGCGGCAGAATTTGATGTGTGTCAGTTACTTTCAGTGATGAATTTCTGCCGTGTGTCGCCTTGTCAGTTTCACAGGAGCCGCAGGGATATGGTTGGTGGTACCTGGTTAAAATGAGGAATAATGTGAACTGTAGTCAGCAGGATTCAAACCTACAGGGGGAGACACCAATGGATTTCAAATCCATCACCTTAAACATTGAGTTATGACCAACAGCTGCTCCGAGCTCAAAGGTGTTCTTATCAAATCAGAGTCACTCGGCCCATCGCGCCTGTGCTGGCTCTTTGGAAGAACAACTCACCCAACTCCACACACCCGACTTTCCCCTGCAGCCATTTATACTTTTATTGCCTCTCCCCGTTCTTCCTGTCAAAATAAAGGATCATAAACCCCCTGCATTAAACTAGAATCCCCTCTTGCTCACCTAAAGGAAATTCCTAAAGTGCCTGAAAGGGAGAATGTGACTGAAACTGTGGCAGCGCTGGGATTCGGACTAACTCCTTTACTCACAAAAAAACAGTATCTGTTGGAACTCGCTGGGTGACGGCAGAGGTGCCAATTTTTGTTATTTATTTTATTTTGTTTGCCACTGAAGGACCCCGTGACCACCCGGAACTGTGTGACAATGAATGAAGTTCCAGCTAACAGCAATCGCTCTTGTCATTGGCTGAAGAAGTCGGTTGTGTTCGAAAAAAACGTGTCATTTTTGTGGGAGAAACGTGTCTCTGGTGAGCAAGGTCTGGAATGAGAATAAAAAGTACAGGTAGCACAAATCAGCCGGTTGTGAGGTTTGCAAACAGTTTCTCTGGTGCAGAGGTGATTAAGAATTGGTGCTTTCGCTGCTGCGGTTCTTTATGTACTTTTTGGCATAAACATAATTGATTTATGCAATTGATTTCATAGCGAATTTAAAACAACACATTTTTTCTTCTCAAGTTACCCTCGTTATTTCTGGGCTGATATCTACAAACTGATTCAATGTGCTCTACAAGCGGGAGAGCTGAATTCAGGTTCCAGTTTCTGGCTGAGTGGGTCCGAATCCCGCGGCTGCCAAAGTTTCAGATGCTTCCCCCTTTCTGGCACTTTAGGAGTTCCGTGTGGGTGGACAAGAGACAGCTCCAGTTTAATGCCGGGTGAGGGTTGGGGGGTGAGGGCTGGCGTGCGGATTGCGGTCCTTGATTTTGTTTGGAAGAACGGGGAGAAGCAATACAAACATAAATTGCTGAGGGGCAAAGGCGGTTGTGTGGAATTGGTTGAGTTGCTCTTCCAGAGAGCCAGCACAGGCACACTGGGCTGAGTGACTTTTTTTGTCACCATCTCTGATTTGATATGAGCGTGCTTGGACTATGGATGTGCTGTTAGTTGGGGACAAGCGTTTGAAGCGATGGTTTCAAGATCTATAGGGCCTTCCCAATGTAGGTTGCAATCCTGCTGACTGCAGTTCTTATTATTCCCGATTTTAACCAGGTACCAACAGGATTATTTATCAAGTAAATAGAATAAAACAAAAACACCCGCGCTTTCTTGTTTAAATTAACCTGTATGCATTTAGGAAATCTGCAGTCAGAAATGGAACAAACTGAGCAAGCTGATGACATCCTTTTTTTCTGGGTGTTTGTCTCTCCTCAGCCCTCTTAGTTGTGTGGCTTCATATTAAAATCGGAGAGAGAAAATAAAAACAGATTTAAAAGATTGAAGAGAAAAATTTTTTCTGTATTTTTTTTGAGTGGAAACTGTTCAGCTACTAAGTGTCTATACTACAAAGTGGAAGGTGATTGAAATTTTCACCGAGAACATTTAAACAGACATTCACCGGGTCCTTATGATCGAGTGTTTAAGGAAATGGACGCTGGAGAGAGATAATTTGTAAATACAAATAGCCCAAACTGATATCCCTCGGACATTAGGAACTGTATTTCTTCTCGAAGCTGTTCCATGTGTGACATTTGCAGCTCTGATGTGAAACTTCTACTCTCACTCCACTGATTCGGGCGGAGCTGGTGTGCGTTTCGGTTTTCAGTCAATAAGTAAATCAGGCCTCTTTTAACAGTTTGTACCAGATCAATAAACCTTCATTCTCTGACCAGGAAACGATCCTGGACCGCGGCAGCACAAGGGCCGAATCCTCACCTCTAAATCACGAGGACACCTCTCCATAACTCTTGCAACGTGCTTTATCTGCGCCACATCTGCCATTTTTCAGACAATTTCACCAGAGGCAAATTTTTCCTACAGAATTTTGTGTTTAATTAGAACTCAAATGACATCTTCAGCTCATGACACCCATTGTTTTTAAGGGGTGAGTACAGTAGAGGATTGGCACCAATAAACTGTCGTTCAACTAGTCTGATTCCAAATCCCATGCCAGAAATACCACGAAAACCCCCTTGATTTTGCTCAGACTTCAAAAGCATCGGATAGAATGTAAGAAAGTACATTCCCCCATAATGTGCAATAAAATGTCGGAATGATAGTGAAAGAAGCAACCGTGATGCTGGAAAAGATAAAATTATAGACAGTTACAGCAAAGAAAGAGGCCATTCGGCCCGGCGCGCTGCTTTCAAAGGGCAGTTGTGATTGATTGGTCAGGAGTAATATTTGTGTCAGTGTAAACAGTCGGCAGTAAAATCCCACACATTACCATGGCAGATATTCATCACAGAAAACAACTGACACACATCAAGTTCTGCCACTTACATGTCGCATCTTTTAGCTTCCTGTTCTCCCTCTCAGACATCTCCAGGTCGATGAAGGATCATCCACGTGGAACGTTATCCTGTTCCCCTTTCCACTTATTATGGGGACTTACTGTACCAGGTGGTGGTGTTCCTACATATCTGCTGCCATTGACCTTCTAAAAGGTAATGGTCATGAGTTTGGAAGGTGCAGTCGAAGGAGCCTTGATGAGTTCCTGCAGTGCATCTTGTAGATGATACACACTGCTGCTACTGTGCGTCGGTGGTGGAGAGAGTGAATGATGAAGGTGGTGGGTGAGGTGTCAACAAGTAGGCTACTTTGTGCTGGATGGTGTCGAGCTGGAGCCAACAGTGTGTCATTGGAGCCGTGCTCACCCAAGCAAGTGGAGACTCCTGACTCGAGCCTTGTAGGTGCTGAGTGAGTTTGGGGATTCAATAGGTGAATGACTCTCCGCAGCATTCTCCGTGCCTGTCTTACGAAAGAAATGGTTGGTAGGACATGAATTTCTAGACAAGAGCACAAAACAGAATATATTTTCAATGAATATTTACGGTATTAGGAGATCTGTAGTTACAGTTTGAATAAGAGAGAATAAAAACAAACAGAAACATTCTGGTGAAGATAAATCTTTTATCTTTGTAGAATGATGCAGCATGATTTCTTTTCACACACACACATACAGAAGTGGCAATATCTCATATGTTATTCTGTTGGCTGTAATGAAAATGAATAACAGGAGCTGGGCGGAACAAAGGGTCAATGGGAAACTTCTAATTTTAGGCCAATGTCAGAGGCCCATTTCGAGCTCGACGTCCATCTTATAGAGACACAGGCCAGTGCAGTAACAACAGAGACAGAGCCTGGTGTGGTAATTAATGAGACAGCCTAGAGCAATTTAAGCAGAGACATTACTAGTACAGTAAAAGTAGAAACAACATCTAATGTTACTTAAGCAAAGACGGGGACGAATGCTGTATTAATATAGACAAGGTCTACTGCTGTAATATCGGAGACGGGTCTAGTGCAATATTTACTGATACAGGGCCTGGATCAATATCAAGCGAAATAGGGTAGCTATACAGGCACAGGACATAGAGTAATTGCTTCCTAGAGAGAGTCTCAGGCCGTATTAACAGAGATTGCCTCCAGTGTAAGAGGGACAGATCTGATCTCGTGAAGTAAAAACAGAGACAGGGAGAGCGGGATAGAAGCAGAGACAGAGGTACAAAAAGAAATAAATGATCCACTTTGATTAAAAAGACAGACAATTTCGAGTGTAATACACGCTGATACAGATTCTACTGTCACTTGTTCTGAAAGGGTCTAGCGGACTATAAGTGCAGACATGATTGAGTGTGTTATAAGCAGGGCCGCGATTAGTGGAACATAAGTGAGGCAGTGCAGAGTGTAGTAATAATTGAGACAGGATCTTGTGTAATACGAACCTGCCTAGTGTAGCGAGAACACAGACTGGATTCAGTGTAAGAAAACTGATACAGGGTCTCGTGGAGTTTCACATAATTCAAGGCTCTTTTTAATATAAACTGACGCAGTGTCTGGTGAAGTAAATACCGCCAAAGGTACGAGATTAATAAAAAAAAAAGACACATGGACAAGTACAGCAATAACAGAGTAATGGTATAGGACAATAACAACAGAAACAGGGAATTGTGTGATATGAATGGAGGCATATATTGGCGCAGCATTAACAGAGACAGGGTCCAGTTTGATAAACATGTGACAGATTCTACTGAAGTAATAGACAGAGTCTTGTCAAATGCAAATAAAACATGTTCTAGTTTTCTATAACCAGAGACAAGCTCTAGTGCAGTGCCAACTGGGGCATGGCTTATTGTAACTTTAGCCGAGACCTGCTTCAGAGCAGTCATGACTGAGATAGTGCCAACTGTATTGTGGCCCTAGTCCAGTACATAAACAACTGTGACTGAGCCAATTACAGAAACAACTGAGAGATGACCTTCTCTAATATGATCAGAGACCTGTCCTAGTGTAATAGAAACAGAGACGGCGTCTAATTTAATATGAACAGAGGCAGTGCCAAATGCACTAACTGAGACAGCGCCTGCTGCATGTGATGTTAGCAATCACGGTTACATTGCCATCCACTGGTCAAAGGTTGCTATTGCAGGTGTTGTTCAAATGTCGATTCAAAGAACAAAGAAGAAAGAACAAAGAAAGAACAAGGAAAAGTACAGCACAGGAACAGGCCCTTCGGCCCTCCAAGCCTGCGCCCATCATATTGCCCGTCAACCAAAACATTTTGAAAGAAAAAAACATAGATTCCATTTACTGTTTCTGAGTCAATGGTTAAAATCAGAAATAATGGAAAACGTAGTCAGCAGGATTTGAACCTGCGCTGGGTAACCAAAATGGATATCACATCTATCGCCTTAACCACTCGGCCACGACTACATCGAATGCCAAGTAATAAACGTTGTTGAGCTAAAATTGCAGAATGGTTACAGTGGAAAAAGCTGGCACTTGGCCCCACCTACCTCCGGTCACCCTGCAATTTTTTATCGCCTCTCCTCGGTCTTCCTACTAAAATAAAGCACCCCAGGCGTCAGCTGCCCCGAGATCATCCCAATGGATTTTCGAAAAAGAGGAAAAATTTCGGTGGCAGTGGGATTTGAACCCACAGTTCATAAGACACGAAAACCCACGTTTCATAAAACGCTACAACCGAATTCCGGGGCCTTGGGCCGCTCGGACACACACCCATGAGGAAAACAGAAGCACCGTAACCATTGCCTTGAGTGGTATCAGCACTGAATTAGACCATAACAAATAGGAGGAGGAATGGAACCATTTTGTCCCTGGAGCCCCTCATAATATCACAGAATCAGAGCTAATGTTACACCACAGATAGAGGCCATTTGGCCCGTAACGTTGGAATATAGGATTTAGCAGGAGGAGGCCATTCGGCCCTTTGCGACTGCTCCACCATTCAATAAGCTCATGGCTAATCAGGTTGTGGTCTCAACTCCAATCGCCTGTCTGTCCCCAACCCCCATAACCCCTTCTTGATCAAAACTCTGTCTAATTCTGCCTTGAATAATTCAGTGACCCAGCCTCCACTGCTTTCTGGGGAAAATAATTCCACAGACTAACGGCCCTCGGCGTGGGAAAAAATCTCCTCTTCTCCATCTGAAAAGCGAGACCTCTCACTCTTCTGGAAATTAACTGACCTGGTCCCACTCCCCCGCCTTTTCCCCGGAGACCTGCATTTCCTGCCCGAATCTCCTTTGAAATCCGCAATTGAATCTGCCTCCCCCACACTCTCAGGTTGTGCATTGCAGAACCTAACCACTCGCTGGGTAACAGAGAAACCCCTTTAGAATTGTACACTTTTACCTCTTCTCCTTCTTCCGACCAAGATGAATCACTGCACTTTCCATTACAGTAAGTTTCAGGTACGTTTGCACAGTTTATACGAGGAAACCCTGTGCATTGAGGCATTTCACAGATGGCTTTCCCTGACTGGGAATTGAACCCAGGCTGCGGCAGTGAAAGCACCAAACCGTCTGCACAAAGCTCACTGACATGCAGAGAAGCCCAGGGAAGTTTTCACTCAGAAACCAACGGCTGTGACATTAACAATGTGGGATGCAGAAAGACTCAGTTTGAGCGGTGACACTGCCAGAGGAATGGAGAGCTGGGGTTCACGCATGAAAGCAGCAAAGCTTTAAAAGAAGAGCCGGTGCACAACTTGGGGCACGAGCCCACGACCCTGAGATTAAGGGTCTCACGCTCTACCGAATGAACTAACCAGGAACGTATGCTGCGAGCTTCCTATTCAAAAATTCAGCGAGATCAATATTGTTTTCCACCTGGAGCCTCAGCTTGTTCTGAATTTCATTGTATAGAAGGTAATTGACCGACAAAAGCCCCCAGGTTGTAATGCATTCCTCTCAATCATCAATAACATCATTCACATCTTCCACTTAGCTGCATTTCCTTCCAAACATTGCAAACTCCACTTGCATCGTTCATCCAGATATTTTTTCTCTTGGACACTTTAACATGAAGCTGCACAACTAATGTGAGTTAAGTTTGTGACAATGAATATGTGTTTGCTCCTCAGGGAACTGAACCATATTAACACACACAGAGGAACGCACACAGACATATACACCGAGAGTGACAGAGGCCAAAGGAGAGACAAACACCCAGAAAACAAGGATGTCACCAATTCGGTCAATTATTGTTCCATTTCAGGGGCCAAATGCAATGAATGTTTGTAGATCAACAGAAGTAAGAAACGGGTTTGGGTGGTTTTCTTTTTCATTTGACTGACAATTTATTCTGCAGACAGTTTATGTCAATCAGGAATGTGAAGAAGGGGAGTTGGAAGGATTGGAACCATGTAGAAGAACGCCTTAACCATCCGGCCAAGACAACTGTGTAAAAGCTGCATGTTGTTTGTTTAAAATAATAGAACGAATACAGGGAGTTCCAGTGGAACTCATTTTTCTGTCTGTACAATCTTAATATGAAGCTACAGGAAAAACATGAATAAAACGAGAGACTGAACCACATTGACACTCACACAGAAAATCACAAATATGCACGTTGTTAAGATTTGAAATTGTGAATATTTTTGCCATGTCCTTTAATGAACAGAAAGTGGAGCTGTGATCAGCTTATAGCTCAGAAGATGTAATCAAGAATGTATATAACAGGCTGATGTTGACAGTGTTTGTTGGGACTCGGTGAGCTGCATCTTACGATTGAAACCATTTAAATGTCATTCAACGAGTCCGGTTCCAAATTCTGTGCTAGAAATGATAAGGAAATTTGCTGAATTTTCCTATTGTCTTAAATTGAAAGCATCACCTGGAAGATAAGAAAGTTCATCTTAACCGTGGTGTTAGGAAACATAACATGACAAAAAATTACAGCAAATAAAAAGGCCATTCGGACCTGTGTGCTGCTTCCAAATAACAGTGTGATTGGGTGATCTGAATACTCAAAGGTACCAGTCATTTCGGAAGAGTGGGCAAAAAGGAAAACAAGGAGGGGCCGCGCAGTTAATAAGGAATGAGATCGGTACATCGATGAGAGAGGGTCTTAGATTGAAGGGTTAAGCTGTAGATTCAGTTTGGGTGGAGCTAAGAAACAGCAAACATTGGTGGAAGTTGTTTATAGGCCACCAAACTGTAGTGGTAATGTTGGGCAAGGCATAAATCAGGAAATTAGAACTGCATATGACATGGGTAATACAGGAAAAATATCCTGCCTCGCGCCACCAGCTCTATAGTCAGTGTTCTCTTCGAATCTGGATTTATTCCCAGCTCTGATGTGAAACTTCCATTCTCACTCCAGCAATTCTGGCAGAGGTAAACCATGTTATTTTCAACCAGGAAATCAATCACATTGATTTGATCAGCTCGCCCAGGAGGAATAAGCTTCAACTCTCTAAAGAGGAATTGAACGCAGGTTCTGCTGATAAAATTGCCGCACTTTTAACCGTTAACCCAGCAGTTGGACTCATGTAGGTTGCTTACGCAGTTTCCCATTCCTGATATCTTTCACCAGAAACACGTTTCTTTGGCCAAATGGTCTATGTCGGGTGAACAAAAGTGACGTCTTCAGCCAATGAGAAGAATCATTGCTGTTGGCCGGAACTTGAAATCCATATTTTCCTCCTTTACAAGAGTTCTTAAAGTCTCATTTGTTGACACAACTTTTAGTCATCTGACCGAATATGAGACTCGGTACCACACTTTGTTATATAATGCTCACGGGGAACGCCTTGTGACGTTTCATTAGGTAAAAAGAGCTTTATAAAAATAAGTTGTTTTTGTTGTAGTCTATGGGTGGAAAGAGACAAACTCCACTTACCTCTTTCATCCTGATATCTTTCGCTGTAATATTGAAATGTGAAGTTGCACAACTAATGTGAATACAGTTTGTGTTCGGGGAACGAAACCACATTGACCCACACAGAGGAACAAACAGATCTATACACCAACAGTGACAGAGGCCTAAGGAGAGACAAATGCCAGAATGAAATCATGTCACGAAATTGGCTAATTTGTTTTTTCCATTTACCACTGGAGATTTGCAGAAGGCTGACAAATGAATGGAAATAAAAGATCACGGATATGTTTGGAGCGCTTTTCCTCGATTCAAACGATAATTAGTTCTGTCTGTGCGCGGTTAAAATCAGAAATAGTGAGAAACGTAGTCAGCAGGATTCGAACCTGCGCAGGGAAACCCCAATGGATTTCTAATCCATCGCCTTAACCACTCGGCCACGACTACAGCTGTTAAGCCAAAGTCATTATTTGTCTGAAATCATAAAAGTTACAGCAGAGAAAAGAGTCTCTTTGCCCTCCTGTCATTGCCATGACCTGACCTTTTCCCCAGAACCCTGCAATTTATGCTGTCTCTCCTCGTTCTTCTAACCAAACTGGGAATAAAAGAGTGAGAATGATCCAACCCAGCCAATTACTGCCCCATCAGTCTACTCTCCATCATCAGGAACGTCATGGAAGGGGTCAGCAACAGTGCTATCAAGAGGCACTGACTGAGCAACAACCTGATCACTGATGCCCAGTTTGGGTTCCATAAGGGCCACTCAGCTCCTGACCTCATTCCAGCCTTGGTTCAAACATAGGCAAAAGAGGTGAACTCCCGAGATGAGGTGAGAGTGACTGTCCTTCACATCAAGGCAACATTTGATCGAGTGTGGCATCAAGGAGCCCGAGCAAAACAGGAGTCAATGGGAATCAATGGGAAACTCCCCGCTTGTTGGAGTCATTCCTTGCACAAAGGGAGATGATGGTGGTTGTTGAAGGTCAGTCATCTTAGCTCCAGGACATCACTGCAGGAGTTGCTCAGGGTATTATCCTCGACCCAACCATATTCAGCTGTTTGACCACTGACCTTCCTTCCATCATAAGATCAGAAGTGGGGATGTTCACTGATGATTTGCACCATGTTCAGCACCATACCCATACGTGGGGATGATGTTTCCATTAGTAGGAGAAACTAGCACCCGAGAGCACAGCCTCAGAGTAAAGGGAAGACCTTTTAGAACAGAGATGAGGAGAAACCTCTTTAGCCAGAGAGTGGTGAATCTATGGAATTCATTGCCACAGAAGGCTGTGGAGGCAAGGTCATTGAGTGTATTTAAGACCGAGATAGATAGGTTCTTGATTGGTAAGGGGATCAAAGGTTACGGGGAGAAGGCGGGAGAATGGGGTTGAGAAACTTATCAGCCATGATTGAACGGCAGAGCAGACTCGATGGGCCGAATGGCCTAATTTTTGCTCCAATGTTTTATGGTCTTATGGTTTTAATCAGATACTGAAGCAGTTCATGTCCAAATGCAGCAATGCCTGGACAATATCTAGGCTTGGGCTGACAATTAGCAAGCAACATTCGCACTACACAAGTGTCAGGTAATGGCCATCTTCAACCAGAGAGGATCCAACCATCACCCATTGATGTTCAATGGCATTACCATCACAAATCCCTCACTATCAATGCCCTGGGGGTTAACATTGGCCAGGAACTCAACTGGACTAGCTGTACAAACACTGTTGCTACAAGAATAGGTCAGAGGCTAGAAGTCGTGCAACGAGTAACTCACCTCCTGACTCCCCAAAGCCTGTCGGTCATCTACAAGGCACAAGTTTGGAGTGTGATGGGATACTCCCTACTTCCCTGGATGAGTGCAGCTCCCACAACACTGAAGAAAATGGACAGCATCCAGGGCAAAGCAGTCTGCTGGACAGGCACCACATCTACAGTCACTCTCTTCACCACAGACATGCAGTAGCAGCAGTCTGTACCTTCTATAAGATGCACTGCAGGAATTCACCAAGGCTCGTTAGACAGCAGCATCCAAACCCACGACCATTGTTAGCTAGAAGGACAAAGGCAGAAGATAGATGGGAACTCCACCACCTGGATGTTCCCTTTCAAGTCGCTCAGCATCCTGGCTTGGAAATATATCGCCGTTCCTTCTCTGTCAAGATACTGTGTGAAATGTATTTCGTCAGTCTCAACCCAGTTCCTAGTGGATGCTAGTTCACAGCACAAAGGTTGCCCCATGATCAGAACTAAAATGACAATCTTGCCAAGAAAGCACAAGAGAATGCTACTTTGTAAGTGGAACAAATAAACTTTGGTTCAGTTGGGCTACTGTTCCAAAATGAGACTAAGGTGCATTGTAGGGTGGAGCATGATAAGTTTTATTTTACATTTAATTTGTTCTGCCCTTCCTAACAGCGCTGTGGGTGTACCTACACCACATGGACTGCAGCGGCTCAAGAAGGCAGACAACCTTCCCAAAGGAAAATAGGGATGGGCATTAAATGTTGGCCCAGACCACGAAGCCCACAGCCCATGAATGAATCTTTAAAAAGATTCAGGTTAGCCTGCAAATTATATTGCCTTGTTCTACTGACCAAATTAAAGAGCTGCAAACGTCAGTGTGTGGAGCAAGGCTGTCATATTTGCCCAGGTGAGGAACCAGCTGAAGATTTCAGTATTGGTTTTCTTAACACCGAGTTTCCAAATGAGAATTGGACAATGGCTTGAAAGTGAAATAAAAACAGAGTTACGGAGAAAGAGAAGGAAACTGTCATTAATTATGAAGCTCCTTGTACAAAACTGACATAGATACCATGTGTGGAAGGTCCTCTTACTGCGCTGTGCCATTTGATGATGACATTGTTGATCAGTCTGTCTCCAGCATTCCTAATGAGAACAGCCGAATTCCATTTCTTCAAAGCAAAGACCCAAAGTGCTGCTGCATGACGTCACCGTTTAACATTCCAGACAGCTCCATTGGGATCTTTACAGCGCAGGGTTTATAGAGGCGAGTGGGGTCATATTCGCCTCACATGTGATGGAGCTGCGGTTTGAAACCTGGCAAGAACATTATCCAGGTTTTAGTGTGAGCGAACGTTCAATAATTAATGTTTGTTGTAAATATGAACACAAGGGTCGGAATCCTGCTGACTAAAGTTTTCACCATTTTTGAATTTAACCAGTTTAATTATCAGTTAAGTAGTAGGAAACACATCCAAATACTCCCGCACTTTCTGATTCCCATTCATTTGTCAGCATTCAGGAAATTTGCTTTCGGAAATGGAACAAACATTGAACCAAGTTGGTAACATCGTTGCTTTCTGGATGTGTGTCTCTCCTTAGGCCTCTGTCACTCTCGGTGTATATCTCTATTTCTGTGATTGTCAACGTGGTTCAGTTCCCTGAGGGGGTGAAAACGCTTTTAACGTTGCAAACTTGACTCACATTAGTTGTGCGAATTCATGCTAAAATGTTGCAGACAATCATCAACGTAAAAGATAAAACAGGAGAATGGCCCTTCCAAATATATCCTACAACAACAACTTATATTATAAAGCGCCTTTAACCTAATGAAACCTTCACAAGGAGCATAATATAACAAAGTGTGACACCGAGCCTCATATTCGGTCAGATGACTAAAAGCTCAGTCAAAGTGAGAGGCTTTAAGAACGGTCTTGAAGGAGGAAAGTATCTATTTCATGTTCCAGCTAACAGCAATGGTTCTTCTCATTGTTGAAGTTGTCACTTGTGTTCATCTGACACAGAACATTTGGTCAGAGAAAGTGGTCTCTGGTGAAAGAGATCGGGAATGAAAAAAAAGTCCAAAGTAGCCTCCATAATCCACCTGTCCAGCTTTATTGGTCGTTTCTCTGATGTCCAATGACTAGGAATCGGCGCTTTCATTTGACCAACAGCGAATAGGGTGGAGGGTTTTGGATCTTTAAAGTTGCACATGTACAGCTTGTGGGACGATTTCACTTTACTGTCGATTTCATGTTCCAGCTCACAGCAACCATTATTTTCCTTGGCTGAAGAAGTCCTTTGTGTTGAACCAAAACTGGCACTTTTGTGGTGAAAGAGATCTGAACAGAAAAACAATAGGCAAAAGCAGCGTGGACGAGCCAACTCGAAAGCTGCTGGCGCAGCTTCCCTGGTGGTCTAATGGTCAGGTCTTGGCGCTTTCACCACCGCGGCCTGGATTCGACTCCCGGTCATGGGTTGTCGATTCATTGAGTTTGTTCAAGCGAGTGTTGATTACCTATTAATTGGAGACGTTTAAAAGCTCCACCAGAATCAGATGTGTGAGTGTATAAGTTTCCCCTCAGAGCTGGAAATCATCGCACTTCATTCAAGTGGAGCGAGGCTATTAAACTGATTAAGGAAATGTTCGTGTGAGGCAAAACATGGGTGGGAGCAGTACGAATTTCGCTGCCTATAGTTTGCACTGGCACAAATATCACTCCTGATGTATCAACCAATCACTACTGCTCTTTGAAAGCAGCACGCCCGGCCGAATGACAACTTTCTGTGCTGTGACTTTCTATAATTTTATGTTTCCCAACAGCATGGGTCATTCTGCCATTTTGTCACCCATTCGAATGAGATGTACTTTCTTACCTTGGATTTGACTCTTTTGAAACCAAAACACGGAGCAAATTCGGTGAGTTTTCTTGTCATTTCCAGCACGAGATTTGTCGAGAGACTAATTGAAAGATACATTAATGGTGCCAATCCTTCACTGGAGCTCACTGCGTCCATAGAGTACAGTTATCATCAGCCTGTTATGTACCTTCTTGCAATATATCTGCTGAACAATATCAGCTTATCACAGCTCTGCTTTCTTCACATTGAAACCCAGTGTGAAAATCAATTCAAAAGCTGAACAACTGGGACGAGAGAGTGACTGTGGATAATCGGTACTGTGCACATTCCTGTATCTGGGAGAACCAGGAAGATGAGATCCTGGTGTCTCTTTACTCACGAGTTTTACCCATTCCCATGAACTGACTGTTTCTGCATTAAGTAGGTCATTGACTTGGGAGCTAGACGGGCAGAGAGAGCTGGAGGAGAGGCAGGGACAGAAGCAGAAAGAGATGCGACATGAAATTGCTTTGAATTTGATGTGTCAGTAGTTTTCAGTGGTGAATGTCTGTCTTGTAAGTTTCACAGGAGCCACAGTGATTAGTTGGTGTTTTTTTTTAAGCAGGAAGATGTAAAAGTTAAAAGATAAAAGAAAATCAATGCGAATGATGGAAACCTGAAACAGAAAATGCTGGAAAAAAACTCAGCCGTTGGAGGGAGAAGCAGGGTTAATGCTTCGAGTCCGTACGACTCCATGTCAGAATTTGAAACAGTGCCTAGTTTGGGGTTCGAACCCACGACTCTCAATCACAAGCGCTATTGGCTGAGCTAGGTGGGGGTATGTGCAATGGTTGCATATTGCAAAATACATGGATGGTTTTGTTGCTTTCCACTCGACACCTCAGCTTGTTCAGAAATTTAAAGTGTGAAACGTAATCGTCCTCTGAAAGCCCCAAGGTTGCAGTTCATTCCTCTCAATAATCAATAACATCATTCACATCTTCCACCTCTGAGCTGCTCCTCCTTCCAAATACTGTGTTCGATTTTCCTCAGGATTTTCTCCTGCATTTAATACTTACCTGCTTTGTGTCCTCATTTTGAAATCAGATCCTCTTCAAAGTCCAACAGAAATTGAATTGCAAACCTGGTGGACAAACAATGGAAAACAAGTCACTCGGTAACACAAATCCCATAGTGCTCATTTTCAGATTCACAACAGTCAGCTTTTCAATAAAATGAAGGAATTTTACAGTGAAATGATTCGAAAGTTGATGTGATTTTTGTTTGTAACTCGCTTACTCGGGTAATTTATAAAAGCTGCTCGGAGGTTTAGTGACCGGGTCATAATCTACCTGTATTTTCCTGAGCCTGTGCTCGGTGTATTGGGAGGTTTGGCCTGGGCTGGAGTATCTCGTGTCCCAGGGATGGGCAGTAACCCGCTGATTGAAGCTGCAGTCGCTGCTTTCTGCTGGCAGCGAGTGATTGGAGAGTGCGGGGCCGGAATATTGCTGCTTTTCTGCTTTTCCCTATCTCACTCACTGTGGAAATGAGGAAGACGGAAGAATTGATGGATTTGTTTGAATCCAATAACTTCATAGATTTCCAGAGTGTTGGATATTGGTACATGGTATGCCTAGTTGTTTTCCCATTACATTTGAAATGAATATTCGAAAGCAAGCCGCTTACCTGGGAGCTCACTGGATAACAGTGGAGCCGGCAACATTTCTGGAGCCTTGATATTCAGTTCAAGGACCAAATGACAATCAGAAACTGTGTGACAATGAAGGGTGATGGGGAGAAAACAGTGACAACTTCGCCCCTGGGTGGTCTCGAAACACGAGCCTTGCGGTTAATAACCGAATGCGGTAACCGATTGCACCACAGAGATTGATAGCACCTGCACCCGCGTTTCAGCGAGTTAAAGCTTCAGATTGCTGCGAACATAATGACAATTGTTCTCTATCAATTTTACTCTTCCAAAATAAAGGTTGGGACATTCATTGTGGATACATGGAAACAGTCTGACCCCATCCACTGCAGACACATCCCTGTCACCGGGAACCGGCTCTCCTACAACTGGTGCCGTCTCTCTTCGAGCATTTCTGTGTCTTGTCTGTTGCCAAGTATTCTGATTGTCCCGAAGCCGATATTAGGTTTGAATTCCTGATGTGCAGTAACAAGATTCCTTTCAAAGTCTCAGATCAGTTAATTTCACTGAAAGCATCACAGTCAGTGTTCCAGCGTCTTAAATAAGAGAAAGGTCCTTGACTGTCTCTGATCAGTCGGACAGTTCACCCTTCATTCTCCTCTGATTCTGGTTCCCAAAGTCTTTCAGAAGATTCACAAAGCTGGAGACCGGGTTTTCTGTTCTGGTTCCTTCTCCAGTTTCCCACCTGCCAACTGACAATATTTTCCAAAGTCTCGTCTCAATCCTCCGCCTTGCATCATGTACAGAGATGAGGAAATTTAGTTTTGTGGAGGGGTTATAGAGACCGGGATTGTTCTCTTTAAAATAAAGACGGTTAAATGGAGATTTTAAGGAGCTGTTCAAAATGATGGGAGTGGGGGCAGTGGGGATGGGCACTCTCCACTGACGGGGGTCAGTAACCACAGGACAGGGCTTTAAGATAATTAAAGAAGGACAGGCTTGCATTTTTCTAGCGACTTTCCCGACTAGTGGATACCTCAAACCACTTTCCAGCCAATTAAGTACTTTTTTAAAATAAGAACAGAAAATGTTAGTAAAACTCAGCAGGTTTCCCTCTCCACAGATGCTGTCAGACCTGCTGAGTTTTTCGTGCATTTTCTGTTTCCCTTTCCAGGATTACGCAGTGTTTTCTTTTATTGAAGTGGAACCATTGTTGTAATGCAGGAAACACGGCAACCAATCACCGCTCAGGAAACAGCCAAAACCAGGGACGTCACAATGAGCAGACCATGTGCTGTTGGTTGAAGGATAAACACTGACCAGGCCACGTGGCTGTAACACACATATTTTGATAATGGCTTTGGCCAGTTTTGAACCAGAGATTGCTGCATCTGTTCGGTAGCATGATATTCGCTGCAGCACAGAAACAGGAAACAACACAAAGGCTCAATGGGCTTCACTAAAATGTTAAACGGTGACGTCATGCAGCAGCACTTTGGGTCTTTGTTTTGAAGAAATGGAATTCGGCTGTTCTCATTAGGAATGCTGGAGACAGACTGATCAACAATGTCATCATCAAATGGCACAGCACAGTAAGAGGCCTTTCGGACAATCATACCTATGTCTGTTTTGTACAAAGAGATCTCCCGTTAATCTCAATTTCGTTGCCTCTTTCCATAACCATTTTTTTTTACTCCCTTGCAAGTCATTATCCAATTCCCTTTTGAAAACTCTGAGTTAAAACAAACAATATTGAAAGAGGTGCAGGAGTTTCTGCAGTGCCTCTGCACACTGTGTGAAAATTAACAAAGTTTCCCTGACCCAATTTCCCCAGCGTTCTCTAATTTCCATTCGTCTGCAAGGATTCACAAAAGTTATAGGTAGAAATGGAAGAAAAACGGTGCGAGGTTTGTGTCAGGCTTGCTTTATGGGTGTTTATCTCTCCTTAGAGACTTGTTCCCTGTCACTCGCGGTCTGTTTGTGTTCCTGTGTGTGTGTCAATATGGTTCAGTTCCCATTTTTACCATCCAAACATTATTCACGTTAATAGTGTAGCTTCATATTAAAATGGTACATAGAACAAAAAGAGCAGATTTAAAATATACAAGAGAGGTTTTCTTTCTTTTTTTGACTGGGGACTTTTCAGCTTCTAAGGGTCGGGGTGATACAAGGTGGAGAATGATGGGAATTGTCACTGAGCAACATTTAAACAGACAGACACCGAGACCTTGTGGTCGAGTGGCTAATGCAATGGACACATCGAGAAAATGAGTTTCTAAAAACAAATAGTCCAAACTCACATCGCTCAGACAATAGGAGCTGTTCACATTGCTGTCAGGTGGCGCAAGGAACAGGTAAATAAAAGTTCAATCACAAATGTTGCAGGAACGGATAGGTTATAATCACCAGGAAAGGCTGAAAAGCTTGAAGCTCTTTTCTCTGGAAAAGAGAAGGCTGAGAGATGACCCGACAGAAATGGAATGCTTTGTCCCTGTTTCTTCAGCGATTCGAGGTGAAATGTATGTCTTCAGCTGCAGGTTAAAATCTTCTGACTCTTCATCAAACAAACAATGAAATGTTTAGGGATATGGAAAGAAAGATTCTACATTGAGATGCAATTCTTAAAGTCGGATATTGTCATTTGCTAAATGAATAGCTTTTATCAAACTGTCTCTCATTAGATTACAACATTGACAGCATTTCAGCAAGATTTCATTGGCTGTAAAACCCCTCCCGTTTTTATGAGTTGGTGAAAGTCTCTGTTTAAATGTAAGTCTTTCTTTCTCTTTTTTCTTTCTGACTGTCAATATGAGTTAACAATCATATGGAATGGTGAAGTGTATCTGTTCCTTTCAGTGTCTACTCCACTCTCTGTCTCTGTCTGTCTCTCTTTGTCTCTGTATACCTGTCTCGCTCTCATTCACTCTCTCAGTCCCTCTGTCTGTGTCTCTATCTCTGTTCACTCTTGTACTCTATGTTCCCTCTATTCTCTCGCTATCTGTGTGCAAACAAGATTCACTGGATTGATTCCTGAGATGAGACGGTTGTCCTAGGAGGAGAGATTAAGTAAGATTAATCTGTTCTCTCTGGAGTTTAGAATAATGAGAGGTGATCTCATTGAACAGTCCGACATTCTGAGACAGTGAACATGCTGAGAGGCTGTTTCCCCCCGGCTGGAGTGTCTACAATTGGGCTCACATTCTCCAGATAATGTGTCAGCCATTTAGGACTGAGGTGAGGAGACATTTCTTCACTCAAATGTTTATGAACCTTATGAGCCATGGGGTCTGTGGATCCTAAGCCGATGAGTATATTGAAGGCTGAGATGTTTAGATTTTTGGTCTTTAAGGGAATGAAGGACTATCGGGATTGGATGGGAAATTGGTGTTGAGGTTGGGGATCAACCATGATCTTATGAACTGGCGGACGAGGCTCGAGGGGGCACATGGCCGATTCCTGTTCCTTTTTTGATCATTTCATTGTTCTATCTCACAGGATGGGAAACAGCAGGTTGAGCGTGGTAGTCTGGCCGAACGGCCTCAGGTGCTGGATTCAGATTTCGGTCTCTGTGGAACCGCTGCCAAAGTTATAGGTGGTTCACCTGTGAGTCGCTTTGGGTGCTCTCTTGTGACGAAAAAGTGCCAGCAGAAAGTGCATGCGGGAGTCTATTGGGATTCATTTTAACCAGAAGAAGCAAGAGGAGCAAAACAAATATTAATTGATTTTGTGAGAATGCACGGTAGAGGAAGTAGTTGAGTTGCTCTTCCAGACAGCCAGCACGGACACAATGGGCCGAATGCCCTCCTTCTTTGCTGCAGCCATCTATGCTTAATTAGCAACAACATTAAACTATCCATAGCACCAGTAATCGTAGCTGAGTGAGTAAGGTGATGGAGTTCAAATCCATTGGGGTTTCCGCATCTCATTATTCCTGGTTTTAACTCTGTGTCTACAGAATTAATTATCGGTTATGTTGATTCAAATCCATCCAGATACTCGGGAGCTATTTCCGATAGTTGATGAAAGCATTCACGAAATTTCCAGTCAGAAGTGGAACAAAAACGGAGCCAGGCTGATGCCATTCTTGCTTTCTGGGTGTTTGCCTCTCCTTAGAGACAAGCCTTTGCCCTCTCTAAATCTTGGTGTATATGTCTGTCTGTTTTACTCTGTGTGTGTCAGTGTGGCTCAGTTCCCGGAGAGATTGAAAACAGTTTTCCCATCAAAAACGTTATTCACGTTAGTTGTACAGCTTCATATCAAAGTGTTGTAGAGTAAAAAATATCAGGATGGAAGATGCAAGAGGGGTTTGCAATGTTTGGCATGAGGTGCAGCCATGGAGCAGAGGATTCAGCGAGAAGCTTTCTTCTCATTTAACACGAGATTTGGCACTAGATCTGGGAGAGATTTGTATCGGTGCAAACAGTAAAATCTCCTCTATAAACCTACAAGATTCTGAGGAGGCTTGACAGGTTAATGTAAAGAAGACTTTCCAGTCATGGGGAATCTTGATTCAGTAGGCTCATTTTCGTGATGAAGGGGCTGACTTATCAAAAACAGTGAAACAGGTTAAGCCTTTATTCGTTAGAGTTTATAAGAATGATGGGTGATCTTATTAAATGGACAAGATTCTGAGGAGGCTTGACAGGGCAGATGTAGAGAAGATGCTTCCACTAGTGGGGAATCTCGAACTAGGGGACATAGTTACAGGATAAGGGGACTCTCATTTAAAACTGTGATGCGAAGGAATTCCCTCTCTCAGAGGGTATTAAATGTTTATCATTCTCTACCCCAGAGAGTTGTGGCGGCTCGATCACTGAAAGTATTTAAGGAGGAGTTAGTTGGATTTTTAAAATATCGGAAAGTTGAGGCCTATGAGGAGCTGGCACAACAGAGGAGTTCAGGCCTTGGGCAGATCAGCCATGATCTTATTGAATAGCGGGACAGGCTTGAGGTGCCAAATGGTCGACTCCTGCTCCTTTTCCTTATGTTCCTTTGTTCGTTTGAAACGTGTCTGTGGTGAAAGGGGCCGGAAATAAATGGCCCATATAATATAGGTAATCCAGGTGATAACCTTTGTATGCAGCTTCTTTGGTGTTCTACTGGCCAGTATTTGGCGTTTTTATGGCTGCTGCCCGGGTTCGAAACCCGGTCAAAGGGTAGTAATTTACTGACCTCGTGCGATCTGTTAAAATGAGCTTGAATAATTTCCTGATTAAAAGCGAGAAATGCCAGTCATCTGATTCTCAGTGGCGTGAGAGCTCGAGTTTTGCATCAGAGTTGGAAATGTCATTCAGTCGCAACCAGTCGAGAACAAACACAGAGATGAAGATAAGGAATGAGAGAAGGGCTGTGATCGGTTACAAAGCACTGACAGTAGAGATCGTGGTGTACGATAAAATATAGCGGTAATAGGGGAGGTTTTATTGTTGACACCGATACAAATATCTCCCAGAACTGCTTCCAAATCTCATGTTAAATGAGAAGAAAACTTGTTGCTGAATCTTTCACTTTTTAGCTGCACCTCATTCTAAACATTGCAAACTCCTAACATAAAAGCAAAATACTGAAGATGCTGGAAGTCTAATACAAAAACAAAAATAGCTGGAAAAACTCAGCAGGTTTGGCAGCATCTGTGGAGAGGAATACAGTCGACGTTTCGTGTCCATTTGACTGACTCTTCAACAGAACTCATGAAGAATCATAAGGACTGGAAACCTTAACCCGGTGTTCCTCTCCACAGATGCTGTCAGACCTGTTGAGATTTTCCAGCTATTTTTTTATATTGGAAACTACGACTGCGTCTTCCATCCTGATATTTTTCTCTGTAACATTTTGATATGAAACTGCACAACTAATGTGAATAAAGTTCGTGATGGTAAAAATGTGTTCACCCCTTCAGGGAACTGTACCACATTGACACACATAGAGGGATACAACAGATTTATACACCGAGAGTGACAGGGCAAGGGTTTGTATCCAAGGAGAGACAAACACCCAGAAAGCAAGCATGACTCCACCTGGCTCCATTTTTGTTCCGCTAGGACTACAAGTTTCGTGAATGTTTTCGTGAATGAAAAGAAAAAGGAAAACCCCCATAGATGCTTTAGTACTTGGATGGATTTGATTGAATCTATCTGAGAATAACTCTGTCGGTACAGAGGTAAAACCAGGAATAATGAGCAGCGGGGAAACCCCAATGGATTTGAATTCCATCACCTTAACCACTCGGCCACGGCGACTGGCCTTATGGACAGGTTAATGTTGCTGGTATATAAGATGACTGCAGGACAGAAGGCGGGCTTTCGTCCCATCTTCTCCGTGCTGGCTGTCTGGAAGAACAAGTCAGCTACTTCCACTGCCGTGCATTCTCACAAAAGCAATTAATATTTGCATTGCCTCTTCTTCTTCTCCCGGTTAAAATGAAACCCAATGCACGCCCGCGTTCACTTTGATCTGGCACTTTTTCTTCAGAAGAGATCACTCAAAGTGACCCACAGTTGAACCAGCTATAACTTTGGCAGCGGTTCCACAGAGACTGGAACCTGAATCCAGCGCCTGAGGCCGTTCGGCCAGGCTACCTCTCTCAATCTGCTGTATCCTGTCGCTTTGATAGTTTTCTCACTGAAACAGAACATTAAAAACATCAAAAAAGGAACAGGAATTGGCTATAAGCCCCTCGAGCCTCCGCTACCACTTTATTAGATCATGTCAGATCCCCAAACTCAACACCAATTTCCCATTCGATCCCGATAGACCTTCATTCCGGTAAATTCCAAAACTATATTCACCTCAGCCTTCAATATACTCGTCGACTGAGGATCCAGAGGCATGTGGGCTACACAATTCTAAAAATTCACAAGACTTTGAGTAAAGAAATGTCTCCTCACCTCGGTCCTAAACGGCTGAAACATTATCCGGAGAATGTGAGCCCAGTTCTAGACGCCCAGCCGGGGGGAAACAGCCTCTCAGCATGTTCACTTTCAAGATGGCTCAGAATGTCAGACTTTTCAATGAGATCACCTCTCATTATTCTAAACTCCAGAGAGAACAGACTGATCCCACTTAATCTCTCATCCTTATCGCAGGAATCAATCCAGTGAATTTTGGTTGCACACAGGCAGTGAGAGAATAGAGGGAACAAAAAGCACAAGAGTGAACAGAGATAGAGACACAGACAGAGAGACTGAGAGAGTGAAAGAGACTGAGACAGATATACAGAGGCAAAGAGAAGCAGACATAGGGAGAGAGAGGGGTAGACACAGAAAGGAACAGATACACTTCACCATTCCATATGATTGTTATCTTTAGGTTGACAGACAGAAAGAGAGAAATAAAGATTTGCATTAAAACAGAGCCTTTCACCAATTCAGGAAAACAGGAGGCTCTTTAGAGACAATGAAATATTTTTGAAAAGTTGTCACTGTTGTAATCTAATGACAGAGAGATTTTGATAAAAATGCTGATACAATAGATGACAAAATCCGATCTTAAGAATTCCATCTCAATGCAGAATCTTTCTTTCTATATCTCTGAACATTTCATTGTTTGCTTGCTGCAGATTCACAGGATGTAAACCTGCAGCTGTGTGAATAAATTTCACCTCGAATCTCTGACGAAACAAGGGCAAAACATCCCATTTCTGTCAGATCATCTCTCAGCCTTCTCTTTCCCAGAGAAAAGAGTTTCAGGCTGTTCAGCCTTTCCTGGTGATTATAACCTATCCGTTCCTTCAACATTTGTTATTGAGCTTTTACTTTTCTGTTCCTTGCGACACCTGGCAGCAGTAGAAAAGGTTCCTAATGTCCGAGTGATTTCAGCTTGGACTATTTGTACTTAAAAATTAATTTTCTCGATGTGTCCATTGCTGTAGCTACTTGACCACAAGGACTCGGTGTCTGTCTTTTTAAATGTTGCTCAGTGACAATTTCCATCATCCACCACTTTGTAGCTGTAACTTTTGTGAATGGTTGCCGACGAATGGAAATTAGAGAACGCTGGAAATTATAGATTTTTTTATTCAACTTAATCGTCAATTAATTGTGCAGGCACACAGTAAAATTCAGGGATGGTAAGAAGCGTAGCTATCACGATTCCAACCTACCTGTGGCGATCCCAATTCATTCAAACCCGTCACCTTAAAAACTCAGCCCAAGTCCCAGATTTGCATGAAAGTTGTTTGTATAAAACCATAGACGGCTGCATCAGACTGCCATTCACATGCCGAGTCTCTGGAAGAGAAGCTCAGCGACTGTAATTCCACAACCCGCCCTTTTCCTACAGCAACTCATATTTATGTCGTCTCACCTCGTTCCTCCTATCAAAGTTAAAAACAGAACACTCCACTGCATTTAATGTGAGTTGGTATCTGTTGTTTCAAAAGGGACTGCTGCAGATCCTGAAAGGAGGATAACTTAAATGTTTGGCAGCGGTGGGATCCGAACACACGCCTCCGCAGAGACTGGAGCCTTAATCCAGCGCCTGAGACCGCTCGGCCACGATACCACGCTACGCAGCGTTATTCATAGTTTCCTTCAATAGCATTGCCAATGAAATAGAATAGCAGCACAGGAGCAGGGGTAAGTCATTTCAAAACTCGAAACAACTCCGCCTGTTAATCAGATCATCCTGCATTTTGTAACATACAGAAATCATCTCCACTGCTAAATTATTTTTTCATTGTTTCGATGTTTCCAATGATGTTTCCTTTTTTCCCTGTGTGACTGTGCGTGTTTGCTCAATGAAGTGTTGGTAATAGGTAATGAATTTGTATCTATTGACTGAGAAATATGAGAAGGTGATTGGTCAGGATAAACATTTTTTGATAATTCGATTTGACATCAA
Organism: Isurus oxyrinchus; assembly: GCA_026770705.1. Taxonomy (NCBI): domain Eukaryota; kingdom Metazoa; phylum Chordata; class Chondrichthyes; order Lamniformes; family Lamnidae; genus Isurus; species Isurus oxyrinchus. Next base: position 812,605 of record JANJGN010000101.1, on the reverse strand, counting down.
CTATTTCAAAAATTTTGAAAACTGTAAAAAATTTCAGAATCCAAATCTTCATGTCATTGGGTCAGGGAAGCTTTGTTAATTTTCACACATTATGCATGTAGACTGCAGAAGTTCCTGCACCTCTTTCAATATTGTTTTTCTTAACTCAGAGTTTTCAGAAGGGAATTGGACAATGACATGAAAGGGAGAAAAATAATCAGGGTTATGGACAGAGGCAAAGAAGTTGAGATTAACTAGAAATCTATTTGTAGAAAAATGACATAAATATGATTGTCCGAAAGGCCTCTTGTAGAGCTGTATCATGACATGATGACATTGTTGATCAATCTGTCTCCAGCATTCCTAATGAGAACAGCCGAATTCCATTTCTTCAAAACAAAGACCCAAAGTGCCGCTGCATGACGTCACAGCTGTACATGTTAGTGAAGCCCATTGGGCCTTTGTGCTGTTTCCTGTTCCTGTGATACAGCGATTATCATTCTTGTCTAACATGTGAAATGTTCTCTGGTCCAAAACTGGGCAGAGCCATTATCAAAATCTGTGGGTTCACGTTGCAGCCACGTGGCCTGGTCAGTGTTTATCCCTCAACCAACCGCACATGGTCTGCTCATTGTGACGTCGCTGGTTTTGGCTGTTTCCTGAGCGGGGATTGGCTGCCGTGTTCCCTGCATTACATCAATGGCTCCACTTCAATAAAAGCAAAACTGCAGAAATCTGGAAAGGGAAACAGAAAATGCAGGAAAAACTCAGCAGGTCTGACAGCATCTGTGGAGAGAGAAACCTGCTGAGTTTTCCAACATTTTCTGTTTTTATTTCAAAAAAGTATTTAATTGGCTGCAAAGTGGTTTGGGACGTCCAGTGGTCGGGAATAGCGCTATTAAAATTTAAGTCGGTCCTTCTTTAATTATCTTAACTCCCAGTCCACTGGTTACTGACCACCGTCTGTGGAAACAGCCCCTCCCTATCTGCACTATCAAACCTCCTCGTCCCCGTTGTCCCCAGCACTGTCATTGTGAACAGCTCCGTGAAATCTCCATTGACCTTTCTTTGCTCCATAGAGGACAATCCCGGTCTCCATAAACTCTCCATCAAACTGAATTTCCTCATCTCTGGACATGTTGCAAGGCGGAGGATTGAGACGAGATTTTGGACAATATTCTCAGTTGGCAGGTGGGAAACTGGAGAAGGAACCAGAACAGAAAACCCAGTCTCCAGCTTTGTGAATCTTCAGAAAGACTTTGGGAACCGGAATCAGGGGAGAATGAAGGGTGAACTGTCCGACTGACCAGAGACAGTCAAGGCACCTTTCCCTTCTTTAGGACGATGGAACATTGACTCTGATGTTATCAATGAAATTAACTGATCTGAGACTTTGAAAGGATTCTTGTTACTGCACATCAGGAATTCAAAACTAATATCGGATTCGGGACAATGAGAATACTTGGTAACAGTCAAGCCACCGAAAGGCTCGAAGGGAAACAGCTCCGTTTGTCGGAGAGCCGGTTCCCGGTGACAGAGATGTGTCTGCAATGGGTGGGATCAGACTGTTTCCCTGTGTCTAGAATGAATCTCCCAACATTTATTTTGGAAGAGTAAAACTGATAGAGAACGATTGTCATTCCGTTCGCAGCAATCTGAAGCTTTAACTCACTGACATACTGGCAACTTGGGCATCGGTCTCTGTGGCGCAATTCGTTAGTGCGATCGGCTGTTAACTGAAAGGTTGGTGGTTCGAAACCACCCAGGGACGAAGCTGTCGCTGTTTTCTCCCCATCAGCCGTCATTGTCACACAGTTCCTCGTTGTCATTGGGTCCTTGAACTGAATGTAAAAACTCCAGAAATGTTGCCGGCTCCACTGTTATCCAGTGAGCTCACAGGCAAGTGGCTTTTGTCGAATATTCATCTCAAATGTAATGGGAAAACAATTAGGCATAACATTTACCGATATTCAACACACTGGAAATCCATGAAGTTATTGGATTCAAACAAATCCATCAATTCTTCCCTCTTCCTCATTTCCACAGTGAGTGAGACAGCGAAAAGCAGCAAGGCAGAAATATTCCGGCCCCGCACTCTCCACTCACCCGCTGCCCGCAGAAAGCAGCGACTGCAGCTTCAGTCAGTGGGTTACTGCCCATCCCTGGAACGCAAGATTGTCCAACCCAGGACAAATCTCCCAAAACACCGAGCACAGGCTCAGGAAAACACATTATATCCTGGTCACTAAACCTCCGAACAGCATTTACTGAATTCCCGAGTGAGTGAGTTACGAATAGCAGTCCCATCAACTTTCTAATCTTTTCACTGTAAAATTCCTTCATTTATTGAAAAGCTGACTGTTGTGAATCTGAAAATGAGCACCATGGGATTTGAGTTACCGAGTGACTTGTTTTCCATTGTTTGTCCATCAGTTTGCAATTCAATTTGTGTTGGATGTTGATGCCAACAATTTCAAAATGAGGACACAAAGCAGGGTAAGTATTAAATGCAGCAGAAATTCCTGAGGAAAATGGAACACTGTATTTGGAAGGAGCTGCAGCTAAGAAGGGGAAGATGTGAATGCTGTTATTGATGATTGAGAGGAATGTATTGCAACTTTGGGGCATTTGTCGGCCGATTCCGTTCCACACTTTAAAATTCCGACCAAGCTGAGGTTTCAGGTGGAAAGCAACAAAACCAACCCACTTCCCATATTCCCAGCAAGCTCAGTCGGTGGAGCATGAGACTCTTAATCTCAGTATTGTGGGATCTATCCTCAAGCTGGGTGCTGTTTAAAAGTCTGAATCAGTATCGTACAGGCTGGGAATATTGACCCTGTTTCTCCTTCCAGCGTTTTCGTTTCAGGTTTCCATCATTTGCAGAAATTTGCTTTTATCTTTTTACTTTTACATCTTACTGCTTAAAAAAGCACCACATAATCACTGCAGCTTCTGTGAAACCTACAAGGCAGAAATTCACCACTGAAAGCAACTGACACACATCAAATTAAACGTAATTTCATTTCACATCTCTTTCTCCCTCTTCCCGTCCAGCTCCCAAGTCAGTGAGCTACTTAATGTAGACACAGTCAGTTCGTGGGAATGTGTAAAACACGTGGGTAATGAGACACCTGGATCTCATTTTCCTGGTTCTCCCAGATACTGATTACATGAAGGTGCATAGTGCCGATTATCCACAGTCACTCTCTCCTCCCAGTTGTTCAGCTTTTGAATTGATTTTCGCACTGGGTTTCAATGTGCAGAAATCAGAGCTGTGATAAGCTTATATTTGTTCACCAGATGTACTGCAAGAAGGTGCATTACAGGCTGATGATAACTTATCTTTGGACGCGGTGAGGGCCAGTGAAGGATTGGTACCATTAATAATCTTTCAGGTGAAACCAATTAAACCAAATCAACAAAATTGGGATAAATCAGGCACAGCCCCTAATTCAGGTCAGCTGTAAAACCAAGAACAAAATTTAAAGGAACCTTACAAACTTCAAACCAAAATGTGATTAAAGGGGTCAACAAAACACCCCAGTCCCCACGGTGCCCACTGGGCATGAAAGGCCTCGAGAGTGCCAGCAGACACCGTGTGCTCCCTCTCCAGGGACATCCGGCCGCGAACTTAGCCCCGGACTCCCCCATTGATCACCTGCTGCCTGGACCTGTTAATGGCCAACTTGGCCAGGCCCAGGAGCAGGTTCACGAGGAGGTCCTCCTCCTTCCCGACCCCCTTCCGCACCGGGTGCCCATAGATCAGGAGTGTGGGGCTGAAGTGCAAACAAAACATCAATAAACGTTTTTTCAAATAACTAAAAAGGGAGTGCAGCCTACAACACCCTATATATGCATGGTCCACGGACTCCACAAGACCGCAAAAAGGGCATGTGTCCTGAGAGTCCGTGAACCTATGCATTCTCTTATTATAGAGGGCTGCTGCATGCAACACCCTCCAACCCAGGTCCCCGATAGAAAGGGGGAGGACACCTCCGTAGAGGGCCTCCCATCGGGGGCCACCTTGGCACCATTAATGTGTCACTCATTGAGTCTCGTAACTAATCTCGTGCTGGAAATAACAAGTAAACTCGCTGAATTTGCTCCGTGTTTTGGTTTCAAAAGAGCCTAATACAAGGTAAGAAAGTGCATCTCGCTAGACTGGGTTACAAAATGGCAGAATGACCCGTGCTGTTGGGAAACATAAAATTATGGAAAGTCACAGCACAGAATGTGGCCATTCGGCCGGGCGTGCTGCTTTCAAAGAGCAGTAGTGATTGGCTGATCCATCAGGAGTGATATTTGTGCCAGTGCAAACAGTCGGCAGCAAAATACGTACTGGTTCCACCCATATTTTGTCTCACACCAACATTTCTACGGTCAGTGCCTTGCAAACAGCCCTTCTCCTCTTCCCTTCACTGCTACTCACGAGTGTGATGTTTTCCAGATGTGACGTAAAACTTAAACTCTCACTCCTCTGATTATGGTGGAGTTTATAAACGTTTCTAATCAATGAGTGATCAACACTCGTTTCAACCAAACGACATTCCCTGATCGGGAATCGGACCCGGGTCGCGGCTGTGAGAACACCGAATCCAGACCACCAGAGAAGCTACACTGGTTTTTTTTCAATTCGGCTTATCTACGCTGCTTTTGCCTATTGTTTTTCAGTTCAGATCTCTTTCAGCACAAAACTGCTTGTTTAGATTCAAGATAAACGACTTCGTCAGCCTATGAAAACAACAGTTGCTGTGAGCTGGAACATGAAACCGACAGTGAGATGAAATAGTCCCACAAGCTGCACATGCGTCACTTTCAATTTCCAAAACCCTCCACCCTGTTCGCTGAGCAGTGATTGGCTGCCGTGTTCCCTGCATGAGAACAATGACTCTCCTTCAGAAAGTACTTCAATAAAAGCAAAATACTGGAAATCTGAAATAAAAACATTAAACGCAGGTATAACTCAGCAGGTCTGAGAGCGTCTGTGGAAAGCAAAACCTGCTGAGTTTCTCAAGCATTTTCTGTTTTTCTTTTCAAAATGTGCTTAATTGGCTTGAAAGTGGTTTCAGACATCCGCTGGTGAGGAATACGCAAGTCTGTCTTTCCTTCACTATCTTTAAATCCCAATCCTGTGGTTACTGACCCCCATCAGTGGAAACAGTTTCTCCCTATCTGCACCATCCAGCCGCCCGTCTCCACTGCTCCCATCCACCTCTTTTTGGATAGCTCAATGAAATCTCCACTTAAACTTCTTTGCTCTAAAGAAAACAATCCTGGTCTCTATAATTTCTCCACAAAATTGAATGTCCTCATCCCTGGACATGATGCAAGGCGGGGGATTGAGATGAGATTTTGGAAAATATTGTCAGTTGGCAGGTGGGAAAATGCAGAAGGAACCAAAACAGAAAACCCGGTTTCCAGCTTTGTGAATCTTTAGAAACTCTTTGGGAACCGGAATCAGAGGAGAATGAAGGGCGAACTCCCCGACTGACCAGTGGGAGTCAAGGTACCTTTCCCTTCTTTAAGACCCTGGAACATTGACTCTGATGTTATCAGTGAAAGTAACTGATTTGAGACATTGAAAGGATTCTCGTTACTGCACATCAGGAATTCAAACCTAATTTCGGCTTCGGGATAATCAGAATACTTGATAACAGTTAAGACACACAAAGGCTCGAAGGGAGACGGCTCCAGTTGTAGGAGAGCTGGTTCCCAGTGACATGGATGTGTCAGCAGTGGATGGTATCAGACTGTTTCCATGTATCCACAATGAATGCCCCACTCTTTATTTTGGAAGAATAAAAATGATAGAGATAATTGTCATTCCAGTAGCAGCAATCTGAAGCTTTACCTCATTGATACCCGAAATTAAATCTTCATCAGTCTCTGTGGCGCAATTGGTCAGCACGTTGAGCTGTTCGCTGAAAGGATGGTGGTTCGAGACCACCCAGGGACGAAACTTTCACTGTTTTCTCCCCATCAGCATTGATTATCACACAGCTCCGGCCTGTCATTGGCTCCTTGCGCTGAAACGAAAGACCCCCAAAATGTTGCCAGTTCCACTGTTATTAAGTGAGCTCCCAGGCAAGTGGCTTTTTTCCAATATTAATTTCAAATATAATGAGAAAACAATTAGACATACCATGTACTGATATCTAGCACGTTGGAAATTTATGAAGCTATTGGATTGAAACAAACCCATCAATGATTCTCTCTTCCTCAGCTCCACAGTGAGTGAGACAGGGAAAAGCAGCAAAGCAGCAATATTCCGGCCCCGCACTCTCCAATCACCCGCTGTCAGCAGCAAGCGGCGACTGCAGCTTCAATCAGCAGTTACTGCCCATCCCTGGGACAAGACACTCCAACCCAGGCCAAACCTCCCAATACACCGAGCACAGGCTCAGGAAAACGCAGGTAGATTATATCCTGGTCACTAAACCTCCGAGCAGCATTTACAGAATACCCGAGTGAGCGAGTCACAAATAAAAGTCACACCAAATTTCTAAATATTTTCACTGTAAAGTTCCTTCATTTTATTGAAAAGTTAACTGTTGTGAAGCTGAAAATGAGCACCATGGGATTTGTGTTACTGGGTGACTTGTTTTCCATTGTCTGTCCGTCAGGTTTGTAATTCAAATTGTGTTGGACATTGAAGCGATTCTGATGTCAAAATGAGGTGACAAAGCAGCTAAACATTAAATCCAGAAACAAATGCTGAGGAAAATGGATCACAATGTTTGGAAGGAGGTGCAGCTGAGAAGCAGCAGCTGTGACTGGTGTTATTGATGGATGTGTGAAAAGCATTGGATCCTTGGTCAGTCACTGTAGCCGAGTGGTTAAATGGATGGTTCTAATTTCCATTGGAGTCTCCGCAGGTAAATTCAAACCTTACTTATTGTTATTGCTGATTTCAACCAGGTGTCCACAGAACTCCCGGATCAATGGAAAAAAACAACCGAAAATTCTCCTGATTTTTGGACTCTAAGGGAATGAAGGGTGATCGGGATCGGGTGGGAATTTGGTGTTGAGGCTGGAGATTCGCCATGATCTTATTAAGTGATGGAGGAGGCTTGTAGGGCCTTATGAAGTATTCCTGCTGCTTTGCTCCTGTTCTGTTTTAGTAGCAACAAAAGCCAAGATAATGGGCACGAATAGCCTGAGTTCGGTAGAGTGGCTCAAGGTGGTTGAAGGTGTCATTCTTCATTGAGTGGTGAAAATGATGCTTTTAAAATCCACTGGGGTTTCCCCAGGAAAGTTCCTATCTTACCGACTGTGCTTCTTATTATTGCTGATTTCAACCAAGTGTCCACAGAACTCTCGGATCAATGGAAGAAAAAACATCCAAAAGTTCTCCTGATTTTTGGACTCTAAGGGAATGAAGGGAGATCGGGATCCTGTGAGAAATTGGTGTTGAGGTTGGGGATCTTCCATGATCTTATTAAGTGATGGAGGAGGCTTGTGGTGCCTTATGATGTATTGTTGCTGCTTTGATTCTGTTCTGTTTCAGTAGCAACAACAGACAAAGCAATGGGCAATACCATCCTGAGCTCGGTCATTCAGCTGAGTTGTTGTAGGTGCTGGTTTAAGGTTTCACTCTTTATTGAGACATGGTCTCTAATCCCACTGTTGCTAAAATTGTGCTGTTGGCCGAAAAGGTGCCAGCTCACAGTTAGAGCAGGTGTGTGCAGTGTTTCACTTTAACAGTAAGAACGAGGAGACACAATACAAATATCAATGGCTGTGGGGAAAATGTGGGTTTGTCGAATTAGCTAAATTCCTCTTCCATAAGCTGGCATGGACAGACTGGGCCGAATTTCCTCCTCCTCTGCTGTAGCCATCTATAACTTTATACCAACAACACTAACCTATCCATAGGACCAGTCATCGTGGCCCAGTGGTTCAGGCGATGGAGTCCAGATCCAGTCAAGGCAATGTGAGGAAGCATCCTGAGCTTGCCAGCGCAGCTGTAGTGGTTGTCAATGGTTTTAAGGTTTCATTCTTTATTGAGGCGTAGTTTCAAATCCCAAGAAGAGACAAACTCCCTGAAAGCAAGCATGACACCAAGTTTCGCTCCATTTCCACTGCAGGTTTCGTGAATGAACAGAAATAGGAAAACACCCGTTTGTTTTGTTGAATCTTATTCAATGTAGCGGATAATCAACTCTGTAGACACAGAGTTAAAACCAGGAATAATGAAAAGCAGGAAACACTATTGGATTTGGAGTCCATCGCCTAAAACACTCGGCTACGCTGACTGCCCCTATGCACAGGGTAATTTTGTTGGTATAAAATTAGAGGCGGCCAAAGCAGAGAAGGAGGATATTCGGCCCATCGTGTCCGTGCCAGCTCATGGAAGAGGAATTGAGCAATCCCACCTTTTTTCCGCAGCCATTTATATTTCTATTGTCTCTCCTCTGTTTCTGTTAAAGTGAAACACTGCACACACCTGCTTTAACTGTGAGCTGGCACCTTTTTGACCAATAGGGCAATTTTACTCTGTCACTCTTGATGTTTCTCCCTGTGTGTGTTCCTCTGTGTGTGTCAATGTGGTTCAGTTCCCGAGGAGGTGAACACATTTTTACCATCACAAACTTTATTCACATTAGTTGTGCAGCTTCAGATGAAAATGTTACAGAGAAAAATATCAGGATGAGAGATGCAGGGGGGTTTGCAATGTTTGTAAGGAGGTACAGCTAAGAAGTGGAAGGTGTGAATGATGTTATTGATGATTGAAATGAATGTATTGCAACGTTGGGGCTTGTGTAGTTCGATTACCTTCTACACTATGAAATTCAGAACAAGCTGAGGCTCCAGGTGGAAAGCAACAGTTGTCTCCATGTATGTTGGGATATGGGATACATATGTTATGTGTGCCCGGCTAGTTCAACTGGTGGATCAAAGACTCTTAATCTCAGGTCGTGGGCTCACCGCACGGTGAATGCAGCTTCTTTCAAACAACTAACAACCAACCTCTGTTTCTTTAAAACTGGCACACGACGGATATTCACCACTGATTCAAAGCACTTCCATGTCACATCTCTTTCTGTCTCATCTCCAGCTCTCTCCGCCCTTCCAGGAGCTGTTTGACCACACACAGTCAGTTAGTGCGAACGTAATACATAATGTGATGGGTATACAAATAACAGGCTAAAGAGACACCAGGATCTCCCTGATTCTCCCAGGTACTGATTACAGGAATGTGCACAGTGCCGATTATCCACAGTCACACATTCCTTCCAGTCTTGACTATGTTGTACAGCTTTGAATTTTTTTGTATTTTCACACGGATTTCAATGTGAAGAAAGCAGAGCTGTGATAAGCTTATACCGTTCAGCAGATATACTGCAAGAAGTTACATAACAGGCTGATGTGCTCTTTGGTCGTGGTAAGCTCCAGTGAAGGGTTGGCACCATTAATGTGTTGTTTAATTAGTGTTGAGGTTGGTTGATCCATCAGGAGTGATATTTTTGTCAATGCAAACAATAGGCACCAGAATTTGCCCCTCTCCCACCCATATTTTGCCTGGTACCACCATCCCTATGGTCAATGCTTTGCAACCAGCCCTTCTCTTGTCCTTCTTTCACTCCGCTTCTGTCGTTGTTCCCGGCCTGTTTTAAGTGTGAAATTCCCAGCTCTGAGGCGAAACTTCAAATGACTCTGGTGGAGATGCTAAATGTTTTCAATCAGTAATTAATACTCATTTTGACAATTCCACAAGATCAATAAATTTGCATTTACTGACCAGGAACCGAACCCAGGCTGCAGCAGTGAAAGCGCCGAATCCTGACCACTAGACCACCAGGGAAACTGGCAAACTCGTTTCAGTTTGGTTTATTGACGCTGTTTTTATCCATGTTTCCATTTTAAATGAAATGAATTTTTCAGTCATTTACAACAACGGTTTCTGTGATCTTGAACATGAATTTGGCAGTCAGGTGAAATATCCCCACAAGCTGCTCATGTGTAACTGTCAATTTCCTAAACTCACCAACCTGATCACTGCGGCTGTTGTGAAACTGACAGGGGAACACATAAAAGACATTCATCACTGAAAGTAACTGACACGCTTCTAAACACTTCCATGTCGCATCTGTTTCTGCTTCTGTCCCTGCCTCGCCTGCAGCTCCCTCTGCCCGTCCATCTCCCAGGTCAATTAGCTGCTCGATGCAGACACAGTCAGTTCAGGAACCCAAGTTTCCCGTGGAAATCAGGGGTCGGGAATGTGGGACCCAAGGATTTTAGAAAGAAGGGGTTTGCAGATGACATGGTAAAGATAATCTGGGATCTCATCTTCCTGATTCTCCCAGACACTGATGACAGGAATGTGCAGAATGCCAATTACCCAGAGTCGCAGACTCCTTCCAGTCTTGTGCACGTGGTTGAGCTTTGAACCCACTCGCAAAAGTGGATTATAAAATGGCAGAATGACTGTGAAAGAAGTGGTGTTGGGAAATATCAAATTAAAGAAAGTTACAGCAAAGAAAGAGGCCATTCGGCCCTGTGTGCTGCTTTCAAAGAACTCCAAAGAAGAGTCACATGGAATTGAAACATTAACTATATTTCTCTTTCCAGAAATATTGCCAGACATGCTGAATTTTTCCAGCATTTTCTGTTTTCACTTCAGATTTCCCGCATCCACAGTATTTTGCTTTTATCTCTGGGTTTCTAGGCCAGTTACAATGTCAACACGCCACCTCCTGAATGCTCTGATTTGATATGAACATGCTTTCCCGAAAGAGGTACTGTTAGTCGCGGACGAGTGTTGAGGGCGATGGTGCTGGCATCCATCAGAGTTTCCCCAATGTTATTTTGCTGACTGCGGTTCTCATTATTCCAGATTTTGACCAACAGAATTAGTTATCGGGTAAATAGAATCAAACAAAAACTCCCGCGCTTTCTTATTTCCATTCATCTGCAAGGATTTGCGAAATCTGCAGATGGAAATGGAGCAAAACTGAGCGAGTTTGGTGATATCCTTTCTATCTGGGTGGTTGTCTCTCCTTAGCCCTCTGTCCCTCTCGGTGTACATGTCTGTGTGTGTTCCGCTGTGTATGTCAATGTGCTTCAGTTCCTCATTTTTTGCAATCCCCACTTTATTCACCTTAGTTGTGTGACTTCATTTTAAAATCGTACAGAGAGAATAAAAACCTGTTTAGGAGGAATTTTCTTCCTGTATTTCAGAGTGGAGACTGTTCAGTTACTAAGTGTGCGTATGTTACAAAGCGGAGGGCGATTGAAATTTTCACTGAGCAACATTTAAACAGACACCGAGTCCTTGTGGTGGATTAGTTAAGGCAATGGACACATCGAGAGAATTAATTTGTAAATACAAATAGTCCAAACTGAAATCGCTCAGACATTAGGAACTGTATTTCTTCTCGAAGCTGTTCCACGTGTGACATTTGCAGCTCTGATGTGAAATTTCAACTCTCACTCCACTGATTCAGGCGGAGCTGTTGTGCGTTTTCCGTTTTCAATCAATAAGTAAATCAGACCTGTTTAAACAGTTTGTACCAGATCAATAAACCTTCATTGCCTGGCTGGGAATCGAGCCTGAGCCACGGCGGTGAAAGGGCCGAATCCTTATCTCTAAGTCACGAAGAAAACTATCTATAACTCTTGCAACGTGCTTTATCTGGGCCACATTTGCCCTTTTTCAGACACTTTAACCAGAGGTGTTTTTAAGGGGTAGCTGCAGTGAAGGATTGGCACCAATACAGTGTCGTTCAACTGGTCTGGTTCCAAATCCTGCTCAGGAATTTAAGAAAAACTCTGAGTTTGCTCAATGTCTTGACTTCAAAAGCGAGAATGTAAGAAAGTACATTCCCCCAAGCGTGTAATAAAATGTCGGAATGACTGGGAAATGATGCTGGAAAACATAAAATTATAGACAGTTCCAGCAAAGAAAGAGGCCATCCGGCTGGCGCGCTGCTTTCAAAGAGCAGTTGTGCTTGATTGGTCAGGAGTGATATTTGTGTCAGTGTACACATGCGGCAGTAAAATCTCTCACATCACCGCGGCACACATTCATCACTGGAAGCAACTGACACACGTCAAATTCTGCTGCTTTCATGTCGCATCTCGAACTTCCTGTTCTACCTTTCAGACATTTCCAGATCCATCAAATATCATCCATGCAAAACGTTGTCCTGTTCCTCGTTCCACTAGAGACTTACTTTGAGTGGGATATAGTAAGTGACTCCATAACTCAGTGGTTTAGAGCACTGGTCTTATAAACTGGGGGTCGTGAGTTCAATTCTCAGTGGGGTCTGTGGTGCTTTTTTATGTAATTTGGTAGCAACCTTTCAGGAGAGCACTTAAAAAAAAAGCTGGAAATCCAAAACAAAAATAAAAATACCTGGAAAAACTCAGCAGGTCAGACAGCATCTGCGGAGAGGAATACAGTTAACATTTCGATCCTGTATGGCTCTTCAACAGAACTTGTTGTTTCACAGTGTTTACAACACTGTATAAAGATATCAGAAGGTCATGTCAGTGGGCAACAAGATGGCAGATGGAATATAATGTAGGCAGTTGCGATTATGTTCACTTGGTTATAAAAATGAGAACAACAGAATGCTTTTAAAATGTGAGAAATTTGTAAGTGCTGATGTTCAAAGAAACTTGGGTGTGCTTGTACAAGAAACGTGAAAAGTTAACATGCAGGATCAGCAAGCAATTCGGAAGGCCAGTGGCATGTTGGCCTCTATTACAAGGGGATTGGGGAGCAGGAATAAAGAAGTCTTGCTACAGGGTTTTGGTGAGACGGCATCTAGAATCCCGTGTGCTGTTTTCATCTCCACATTTATAAAAGAATAGACTTGCATTGGAGATGGTGCAGGGAAAGTTCACTAAATTAGTCCCTGGAATAAGCTGGTTGTCCTACAATGAAAGGCTGAATAAATTGAGCTTTTATTCTCTGGAGTTTAGAAGAATGAAAGACAACCTCATTGAAACCTGTAAAATTCTCAGAAGGCTTGATAGGGTGGACACAGGGATTGTTTCCACTCGTCAGGGAGTCTAAAACACTGGGGCAGAGTCTCAGGGTAAAGGGTCGATAAGTTAGGGCTGAGATGAGGAGAAATTACTTCATCCAAAGGGTTGTGAATCTTTGAATTCTCCACCCAGAGGTTTGTGGATGTTCCATCATTGAATACATTTAAGGTCGGGATGGACAGATGTTTGGTCTCTCGGGGAATTAAGGGATATGGGGAACGGGCAGGATAATGGAGTTGAAGCCCAAGATCAGACATGATCGAATTGAATGATGGAACAAGCTCGATGGGCCGTGTGATCTACTCTTGCTCCCATTTCTTGTGTTCATGTGTATGATAAAGACAGTAATTCATGTTGTAATAAAAAAAAAGTGTTGGAAGTTCTCAGCAGGTCTGAAAGTAAATATGAAGGGAGAAACAGAGTGAAGCTTTCGAGTCTAAGTTGACACTTTTTCAAACCATAAATTGGCTGCTAGTTACGATATTTTGCACAACATCAAGACACAGAATTGAACCCAGGCGGTGAAAGCACCAAGGCCAAACCACTAGAATGTTAGCTTCCAACTGAAGGTTTAATGGTTTAAGACAACCCAGGGTCAAGTAGACTCCCTCTCTTCCTGCTTCTACTTATATTACCGACATAATTCTGCTTTATGTCCTTTGGCTACAAGGAAATATTGTCCAAACTTTGCCAGCACTGCTGTTATTCGGTAAGTTCTCACACAAATATTGTGTGTCTCCAAATATTGCATGCAGTTCTGGAATCCGCATCATAGGAAGGGTGTGATTGCACTGGAGAGAGTGCAGAGGAGATTTACCAAGATGTTGCCTGGGCTGGAGAGTTTTAGTTATGAGGAGAGATTAGATAGGCTGGGGTTATTTTCCTTGGAGCAGAGGTGATTGAGCGGGGTCATGATTGAGGTATATAAAATTATGAGGGGCATAGATAGAGTAGACAGGAAGGAACATCTCCTCTTGGTGGAGGGATCAATAACCAGGGGGCATAGATTTAAGATAAGGGAAAGGAGATTTAGAGGGGATGTGAGGAAGAATTTTTTCACCCAGAGGGTGGTGGGAATCTGGAACTCACTGCCTGAAAGGGTGGTAGAGGCAGAAACCCTCATAACATTCATGAAGTATTTGAATGTGCATTTGCAATGCCATGGCATAGAAGGCTATGGGCCTAGTGCCAGGAAATGGGAAAAAACAGTTAGGTACTTGTTTGATGGCGCAGATTCGGCGGGGCAGTAGGGCCTGTTTCTGTGCTGTAGACCTCCATGATTCTATGACTAAATAGATTTATGAATATTCATTTCAAATAACGCGAGAAACTGGAAAAAAAAGGGGAATAACATCCAACCAATCAGAAAGATTGGGTTCAAAGCAACGAATAGAAATTGACTGTCAAATTGCAAATATAGAATAGGAACACACCATCACAACGAATGAATCCATTGTCTGTTAAAATGTTGCTCAGTGAAAATTTCAATCACCCTCCGCTGTGTAACATACAGGCACTGAGTCAATAAGCAGTCTCCACTCAAATAAACACGAAGGGTCAATCTCCACTTGCAACTTTTCAACCTGTTGTTATTCTCTGTACCATTTACCATGAAGATATAATCCGAAAGTGAATAAGGTTTGTGATTGTAAAAAATGTGTTCACCCCTCGGGGAACTGAACCACACTGACACATACAGAAATATACAACGTGAGTGGTAGCGAGCAAGGGTTTATCTCTTAGGTGAGAAAAACTCTCAGAACGCAAGTATGGCACAAATTAGTTCCGTTTTGTATCATTTCTGACTGCAAATTCCGTGAATGCTAATGGATCAACAGAAATGAAACAACACGGAAGTGAAGCAGGAAAACCACACGGGAGTGTTTGGAAGCTGCTGACTCCATTTAACCAATAGTTAATTCTGGAGGCAGCAAAACGAAAGAACAGCGAGAAGTACAGTCAGCAGCACTCTAACCCACATGGGGAGGCCCCAGTGGATTTTAAACCCATCCCTTTAACCACTCAGTCACGGCTGCAAGCCTTATTCTAGCGCCATTGTTGTTCCTGTAAAATCCTGGAATGGTTACAGCAGAGAATGAGGGCATTCATCCCCACCTATTCCCAGTCACCCTGCAATTCCTATAGCCTCCCCTGTTCTACCTACCAAGAAGAACTACATCATGTGTCAAATCCCCTGAGCCTATTCTAAGGGATTTGATGAAACGTCTGAAAGACAAACCAGCTGAAACTTTGGCAATGGTGGGATTAAAATCGAAAATTTAATAGGAACTGCTTCTTAAATCCAGAGCCTGAGACCATTTGTATACGGGCTGCTGGCAATATGAAAGTAACCATTGCCTTGATAGGTAACGGTACTGAATTAGAACATAACAAATAGCAACAGGAATAGACCATTTTGTCTTTCGAGCCCCTCACAGTACCATCAAATCAGACCCAAAAACAACATATAGAGACCATTCAGCCGGGTCAGAGGAACATAGCCCATTCAGCCCTTTGACCCTGCTCCACCACTCAATAAGATCAAGGCTGATCTGGTTGTCGTCTCAAATCCACTTTCCTGTCTGTCTGTCCGTCCCTCCGCCCCCTCCCCCCCCAACGCCCTCACAACCCCCTATAACCCTTGACTCCCTTGGCCATCAAAAATCTGTCTAAATCAGCCTTGAATAAATTCAGTGACCCAGCCTCCACTACTTTCCTCAGGCTAACGACCCTCTGAAAAAATAAAATCTCCTCAGCTCCGTCTGAAAAGGGAGACCTCTTACTCTTCTGGAACTAACTCACCGGGTCCCACTCCCCCGCCTTTTCCCTGGACATGCTGCAGCTTTTGGTCCAATTCCCCTTTGAATTCCATGACTGAATCTGCCAGCGCCACACTCTCTATCTAACCCAGCCGCCAGATCCATCCCTCCCAGGTCGCCACGTGGAAATGCATGGTGACCTTGCACTGAAGAACAGGTCCCAGACATACTCAGCTACTTAACATAAGAACAACATGAAGTGATTATTGTGGAAAATTGAATGAGACAACATTTTAAATCATCAAGACATTGACACACACTCCTTAGATAAACTGACTTTCAAACTATCAGGGTAGAATTAAACACACTGGTACCTTTCAGAAGGAGTAAAATTAAAGTGAAGAGGGAAATAGAATCTGGATTTAGAAAATATCCACAAGGTGGATGCAGGTGAAAAGAGAGCTGAAGAATCTTTAAAGTTCGTGCATGAACTTTTGTTTGACCCAGATGTATTTACAATATGCCAATAATTTAGAATTGTGAGAGATGATCGGAAGGTGGCAGCTCAAGGGTTTGTGTTGCTGATTCTGATAATTCTAGTAGCTTTAATATGTTATCCACGGTTTGCCATCAAAAAATTAGGAAAACAAGCTGATAGCTTAGAAATAGTGAGGTTAGCCAAAAATCAGTTGTGAGATGTCAATAAAAATATTCCCTTTTCAAGGCAGGGCGATCTGTAAGAAATCATTGTCTAATAACCTTATAAAATCTTCAGAAATGTATTGAATATTATAGGAATGGCTCTTCCTCCCCCCCTCTCTCTCTCTCTCACGTAGGAACAAAAATTCCTGGCTTGACAAACATAGGGCAACACATCCCAATGTTACCTCATAGGGATGGACTCAGGAGTTAAATGAAACTTGTACTGGTGAGTGAAGACAATTGTTTTGATCTTCTCAATTCTTAAAAGGAGCAAGTTTCTACTCATCCAGCACTGGATGTGGAATAAGCAGCTTGATAATTTAGGGACAGTGGAGGAATGGAGAGGGATAGCGCTGAGGTTGAGCTGAGCATTGTCAGTGTCCATGTGAAAACTAACACACTGCTTTTGGATGATGTTGCCTAGTGGCAGCATGTAGATAAGAAATAGGACGGATCAAGTATAGATCCTGTTTTTAGGATGGATGATGACACTGGATTTAAAGGTGTGAGGAACAGTACCAGAAGAGAGAAAAAAACATGAACAATATCAGCCAACATGCCGAAGTTGAATGGTCAGCAGTTCAGTGGAAATAGGCTCACTGGAGCAGAAGGCAAATCACATGGACAAGATGAGCACAGGGAGGCTGTGAAGGGAAATAGGAAACTGGAGAAAGATGAGTTCAGAGCACAGACATGGGGGATCTTAGAGACAGTTGACATGATGGGCTAGTGGAAGGGAGCAAAGCAGCTGATCGGATTGACTTAATCTTAATGACAAAGAAGCTCCATGAGCTCCTTACGCTTGCTGTTGGGCATGAGAACAGAACAGACAAGGGAGAGGGTGAGCATTTTAAAAGGAACTAACTTCTGTCGAGAAATGAACAAGACTCGACACACATTGTGTTTTGCACAAAGCTGATTTATTTGACTTTTATCCAGTATTTTAACCCCTATAACTGGGATGGGGTTTATTAACATCAGAAACAGACCATTGAACATGGTTCAGTCCAAAATGTGATTAACAGCAAAATCCAATCACTGTAGTTACTTGTCAACTTGAGTTAATGTTTTGAGTCCATGTAACTTTGCTGAAGACAAGTCCATACAGACTCAAAACGTTTAACTTTGTTTCCCTGTTCACAGATGCTGCCAGACCTGTTGAATCTTTCCACGTTTTGTTTTTACTTGAGATTTCCAGCATCTGCAGTATTTTGCCTTTATATTTGTGAACTTGTTGGTATCTCTGCAATGTAGTGAACAACAAAATCCATTCCCACACTTGGAGCATGAGAACAGCTTCTCCCCACTGTGGATTCACTGGTGTACAGTGAGGTCAGATGATTGCCTGAACGCAGACCCACAGTGAGAGCACCTTAATGGCCTTTTGTCAGTACAAACACGTTTGACATTAGTTCCCTGGAACATTTCCAGCACTTCCAGCAATCTGGGCATTTAAAAGGCCTGATCAGTTTGATCTCGCTGGTGTGTCTGCAAATGGGGCAACTGAGTGAATATCTTTCCACACTTGGAGCAGGTGAATGTTCTCTCCCAAGAGTAACTGCACTTGTTGAATAAGGTCCCTTGACTGCCTGCACCCAGTCCTACAATGAGAACATCTGAATGGTCTCTGGTCAGTGTGGGCACATTGATAAGACATCAATTCCCCACACCTTTGAAATCACTTATAACACTCTGAGCATTAAAAAAAGTCTCTCATCAGTGTGAATGGGCTGGTATCTTAGTGGGTGGAATGATGTCCTGAACCTCTTACCACACTGTGAGTGATTGAACAGCCTCTCCCCAGTGTGAATTCACTGTTTCAGCAGGTCAGTCCAGGATAGAAATTGAGAAGAGACAAACATAAATCTTGGTTTGAGTTTGCTGAATGTAAATCCTCCCCTTCTAAACCCTTGTAAAAGGAGTTTCCAAACACTCGGTGTAAACTCGGCTCCGGGAGTTTCGAAGATAAAGGCAAAATAGTGCGGATGCTGGAAATCTGAAACAAAAACAAAAAATGCTGGTAAAATTCAGCAGGTCTGACAGCATCTGTGCAGAGAAAGACAGAGTTAATGTTTCGAGTCCGTATGACTCTTCTGCAGAGTTTCTAATCCGGGTTTGGAGTCCTACACCGGGTGGTTGTGAACCCTCCCAGTCCATAGTCCGGCTCCATTCCGCTCCTGCACTCGGCACTTTCTCACCGGCTGGACTTTCCATTCCGGTTCCCCCGCCGTCACTGCGCATGCTCCACACTCACCCGGCCCCGCCCCCTATTCACTCTGATTGGGTGGAGGACCAGCCTCACCCGCACCGTTCGTCTGCCCCGTCCCTTCTTGCTATTGGCCTGGAGCTGCCGTCAATCATTGTGAGCTGGCGCATGCGCAGTCCGTGGAGGCAGACGGGGAGACAACTCAAAGAACGGATTTAAAATGCGGAGTTAAGAAAGAACGAGTGCGGATCCAGAGCCGAAATCAAAACCGTGAACAGAGAGACGGCTGGCGGGTGAGTTGGGAAGATTCATAAACTCACGGTGTCGGCCCCAAATCCTCAATAAGGAGCCATCTGTCCCGCGTTCCCTCGGCGCTGCGAGAGAAAGGCCCCAGATTACAGCCGCCATCTTTATAGGGGCAATGTAATGATGGGCGCATGCGCGACCACCATCTTCATAGTGGCAAGTGCAGCAATAAGCATGCGCCCACCATCTCAAGGAGGGCGGGGGCAATGTGCTACAGGGCGCATGCGCATTTTGCGTTTGGTGACAATGAGACGGCCTGAGGGATACATTCATAAAATGTGCGATCACCGGGACCTTTAGATCAGCAACAATAGAATTATAAACCCAAAGTCAGTCAGTAGTACAGAATGTACTATTGCTTAAAAAAGGAACATGCTGTTGAAGGTTTTCATGTTGCACTCATCCGGACAGATGCAAGAAAGCCAAATGTCAAAGTGAACAACAATTGATGCTGCACGAGGAAAGGGTGATGACTGGTTTGGCCAGTCAGCTCTGATTGGTTAAGGCGTTGCCATGGAGAATACATCAAGGAGCGATCATCTCCTGTGCTTTTGTTTAATTCAACCAAAGGCCCCAAGCTTGGACATGTTCCTTCTGTTTGCAGAGGACAGGTCCTTGTGTATGAATATATTGCAGCTTCCGGCAAGGATAAGTGAGCCACATTACGAGGCTGACTGACTGAAATTTGGTGTTCTTGCGTCTTTCCTGATGTGCACATGATTAAAAAGTTTTGACAGAATGTCTACTTTTTAATCAATACTCAATTGTCTTAAAGGGGGAAAATGTGGTAGACAGATGGAGAGATGTAGGGAGAGATTTTCAGAGCTTGGGGTCGAGGGAACTGAAGGCACCGACACTAATGGTGGAGCGATTAAAATCGGGAATATACATGACCAGAATTAGAGCAGTGCAGATATCTCAGAGGGTTGTGGGGCTGAAGGAGATTACAGAGATAGGGAGGGGCGAGGTCATGGAGGGATTTGAAAACAAGGATGAGAATTTAAAAATCAAGTTGTTACTTCACCGGGAGCCAAGACAGGAAGCAGAGGGTGTTAGGGCAATGGACCTCAAGACACCAACAGCAATGGTGCCAAGTTTCCGGAGCATAGAATGTGGGAGACCAGCCAGGAGTGTGTTGGAATAGTCGAGTCTGGAGGTAACAGTGGCAGGGATGAGGATTTCAGCAGCAGTGCAGTGAGACAGGGTGAGGTCGGGTGATGTTATGGAGGTGGAAACAGGCGATCTTAGTGATGGCACAGATATGAGGTCAGGAGCTTATCACAAGATCAAGTGTAACACTGAGGTTGTGAACAGACTAGTTTAATCTTGGACTGTTCCCAGGGAGAGGGATGGAGTTGGTATCTGGGAAATGGAGACTGGAGCAGGGACTGAAAACAGTGTCTTCATTCTTCTCAGTGTTTATTTGGAGTTAATTAGTCATCAGGAGAAGCAGGAACTGGAATGAACTATGAGACTGATCCCAGGTTTAACTTTGAGAGGGAGAGAAAGAAGGAAGGTTTGGAGAAACCATCTTCATGATCATTCATGAAATCTCCACATTGTGAGTTTTGGACACAAGGTTAACATCTGCTACTCTGTATGGTCGGTCAGCGGGTTTCAGATTAATGTTTTGTCACGAGTAATGACTGAAGTGAATGATCAAACATATTGTCGCCTCTAGTTGTACAAATTTGTTAAAAAGATACTGAAAGAGATGTCCAAAACTCTCACTGGATTTCAGCACAGGAAGGAGAGAGTGTGTGTAGGACAGGGATTTGGGTGAACAAGAGAGGAAAAAATGTTCCATAGGAACTGGAATTGTCTGTGCTGAGTTTCTATCCTGTTCTTACAGTAATGACTTTTGTAAACTCCTTTTACAGAGATTTAGAAAGTGAGGATTTACTGACAGGAAACTCAAACCAAACATCACATCAGATCTGACAGAGTCATTCGATTCATGAGGACCTGAGTATCATCGGCCTTTGAATGTGTAAGGAGAAATGTTTGTCTGTTCTGTCTGTGGGAGAAGATTTCAAACATCAGCGACTGGAAAAGCACCGAGACACACACACACCCGAGTGAAAGTGTTCCAGTGAATTGACTGTGGAAAGAGCTTTAGCCTGAAAAAACAAATCACAGCATTCACAGTGGGGAGAAACTGTACATGTTCTCTGTGTGGACGAGGCTTCAGCTGGTTATCCAACCTGGAGAGACACAGGACACAAGCACCAAGGAGAAACCATGGAAATGTGAGGACTGTGGGAAAGAATTCAATTCCCCATCCCAACTGGAAATTCATCAACACAGTCACACTGGGCAGAGACCATTCACTTGCTCTGAGTGTGGGAAGGGATTCATTCAGTCAGCCTACCGGTTGAGACATCAGCGGGTTCACACTGGGGAGAGGCCATTCACCTGCTCTGAGTGTGGGAAGGGACTCACTGGGTCCTCTGACCTGCTGAAGCACCAATGAATTCACACTGAGGAGAGGCCGTTCAGTTCTACTTCCTGTGGAAAGAGATTCCGGTCTTCGTTCAACCTCAGTGTGCACCAGCGAATTCACTCTGGAGAGAGGCCATTCACCTGCTTCGAGTGTGGGAAGGGTTTCACTCAGTCATACCACCTACAGGCACACCGGCGAGTTCACAAGCGACTGTAGGGGTTGTATTCTGCTGTCGTTGCTGCTGTTAATCACATCCAGGACTGAGCATGTTCATCCTGACAGTTGGGGTTTGTTTCTGCTGATGTTCAAAATCCCTGTAACTGGGCTGGAATTTAATATTCTGGATCTGTAGTGATTGTGTTCTCGGGGCTGCAGTGTCCCTTTAAGAACCGTTGTCTCTGATCTTTCTCCATAATTCAGGAACTCTCATCAGAAATTACTTTACGACAGGATTCTGAACTTGTCCTTCAATCTTAAATTGATCTTAGGTATGAATCCGTCAATTCATTTTAATGAGTGGTTCCACTGATTAACATCTCCAATTAGAAAGTGCTGATTAATCCTTGCTGCCAATTCCTACTGACATGTACATTACTCACAGCGACACCTCCATTATCCATCAGAAAGAAGGAGGATGGGAATTGGTGGAGAATCGAGAGTTCTCAAATTGTAACCCTCTCGCCTGGTACAGCAATTCCCTCGGCATCAGAATGGAGACAAGTTCAATCCAAGTAACGGACCACAAGAAATCACTGCCTAATAACCTTATAAAGCCTTCAGAAATTTATGGAATATTATAAGAATAGCTCAGTCTCTCTTATGAAGAAAGCTTCCATAGCAGCTTCTGGCTGACACACACAGGACAGGCCTGTTATCTCTGCCAAGGACATGTCTCTAGCACAGACCCTGAAACAAGACATTTCTAACCCTGATACAATTGGAATTCATGACCCATCCGTAAACCAACTGCCTGTGTCAAGGTTAAAACAGGATCTCGAGAGCACAGAGATATTGACGTGATCCACACTGGCTTCAGCCCAACACCCACACTCTGGCTCACACCAGTAAACTGTTCAGAGGAGACTGTCACCACCAGCACTCACTCTGCGTCATCTGTCCATTTGTCCTCCGGGACCGGTAAACCTGTCACAGGTTGTGTGTTTTTCATATCTAGTTAGCTTACACATCATATTTAAACTGTTGCTTCTCAATAAACTACTTGAAAATCTCTTCTGAGCTCGATCCTCTTTTTGAGTAATCTGTGACTCCTGAACCTAAATCTTACAAGTGGTGTTAGGAGTGGGATCACAGTGATCGAGATCATTAACTTGAGAAGCAACAGTCATGGTTAAACATGAATGGAGAAGTTCCTAAGTGAAGCCAGGAGTATACAATGGCATTGACACATTACAGGGAGCGACTGATAGATAGTCTCACAGAGAAAGCATGCGGGCTGGATGTGAGAGAGATCCTGGGGATTGGAGAAGAGTGTGACCAGGATTACGATTATATTCTCAATAGGATTTCTAAAGAGGGTCAGAAATGACAAATTAAGTTGAAGAAGGTCCAGATTCAGTTAGAAAATATCCACAAGGTGGATGCAGGTAAGCAGAGAGCTGGAGAATCTTTAAAGTCCCTGCATGAACTTCTGTTTGAACCAGATGTATTTACCACATGCTAATAATTTAGATTGTGTGAGATGATCAGCAGGTGGGGAGGGTGAATGTAAGTTGATAGTTACCACATTTTAGTGGAAAGGTTTTGATGTTTATTCTTGGTGGCAGCTCAAGGGTCTGTGATTCTGATAGTTCCAGTAGCTTTAATACATTATCTATGGTTTCTCATCAAAAAATTAGGAAAACAAGCTCGTAGCTTAGAAATCCTGTTGCAAGAAGTCAATAAGGATATTTCTGGCTTGACAAACAAAGGAAAATGTATCCCAATGTTACCTGATAGGGATGGACTCGGTAGTTAGAGAACGGAATTTGTAGTGGTGACTGAAGGCAACGATTTTGGTCTTCCCAATTTTTAATTGGAGGAAATTTCTGCTCATCCAGTACTGGTGTAGGATAAGCAGTTTGAAAATTTAGCAACAGTGGAGGAATAGAGGCATGGTGGCGAGGTAGAGCTGGGCATTGTCAGTGTACATGTTTTTTTTTGATTCATTCATCAGATGTAGGCTTCGTTGGCTGGGCTGCAATTTTTGCCTATCCCTAATTGCCCTTGAGAAGGTGGTGGTGATCTGCCTTCTTGAACCACTGCAGTCCATGTGGTGTAGGTACACCCACAGTGCTGTTAGGGAGGCAGTTCCAGGATTTTGACCCAGCAGCAATGAAGAAATGGTGATATATTTCCAAGTCAGGATGGTGAGTGACTTGCAGGTGAACTTCCAGGTGGTTGTGTTCCTATCTATCTGCTACCCTTGTCTTTCTAGATGGTAGTGGTCGTGGGTTTGGAAGATGCTGTCGAAGGAGCCTTGGTGAATTCCTGCAGTGCATCTTGTAGATGGTGCACACTGCCGCTACTGTGCATCGTGTGAAAACTAACATGGTGCTTTTGGATGATGCCGCCTAGTGGCAGCATGTAGCTGAGAAATAGGAGGGGTCAAAGATAGATCATTTTTTTAGGATGGGTGTTGACAGTGGAATTGAAGGTGAGAGGAACAGTACCAGGAGAGAGAACCGTTAACAGTATCAGCCAACATGGGGAAGTTGGGTGACCAGAAGTTCATTGAGAATAGAGTCAATACAGCAAAAGATGGGTCTCATGAGCAAGATAAGCACTGAGAGGGTCTGAGGGGAGATAGGAGAGAAACTGAAGAAAGATATGAGTTCAGGGCTCAGACATGGGGGATTTTTAGAGGTACTTTGGCCCGGTGGGGTAGTGGAAGGAAGGGAAGCAGCAGAGGCAGCTGACTGTATTATCTCAATCTTAGTGACAAAGAAGCTTTATGAGCTCCTCACACTTGTGTTTAGAGGTGAGGATGGAGGAGAAAGGGGAGAGAGAGAGCCTTTTGAGTGGAACTAACGTGTGTTGGAGATAGACAATAAGAAATAAATAATTACAATTTAAAACCATTACGGAGACATGGCTGCAGGACACATGGATTGGGACCTGAATATTGATGGGCACAGGATATTTAGGAAGTACAGGAAGTGAGGAAAACTTGGAGGGGTGGATCTGTTAGTTAATGATGGTATTAGCACAATACAGAGGGAAGACCTACGTTCAGGAAACCAGGATGTGGAAACGGTTTGGGTAGAGATGAGAAATGGTAAAGACAAGGAGTCACTTGTGGGAGTTGTGTACAGGCCCCTTAACAGTAACCACATGGTAGGGTTAAGCATAAAGGAAGAAATAAATGGAGCTTAACAGAAAGGCATGGTGATAATCAAGGGAGATTTTAATTCACATATAGACTGGAAAAGTCAAATGGGCAAGGATAGCCTAGATGAGGAGTACATTGAATGCTTTTGAGATAGTTTCTTGGAACAGAGTGTTCTCGAGCCAACTGAGAGCAGGATATACTGGAGCTGTTATTGCGCAATGAGATCGGAGTAATTAATGATCTCGTAGTGAAGGTGCCCCTAGGTAGCAGCAACCATAATGTGATTGAATCTTACATTCAGTTTGAGGGGGAGCGGAGTGGGTCTGAGACTATGTTTTTAAACAAATAAGGGTAATTATGAGAGCATGAAAGCTGAGCTGGCAAAAATGAATTGGCAAATTAGGTTAAGGGTTAAGTGAATAGAGATGCAGTGGCTAATATTTGAGGGGTATTTCAGAATGCACAGAATAGATACATTCCAACGAGTAAGAAAAAGCCCGAGGGATGGACACACCATCCGTGGTTAACTAGAAAGGTTAAAGATAACATCAAATTTAAACAAAAAGCAGATAATTGTGAAAAGGAAGGTGGAAGGCCAGAAGATTGGACAGAATCTAAGGGACAGCAAAGAATAGTTAAAAGACTAATAAGATGGGAGTGGGGATTGAGTGAGAGAAAGCTAGCCAGAAATATAAAAGCAGATAAGAGTTTTTATGAATATTTTAAAAAGAAAAGAGTTAACAATGTGAAAGTTGGCTCTATAGAAAGTGAATCTGGAGAATTGATGATGGAAAACAAGGAGAGGGCAAATTTTGCCTCGGTTTTCGCTACAAAGGATACAAGTAACATCCCAGAAGCAGCTATAAAGCAGGTAATGGAAGTGGGAAAGGAAGTCAGGAAAATTACAGTCACCAGAGAAGTTGTACTGAGTGAATTTTGGAGCTGTGGGCTGACAAGAGCCCAGGTCCTGATGGACTTCATCCTAGGGTCTTAAAAGAAGCATCCAGTCAAATAGTTGATGCATTGGCTTTAATTTTCTAAAACTCCCTAGATTTGGCAAAGGTCCCATTAGATTGGAAGATAGCAAATGTAACTCCTTTATTCAAAAAGGAAAGGAAACGGAAAGCAGGAAACTGTAGGCCAGTTAGCTTAACATCTGTCATAGGGAAAATGTTAGAAGTTGTTATTAAAGAGGTTATAACAGGGCACTTGGATAAGCGCAAGGTCACCAGGCAGAGTCAACATGGTTTTGTGAAAGGGAAATTGTGTGTAACCAAATTGGTTAAATTGGTGTTCTTTGTGGCAGTGACATGTGCTGTGGTAAAGGGGAACCAATGGATGTGTTGTACTTAGATTTCCAGAAGGTAGTTGATAAGGTGCCACATAAAAGGTTAGTGTGGAAAAGCTCATGGTATAGAGGGTAACATATTGGCATGGATAGAAGATTGGCTGGCTAACAGGAAGCAGAGAGTAGGCATAAATGGATCTTCCTCAGGTTGGCAAGATGTAATGAGTGGTGTGCCACAGGGATCAGTGCTGGGATCTCAGCTGTTTACAGTTCATATAAATGATGTGGATGAAGGGATGGGTTCCAAATTTTCTGATGACACAAAAATAGGTAGGAAAGTAAGTTGTGAAGAGGACATAAGGAGGCTACAAACAGATAGGATAAGTGAGTGAGCAAAGATCTGGCAGATGGAGTTTAATGTGTGAAAATGGAAATTGTCCACTTTGGCAGGAAGAATAAAAGAGAAGCATTTTATCTAAATAGTGAGAGATTGCAGAGCTCTGAGGTGCAGAGGGATCTGGATGTCGGAGTGTGTGAATCACAAAAGGCTAATATGCAAGTACAGCCAGTAATTAGGAAAGCTAATAGAAAGTTATCATTTATTGCGAGGAGAATTGAATACAAAAGTAGGGAGGTTCTGCTTCAGTTGTACATGGCCCTAATGAGACCACATTTGGAGTATCGTGTACAGTATTGGTCACCCTGTTTAAAGAAGGATGTAAATGCTTTGGAACCAGTTCAGAGAAGTTTTACCAGACTAATAGCAGGAATGGATGGGTTGTCTTGTGAGGAAAGGTTGGAAAGACTAGGCTTGTATCCGCTGGAGTTTAGAAGAGTAAGAGGCGACTTGACTGAAACATATTAGATCCTGAGGGGATCTTGGCAGGGTGGATGTGGAGTGGATGTTTCCTCTTGAGAGAGAATCGAGAATGAGGGATCACTCTTTAAAAACAAGGAGTCGCCCATTTAAAACAGAGATGAGGTGAAATTTTTTTCACTGAGGGTAGTGAGTCTTTGTAATTCCTCCTGAAAAGGTAATGGAAGCAGAGTCTTTGAATATTTTTAAGGTAGAGGTGGATAGATTCTTGGTAAGAATGGGGTGATAGGTTATCGACAGTAGGTGAGATGCAGATTTCAGGTTACTATCAGTTCAGCCATGATCTTACTAAATGGCAAAACAGACCCGAGGGACGGAATGGCCTACTCCTGCTCCTTGTTGGTATGTTAAAACACTTCACAACAAAATCCAATCAGTGTAGTTACTTGTGAACTCGCTGGTGCCTGAGCAGTTTGGATCACTCAGTGAATCCCTTCCCACACTTGGAGCAGTGTGAGTGCATCAATGAGTTTCCAGCTCAGATGAATATCTAAATCCATTCCCACAATCCCCACATTTCCACAGTGTCTCCCCACTGCTAACGGGGCTTTGTCCGTCCATGTTCAAAATCCAATGATATTCGGATTACGATAAATGGGCGACTCTGTCAGATCTTGATGTGATGTTTGGTTTCAGTTTCCTGCCTGCAAATCTTCCCCTTCTAATTACCTGAGAAAATGATTTAAAACAAAGAAAGGGAGTGAGAGAGACCCCACACAAAGGCAGGTTGTGAAATTGAGCTGAATGAATCTGGGAATTTGTGGGGCCGGCACTAGGAAAAAGTGACCATGAAAACTGCTGGATTGTCATAAAAACCCAACTGGTTCACTAATGTCCTTCAGGGAAGGGAGTCTGCCACCCGGTCTGGACCTACACAAAACTCTCGCCTACAAGGCAAAAGAGGGAGGGAGAGGCAGGGGGTGAAGTGATTTGTACAACACAACAAGAACTTTGACAGAATCTCCCAAACCCTCAACCTCCACCACCTGGAAGGACCAGGGTAGCAGGTGTGTGTGAACACCATCACCTCCATGTTCCCCTCCCAAGTAACAGACTTGTCTGACACCCAGTGCTGGATGATCGGAAATTTCCTCTATTTAAATATTGGGAAGACTGAAGCCATTGTCTTAAGTCTCTGATACAAACTCCACTACCAAGGCACCCACTCCACCGCTCTGCCTGACAACTGTCTGGGGCTGAACCAGTCTGTTTGTGGGAACAGAGGAGCAGGAGTAGGTCATTTAGCCCATCGAACCTGCTCCACCATTCAATATGATATATGTCTTTTCCTCACATTATCCTCATATCCGTTTATGCAGTTACTCAGTCTGCAATTCATTCGTTACCTCTAGACTTAACTATCCTAACTCATCCCGGTCGGCCTCCCACATTCAGCCTCCTTGGAATCCAAAACTCTGCTTACTCGCAACAAGTCTTGTTCACCCTTCACCCTGGTACTGACCAACTTAACTCCTGAGTTAAGGAGAACCTCAATTTTAAATTTCTCATCCTTGTTTTCAAATCCCTCCATGTCTCTTCCTCCCTACCTCTATAATCTCCTCCAGCCTCACAACCCTCCGAGATATCTATGGTTCTCTAACTTTGGCCTCCCCAGCATTCCTGATTTTAACTGCTCCACCTTTGGTATTGCCCCCTTCAGCTGCCAAGGCCACAAGCTCTGGAATTTCCCCCTAAACATCTCCACCTCTCTTTCCTCCTTTAAGATATCCCATAAAACCTAATTCTTTTAGTAAACTTTTGTGCACTTGCCCTGATATCTCTTCATGTGGCTCAGTGTGAAATGTTGCTTTCTAACACTCCTGTGAAACACGTTGCAATGTTCTATTACACAATAGAACTAATTAATTAACGTTTTAGGGCAGGCAGTATATGATGGTCAATCTAAGCTAAGAAGTGAAAGAGAAATGGAATATAGCACAGGAAAAACAATTCTTGATTATGAAGATACTGTGGGAAGATAAAGCTGGTAAGCCAGCAGCACACAGTCGGGGGTTGGGCAGTGGTGGATACCTCATTTAGACAGTCGGAGATTTACCAGAATGGTTCAAGGGATAAGGGATTTTAGTTGTAAGGTTAGTTTGGAGAAACAGGAGTTGTTCTCCTTGGAGCAAAGTATATTGATGGGAGATTTGATAGAGGTGTACATGTTTATGGTTGGTTTAAAAACAACAATGTTCACATTATCTGATCGTAAAAGGATTACATACAGAAGGAAGAGAAATCCTAAACAGAGCTAAACTCTGATTGTTAGAGACAGAAGGAGTTAGAAAATGGCAGAGTGTTGCTCAGGGAGGGCAGAGGTGAGACAGAGAAATAGATGGACATGGATTGAGATCTCCAGTAAAGGAGTCACACCTGCCGCATAGCCATGGAACCTCTCACAGATAACAGAGCATAGCAATAAAAGGTCCAAATTGTAGGTGAATGGTCAGAACTACTCAGCCCTGAAACAACTTCTGTTTTCAATTTTAAACTCTCCTGCCGGAGCCTGCAGCTGGAAAGATATCAGAAGCACTGGAGTCAGAGAAAAATCTCCCAGTTTAGGAAATACCTGGGGAGCAGGGTGATGTCACCATGTAATTGTCGATATGTGATGATGTCACCCTGTAATTGTCGATGTGTGATGATGTCACCCTGTAATTGTCGATGTGTAATGATGTCACACACGGACACAGAACATCTAGGTCTGTGCAAACCAGTGATCAATACACATTATGAAGGATTTGAGGGTCCATGAGAGGCTGCAGAGGAGATTTACCAGAATGGTTCAAGGGATGAGGGATTTTAGCTGTAAAGTTATTTTGGAGAAACAGGAGTTGTTCTCCTTGGAGCAAAGTAGATTGATGGGAGATTTGATACAGATGTACATGCTTATGATTGGTTTAAAAAATGATATTCATATTATCTGATTGTAAAAGGATTACAGAACACAGATTTAAGATTTGGGGCAAGATCTGCAATGGGGATGTGAGGAATAAATTTTACACAGCGAGTGGCAATGTCCAGGAACTCAATGCTTACACTTACAGGCCAACAATCTCCAAGTTCCGATGAATTAAGTGACTCTGTCAGATCTTGGTTTGAGTTTCCTATCTGCAAATCCTTCTCACTTAATATCCTGTAAAAATCAGATTATATAAAAAATACATCACTGTCAGCCCACGACAGAAATTGAGAAGAGACAAACATTTCTCTTGGTTTGAGTATGCTATGTGTAAATCCTCCCCTTCTAACCCCCTGTAAAAGGAGTTTCCAAAATCCATCTCTGTCAGTCCAGGAAAGAAATGCGCAACCTTCTCTCCTCCTACCTCCTGGACCAAATCACAGCGCATGCACCCTTCTGCATAATCATTTCCCCCGGCCGAGCAGGGAAGAAACCCAGACATTGCCGGTCTGTTCGCTGCAAACGCGGGACTGTTAGTTTCTTATTAAGGGTCTGCACCTATAATAATTATTATATTTTATATATATATAATAATTAATTAGTCCAGCCCAGCCAGAAAAGCGCACATCTCGTGAATGAATTTTAAAAATCCCAGTAATGAACCGAGTGAACCTTCTCTGAATTGTCTCTAACTCTAAACCTCCTCATAAATATCCTATAACTATATTATCACTTGGTGCAAATGGTAGCAGATGATCTTTCGAATTCTCCATCCATTTGCTAACAGAATATCCCCCTCCCTTCCCCAAATAAAGATTAACTATGACAAAAAACAGAAAATACTGGAAAAACCCAGCAGGGCTGGCAGAATCTGTGGAGAGAGAACCACTTTTTCTGTTTTTGTTTCAGATTTCCAGCATCCACAGTATTTTGCTTTTATCCAAAGATTAACTGAGACTGGGTCCCTAATGGCGGCCGGATTACCCACAGCCCCATGCGCCGCAGAAACCGCCCTATCTGCCGCGGGTTGTCCGGGTGGATTGCGCATGCTCGGAGTCTCCTGTTCTCTTTACTTGAGGTTGGTACCGGAGAGAAGCCGAAAGCGGCGGACAGTGAGAGTGGAGAATGTTCATTGGTTAAGATTAGGCTCTGGGGCCGCACTTGGGATTTGTAAACCCCGCCCCCCGGCAATGACCTCTCACCTGACAGCTCACAATGCCCGGCTGATAGGATGAGGGGGTGTGACTGGAGGACCGAACCTGAGCGGCTGGTCCTCCAGCCAATCGGAGTGAATGAGGGGCGGGGCTGGGAGTGAAGCATGCGCAGTGTGAGTAATGGTGATGGGGAGATGCTCCTTTGTCGGGTCCTCAATGGGAAAGGGAGTGACCGGCGAGGCGAAGGGAGCGATGGATCCGGCGGGTGGACCGGGGAGGCTCCGTAAACATGTTGTGTCAGTAAAAAACCTGGAAAAGGACTTCCCGGTCCCCGGGGGAGCCTCCTGCCGTTTGCTCCGAGCGAGGCCGCAGCTTCCTCCCAGTGACAGACCCGGGCTCAAATCTGCAGCAATTCCAATTTCAAGTCAGGAATCTGGAACTAGAGGGAGTGAAGATATCTGGGAGGGTTGTGAGGCTGGAGCAGATTACAGAGATAGGGAGGGGGGAGACCAGGGAGGGATCTGAAAGGATCAGAAGCTTAACATTTAGGTACTTCAGTGAGCACAGGGGTGATGGGTGAACAAGACTTGGTGCAAGTAAGCTCACGGGCAGCACAGTTTTGGATGACCACAAGATTACAGGGAGGGTGAATGTGGGAGGCCGGCCGGGAGTGCGTTAGGATAGTTCAGTCTAGAGCTAACAAAGGAATGGATGAGAGTTTCAGCAGCAGATAAGCTGAGACTGGGGTGGAGTCGGGCGATGTTACTGAAGTGGAAATAGGCGGTCTTGGTGATGATGTGGATCTGTGGTTGGAAGCTCATCTTGGGGTGAAAGTTTTCACCATGTTTGTCAACAGTCTGGTTCAGTCTCAGACAGTTGTCAGGGAAAGGGATGGAGTCCGTGTCTAGGGAGTGGAGTTTGTAGCGGGGACTGAGGACAATGGCTTCAATCTGCCCAATAATTAAATGGAGGAAATTTCTGCTCATTTAGTACTGGATGTCAGACAAGTCAGGACAGTGTGTGACTTGGAGGGGAACTTGGAGGTGATGGTGTTCACATACACCTGCTACCATGGTCCTTCTAGGTGGTGGAGATTGAGGGTTTGGGAAATTCTGTCACACATTAGTGAACCAGTTGGGTTTTTATGACAATCCCTCAGCTTTAACAGTCTATTTTTCCTCATGCCGGCCCCACAAATTATCTGATTCATTCAGCTCAATTTCACAACCTGCCTTTGTGTTTTTGTGGGTGTTCCCCTCACTCCTTTTTTCTGTTTTAAATCAATTCCACAGGGTGTTAGAAAGCGAGGATTTGCAGTCGGGAAACTCAATCTAAACATCACATCAGGATCTGATGCAGTCACCCAATTTATTGTAGCCTGAATATCATTGGATTTTGAACATGGAAGGAAAAAGCACTGTTCACAGTGGGGAGAAACCGTACACGTGTTCTGTGTGTGGACGAGGCTTCAGCCGATCATCTGGCCTGTCAGAACATAAATGCAGTTACAAAGGGGAGAAAACATGGAAATGTGGAGACTGTGGAAAAGGATTCAATTACCCATCTGACCTGGAAACACATCGGCGCAGTCACACTGGGGAGAGACCGTTCACCTGCCCTGAGTGTGGGAAGGGATTCACTACCTCCTCCCACCTGCTGACACACCAGCGAGTTCACACTGGGTAGAGGCCATTCACCTGCCTTGACTGTGGGAAGGGATTCATTGATTCATCCAACCTGCAGAATCACCTGGAAATTCACACTAGCCAGAGGCTGTTCACCTGCTCCAAGTGTGGAAAGAAATTCATTCAGTCATCCCACTTGCTGAAACATCAGCGAACTCACAGTGGGGAGAGATCTTTTAAATGTCCAGGTTGCGGGAAGTGCTATAAAAGCTCCAGAGACCTGATGTCCCATCAGTGTGTTCACACTGATGAGAGACCTTTTAAATGTCCAGACTGCGGGAAGTGTTTTAAAAGTTCTGGGGAAGTGATGTTCCATCAACGTGTTCACGCTGATGAGAGACCATTCAGGTGTTCTCACTGTGGGGCTGGGTTCAGGCGATCATCTAACCTCACTACACCAGCGAGTTCACACTGGGGAGAGGCCGTTCACCTGTTCTGAGTGTGGGAAGAGATTCGCTCAGTCATTCCATCTGCTGACACATCAGCGAGTTCACACGGGGGAGAAACCGTTCACCTGCTCTGAGTGTGGGAAGGGATTCACTTTGTCATCCACCCTGCTGAGGCACCAGCGAATTCATACCGGGGAGAGACCGTTCACCTGCTCCGAGTGTGGGAAGAGATTCACTCAGTCATCCCACCTGCTGACACACCAGCAAGTTCACAAATAACTACAGTTGTTGGATTTTGCTGTTAATCACATCCAGGACTGAATCATGTTCACCGGGGTCTGTTTCTGCTGTGATAAACTCTAGCCCAGTTATCGGGGTTAATATTGTGAATATAAGTCAAATAACTCAGCTCTGTATCAAACTTGCTGTATTGAACATAATAATTAAGAGCAGGAGTAGGCCATTCGACCCCTTGAGCCTGCTCAGCCAATCAATAAGATCATGGCAGATCTGATTGTGGCTTCAACTCCACAAGGAGCCTACCCCCAAAAACCTTTACTCCCTTAGCAGTAACAGGAAAGTGCTGTGTAAGCAGGCTAAGTTCTTGTTTTCTTGCAGCTTAGACAGGGTAAATTCACTCTGTTGTGAGAGCTGAGTAGTTAATTCGCTAACTGGTAGAATCTGGTTATTCTAGCCCCTGTTCAGTTGGTTATAAATACAGGCCTCTTCAGAGCAGCTAAGGCAAACGAGTGCATACTTGGAGTTTGGTGAGGAGGGGGAGTTCGGTGAAGTGGAGGGAGGAGATGCTCATTTCCTTTTTTTTAACTTTCTCACACTATTGGAATTGGTTCTTGCTCTACTACAGGGAAAGAAGCTAGCTGTTTGGTGAGTAACTGGTGTGTGGTTAAGGCCTATTTTATTCTTAAGGTTTAAAATAGTATTCAAATTGGAGGTAAAGTTAATATATAAAAAAGCAATATAAATAGGTGATTAATATAACTGAGTAATTATTTAAAACACATTAAGGATGGTAGGACAGGTGATGTGTCAATCACAGAATCACAGAATTATTACAGCACAGAAGCTGCAGATGCCACAAACCTTCCTCAAGGCCGAAAAATATCCATTGGCCATTGCCCTCTGTTTCCTATTACTCATCCAATTTTGTATCCACATTGCCACTGTCCCTTTTATTCCATGAGCAATAAGCTTTCTTATAAGTCTGTTGTGTGGCACTGCATCAAATATCTTTTGAAAGTCCATGTGCACCACATCAACAGCATTAACCTCATCAACCCTCTCTGTTACCTCTACAAAACACTCCAGCAAATTAGTTAAACATGATTTCTCCTTTTGAAATCCATGCTGGCTCTGCCTAATCAGCCCATATTTTTCCATCTGACCACTAATTCTATCCCATATAATTATCCCGAGAAGCTTCCCAACCTCTGAAGTTAAACGGATTGGTCTGTAATTGCTGGGCTTATCCTTACAGCCTTTTTTGAACAAGGACCTAACTTTTGCAATTCTCCATCCGCTGGAACCTCCTCTGAGCCTGGTGAAGACTGAAAAATTATGGCCAATACCCTTGTAATTTCCACTCTTACTTTCTTCAATATCTTTGGTTGCATCTCATCCGGTCCCGGTGCCTTAACAACCTTAAGTACCGACAGTTTATCCAACACTTCCTCCTCATTAATTTTGAATCATTTTAGTGACAAGGTTTCCTCCTCTGTCACCATGGCCTTGGTAGCATCTGCTTCCTTGTTAAAGACAGATGCAAAGTATTCATTTAACACTTCAGCCATGCCTATTGCCTCCCTGTGCAAATCCCCTTTTTAGTCCCTGATCAGTCCTATTTTCCTTTGACCATCCTCTTACTATTTTTGTCTCAATAGGAGACCTTGGGATTCCCCATTATGTCGGCTGCCAGTCTTTTCTCATGATCCTTCTTTGTTTCTCATATTTGTTTTCTCTCCTCGCCCCGAACCTTCTGTATTCAGCTTTGTTCTCAATTGTATTTTCTACCTGACACCTGTCATAAGCACACGTTTTCTACTTAATCTTGATTTCCATCTCCTTTATCATCCAGCCAGCTCTGGATTTGATTGCCCTAACTTTCCCTTTGGAGGAATTATACCTTGACTGTGCCCGAACCATTTTTTCTTTGATGGTAGCCCATTGATCAGCTGTTTTTTCCCATCCACATTTGGTTCTAGTCTATGCAGCCTTGCTCCGTTCTTGCCCCATTGAAGTCTCCTCTCCCCCAGTTAATTATTCTCACCCTGGATTGCACATTGTCCTTTTCTAACATCATCCTAAACCTTATGATATAATGATCACTGTCTCCTAAATGTTCCCCCACTGACAGTTGATCTACTTGGCCCACCTCATTTCCAGGAATCAGGTCCAACAGTGCATCCTTTTCTGTTGCACTGGACACACACCGCTGTAGAAAATTCTCCTGAACACAATCTAGGAACTCTTGCCCCTCTCCTCCCTTTACACTACCATTGTCCCAGTCTATATTCGGGTAACTAATGTCCCCCATTATAATTACTCTATGATGTCTGCATCCTTAATTTCTCTGAAGATTTCTCTGCATCCTTCCCGATGGTCTATAGACACCAAAGAATGTAATTGCACCCTTTTTGTTCCTTAGCTCTAACTAAATTGATTCTGTCCTTGAGCCCTCTGGGACATCCTCTTTCTCCAGCATTGCAATGCTCTCCTTAACCAATACTGCCACCCCTCCTCCTTTTCTATCTTTTGTGAACACCTTGTACCCAGGAATGTCTTGCTCTTCCTTGACCCAGGTCTGTTGTTGCCACAACATTATATTTCCACATGGCAATCTGCACTTGTAACTCCCCAATCTTATTTACAATATTCCATGCATTCACATACATGCACACTAACCCTGATTTAGTCTTTATGATGTTCTCCCTTACTCCAACTCCAACTATTAACTTATTATTGTTTTCTTGTGCTATCGGTATTCCTCTCTAACGCTCTCTCCTGGTTCCCACACCCCTGCCAATTTAGTTTAAAGCCCCCCCAATGGCACGAGCAAAACACCCTGCCAGGAACTCAGTCCTGGCTCTGTTCACATGCAGTCTGTCCAACTTGTACAGGTGCTATCTTCACCAGAGCCAATCCCAGTGTCCTAGGAATCTAAAGCCCTCCCTCCTGTACCATCTTTCCAGCCACACATTCATCTGTCTTATCTTCCTATTTCTGTACTTACTTACTTGTAGTAATCCAGAGATTACTACATTTGAAGTTCAGCTTGTTCATTTTTGACCTAATTTTCTACCCTCCATAAATTGAGTTCATCCAAAACTGCTGCCCGTGTCTTAACTCACGGCAAGTCCCAATCCTCTATCTCCCACGTACTTGCTGACCCATATTGGCTCCGAATCAAGAAATGTCTTTATTTTAAAGTTCTCATCCTTGTGTTCAGATCCCTGCATGCCCTCACCCTCCCTATCTCTGTGACCTCCTTGAACCCCACAAGCTTCTGTGATATCTGTGCCCCTCTAATTCTGGCTCCTTGTACATTCCCAATCAGAATCCCTCCACCATTGGTGACTGTGGTTTCATTGCCGAGGCCCCAAGCTCTGGAATTCCCTCCCTGAATCTCTCTGCCTCTACCTCACTTTCCTCCTTTAAGACTCTTCTTGAAACCTACCTCTTTGACCAAGCTTTTGGCCATCTGATCTAATGTCTCCTTATGTGGGTCAGTGTCATTTTTTTTACATAATTCTCCTGTGAGATGTTTATGTTGAACCGATGTATAAATGTAAGTTGTTGTTTAAGTCGTCCATACATAGAAAGAGACAAACCCCTGATATTTTTTTCTCTGTAACATTTTATTACGAAGCTACACAACTGATGTGAATAAAGTTTGTGATGGTAAAAATATGTTCACCCCCTCAGGGAACTAAACGGCATTGACACACACACACAGAGGAACACACACAGACAGATGCACCGAGAGTGACAGAGGCCTAAGGAGAGACAAACACCCAGAAAACAGGGATGACCCCAACCAGGCCAATTATTGTTCCATTTCAGACTGCAAATTTAATGAATGTTTGGGATGAATGGAAATAAGGAACACAGGGAATTTGGATGGTTTTTATTCCATTTAACTGATAACTAATTCTGCGATTGGTTATAATCAGGAATGATGCGAAGCGGAGTTGACAGGTTTCCAACCTGCGTGAGGAGAACCCACTGGATTTCAAATCCACCGTCTTAACCACTCGCCCACAACTACTCAGGAAGGATGATAGAATGGATACAGAGTGTTACAGAGAAAAAAGGTATTCGGTCCATCCAGTCTGTGCCCTTCCCCCACCCTTTCCTGGTCACCTGTAATTTACTGTCTCTCCTCATTCTCCCAACCAGAATGAAACACTGCACAGCTCAGCTGCCCATTGCCCACATGAAGAACTTTCTGGAACAACTGAGCAGAGCAAACCACCCAAAACTTTAGCAGTGGTGGGATTCAAACCCACAGCTCCAAAGGGACAAAATCCTAACTCCAGTACCACACACTGCTCAACCACATGACCACATTCACATCTGGAACATTCAAAATGGCAAATAAAATCATGAAAGATGTTTTGTGGTGAACTGTGTTATTTGGTAGAATGAGGGTGAAGTGTGGGATTGAGCTAGAGCCTAAGTCATCCACTTAAAGGACTTGAAGAGGGAGAATCTTGTCACAAATGTAGTGTGGTGATGTGGTAGATTTTGTAAAAACAAGCTAATATTTCTTTTAAATGGGTGCAAGGAACCTTAAAAATAGCTGCCAAAGGTCAGCTGACCTTTTACAACTGCAATATTTGCCAAGCTTCTAGGAAGCTTCAAGTAAATTGCAAAAGGACCTACCCAGATATGTGACATCTGAAATCCAAGGCGAATTTCCACAAGGGTAAACTCAATGACAGTGGTTTCCCTGAAGGTGTGAATAGCTCCTTCCCATCTCACCAAACCTCCCAGAGTGGGAGTCTTTCAAGTTCATAAACAGATTATCAGTTTTCTTTAATAACACTTGTTTTTTCTTTAAGTCTTTCGGTGACATTGTTACTAAATTTGGAATCCACTGTCCCTCTTTGCTCTTTCTTTGCAATGTAAACCAATTTCGATCTGTTTCCATTCTTGTTATTTCCAAAGGGTCTGGTCCATATTCAATAAAATGTTTGTTGAAAGCTTCCTGTTCTTTCTTCCTTCTAATGTCATGATGCGAGTCTAGTTCTTAACCTGTTACTTGTCTCTCCCATGTATCAGATGTTGTGATGTTTATATCATATTGCATAGACAACATTGTTGTTCACATGCGATTCTGTGGTTTAAAGGGGTGTTTTCCCTGTGTTGAATTTTTGTCTTGTTTTCAGGACTTTTAAGTGCTTGAATGTTATACAGTTTCTATTTCCACAGTTTGGTGTGCTTTGTGTGCTCACCTTGCTGCTAATGAAAAGATCCTTTAGGTTTTTATTCTGTCTAAAGACTGTTATTTTATTGGTTTAATGAGTCGATTTAATCTTGGAAGGTTGTCTAATTTTTTACAATAATTGTTTTTGATATGTTTAAGGAACCTTTCTGCGTATCCCCTGTGCCACAACGCAGTGAATAAGGTATTGACTACACTGTTAAATCTACCTGTTCTGTACAAATGCCATGGAATCGCATTAGTTGTGAATTCACTAATCCATGGAAGGTGTGTTTAGCATGGTGTCTTTTGGTATATAATAGGGTGCACGTGTCTGTTGGTTTGAAGAAAACCTTTGTTGCTAATGTGTTTTGTGTTATCTTCTTGTGTTAGTTTGAACTCTGATATCTAAGAAATTCATTTTATTTTTGTATTTATTGTTTCAATCTGGTTATGGACCAGTAACTTTTTGTTTAAAGTAGACAATATTTGAAATCTCAAGTACTAAGAGAATAAAATTACAAGCTTCCAGTTTTAAACAAGCAAATTAAACTTTATTATACAGAGTCAAAAAAGTAAAACAATTGGCAATATCTATCTTATACTCTAGCATTCAGAATTAACATGAGAAAAATATGAAGTAACAGGCAGCTGTGATCAAACATTGTGCACTGCACATTAAATGACAGACAGTCAAGACAGATCCCACAGATTTCTCAGCAACCCACCCAGATGTCAGTGTTCACTGTGAGTCACACAATCTCATGAAAACTCCATCTCCCCCACAAGGGTCTCCACTTTCAAGAATCTAGCCTCTGACATCCCTCATAGCTGCTCTGACTCGGACTGCCTCAATAACTGCACACCTCCCAATGGTTCAATCTCTTCTCCTGAGCCCGCGCTGCCTGTCCCACTCTGGACACGTGCTGGAACTCCCAGGGAATGCTGGGCCTCCTAGTCCTCAGTCTGCAGCCAGAAAATATCACAGAGAGACAGGTAAGTTCATGTTTCTTAACATTGTTGTGATTTTGATAGTCAGATAGTGATTGTTTGTACAGATTCCTCCAGTTCTGTCACTGTGTGGGACCAAACTCCTCACGTATCATCTAGAAATCTGTAATAACATAATGGTAGCTTGGAACATTCTTTGAAAACACTCTCTTCCCATTCCCCCACACATTTATATATTAGCATGGGGGGAGGGGGGAGTGTGCAAATTTTTTGCCAGTGGCTATATCTTTAATTTGAAGATTGTATTCTCCACCTGAATTCAAAGTTGTTTTTTGTTAGTCCCAGATATAATAATCAGCTTATGGCTTTGCCTGGTCTATGATATTGTGGAATTTATTCAAGATGTACTGAGATGAGGAGAAATTTCTTCACTCAGAGAGTGGTGAGCCTGTGGAATTCGCTGAGTTGAGTTGAGGCCAAAACATTGTATGTTTTCAAGCAGGAGTTAGATATAGCTCTTGGGATGAAAGGGATCAAAGGATATGGGGAAAAGCAGGAGCAGGCTATTGAGTTGGATGATCAGCCATGATCATAATGAATGGTGGAGCAGGCTCGAAGGGTCGAATGGCCTACTCCTGCTCCTAATTTCTCTGTTTTAGATGGCTAGAATCCCTCTGTTTCTATGTTGCTGCCCAAACTCTCAACATCCATTGTGAAGAGTAGGCTGTCGGGAGGGTACAGTGAGGGAGTTTACTGAATGGTAAGTATCCTTAATGTAATTGGGATAATATTGAGCTGGGGTGGGGGTATTCAAAATGAATCAATGTCTTCTGCCATTCTATTGGATTCTCTGTCACAGTCTGTAATAGAAATTTGGAGGATTTCTCATGATACCATCCAGGTGTCCAGCTGTTTAAGTATTTTGTAAAATGTCCTTGGTTGTGGCTGCTGTCCCTTTAGGTATTCCATCTGCTTTCGATTCATGTAGTTGGAATATTTAAGTTCTGTTAGTCTGTCCTTAACTTCTTTTTGTCTCTGTTGATACATGGACTGAGTTCACTTGGTGCAGTAATTTGTCTTGTTGAGTTGTCTGTTTGCTTCAATAAGGTTTTGTTGTCTGTCCATATCTATGTTACTGCCTTTGTCTGCTGGTTTTATGACAATATCTGTATTGAATTTTAATTCTCTGATCGCTTGTCTTTCTCTCCTCATGAGGTTTTGTTTATCCTTTACATCTGGGATTCTCTCGATTCCTGAGTTGCTTCGATGAAGTCAGATATTTCCGTGTTCATTTCATTCTCTGGAGAAATCCAATCTGATCTGTGCGATGAACTTGGCCTGTCTGAAATTGAGTCATCAGAAAAGTCGTCTTGTGTGATTTTTCTATGGAATTTCTCTCAGTTTGTTTGGATTTGTGCATTGTATTATTTCACACTGCTAAAAAATGTAGCCTCTGTTTCGGAACTTCTCTGGTATTATTGTGTGTTTAAATGATTTGGCAATGTGAAGAATTGTTTGATTCAGATTAAGACACTCCTTTTCTATGGCTTGGACACTATCTGGTTTAAATATTTCATCCACCCAGTGATTACAGAGTATTGATTGGTTTTGTGCGGTTAAGTTTCCAGAATCTGTTTCTCTGGCTTGTTCTGGGGTGTCTTGTCATTGTTAAAATCCTCTCTTTCTTGGGTAGGTCTCCAACCAGGTGTTGTGGTTGGTATTGGCATTTGCATTTCTCTGTCACCCTGTACCCGGAGTCTTGACCCACACAGGACCAGTTTGTTGTTAGTGTTTCTCTGTCACCCTGTACCCAGTTTCTTGACCCACACAGGACCAGTTTGTTGTTAGTGTTTCTCTGTCACCCTGTATCTGGAGTCGTGACCCACACAGGACCAGTTTGTTGTTTCTGTTTCTCTGTCACTCTGTACCTGGAGTCTTGACCCACACAGGACCAGTTTGTTGTTTGCATTTCTCTGTCACCCTGTACCCGGAGTCTTGACTCACACAGGACCAGTTTATTGTTTGTGTTTCTCTGTCATTCTGTACCCGGAGTCCTGACCCACACAGGACCAGTTTATTGTTTGTGTTTCTCTGTCATTCTGTACCCGGAGTCCTGACCCACACAGACCAGTTTGTTGTTGGTGTTGGGGTCTTCATGGCCTCGCACGGCTTATTTTTGCTTTTCCAGGGATCAAAACCATGAGACACAAACTCTTCACCAGTCCCATTGTGGTCTGTGAGAGGGGAAACTCACCAGTCCCTTGTTGGGGGTTTGCTGTTTGGGATCAATCACTGTTGGGTGACGTGTTATGTCCAATGACCTCATGGATCCCATTGAGACAGCCGGGGCGGTGTCATCAGAACCTTGTCCTTGTGGCTGGGGTGGATTTCCTGCAAGATGAGGGGTTCCATTGGTTTGGACGAAGCTCACGGCTGGTCCGACATGCATTTCCCACATTACACAGGGACTACACTTCAAAAAGACTTCACTGCCTGTAAAGCACTTTGGAACATCCTGAAGCTGTGAAAGGTGCTATATAAATGCACATCTTCCATTAACAAAGGAGAGAAGGACCAAGGCCAGAAAAGTCATTAACAGAACATCAATCAGTCTCCTCTGTTCTTAGAGAAATCATGGACTCGAGCACTGTGTATTTGACACTAAGCTGATTTATTTAACCTTTATCCAAAATATTAAACTCCAGCCCAGTTGCTGGGATTATTAACATCAGAAAAAACAAACCCCAACTGTCAGAATGAACATGGTTCAGTCCTGGATGTGATTAACAGCAGCAATAACAACAGAATCCAACCCCTGCAGTCACTTGTGAATACGCTGGTGTGTCTGCAGGGTGGATGAAAGACTGAATTCCTTCCCACACACGGAGCAGATGAACAGTCTCTCTCCTGTGTGAACTCGCTGCTGTTTCAGCCGGAGGGATGGGTGAATGAATCCCATCCCACACATGGAACACGTGAATGGCCTTTCCCCAGTGTGAACTTGCTGGTGTGTCCGCAGATCCACTTTGCTTTTATAGTTTTTCACACAGTCAGAACATCTAAAAGGTCTCTTTTCAGAGTGAACACGCTGATGTGAAGTGAACTGGGTTAGTTAAGTGAATCCCTTCCCACACTTGCAGCAGGTGAATGGTTTCTCCCCAGTGTGAATCCTCTGGTGTATTAATAGAAGCTTTCTGCTTTTAAAGCAATTTTCACAGTCAGAACATTTAGAAGGTCTCATGTCAGAGTGAACAAGTTGATGGGAAGTGAGGGTACTTAACTGAGTGAATCCCTTCCCACACTTGGAGCAGGTGAATGGCCTCTCTCCAGTGTGGACTCTCTGGTGTCACAGCAGGTTGGATCACTGAGTGAATCCCTTCCCACAGTCAAAGCAGGTGAAAGGCCTCTCCCAAGTGTGAATTCACTGGTGTATTAGCAGATTCTTTTTGCTTTTAAATCTCTTCTCACAGTCACAACATTTAAAAGGCCTCATGTCTGAATGAACAAGTTGGTGTGAAGTGAGGTTAGTTAGTCGAGCAAATCCCTTCCCACAATCGCAACAGATAAACGGTCTCTCCCCAGTGTGAATGCGTCCATGAGTTTCCAGCTCAGAGGGGGATCTGAATCTCTTCCCAGAATCCCCGCAGTTCCAGTTTCTCCATGG
The DNA here is from genome assembly GCA_026770705.1 of Isurus oxyrinchus. Taxonomy (NCBI): domain Eukaryota; kingdom Metazoa; phylum Chordata; class Chondrichthyes; order Lamniformes; family Lamnidae; genus Isurus; species Isurus oxyrinchus. The sequence goes on along the minus strand of JANJGN010000101.1, from coordinate 769,533 downwards.
TGTCGATGTTCCTGTGCCTCTCTAGGTTGGATAATCAGTTGAATTCTTGTCCACACACAGTACACATGCACAGTTTCTCCCTGCTGTGCATGGTGAAATCTTTGTTTCAGGTGGTGTAACAGGTTAAAGCTCCTTCTACAGTCAATTCACTGGAACACAATCACTGTATGTGTGTGTCTCGGTGCTTTTCCAGTCACACTGATGTTTCAAATCTTTACCCACAGACAGAACAGACAAAGATACCTCCTTTCACAGTCAATGTCCAATGATATTTAGGTCTTGATGAATTGAGTGACGGGGTCAGATCTTGATGTAATGTTTGGTTCGAATTTCCCGTCTGCAAATCATCTCCCTCTTCTCCCCTGTAAAAGGAGTTTACAAAAACCATCACTGTAAGTACAGGATATAAATTCAAAACACACAATTCAAGTTTCTTTGGGACATTCTTTCCCCAAACATGTGGTCCAATCAAACTAAAAGAAGCTCAAATCAGCAACAAAGTCTCAATAAAAGCAAAGGGAACCTTCCGAACTAAAGCAGAATGTTTTTTCCAGTGTCTATGAGACACTCTGTACCCTGAGGTGCCCACTGATGTGGGAGGTACCAAGTGTACCGATGGACACCGCATGTTCCCTCTCCAGGAACACCCAGGCACGGACAAGACCACGGAAGAGACATCGGCAGCCAGTGTGACCACCCCCATGTGTGTCACCCATCCTGGATCTGCAAATTCATGTTTTGACCTGGCCCATGAACAGTTTCAGGAGAAGATTCTCTGACTTACCACTCCCCCTCCACGCTGGTCAGACAAAGATTCAAAGAATGGGACAGCAGTGTCACCAAAGGTTGAGGATCATCCCCTTCAGGTATATACAGGGGCTGCAACCTCTCACTCTGAATATATACAAGGCCCGTGAACTCCTCTCCGCTTCAAACATCAGCTGCAGCCTGAAAGTGGGTAAAGCTGCTGAAAAACCTGTTGCCCAGAATTATGCACTTACTGGGCACTTGGACCCGGTTGGGAACAGGCACGCTGAAGCCCCGCCCACTGTGGCGTCATCAAGCCCTACGCCCATGCGCCCTGCTCCCCTCTGAAACAAGATGGCGGCCGTTAATCTGGGTCTAGTCTCGGTTAAAAGCCCCGGAGCTGCAAACCCAGGACCTGCAGGTCTGTGTTCGGGGTTTGAGGCCTTGACCAGGTGTTTAAAAATCTTCCCGACCAGCTGCCCGGCTCCATTGCTCCCGTCGCGTATCCACATCCTCGCCTGCTGCAGAGGAGCTTCTCTCCCCGTCGCCATCACTGACACTGTGCATGTTCCAAACGCTGTCCGGCACTGCGCTTGCGCACTGCTCGCTAGCGGTCTGGATAGGGCACATTCAGCATCGCGGGGAATGCTGGGAAAAGGCATCGCCATTGCCTGCCCAATGAGAAATGGCCATTTTGTGCTGCGATGTGGAGATTGGGGCAGTAAATTAAAATTTGGGGCACTCAATAAAATTAGCAATCAAATTATACAGTAACCTGAATGTATAGACCACCTATGCACCCAAAAGAAGGGAAGTGGGAATTGTCCATTTAAGTGCCATTGATACTTAATGAGGAGGACATTATTCTCTGTGTCTTTAATGAACATTGATATGTAAAGGGAGAAATGAATGACCTTTAAACACCTCGTCCACTTGGCACAGAACTGTCTGAAACTCATATTAGAAACCACTTGAAACAAAATAATGACAAATATTAAACTATGTACAAAATAATTAAAATATATATTTATATGGGGGGGGGGTGCGGTGGCATCGTGCCGATGTCACTAAACCAGTAATCCAGAAGGCCAGCTAATACTCTAGGGACTTGGGTTCAAGTCTCACCACAGCAGCTGGTTCAATTTAAATTCAGTTAATAAATCTGGAATTTAAAGCTAGCCTCAGTAATGGTGACAATGAAACCTTTGTCAGTTATCATTAAAAAAACATCTGGTTCACTCATGCCTTTTAGAGAAAGAAATCTGCCATCCTAACATGGTCTGGACTACATATGACTCCAGATCCACCGAAATGTGTTTGACTCTGAATGGCCCTCTGAAGTGGTGTGGCAAGCCAATTGCTTCAAAGGCAGTTGGGGATGGGCAGCAAATGCTGGCCTTGCCCAAATACTATGAAAGAAAATTTTTAACACCCCCGCCACTGAATGGCTACAATTTCCGAAGGAAGTGAAGACAGAAGGTCCAGAAAATATACAAGAAAACCATTCCCCTTCCAAGGAAATCAATCCCAACTTCACCTAACCTAATTGAAGTTCCTCATCTCTCGTGAATCTTCTCTGCACACTCTCTAATGCCTCACATTCTTCCTGTGGTGAGGTGCTCAGAATTGGACCCAATCCTGTGCCTGGTGCCAAGCCAGTGTTTTATTGAAGTTCATTCTAACTTCCTTGTTTTTATACTTAATTCCTCTATTCATAAAGCCCATGATTCTATGTGATTTATTCACTAATTTCTCAGCCGGCCCTGTTACCTTCAATGATTTGTGCAGATAATGCCCCAGGTTCAACTGCTCCTGCACCATTTTACACTTGTATCCTTTATTTTCTATTGTCTCTCCTCGTTCTTCCTCCCAAATTAAATCACTTCATGCCTCTTTGAATTAAATTTTATTTGCCACCTGTCTGCCCATTCCACCATCTTCTCTATGTCCTCTTGAAGTTTCTCACTATCCTCCTCACTGTGAACACAACTTGAAAATTTGGTTTCGTTTTCAAATTTTGAAATTTTGCCCTGCACACACAAGTCTAGGTCATTAACATATCATGAAATCAGTGGTCTTAACACTGACTCCTTGTGATCCCACTGCCTACTTTTCCTCATTCCGAAAAAACAATCAATCTCCATGCGTGTTGTTTCCTGCCGCTCAGCCAATGCTGCCTCTGCCCCATGGTCTTTAACTTTATTGACAAGCCTGTTACTTGGTACTCTATCAAATGCCTTTTAGAAATTCATGTGCACATCAATTGTGTTATCCTCATTAACATTCTCTGTTGCCTCATCAGTGAAACTCAAGCAATTTAGTTCAACACGATTTGTCCTGAACCAATCCGTGCTGGGTTTAATTAACGCACAATTGAACAAATAACTTAACTTTGTCCTGAATTGCTGCTTCCAAATGCTTTCCCACGTCGAGGTTAAACTGACTGATCTATCAGTGCTGGGGTGATCCTTCCATTTAAGATTAGTAAGGATTTAACATTAGTGAGGGGAAGTGTGAGGAAAAAGAGAAGTGATGAAATTGTAACTACATTTGAAGGCACTGATAAATAGCTCAATAATTAATCAGATTTCAAGACATAAAGTACTGATAAAAAATCTAAAGTATGAATAAATGAATTGAATTATTAATAAGTGTCAGAGTGCTTGGATTGGAGAAATGAACAGTATGAATGCTTAAAATGTGAAATGAAAACAGTGAAAACTGGAAACACTCAGCAGGTCTGGAAGAATCTCTGGAGAGAGAAACAGAATTGACATTTCAGGTCTGCGAGCCAGTGAAAACGGGGAGGTGGGAAGAACAGAAGGAAAAGTCTCTGAAAGGCTGCAGGGCGAGAGAGATTAGGTTTCATGATGCAAAGTCAAAGGGAGTGGTAATGGGACAAGTGAAAACACAAAAGATGTGTCGTTTTGAGGCGTGAATGGCACCATCACAACCGTCTGATTGCAAAGTAAAGAAAATAAGAAAAATGAGAAAGGAAAACAAGGACGCCAAGAAACAAAATGGGGGCAGAGATTATGATAGGAAATTGTTGAACTCAATTTTGACTCTCCAAGTCTGTAAAGTGCCTCCTTTTGATCTGGCAATGAAGTGTTACATTTCTACCCATGCGCTGTTCATATGAAAGGTCACAGAGTTGTCATGTTAACTCTGTTTCTCTGTCCACAGGTGCAAATCTGCTGAGGATTTCCAGCATTCTCAGTTTCATGAAGGGATTGTAGACTGTGAGAGTTTGTAAAGGTAGAGATTGTCCCAAATTAATTTGTCACATCCACAACAAATGCCTCTGCCTCATGAAACTCCTGTCTCATGACTTTACTTTATATTTGGGTCTGTGGGGAAAATGTTCAGTTTTATATTCACTGTTTTATATTTGGGTCCTGTGAGCATCAAAAGAAGCTTGAGGACAGTCACTGCATTTTTGGTCTAACCTTATACAAAATAAACTATCCTGGTGTGAGGACCAAACATGATCAGATTAGCTGCAGTCAGTGAAGGCGAGTTTGAAGCTAAATCCTGCAATACTGTCAATTTAAACTAAAAGCAGAAAACTGCTGATGGTTAAAGGGGCCGGGATGGTGGTGGGGGGATGTGTCTGCAGGAAATCTGACACGCACTGCACAGGGTGAGCAGGGGAAAGGGAAGGAATTACTTGGTTAAACAGGGTGCCAGGGACAATAGCAAAAGGTGGAATTAACTGGGAATGGAGCAACGGAATAGACACATCAGAGAACAATAGAATGGTTGTAGCTCAAAAGGGGTGGGGAGGGTTGTGCTGGTGTTGCTTGGTTGGTCGTGTCTGCGTTAGCCCCTGAAGGAACAATTTACCTAATTTCACGTCCTTGCCTTTGTCCCCATAGCCCTGTAATTAAACAAGTCTTAAACAAAACTTGTATGAATCAAGATGTTTACGCAAAGGGGGAGCAGAAACGAAGAAAAACAACTGGTTCATATGATGAATGGGGGTGGGGAGAGGTGTAGGATAATGTACCTGTGCAGGTCAGTGAGGACCCCCAAAGTCCATCAGCTTCCTGCATACAGTGTTTAGAGGGCCTTGGGGGAGAGGAGGAAGAATCCTCCTCCCCCACTCTCCTGGTGACACAAACGACTCACCTTGGACTGTCCCACACCTGGGCCGGGCGGGGTCAAAGTGCAGGAAGCTGCAAGCTGACAGGTTGTGCTGTGAACTGGGCGGGGTTGGGGAGTTTGAGTGACAGGCCTGGGGCTATATCAGAGCAGCACAGTCACTGCTCCTCTTTTCCTCGTGGATGTTTCACTGGAGTCATGTTGGTGAGTGTTTCTAAACTCTGCCTCACTATCCCGGGAATGGAGGTGGATTGGAGGTTGCTGTGAGTGTTGGGTTATATTGTTTCTCCTCATTCTTCCCGCTTCTCCCACTCCCAGTTCCAGGCTGCAGGTTCCGGTGACTTTGGATGCTGGGCGGTTGTTAGTCTCGGCAACAAAAGCAGAAAATGCTGGAAAAACTCAGCAAGTCTAGCAGCATCTGTGGAGAGAAAGACAGAGTTAACGTTTCGTGTCCGTATGACTCTTCTTCAGAGCTGGACTTTATTTTGTTAGTTTCGGCATTGCTGTGGGTGCGCAAGTGCAGAAACGCGGCTTAATTCTTCTGTAATAATGGCGGATCATCCTACCCAGAATGCACCTCGGGATCGAATACAGTCTATCTCCATCAGCAGAGAACCAACCCTCCATTTCTCTCTTTTGAATTTAATTTTCCATTTCTTCGTGTAGTCTGCAAGTCCGTTTAGGTTTTCCTGTAATTTGCTGCAGTTCTTCACCTCCTTACCTCTCACTGCGCCATTGTTGCCACCTGCAGATTGCAACAACTGACCTTCCATAAGAAAATAAACAACTTTTAGATAGAGCGGTTTCTGGGCCCATAGCATTGTGGGAAGTTTGGCCGCCATTACTCATCGGCTGCTGCTGAGCGTTTTCGTGCAGTCTGAAGGCAGATCAGTGACCTGAGCCCCTAGCTCTGTTTCTTAATCGGCTTATGCTGCCTGACAAGCTGAATATTTGAAGTCTTTTATATTTTCATTTCAGATCCAACATTGTAGAGTTTTGCTTTCGTTTCATTGTATTACAGGACTGAGTTTAGAAACACAAGCAGACCAATTTGGATAAAAGCAAAATATTGGGGATGCTGGAAGTCTGAAATCAAAACAGAAAATGCTGGAAAAAAAAAACTCACCTGGTCTGACAGCAGCTGTGGAGAGAGAAACAACCGAAGTTTTTTGTTAACTCCATTCTTGGGATTTGGGCGTCACTAACAAGACCAGCAGATATTGTCAATCCCCAGTTGTTTGTTGGTCAGGTGTTGGTGGCCCTTCTTCTTGAACCACTGCAGTCACTGTGGTGAAGGTGCTCTCACAATGCTGTTTGGTAAGGAGTTACAGGATTTCCACTTAGCGATGATATATGTCCAAACCTTCCAATGTATTTCACAGGAATATTATGTTGCAATATTTATCACTAAGGTACATAAGCAGACATCAGGGCAGATGATCAGAGGCTTGGTCAAGGAAATAGGTTATAAGGAGAGTCTTAAAGGATGAGAGGGAGGCAGAGAGGTCTAAGGAGGACATTCCAGAGCTTATGGCCTGGGCAGCTGAAGGTTTGGTCACCAATGGTGGATCAATTAAAATCAGAGATCCTCAGAAGGCCTGAATTAAATGACTCCAGATATCTGGGAGGGATGTAGATTGGAGGATATTATACAGAAAGTGAGGGTGAGGTCACCGAAGGATTTGAGAACAAGGATGAGAATTTGAATATTGCGGGGCTGCCTAATGAGAAGCCGATGTAGCTCAGTGAGCACAGGGGTGTTAAATGAACGAGTCTTAGTGCGAGTCAGGACAAGGGAAGCAGAGTTTTAAATGACCCCCATCTTTATGTAAAACAAAAACAGAATTACCTGGAAAAACTCAGCAGGTCTGGCAGCATCGGCGGAGAAGAAAAGAGTTGACGTTTCGAGTCCTCATGACCCTTCGACAGAACTTGATTTCGAGTCCAAGAAAGAGTTGAAATATAAGCTGGTTTAAGGTGTGTGTGTGGGGGGCGGAGAGATAGAGAGAGAGAGAGGTGCTTGTGTGGACAAACAAGCAGTGATAGAAGCAGATCATCGAAAGATGTCAGTGACAATGGTACAAAAGAACACATAGGTGTTAAAGTTAAAGTTGGTGATATTATCTAAACGAATGTGCTAATTAAGAATGGATGGTAGGGCACTCAAGGTACAGCTCTAGTGGGGCTGGGGGGAGCATAAAAGATTTTAAAATATTTAAAAATAATGGAAATAGGTGGGAAAAGAAAAATCTATATAATTTATAGGGAAAAAAAAAGAGGGAAAAAGGGGCAAACAGAAAGGGGGTGGGGATGGGGGAGGGAGCTCACGACCTAAGGTTGTTGAATTCAATATTCAGACCGGAAGGCTGTAAGGTGCCTAGTTGGAAGATGAGGTGTTGTTCCTCCAGTTTGCGTTGGGCTTCACTGGAACAATGCAGCAAGCCAAGGACAGACATGTGGGCAAGAGAGCAGGGTGGAGTGTTAAAATGGCAAGCGACAGGGAGGTTTGGGTCATTCTTGCGGACAGACCGCAGGTGTTCTGCAAAGCGGTCGCCCAGTTTACGTTTGGTCTCTCCAATGTAGAGGAGACCACATTGGGAGCAACGAATGCAAGTAGACTAAATTGGGGGAAATGCAAGTGAAATGCTGCTTCACTTGAAAGGAATGTTTGGGCCCTTGGACGGTGAGGAGAGAGGAAGTGAAGGGGCAGGTGTTACATCTTTTGCGTGGGCATGGGGTGGTGCCATAGGAGGGGGTTGAGGAGTAGGGGGTGATGGAGGAGTGGACCAGGGTGTCCCGGAGGAGCGATCCCTATGGAATGCCGATAAGGGGGGTGAAGGGAAGATGTGTTTGGTGGTGGCATCATGCTGGAGTTGGCGGAAATGGCGGAGGATGATCCTTTGAAAGCAGAGGCTGGTGGGGTGATAAGTGAGGACAAGGGGGACCCTATCATGTTTCTGGGAGGGAGGAGAAGGCGTGAGGGCGGATGCGCGGGAGATGGGCCGGACACGGTTGAGGGCCCTGTCAACGACCATAGGTGGAAAACCTCGGTTAAGGAAGAAGGAGGACATGTCAGAGGAACCGTTTTTGAAGGTAGCATCATCGGAACAGATGCGACGAAGGCGAAGGAACTGGGAGAATGGGATGGAGTCCTTACAGGAAGCGGGGTGTGAGGAGCTGTAGTCGAGGTAGCTGTGGGAGTCGTTGGGTTTGTAATGGATATTGGTGGACAGTCTATCACCAGAGATTGAGACAGAGAGGTCAAGGAAGGGAAGGGAAGTGTCAGAGATGGACCACGTGAAAATGATGGAGGGGTGGAGATTGGAAGCAAAATTAATAAATTTTTCCAAGTCCCGACGAGAGCATGAAGCGGCACCGAAGTAATCATCGATGTACCGGAGAAAAAGTTGTGGAAAGGGGCCGGAGTAGGACTGCAACAAGGAATGTTCCACATACCCCATAAAGAGAGAGGCATAGCTGGGGCCCATGCGGGTACCCATAGCCACACCTTTTATTTGGAGAAAGTGAGAGGAGTTGAAGGAGAAATTGTTCAACGTGAGAACAAGTTCAGCCAGACGGAGGAGAGTAGTGGTGGATGGGGATTGTTCGGGCCTCTGTTCGAGGAAGAAGCTAAGGGCCCTCAGACCATCCTGGTGGGGGATGGAGGTGTAGAGGGATTGGACGTCCATGGTGAAGAAGAAGCGGTTGGAGCCAGGGAACTGGAAATTGTTGATGTGACGTAAGGTGTCAGAGGAATCACGGATGTAGGTGGGAAGGGACTGGACAAGGGGAGAGAGAAGGGAGTCAAGATAACGAGAAATGAGTTCTGTGGGGCAGGAGCAAGCTGAGACGATCGGTCTACCGGGGCAGTTCTGTTTGTGGAGTTTGGGTAGGAGATAGAAGCGGGCCGTCTGAGGTTGGGCGACTATCAGGTTGGAAGCTGTGGGAGGGAGATCCCCAGAGGAGATGAGGTCAGTGACAGTCCTGGAAACAATGGCTTGATGTTCAGTGGTGGGGTCATGGTCCAGGGAGAGGTAGGAGGAAGTGTCTGCGAGTTGACGCTCAGCCTCCGCGAAGTAGAGGTCAGTGCACCAGACAACAACAGCACCACCCTTGTCAGCGGGTTTGATGACAATGTCAGGGTTGGACCTGAGAGAATGGAGTGCAGTAAGTTCATAGAGAGACAGGTTAGAATGGGTGAGAGGAGCAGAGAAATTGAGACGACTAATGTCGCGCCGACAGTTCTCAATGAAAAGATCAAGAGAAGGTAAGAATCCAGAGGGAGGGGTCCAGGTGGAGGGAGAATATTGGAGATGGGTAAAAGGATCCGTTGAACTGGGAGAGGACTCCTGCCCAAAGAAGTGAGCCCGGAGACGAAGACGGCGAAAGAAGAGTTCAGTATCATGCCGAGCCCGAAACTCATTGAGGTGAGGGCGTAAGGGTATGAAACTAAGTCCTTTGCTGAGCACTGAACGTTCAGCATCGGAGAGGGGAAGGTCAGGGGGTATAGTGAATACACGGCTGGGGCTGGGATTGGAAGATGGGGTGGGGACGGAGGGACAGGCTGGGGTGGAGGGTCCTAGATGGGTGTTGGTGTCGATGAGTTGTTGGAGCTTGCGTTCTTTAGCAGTTGAGAGAAAGAGAAAAAGTTTCTTGTTGAGGCGTCGGATGAGCCGAAGGATAAAATGAAACTGGGGGCACGCGCAGCTTTGAAAAAGGGTATGGCGGTGCTGCTGGAGGGAGAGGTCGAGTGTGTTCATATGGCAGCACATGGCACTGAGTGTGGATTTCAGAATGTGACGGGAACAGCAGTCTGAGAAACGTTTTATGTCCCGGAGATACCTGTAATCCTGGGTGGGTTCAAAAGATGAGGGGTGGAATTTCAGTTGAAATCCACGTGGGGTAAGTCGGAGACGGAGACAGTCACTGAGAAAGGAGATATGGCTGTGAAAGCGGGTTTTAGTAAACACCTTGTCAAACACCAGGAGGGAAATGGAAAGCAAAGAAGGTGAACAAGGCAACAGAGAGATACGGAAATCTTGTCGCAGAGTGGAACAGAACTTCTTCAAGGAGGTAGGCATTTCTTGAAGAGCAGTGGCAGTCAATTAAACACAGAGATAAAAACAAAGAAAACTGCGGATGCTGGAAATCCAAAACAAAAACAGAATTACCTGGAAAAACTCAGCAGGTCTGGCAGCATCGGCGGAGAAGAAAAGAGTTGACGTTTCGAGTCCTCATGACCCTTTGACAGAACTTGATTTCGAGTCCAAGAAAGAGTTGAAATATAAGCTGGTTTAAGGTGTGTGTGTGGGGGGGAGCGGAGAGATAGAGAGAGAGAGAGGTGCTTGTGTAGACAAACAAGCAGTGATAGAAGCAGATCATCAAAAGATGTCAGCGACAATGGTACAAAAGAACACATAGGTGTTAAAGTTAAAGTTGGTGATATTATCTAAACGAATGTGCTAATTAAGAATGGATGGTAGGGCACTCAAGGTATAGCTCTAGTGGGGGTGGGGGGAGCATAAAAGATTTTAAAATATTTAAAAATAATGGAAATAGGTGGGAAAAGAAAAATCTATATAATTTATAGGGAAAAAAAAGAAAAAAGGGGAAACAGAAAGGGGGTGGGGATGGGGGAGGGAGCTCACGACCTAAAGTTATTGAATTTAATATTCAGACCGGAAGGTTGTAAGGTGCCTAGTTGGAAGATGAGGTGCTGTTCCTCCAGTTTGCGTTGGGCTTCACTGGAACAATGCAGTAAGCAAAGGACAGACATGTGGGCAAGAGAGCAGGGTGGAGTGTTAAAATGGCAAGCGACAGGGATGTTTGGGTCATTCTTGCGGACAGACCGCAGGTGTTCTGCAAAGCGGTCGCCCAGTTTACGTTTGGTCTCTCCAATGCAGAGGAACGAATGCAGTAGACTAAGTTGGGGGAAATGCAAGTGAAATGCTGCTTCACTTGAAAGGAGTGTTTGGGCCCTTGGACGGTGAGGAGAGAGGAAGTGAAGGGGCAGGTGTTACATCTTTTGCGTGGGCATGGGGTGGTGCCATAGGAGGGGGTTGAGGAGTAGGGGGTGATGGAGGAGTGGACCAGGGTGTCCCAGAGGGAGTGATCCCTACGGAATGCCGATAAGGGGGGGTGAAGGGAAGATGTGTTTGGTGGTGGCATCATGCTGGAGTTGGCGGAAATGGCGGAGGATGATCCTTTGAATGCGGAGGCTGGTGGGGTGATAAGTGAGGACAAGGGGGACCCTATCATGTTTCTGGGAGGGAGGAGAAGGCGTGAGGGCTGATGCATGGGAGATGGGCCGGACACGGTTGAGGGCCCTGTCAACGACCGTGAGTGGAAAACCTCGGTTAAGGAAGAAGGAGGACATGTCAGAGGAACCGTTTTTGAAGGTAGCATCATCGGAACAGATGCGACGAAGGCGAAGGAACTGGGAGAATGGGATGGAGTCCCATCTTTATGTAGGTAGCTAGTAATAGTCCAGTTTAGCGGGAACAAATGAAAAGATGAGTTTCAGCAGCAGATGAGCTGAGGCAGGTGTGAAGTTTGGCAAAGTTACTGAGGTGGAAATAGGCGGTCTTGGTGATATGTAGTTAGAGGCTCAGCTTGAGGTGAAATATGACACCAAGATTGTGAATATTCTGGTTCAGCCTTAAAGTTGTCAGTGAGATGGATGGCATTGATGGTTAGGGAGTGGAGATTGTAGCTGAGACCGAAGACAATGGCTTCAGTCTTCCCAATATTTAAAGGGAGGAAATTTCTGTTCATCCAGTACTGGATGTCGAGTCAGGATGGTGTGTGACTTTGAGGGGATTATGTTCATAGACATCTGCTACTCTGGTCCTTCTAGCTGGTAGATATTGCGGGTTTGGGAGATTCTGCCAAAGCTCTGGTAGAGTTGCAGATGTGTAACATCCCGCTCCTTCACGCCCTGGCTCTCCCATCTCCCTCTCTTTCCTCCCCTAGATTTTGGAGTTTTGTATAGGCCATGTCCAGTCGGTGGATTCCCTTTCCTAATAGGCATTAATGAATCCATCGTGTCTGAAAGCTTTCATTGTCACTTTTTCCTCGCACCAGTCCCAAAACTTACCGGATTCATTCAACTCAATTTTGTAACCAGCCTTCGTGTTTTTGTGGGTTCTCTCTCACTCCTTTTTGCCTGTTTTAAACTACTTTCACAGGGCTTGCAGTCCAGAATCTCAAACCCAACATCACATCAGGATCTGACAGTGTCGCCCAATTTATCGTAACCCAAATATCATCGAATTTTGAACATGGAAGTTAAAAGCATTGTTCACAGTGGGAGAAACCGTATTCATGCTTTGTGTGTGGACAAGGCTTCAGTCGAACAAATGATCCGTCGAACCACAGCCACAGTCATACTGGAGAGAATCCATGGAAATGTGGGAACTGTGGGAAGGGTTTCAATTACCCCAGGTGGAAATTCATCGGCGCACTTACACTGGAGAGAGGCCTTTCACATGTTCTGAGTGTGGGAAGGGATTCACTCAGTCATCCCATCTGCAGACACACTAGCGAGTTCACACTGGGGAGAGGCCATTTACCTGCACTGTGTATAAATAGGGATTTGCTGATTCATCCAACCTACTGAAACACCAGTGAGTTCACAGTCAGGGGTGGCTGTTCACCTGCTTTGAGTGTGGGAAAGGATTCATTCGGTCAGCCCACCCGCTGAGTCACCAGCGAGCTCACAAGTAACTGCTTGGGTTGGATTTAGTTCTTAATGATATTGTTGTCTGAAGCATATTCATTGGAGTGTATTTCTGCTGATGTTAATAAACTCCAGCCCAGTTATAAATTCTGGATAAAATTCAAATAAATCAACTTTGCATTAAACACAGTGTGTTGAGTCTTTTTAATATCTTTAACACAAGTTTGTTTCTTTTGAAGGGCTCTCCCTCTCACTTGTCTCCTCCATCCTCACCTCCAGCAACAATGTGAGGATCTCATGGAGCTTCTTTGTTTCTAAGATTGAGACAATCTTATCAGCTGCCTTTGCTGCTTCCCTCCCTTCCACTGGCCCAACGGGACAAACTATGTCTGAAGATCCCACTTGCCCAAGCCCTGAACACACATTTTTCATGAGATTCTCTCCCGTCTCCCCTCATGCCCTCTCAGTGCTCTCTCTGTGCACCACCAGCTCCATCAACCCAATTCCCACTAAACTATTGACCACACAACTTCCCCATGCCTATGACATTCACAACCGTTCTCTCTTTTTCAAGTACTGTCCCGTTCTCCTTTAAATCTTCCATCATTACCACTGTCCTTAAAATAGCAAAGTCTTCACTTCTCCATCTTTGCATGCTGTGGCCCCATTCCCTGTCTCAAGTTCCTTTGAAAAATACTTAAATGTTTTATGATCTCCCAAATCTGTGTCCATCTTTCTCTGAACTCCAGGTTTGAATCTCTCCAATCAGGTTTCTGCCCTGCCATAATTCCAGAACAGTTATTTTGAAAGTTATATGACTGTGACAAAGGTAAACTTTCCATTCTGGTCTTTCTCGACCTGTCTGAGGTGGGCCCCTCTCTCACTGGCCTTGGTTTCCATCTATTGTTCTGAACGATGACAGCATTAACCTTCTCCCTAACCTGTCCAAACCCTTCTGCTGGTTCATTTATTGAAACTAGGGAACTTTCTTGTTCTAATGGTGTTATTTCCTGTCTGCTCATTTATGCCCTGAAGTCAGTCCTTGAATTGTGTTTATTGTTTCATCATGTTCGCACATTTCAGTAACAAATGTTGAAATGTCTGCTCCACACCCACAGGGTTTCATCTGTTTAAAGTCACAAACAGAAAGGTCCAGTTTTCTCCTGGAGCTTGAGAGAAATTAGCTTTCAGAATGATGCAGAGTTTCAGCCAATGAGGGAGATCCGGCCCCGCCCCTCATTCACTCCGATTGGTTGGAGGACCGCCTCTCCAACTCGAGGCTCCTGCCCTATTCCCTCTTCCTCTTAGCCCGCAGCTGCCATCAATCAGCCGGGCATTGTGAGCTGTCAAGTGTGAGGTCAGTGTCGGGGGCGGGGTTTCCAAATCTGAGTGCGGCCCCAGAGCTGAATCTGAACCAATCAACATTCTCCACTGTCACTATCCGCCGCTTCCGGCTTCTCTCCGGCACCAACCTCAAGCAAAGAGAGAAGACTTCGAGCATGCGCCATCCACCCGGACAACCCGCGGCAGATAGAGCGGTTTCTGAAGCGCAGTGGATTATGGGTAATCTGGCCGCCATTAAATACAGCGTCTCAGTTAATCTTTGTCTGAACCTGGGGAATTGAGGGTGGGGTTCCTCTTAACATAGGGGCTGAAGAATAATAAATACCACGTTCGAGTTCCAAAGCTTCAGACTAGGGTTGATATGGGGCAAAAAGGGAATTTACACAAAGGGGCAGACATTTGGCTGAGATATTAAATGAATACTTTGCACCTGTCTTTAGCAAGGAAGAAGATGCTACCCAGACCATGGTAAAACTCCGAAGTAATTCGGACACTAGATGGGTTTAAAATCGGGAAAGAGGATGTATTGAATTTGTTATCTGTACTTAAAGTTGTTAAGTCACCAGGACCAGATGAGATACATCCCAGGATACTGCAAGATGTAAATTGAAATTGCGGAGGCACTGGACATAATTTTTCAATCCTCCGTAGACTCAGGGGTAGTTCCCGAGGACTAAAGATTGCAAACTTTACACTCTTGATCAAAAAGGGCTTAAAGATATCCCCACTACAGACCAATAAGGTTAACTTCTAGAAACAATAATTCTGGACAAAGTTAATCATCTCATGGACAAATGCAGATTGATTATGGAAAGCCAGCATGGACTTCTTAAAGGAAAATCATGCTTAACTACTTTGATTGAGTTTCTTGAAGAGGTAACAGAGAAGATTCATGTGGGCAATGCTGACATGATGGTGTACATGGACTTCCAAAAGGCATTTGTTGAAGTACTGCACACAAGATTTGTGAGAATAGTTAAAGCTCAGGTTACAAAAGGGACAGGAGCAACATGGATATGGAATTGGCTGCATAACAGGAAACAGAGAGTAGCAGTTAATGGATATTTTTTGCACCGGCGGAAGGTTTGTAATGGAGTTCCACAGGGGTCTGTTATGGGACCATTGCTTTTCCTGACATACATTAATAACCTAGACCTTAGTGTAAAAACAACATTTCAAAATCTGTGGATAATACAAATCTCAGAAGCAACACAAACTGTGAGGAGGATATTGTAGAACTTCAAAAGTTCATAGACAAGTTAGTCGAATGGGCGGAGAGGAGGCAGCTGAAGTTCAATCCCGCGAAATGTGAGACAATAAGTTTTGGCAGGAAGAAACAGTATATATTAGTAGGTACAACTGTAAAGGGGGTGCAGAAGCTGAGGGACCTGGGTGTATATGTGCTTAAGTCATTGTGGCAGGGCAGATTGAGAGAATGGTTAATAAATGATACAGTATCCTGGATTTTATGAACAGGGGCACAGAGTACAAGAGCAAGGAGGTTATGCTGAGCTTGTATAATGCACTAGTTAGACCTCAGCTGGATTATTGCTTACAGTTCTTGGCATTGAACTTTAGGAAGGATGTGAAGGCATGGGAGAGAGTATAGAAGAGGTTTACATGAATGGTTCCAGGGTTGAGAAACTTGAGTTATGAAGATAGATTGGAAAGGTTAGCATGGTGGCATGAGAGAAAAGATGCTCAGAGGAGATTTGATGGAGGCATTCAGAATCATGAGGCGTCTGGACAGAGTCTATAGGAAGAAACTGTTCTGACTCGTGAAAGGATGAAGAACAAGAGGGCACAGATTTAAAGAAGTTATTCAAAGAAGCAAAAGCGTTATGTGGAGAAACTTCTTATGCAGCATTGCAATTAAATTTTGGAACGCACAGGTTGAGAGTGTGGCAGAGGCAGGTTCAACTGAAGTGTTCAGGAAGGAATTAGACTGTTATCAGAAACGGGAGGATGTAAAGGGTAAGGTGGGAGAATGGGACTCGGTGAGATGCTCTTTGGGAGAGCCAGTGCAAACATGATGGACCAAATGGCCTCCTTCTGCGTCATACCAATTGTGTGATGTGGTAAAAATTGTTGGTTAATCCTGACAGTCACTCTCTATCTCTATGTCTGTAAGAGACCAATAGACCATTGTTCTCCCAGTTTACAGTCTAATAAGAAGTTCCAAATGTTTGTAGCATTGTGATCTTGTTGTGTGGTCAATAACATAGTCAGTCTTCTCTATCAATCTTGTGCAGAAGGGCTGATATCGGTAGAATAACTTGGGCCTGCAAGATACAGTCTGTGTGGGAGTGATTAGAATACGATTGTGTCATAGTTCGGTGAGACCTGATCGCTTACTGAGCGAGTGAGCCTGTATAAATGTAACTCAGGTAAACACAGCTAGTCACAGTCCAGTGAGTTCTGATCACTGACTGAGTGTGTGAGTCTGTATAACTTAGTGATTTTCTGCTAACATAGAGATTGCAAAATAAGAATGATTAATATCCAACTCCTACCATCTGCATCCTGCAAGAATGGAGCTGTTGGCCAATGTTCAGTATTTAATCTGTTTCAGTAAAGTCTGTCATACACTAACACAACATTGTTCTGCGGTGCTCTATTTTTTAACATGAATTAGCAAACATTTTTTACTTCTATGAGTTTGGGTTGAGAACTGGAATGTCTTCACTCTTCTCTGTTGATCTTATCCAGAAGGGCTATTCTGGAAAGAAGGGCTTGGTCCGTAAGATATGGTCACTGTGAGAGTGAAAATGGAACATTTTATATCAAAGTTCAGTAACATCTGATCACTTACCAGGTGAGTCAGTCTGTGAAAATGTAACTCAGGTAATCCCAGCTCCTGTAGGTGATTCTCTGGTTACAATAAGAAAGGAATCAGGAACTTGCAGTCCCACCCAGCAGGGCACCAGTGGAGAGGCATTGGAGGAGGATGGTTTGGTCAATGGTGTCAAAGACTGCGGACAGATCGAGAAGGACTGTGAGGGAGAGTTTATCTTTGTCACATTCACATCAGATGTAATCTGAGACTTTGAGAAGAACTGTTTCGATACTGTGACAGGGGCAGGAATCTTATTGCATGGATTGAAACATGGAGTACCAAGAATGATGGGCATGGATTTGGAAGGTGACAAGGGTTTGGGAGACGGAAGGATGGAAAGAAATGGAAAGGTGGTTTGCAAGAACATTGGGGTCAAGGGTTGGTTTTATTGAGGAGAGAGCGATGATAGCAGATTTGAAGGAGACGAGAGCCCTTCAAAGGAATTGACGTGTGTTTGAGATATTAACGAGACTCAACACAGTGTGTTTAACACAAAACTGTTAATTTAATTTTTATTCAGAATGAGAACCACGATGACAGGGCTGGAGTTTATTAACATCTGCAGAAACAGGCCTGAATGATCATGGCCCAGTCTGGATGTGATTAACAGCAAAATCCAATCACTGCAGTTATTTGTGAACTCGCTGGTGTTTCAGCAGGTTAGCAGACTGAGTAAATGCCTTCCCACACTTGCAGCAGGTGAATGGCCTCTCCCCAGTGTGAACTCGCTGGTGCGTCAGCAGGTGAGATGACTGAGTGAATCCCTTCCCACATGTGGGGCAGGTGAAGTGCCTCTCCCCTGTGTGAGTGCACTTGTGTGTCTGCAGGTGGGATGATTGAGTGAATCCCTTCCCACACTCAGAGCAGGTGAACGGCCTCTCCCCAGTGTGAGTTCGCTGGTGTAAAATGAGTTGAGATGATCGCCTGAACCCAGCCCCGCAGTGCGAGCACCTGAATGGTCTCTCATCAGTATGAACAAGTTGATGGGACATCAGTTCCCCGGAACTTTTAAAACACTTCCCACAGTCTGGGCATTTAAACGGTCTCTCATCAGTGTGAATTCGTTGATGTGTTTGTAGGTGGGATGACTGAGTAAATCTCTTCCCACACTCAGAGCAGGTGAACAACTTCTCCCCAGTGTGAACCTGCTGGTGTCTCACCAGGTTGTTCGAATGGGCGAATCCTTTCCCACACCCGGAGCAGCTGAATGGCCTCCCCTCAGTGTGAGTTTGTTCATGTCTCAGCAGGCTGGATAACTGAGTGAATCCCTTCCCACACTCTGTACAGGTGAAAGGTCTCTCCCCAGTGTGAGTGTGCTGGTGTATGGTGAGTTCAGATAAACACCTGAACCCAGTCCTACAGTGAGAACACCTGAACGGTCTCTCGTCAGTGTGAACACGCTGGTGTGCCAGCAGGTTGGATGAGTCAGTGAATCCTCTCCCACACTCGGAGCAGACGAACGGCTTTTCCCCAGAGTGAACCCGTTGGTGTATCACCAGGCTGGATGACTGAGTGAATCCTTTCCCACACTTGGAGCAAGTGAACGGTCTCTCATTCGTGTGAACTCTCTGGTGCCTCAGCAGATTGGATGAATTAATGAATCCCTTCCCACACTCAGGGCAGGTGAACGGTCTCTCCCCAGTGTGAACTCGTTGGTGTGTAAGCAGGTTGGATGAATTAACAAATTTCTTCCCATAATCTGAGCAGGTGAACAGCCTCTTCCTGGTGTGACTGTCCTGCTGAGTTTCCAGCTGAACTGTATCAGAGAATCCCTTCCTAAAATCTGCACATTTCCATGGCCTCTCCCCATTTTGACTGCATTTATGTTTTGATGGGTCTGATGATCGGCTGAAGCCTCGTCCACACACAGAACATGTGTATGGTTTCTCCCCACTGTGAACGGTGCTTTTTTCCGTCCATGTCTATAAACCGATGATATTCACAACTCGATAAATTGGGCGACTCTATCAGATCCTGTTGTGATGTTTGGTTTGAATTTTCTGACTGCAAATCCTCCCCTTCTAATCCCCTGTGAAATTGATTTAAAACAGGAAAAAGGGAGTGAGAAAGAACCCACAGAAACACAAAGGCAGGATGACGTCTCCTCAGGGGCTCAGGTTTCTGCCCTGGGTCTTCGTAGGACTGAAAAGACCCCCAGAACTTTGGACATAGGGGGCAGGACGTGCCACGAGGTAGCAGAATTCGGGAAGCAGGATTTGCTTCCTTTTCTTTCTTTCTCTGTCGCCGCTCTGCCTCATCAATAAGACATTGGAACTCAAAGGGTATTGTAACTTGATGGACAAATTGTCTCCATTCTGAACAAGCTCCTCCCAGTCATTCAAAACATTGCCCCTTACAAATATGGCGGCCCCTCATGCGCCCTGCAGCGCATTGCCCCCAATAAACATGGCAGCCGTTAACTGGGCCCGATTTATGGGTTTTGTGGTCCCCTCTCCATGCAAGTGGGTGACCGCAAAGTTCAATTTTGGGGTTTTCTGATTGCACAACAAGTTTACCAATCCGCTTCACCCACCCGCCCAATCAATCGCTCCCTCCGCACAACCATTCTCTTCCTTACCGATTACAGGTCCGAGAAGCATCTCTCCATCGCCATTACTCACAGTGCGCATGCTTCACTCCCAGCCCAGTCCCGCCCCTCATTCGCTCCGATTGGTTGGAGGACCAATCGCAACCGCTCGGTCCTCCGTTTCCGCCCCCTCTTCTTATTGGTCTGGACCTGCCGTCAATCAGCCGGGCTGATTGTGACGGTTCCAAATGGTGAGAGCGGCCACAGACTCAGCCTGACTTGCTGATTCTTTGCAGCATTTTCTGTTTGGGAATGAGAGCTGGAGATGGATTTAAAAAGGGAGGCAGAGAGCAAACGGAATTATAGACCAGGCAGACTGACGTCGGTAGTGGGGAAAATTCCAGAGTCCATTATAAAAGATTTAATAGCTGAGCACCTGGAAAACAGTGGCAGAATCAGACAAAGTCAGCATGGATTTCTGAAAGGGAAATCATGCTTGACAAATCGACTGGAATTTTTCGAGGATGTAACGAGTAGATCTGATGAGGGGGAGCCAGTGGATGTGGTTTATTTGGATTTTCAGAAGGCTTTCAACAAAGTCCCACATAAGAGATTGGCGTGTAAAATTAAAGCGCATGGGATTGGGGATGGTGTACTGAGATGGACAGAAATCTGGTTGGCAGACAGGGAACAAAGAGTAGGAATAAACGGGTCTTTTTCTGAATGGCAGGCAGTGACTAGTGGGGTACCGCAGGGAGCGGTGCTGGGACCCAGTTATTCACAATCTTTATTAATGATTTAGGTGAGGGAACTAAATGTAATATCTCCAAATTTGCAGATGACACAAAGCTGGCTGGTGAGCTGTGAGGAGGATGCAGAGATGCTTCAGTGTGATTTGGACAAGCTGAGTGAGTGGTCAAGTGCATGGCAGATGCAGTATAATGTGGATAAATGTGAGGTTCTCCACTTTGGTAGCAAAAACAAGAAGGCAGATTATTATCTGAATGGCTATAAACTGAGAGAGGGGAATGTGCAACGAGACCTGGGTGTCCTTGTACACCAGTCGCTGAAAGTAAGCAGCAGGTGGTAAAGAAGGCAAATGGTTTGTTGGCCATCATAGCCAGAGGCTTCGAGTACAGGAACAGGGATGTCTTGCTGCAATTGTACAAGGCCTTGGTGAGACCACGCCTGGTATATTGTTTGCAGTTTTGGTCTCCTCGTCTGAGGAAGGATGGACTTGCTATAGAGGGAGTGCAGCAAAGGTTTACCTCACTGAATCCTGGGATGGCGAGACTGACATATGAGGAGAGATTGAGTCGGTTAGGATTATATTCGCTGGAGTTCAGAAGAATGAGGGGGATCTCATAGAAACCTATAAAATTCTAACAGGACTAGACAGGCCAGATGCAGGAAGGATGTTCCTGATGGTGGGGGAGTCCAGAACCAGGGGTCACAGTCCGAGGATATGGGGTAGACCATTTAGGACTGAGATGAGGAGAAATTTCTTCACCCAGAGAGTGGTGAGCCTGTGGAATTCGTTACCACAGAAAATAGTTGAGACCAAAACATTGTATGTTTTCAAGGAGTTAGATATAGCTCTTGGGGCGAAGGAGATCAAAGGGTGTGGGGAGAAAGCGGGAGCAGGCTATTGAGTTGGATGATCAGCCATGATCATAATGAATGGCGTAGCAGGCTCAAAGGGCCGAATGGCCTACTCCTGCTCCTAGTTTCTATGTCAGTTCCCCTCTGTCTGGGGGGGATTCACACTCATTTCCCTAGTGCACTGATTATCACGTTTACTTTACTTGAGAAAGTCCCCGGTTCAATCCCAGCTGGATGCTTTGTGTTTACAATTGATACTGAGGGGGAATTAACAGTGAGTTTAGTTCATGTCAAACAGAGGGACAGTTATTGTCTCAATCTTTAAAAGCCCCTTCTTCACCTTTAAACAGGGAATGATAATTCAGAGAAAAATGATCAGCTGTGACCCTGAAACAAGATACAGTCGATACTGGAAATCCGAGCTCAAAACAGAAAATGTTGGAAACACACAGCAGGTCAAACAGCTTCTGTGGAGAGGGAACCCGAGTGAATGTTTCAGGTCAGTGATCTATCAACCAAACTGATAGGACTTAAAGATAGGGGATACCATGTCGGGAGACGGGGGCCGCGTGTCAGGAGATGGGGCATGTATACTGTACACATTGTTCACCTTCACAATTCACAACACTTATCCTGATGTTCATGAGCTGCCTCACTTTCCTTCCCATTAATTCCATTTGCTGATCTATCAGTAATGGACTTGCTGCCATCTCGAACAAAACCGTTTTCACCACTAAGGCTCCGCTGGTATTTAATAGTCTTCATGACATCATAGCACTGGAACTGGATGACATCATCGCACTGGGACTGGATGACATCATCACACTGGGACTGGATGACATCATCGCACTGGGACTGGATGACATCATAAGAGTCCATTGTTTCTTAATGATCCACATCAATAACAAGAGGAAATATTAATAAACCTGAGCACATTATCTAGGCTGACACTCCAGGGTGACATTGAGGGACTGTTGCAGTGTCAGATACAGCATCCTTCAGATGGAACTTGTGGAGGCTCTGGTCACAATCTTCCAATCGTTCTTATATCGTAGCGATGTCAAAGGACTGACAGATTGTAAACATTACACACCGGTTCAAAAACACAGCAATTCCAGGACAATCAGCTTCACATCAGTGGTGGAGAAAGGTTGGAGCCAATAATCCAGGACAAAATCAACTTGAACTTGGAAAAGTTTGGGTTATTACTTCCAACATTTTCTGTTTTTAATACCGATACTTTTCTGGATCCCAAGGTGAAAAGAGGCTCTCTGGGAGATATGGGGAGCTGGGACTTGTCCATGAGGGTAACCAGTGGTCTGAGAACTGAAAGAATCTAGATTTGGAAGGAGAAAAGATGCAAAAATGGAGCAGTCAGTAACAGGGCATCAATTAGTCTCCTCATATCCTGGAGAAAGCAAGGACTTGACATTCTGAGAGTTTAAAACAAAAGTTGGTTTATTTAACAAATATCAAGATATTAAACTCCAACCCAGTTACAGAGATTATTATCACCAGTAGAGATAAACCCCACCTGTCAGAATGAACATGGTTCAGTTCTGGATGTGATTAACAGTGTCAGTAAAAGCCGAATCGAGCATATTAAGGAGAACAGAGGGTAAATGGAAATAATTTCCACTGGTTAGGTGGTCTAGGAATAGGTGGTATAGTCTAAAAGTTAGGACCAGACCCTTCAGGAGTGTCATTACATCTGATACATGACACAGAAAGAGGCCATTCGGCCCAGCCAGTCCATGCTGGTGTTCAAGCTCCTTCAGAGCCTCCACCTA
Organism: Isurus oxyrinchus; assembly: GCA_026770705.1. NCBI lineage: Eukaryota > Metazoa > Chordata > Chondrichthyes > Lamniformes > Lamnidae > Isurus > Isurus oxyrinchus. Next base: position 746,905 of record JANJGN010000101.1, on the reverse strand, counting down.
TCATTCCTCATCAAAACGTATCATTGTAACCATCTATTCCCTTCTCTTGTTCTTGCCTAGCTTTCTCTTAAATATTAGATGTCATTCCATGATTAGACAACACCTACTCAACAATCCTGACTGTGCTGAGAATTACATGAACAACCAATTTAAGATTATCAGTGGGTCTCACACTGTGGCTGACTTACACATGCTAGAAGCCACATATATTCACACACAGGGCCCTGTCCTTTGCACAAATAAATGAACACATCCACGTATTGCACTCTTTTCAACTAAACAAAAGCTTTACGATTCACTTTTACCATTCCCAGTGGTAGCAAGTTCCACTTTCTCAACACCCTTCGGGTAAAGAAGTTTCTTATGAATTCTCAATTTGATTTATTGGTGACTATCCAATATTTATGGTCTCTAGTTATGCTCTTCACCACAAGAGGAAACATTCTCTCTCTATCTGCTTGATCAAGACCTCTCAGACACTGAATTGTAGAGTTCATGCCAAAGATCAATTTGGGATTGAAGTAAAATATCAGAATTTTGTTGTAAACTAATTTCTGATGAGAGTTCCTGAATTATGGGGAAAAGTCAGAGACAGCTGTTCATAAAGGGACACTGCAGCCCCGAGAACACAATCAGCTATAGGTCCAGAATATTAAACTCCAGCCCAGTTACGGGGATTATTAACATCAGCAGAAACAAACCCCAACTCTCAGAATGAACATGGTTCAGCCCTGGATGTGATTAACAGCAGCAATTACAGCAGAATCCAATCCCTGAGGTCACTTGTGAATTCGCTGATGTCTGAGCAGGTGGGATGACTGAGTGAATCCCTTCCTGCACTTAGAGCAGGTGAACAGCCTCTCTCCTGTGTGAATTCGCTGGTGTTCACTGAGGTGGAATGAAGACCTGAATCTCTTTCCACAGGAAGTACAGTGGAACGGCCTCCCCTCAGTGTGAACTCGCTGGTGTGTCTGTAGGTTGGATGATTTAATGAATCCCTTCCCACACTTGGAGCAGGTGAAGGGCCTCTCCCCAGTGTGAACTCGCTGGTGTACTTTGAAGTTGAAAGAAGACCTGAATCTCTTTCCACAGGAAGTACAGCTAAACGGCCTCTCCTCAGTGTGAATCCGCTGGTGCTTCAGCAGGTCAGAGGACACAGTGAATCCTTTCCCACATACTGTGCAGATGAAATGCCTCTCTCCAGTGTGAACTTGCTGGTGTGTCAGCAAATTTGATGACTGAGTGAATCCCTTCCCACACTTAGAGCAGGTGAACGGTTTCTCTCCAGTGTGAACTCGCTGGTGTTTCAGCAGGGTGGATAACTGAGTAAATCCCTTCCCACAATTAAAGCAGGTGAATGGTCTTTCCCCTGTGTGAATTCGCTGGTGTGTCAACAGATTTGATGACTGAGTGAATCCCTTCCCCCACTTGGAGCAGGTGATTGGTCTCTCTCCAGTGTGAACTCGCTGGTGTGTCAGCAGGTGGTGTAACCGACTGAATCCCTTCCCACACTCGGAGCAGGTGAATGGTCTCTCTTCAGTGTGTATCTGCCGGTGTGTCCGCAGGTTGGATAACTGAGTGAATCCCTTCCAACACTCGGAGCAGGTGAACGGCTTTTCCCCAGTGTGACTGCTTAGATGGTTTTCCAGTCGGGATGGACGATTGAATCCTTTCCCACAGTCCTCACATTTCCACGGTTTCTCCATGGTGCCTGTGTCCCTCTGTCTCTCCAAATTTGATGATCAGTTGGAGCCTCATCCACACACAGAACACATGTCTGCTTTCTTCCCGCTCTGAATGGTGCAATGATTCTTCAGGTTGTGTCATTGGTTAAAGCTCTTTCCACAGTCAGTGCACTGGAACATTCTCACTCGGGTGTGTGTGTGTTTCGGTGCTTTTCCAGTCACACTGATGTTTGAAATCTTTTCCCACAGACAGAACAGACAAACATATCCGCTTCCACAGTCAAAGATTCATGATATTCAGGTCCTGATGAATGGAGTGACTCTGTCAGATCTTGATGTGATGTTTGGTTTGAGTTTCCTGTGTGTAAATGATCTCCCTCTTGCACCCTGTAAAAGGAGTTTACAAAAACCATCAAGGCAAGTAAAGGATAGAAATTCAAAACAGACAATGTGAGTTTCTTTTGGACATTCTTTCCCCAAACATATGGTCAATCATACTGAAAGAAGCCCAAATCAGTAAATAATTCCCAACAAAAGCAAAGGGAACCTTCCTAACTAAACCAGAATGTTTTTCCAGTGTCTATGAGGCACTCTGTACCCTGAGGTGCCCACCGGCTGTGGGAGGTATCAGGCGTACTGGTGGACACTGCACGTTCCCTCATCAGGGACACCCAGGCACGGACAAGAGCACGAAGAGAGGCTGGCAGCCAATGTGACCAGACCCACGTGTGTCACCCATCCTGGATCTACAAATTCCTCTCTTAACCAGGCCCATGAAGAATTACACCCCACCATCACACTGGCCAAAGATTAGGAGCGTGGGGCTGAAGTGTCACCAAAAGTTGAGGATGAGCTCCTTCAGGTAACTCTGCAGCGGCTGCAACCTCTCACCCTGGCCCATGGACTCTTCTCGGCTGCAAACATCACCTGCAGCCTGGGACTGGGTGAAGCTGCTTCAAAACCTGTTTCGCAACAAAATTGAATCGGAAACTAGGACCCGGTTGGGAACCGGGACCCTGAAGCCCCGCCCACTCACTGTGACATCACCAACGTAGCCGCACATGCGCCCTACCCCCTGCTGAAACAAGATGGCGGCCGTTAACCTGGGCCTGGTTTTATTATTTTGTTATTGGTTCCTGCGATGTGGGCGTCACCGGCCGGGCCAGAATTTATTACCCATCCCTCGATGCCCTAGTTCAGGGGTCATTTCAGAGTCAATCATGTTGTTGTGGGCTCGAGAAAAAGATCCAGAGATGCAAACCCGGGACTTGCAGGTTTGTATTCGGGTTTTAAATCCTTCACCAGGTGTTTATAAACCCTCCCCGTCCATCTCCCGGCTCCATCGCTCCCGCCGCGTTTCCACATCCTCATCGGCTGCGCATGTCACCGAGGAGCTTCTCTCCCATCGTCATCACTGACACTGCGCATGCTCCAAACACTGTCCATCACTGCGCCTGCGCACCGCTCTCCAGCGATGTGAATAGGGGTCATTCACCACCGCGGCGAATGCTGGGTAAAGACACCGCCATTGAATGGCAAATCTAAAATGGTCATTTTATTGCGGTGATGAGATTGGGGCAGTGGCCACTCAATAAAATGGGGCAGTGGCCACTCAATAAAATTAGCAATCAAATTGTTCAGAAATTTAAATGTATACAGCATCCATTATCCACCCAGAAGAAGGGGAGTAGGAATTGACTATCTGAGTGTCCTCAATTGATACTTAAAGAGGGGGACATCATTCTTTACTGAACAACGACATGCAAAGGACGAAATGAAAGACCTTTAAACACCACGTCCACTTTGCACAGATCTGTTTGAAACTCATTATAGAAGCTATATGAAGCAAAATATTGACAAATATTTAACCACTTACAAAATAATATTTAAATATATGTTGTGGGCGATGGTGGTATCATGGAAACGTCACTAAACTGGTAATCGACAAGACCAGCCTGCAGACTTTGTTTCAAGTCCCACCGCGGCAGTTGGTGGAATTTAAATTCAATTAATAAATCTGGAATTGAAAGCTAGCCTCAGTTCTCAAAAATCCTTCAGGGAAGGAAATCTGCCATCCTTACTTGGTGTGGCCCACATGTGACTCCAGATCTACCGAAATTTGGTTACTCTGAATGGCCCTCTGAAATGGTGTGGCAAGCCACTTGCTTCAAGGGCAGTTGGGGATGGGCAACAAATGCTGGCCTTGTCCACATTCCATGCAAGAAAGTTTTTAAAACCCTGGCACTGAATGGCTGCAATTTCAGAAGGAATTGAAGTCAGAGGGCCCAGGAGAGATGCAAGGGAATGGTTCCCCTTCCAAGGAAAACAAATCCAACTTCACCTAACTGAAGTTCATCATCTCTCGTGAATCTTTTCTGCACATTCTGTAATGCCTCACATTCATCCTGAAGTGAGATGCTCAGAATTGGACACAATACTGCAGTTGGGACTAAGCCAGTGTTTATTCAGGTTTATTCTAACTTGTTGATTTTCTACTTTATTCCCCATTCCACATGCTTTATTCACTGCTTTTTCAGTCTGCCCTGCCATCTTCAATGATGTATGCACATATAGCCCCAGATTACGCTACTCCTGCACCCTTTTACAATTGTACCCTTTATTTTATTTTCTCTCTCCTCGTTCTCCCTACCAAAATAAATCACTTCACACCTCTCTGAATTATATTTTACTGGCCACATGTCTACCCATTCCTTCGTCCTGTCTATGTCTTCTTGAGGTTTATCACTATGCTTCTCACTGTAAATGCCACTTGAAAATTTGGCTTTGTTTTCAAATTTTGCCCTGCACACACAAGTCTATGTCATTAATATGTATCAAGAAAGCAGTGGTCTTAACACCTACTCCTTGTGATCCCACTCTATATTTTTCTTCAATCTGAAAAAACAACCGTTCACCATGCGTGTTGTTTCCTGTCACACAGCTAATGCTGCCTCTGCCCCATGGGCTTTAACTTTGCTGAGAAGCCTGTTACTTGGCACTGTATCAAATACCATTTAGCAGTTCATGTTCACATCAACCGTGTTACCCTCATGAACATTCTCTGTTGTGAGGAAAATGAGAAAAGTGATGAAATTGTAATAATATTTAAAGACACTGATAACTGATAAGTAGCTCAATAATTAATCAGATTTCAAGACAAAAAGTACAGATAACAAATTAATTTATCAGTAACTGAATTGAGTTATTAATAATATCAGGCAGAGTGCTTGGAATGGAAAAACAAACAATACTGCGATGCTTAAAGTATGAAATTAAAGCAGTAAAAACTGGAAACACTCCAGCAGGTCTGGAAGAATCTGTGGAGAGAGAAACAGAATTGACGTTTCAGGTCTGTGACCCAGTGAAAGGGGGAGGTGGGAAGAGGAACAGAAGGAAAGGTCTATGAAAGGCTGCAGGGCGGTGCAGATTAACTGACAAAAGGTTTCATGATGTAAGGTCAAAAGGAGTGGTAATGGCCCCATTAAAAAAACAAAAGACGTGTCTAGATTGGGTGTGAATGGCACGATAACAACAGTCTGAAAACAATGTGGAGAAAATGATAGAGAAATGAGAAAGGAAAACAAAGACTTAAAGGAACAAGAAACAAATGGAGGCAGAGATTATGAGAGAAAATTGTTGAAGTCAATTTGATTCCCCAAGTCTGTAAAGTGTCTCTTTTTGACCTGGCAATGAACTGTTACATTTCTATATATTCTCAGTTCAGATGAAAGGTCACAAAGCTGTCACATTAACTCTGTTTCTCTCTCCACAGATGAAGACCTGACCTGCTGAGGAATTCCAGCATTTTCAGATTCATGTCAGGATTGTAAACTGTGAGAATTTTTAAAGATATTGTCCCGAATTAATTTACATGCAGATCTGGGATAATGTTCACTGTTTTATATTAGGGTCTGACGGATAATGTTCACTGTTTTATATTCAGATCTGGGATAATGTTCACTGTTTTATATTCGGGTCTGGGGGATAATGTTCACTGTTTTATATTTGGGTCTGTGGCATAATGTTCACTGTTTTATATTAGGGTCTGATGGATGATGTTCACTGTTTTATATTCAGATCTGGGATAATGTTCACTGTGTTATATTTGGGTCTGGGGGATAATGTTCACTGTTTTATATTTGGGTCTGTGGAATAATGTTCACTGTTTTATATTAGGGTCTGACGGATAATGTTCACTGTTTTATATTTGGGTCTGTGGAATAATGTTCACTGTTTTATATTTGGGTCTGACGGATAATGTTCACTGTTTTATATTTAGGTCTGTGGAATAATGTTCACTGTTTTATATTAGGGTCTGATGGATGATGTTCACTGTTTTATATTCAGATCTGAGATAATGTTCACTGTTTAATATTTGGGTCTGGGGGATAATGTTCACTGTTTTATATCTGGGTCTGTGAAATAGTGTTCACTGTTTTATATTAGGGTCTGACGGATAATGTTCACTGTTTTATATTTGGGTCTGTGGAATAATGTTCACTGTTTTATATTAGGGTCTGATGGATGATGTTCACTGTTTTATATTCAGATCTGGGATAATGTTCACTGTTTTATATTTGGGTCTGGGGGATAATGTTCACTGTTTTATATTCAGATCTGGGGGATAATGTTTACTGTTTTATATTAGGGTCTGACGGATAATGTTCACTGTTTTATATTTGGGTCTGTGGAATAATGTTCACTGTTTTATATTAGGGTCTGATGGATGATGTTCACTGTTTTATATTCAGATCTGGGATAATGTTCACTGTTTTACATTCAGATCTAGGATAATGTTCACTGTTTTATATTAGGGTCTGACGGATAATGTTCACTGTTTTATATTAGGGTCTGATGGATGATGTTCACTGTTTTATATTCAGTTCTGGGATAATGTTCACTGTTTTATATTTGGGTCTGACGGCTAATGTTCACTGTTTTATATTTGGGTCTGTGGAATAATGTTCACTGTTTTATATTAGGGTCTGACAGATAATGTTCACTGTTTTATATTTGGGTCTGTGGAATAATGTTCACTGTTTTATATTAGGGTCTGATGGATGATGTTCACTGTTTTATATTCAGATCTGGGATAATGTTCACTGTTTTACATTCAGATCTAGGATAATGTTCACTGTTTTATATTCGGGTCTGGGGGATAATGTTCACTGTTTTATATTTGGGTCTGTGGAATAATGTTCACTGTTTTATATTAGGGTCTGATGGATGATGTTCACTGTTTTATATTCAGATCTGGGATAATGTTCACTGTTTTATATTTGGGTCTGACGGATAATGTTCACTGTTTTATATTTGGGTCTGTGGAATAATGTTCACTGTTTTATATTAGGGTCTGACGGATAATGTTCACTGTTTTATATTTGGGCCTGTGGAATAATGTTCACTGTTTTATATTTGGGTCTGACGGATAATGTTCACTGTTTTATATTTGGGTCTGTGGAATAATGTTCACTGTTTTATATTAGGGTCTGATGGATGATGTTCACTGTTTTATATTCAGATCTGGGATAATGTTCACTGTTTTATATTTGGGTCTGGGGGATAATATTCACTGTTTTATATTTGGGTCTTTGGAATAATGTTCACTGTTTTATATTAGGGTCTGACGGATAATGTTCACTGTTTTATATTTGGGTCTGTGGAATAATGTTCACTGTTTTATATTAGGGTCTGATGGATGATGTTCACTGTTTTATATTCAGATCTGGGATAATGTTCACTGTTTTATATTTCGGTCTGGGGGATAATGTTCACTGTTTTATATTCAGATCTGGGGGATAATGTTCACTATTTTATATTAGGGTCTGACGGATAATGTTCACTGTTTTATATTTGGGTCTGTGGAATAATGTTCACTGTTTTATATTCGGGTCTGGGGGATAATGTTCACTGTTTTATATTCAGATCTGGGAAATAATGTTCACTGTTTTATATTCGGTCTGGGGGATAATGTTCACTGTTTTATATTCGGGTCTCGGGGATAATGTTCACTGTTTTATATTCGGGTCTGGGGGATAATGTTCACTGTTTTATATTCGGGTCTGGGGGATAATGTTCACTGTTTTATATTCGGGCCTGGGGGATAATGTTCACTGTTTTATATTCGGGTCTAGGGGATAATGTTCACTGTTTTATATTCGGGTCTGGGGGATAATGTTCACTGTTTTATATTCAGATCTGGGAAATAATGTTCACTGTTTTATATTCGGGCCTGGGGGATAATGTTCACTGTTTTATATTCGGGTCTGGGGGATAATGTTCACTGTTTTATATTCGGGTCTGGGGGATAATGTTCACTGTTTTATATTTGGGTCTGGGGGATAATGTTCACTGTTTTATATTCGGGTCTGGGGGATAATGTTCACTGTTTTATATTCAGGTCTGGGGGACAATATTCACTGTTTTATATTCGGGTCTGGGGGATAATGTTCACTGTTTTATCTTCGGGTCTGGGGGATAATGTTCACTGTTTTATATTCGGGTCTGGGGGATAATATTCACTGTTTTATATTCGGCTCTGGTGCAGATTTAAATGAGGAGCCTCTTCAATTGAGGGGAATAACTGCATTTTTGGTTTGACTTTAAGCAAAATGAACTATCCAGGTGTGAGGGACAAACATTTTCCGATTTAGAGCAGTCAGTTAAGGCGAGGTTGAATCTAAATCCTTCATTTCTGTAAATTTAAACTAAAAGCAGACAAGCAGGAAGCTGCTGACGGTTAAAGGGGCCGGGATGGTGTTGGGGAGAGGTGTCTGGAGGAAGCCTGACACACACACTGCACAGGGTGAGTAGAGGAAAGGGAGGAATTACTTGATTAAACAGGGAGCCAGGGACAATAGCGGAAGGCGGGAATCACTGGGAATGGAGCAGTGGGATAAAGACACCTCAGAGAATCATTGAATGGTTACAGCACAGATGGAGGCCGTTTGGCCCATCCTGTCTGTGTTGTCCACTGAAGGAACAATTTTCCTTGTGCCACCTCAGGGCTATGGGCCAAGTGCTGGAAAATGGGATTGTAATAGATAGGTGTTGATGGCCGGCATGGACACGATGGGACGAAGGGCCTGTTTCTGTGCTGTACAACTCTGATTCTATGACTTCCCTCCCTTTGCCCTGTAGCCCTGGGATTAAACAAGTCTTAAACAAGACTTGTATGAAACAAGGTGTTTAGGTGATGGGGGAGCAGCAATAAAGAAAAACAACTTTTTCACACAGTGAATCGGGGGCGGGGTGCAGGACAATGTAACTGTGCAGGTTAGTGAGGATCCCCAAAGCCCATCAGCCGTCGGCATGCTGTATATAGAGGGCCCTGGGGGAGGGGAGAATGGAACTATTTGGGACACAGCACAAGGTGGGAGGTCACCCCTCCCCCACTCCCCTGGCTACACAAATGACTCACCTTGGACTGTCCCACACCTGGGCTGGGCGGGGTTAAGGTGCAGGAAGCTGCAAGCTGGTAGGTTGAGCTGTGAACTGGGTGGAGTTGGGGGGTTTGAATGACGGGTCTGGGGCTATATCAGTATGTGTTCATACTGACAACAGACTGCTCAGATGCTCTCTCTGTTGGACCGGGTTCAGGCAATCACTTAATCTCACTGTGCACCAGCGATTTCACACTGGGGAGAGGCCATTCACCTGCTCCAAGTGCGGAAGTCGATTCACTAGTTCTTCCATCCTACTGAAACACCTGTTTACACTGTGACAAGAGCTTTAAAAACCCACATTCATTGATGGTTCACCAGTGCATTCATTCCGGTTCCACTCCATTCATCTGCTCTCACTGCGGGTAGAGGTTCAGGTGATTGTCCATCCTGCTGCAACACCAGTGAGTTCACACTGGGGAGAGGTCATTCACCTGCTCCATATGTGAGGAATACTGATGGAAGATCTTTTAAATGTGTAGATTGCAGAAAGAGTTATAAAAGTTCTGTGGATCTGATGTTCCATCAACGTGTTCACACTGACCAGAGCCTGTTTAAGTGCACTCTGTGTGGGACTGGGTTCAAGTGATCATGTGAACTCAGTGTTCACCAGTGCACTCACACTGGGGAGGAGACCATTCATCTGTTCTGTTTGAGAGAGATTCACTCCTTCATCCCACCTCCATACCCATTAGTTCTGAAGAGGAGTCATACTGACTTGAAACGTTAACTGTTTCTCTCTCCACAGATGCTGCCTGACCTGCTGAGCTTTTCCAGCATTTTCTGTTTCTAATTTTAGATTTACTACATGTGCAGTATTTTGCTTTCATCTATACCTATCGACTTGTTTACATGGGTCAGAAAGCTTTTCAAAGTTCTGACCATGAGCCGAGATTTAAAAGCAAAATGGGTGCTGAGACACAAACACATTCATGTTGGGGAGAGGCTATTCACCTGCTATGTGTGTGGGAGGAGATTCACTCAGTCATCTCACCTATTGACACCCCAGTGAGTTCACAAGCGGCTGCAGGAATTGGATTCTGCTGTTATTGCTGTTGTTAACCACATCCAGGACTGAACCATTCTGACAGAGTTTGTTTCTGTTGATGTTCATAATCCTTGTAACTGAACTGAAGTTTAATATTCTGGATAAATGTGAAATAAATCAGGTTTATTTTAAACACGTTGTGGATTTTTGCCTTTCCCACCTGGGTATTTAACATCAACTGGCTGGAGCTCAGGAAGGACAATCTGGGTCGTGGATCACATAGCAGGAACAGAACTTCAGCCTGGACACAGTCCCTCAGGGTCACACTGAGAGGGACAAACAGCACTTTGTTCTTTCTCATCTCTCTTCACTGACAGCAAGGCCCCCGTGTGGGTTAATCCTGAGGTGTGTAAGAAATGTGTCCCAGCTGCTCTCTTCCATGGTTCAGAGCTCCTAGACACAGATCAGAAGGCTCCTTTACAACTGTGTTTAGAGTCAGGAGGAACAACGGTGTTGTCAAATCAGAGATTGGTGTAAAACTGTGATCTGTTTCTGACTGAAGGGGAAAATCAGGTTTAAATTTCCAGTCTGAAAATGACTGTGCTAATTATTCTATGAAGATTTACTGTGTTTGTGACAGACCAAAATCGATTACTTTAAGGCAGAATTAAACCCATTTGAAATAAATTTGCAAAATTCTGTATTACAATAGCATGTAGTGATTTCAGAGGTACCTGTTAACTGCTGGGAGAATTGTACAACAGATAAAGAAAGACCTGCAGCACATTTCCTGGAGTTCCCTGTTTTATTGATGTGTGTTAGACACCAGGATAACTAAAAATACTCAACCCTGAACATCCATGTGGTTGTGATCCTCAAAGTTATTCTGGGATCACTCCCGCTGCGTAGCTCCAGCACTGACCCTGCTGCAGGTTGGAGGCTGGGGAGTGGGCCCTCCAGGAGTGGATTGGGAGAAAGCAGTGTTTCAGTATCCTGACTAATATACAGTGAGGAACCAGAGGAATCCTTACTGAGGAACTGTCTGGGGCTTTAGCTCTCAGTGTAGGTCTAGGGGTGAATGATTCCCAACTCCCTGAACTGCTGGACACTGAACCTAGTTTGGAACAAGATGAATTCAGTGTCCAGAAGAACTGGGACCAATATCACCCACAATTGAGGGAGAGAAAAGCAGCCATTAGAGAAGAGATCTTTGGGAAAGAAGATGGTGAACAATTGTGGGAATAACAGCAAAGCTTTCCCAGCTCCATCAGGAGTGGGAAGATGGTTAAAGGTAGTTTCAAGCCACTGAAAGACAGTTGAGGACAGATTGAATCAGATTGCCAGGCAATGACTGTTTCACATAGTCTGCACTCCTGTGGATGATGCTCAGATTCCAGCTGTGGGATGTGCTGTCGACAATAACATCATCAATATTAAAATAGAAAGGGATTGTCACCCTGGAGAAAATAGGAAATCTCAAACTAGATGGTGCTCCAGGTCCAGATGATATCCACCCAAGGGGGTTTAAAGAGATGTGACGGGTGCCCTGTGAACCTCTTGTCCGTATCTTCAACAGCTCAATAGAGTCAGCGATTGTTCCCTGAGATCGGAAAGTAGCTCATGGTGTTCGCACTTTCCAAATCGGGGACAAATCAGAGCCAGGGAATGACAGGCCCATCAGTGTGGCCACAATCACAGGGAAGATGCTTGAAGGTTTCTGATTCTGTTTCTGATCACTGGGGGAGAGAAGGATCCATTAGAGATCCTCATTTGGATTCTGGAAAAGAATGTCACACCTTGGAAAACCTGTTTGTGTTTTGTGAAGAGGTTGCTGTGCTGGTGGATGAGGGGAACCAGGTTGACATTGTCTATCTCAGGGTGTAATCCAACACCAGCAGCTTGTATTTACACAGAGGGTTGTGGGGCTGGAAGAGGTTACAGAGATACCGAGGATCTGTTTGACATTGTGTATCTCAGGGTGTAATCCAACACCAGCAGCTTGTATTTACACAGAGGGTTGTGGGGCTGGAAGAGGTTACAGAGATACCGATGATCTGTTTGACATTGTGTATCTCAGGGTGTAATCCAACACCAGCAGCTTGTATTTACACAGAGGGTTGTGGGGCTGGAAGAGGTTACAGAGATACCGAGGATCCGTTTGACATGTCTATCTCAGGGGTGTCAAACTCCTTTTCCATGGTGGCTCTGATCCGAAATGCTGGCACTGGGAGAGGGCCACATTCAGTAGAAGTTATTAAAATGAAACAAGATACTGATAAACTTTATCAGTATTCACTGAAATCTCGATTTTATTTACTGCTCCTGCTGCTCCAGATACCTGGCATCTCTTCACTTGACCCATCACATCAACACTTGGAGCAAATGACTGGGCTGAGGCCTGTCTTGGATAAAAACATGAGGACCACTTGTCAGCACAGAATCAGAAATTTACAGCACAGAGGAGGCCATTCAGCCCATCATGTTTGTACTGGTTGAAAATGAGCTATCCAGTTCAATCCCACTTTCCAGCTCTTGGTCTGTAGTCTTGTAGATTACAGCAAGACTGGTGCATATCCCAGTCCTTTTTAAATGTGAGTATTTCTGCCTCTACCGTCCTTTCAGATAGTGAGTTAAAGTTCCCCACCACCCTCTAAGTGAAAACATTACTCAACTCCCCTCTAATCTTCCCACCAATTACTTTAAATCTCAGCCCCCTCGTTACTGACCTCTCTGTTAATGAAATAGGTCCTTCCTATCCAATCTATCTGGGATCCTCATCATTTTATACACATCAATTAAACATCTCCTCAGCATCCTCTATTCCAAAGAAAACAACACCCACCTCTCCAAATCCTCCTCAGGGTTAAGATCACCAGTCCTGGCATCATCCAGATAAATCTTTTCTGTGCCCTCTCCAGTGTGATCACATCCTTCCTGTAAAGTGCTGAATAGAACTGGACTGTGCTCTAACTAGTGTTTTTTATATTTCTAGAATAACCACGCTCTCACCTTCCATTCACTTCAATGTGAGGGAAACACAGCTGGAACCTGTCAGCATCTGAAAGATATTTACAAATTTTCGAGGGTTCCTTACAATTGGGGTCTTCCTCTGTTCTGTCCACTTGAGGTGTTAGATAACAGACTTTCTCCTGTGAATATCGAGCTGGAGTTTTGGGCCATGAGGCGTTTCCTTGTTCATCTTGTTGACTCTAAATATTGAATTGTGTGGTTTCAGACACCAGGTAATCAAGCTGACAACAGATTGTCTCACACTGACTTTATTAACAGCACTGCAATCATACAGATAGAGCATATTTCGCCAATCCAGAATAGGGATAATCACAGAATCTTTACAGTGCAGGAGGCCATTCATTCCTCGAGCCTCCACTGGCTCTCTGAAATTGCATTCCACCTAGTCCCACTCCCCTGCCTTATCCCGTAACCTTGCACATTCTCTCTTTTCAGGTAGCAACCCAGCTCCCTTCTGAATGCCTCAATTGAACCTGCCTCTACTGCCCTTTCAGGAAGTTCATACCAGACTCCAACTTCCCTGTGGGTGAAAAAAATGTTCCCTCACATCGCATTTAGGGAGGGAATTTAAAAGCTTCACATCAAGGCACAGCCACCAATGATGGAATAATTATAATCCTGGGTATTCAAGAGGGCAGAATGAGGGGTGCAGAGGTATGTGACTGGAGATTACAGAGATAGGGAGTGACAAGGCCACGGAGGGATTTGAAAATGAGGATACAAATTTTAAAATTGAGGCATTCCTTGACCAGGAGCCAATGTCGGTCAATGAGCACATGGGTGATGAGTGCATGGAACTTGGTGTGAGAAAACTCATGGACGGCAGAGCTTTGGATGATCTCACGTTTCCATATGGGTGTGGGGTAAATGTGAGGGGCCGGCCAGGAATGTATTGGAATCATCAAGTCTAAAGGTAACACGGACATGAATGAGGGTTTGAGCAGCAGATAGCCAGAGAGTGGTGAAGCTATGGAATTCATTACCACAGAAGACTGTGGAGGCCAGGTCATTGATTGTATTTAAGACCGAGATAGATAGGTTCTTGATTGGTAAGAGGATCAAAGGTTACGGGGAGAAGGCAGGAGAATGGGATTGAGAAACTTATCAGCCATGATTGAATGGCGGAGCAGACTCGATGGGCCGAATGGCCTAATTTCTGCTCCTATGTCTTATGGTCTTATGAGCTGGGGTGGGGTGGATACAGGCAACATTATGGAGATTGAAATATCTAGTATTAGTGATGGTGTGGATATGTGGTCAGAAACTCATCTTGGAGTCAAATATGAGACTGAGATTGTGAACAGTGTGGTTCAGCCTCGGACAGTTCCCAGGGAGAGGGATGGACTCGGCAGTTAGGGAATGGGATTTGTAGTGGTGACCAAAGACAATGACTTTGGTTTTCCCAATTTTTAATTGGACAAAATTTTTGCGCATCCAACACTGGATGTGGGATAAGCAGTTTGATAATTTAGTAACAGCGGAGGAATGGAGAGGGATGGTGGTGAGGTAGAGTACATGTGTTGTCAGTGTACATGTGAAAACTAACACGGTGCTTTTGGATGATGTCACCGAGTGGCAGCATGGAGATGAGATATAGGAGGGGCCAAGGATAGATCCTTGGGGAATACCAAGTACAAGGACTTTAGAGAGGAAAGGGAGGTTGGAGATGGGGCAGTAGTTTACAATGATGATTGTGGAAAAAGTTTTTTTTCAGGATGGGTGATGATGGTGGATTTAAAGGTGAGAGGAACAGTACCAGGACAGAGACAGAACCATTAGCTGATATTGTTGAGATGGAGAAGTTGGGTGGTCAACAGTTTTGTGTGAATAGGGTTAAGGCAACGGAGGTGGGTCTCATGGACAAGATAAGCACTGAGACAGCATGAGGGGAGATGGGAAAGAAACTGGGGAAAGATGTGGATTCTGGTCTCGGACAAGGGGGAGTTTTAGAGACAGTTTGTCCCGGTGGACTACTGGAAGGGAGGGAAGCAGCAGAGGCAGCTGATCGGATTGTCCCAATGTTAGTGACAAAGAAGCTCCATAAGCTCCTCACACTTGTTGTTGGAGGTGAGGGTGGAGGAGACAGGGGAGAGGGAGAGGCCCTTCAAAAGGAACTAACTTGTGTTAGAGAGATTAACAAGATTCACCAGACAGTGTGTTTTACACAAAGCTGATATATTTGATTTTTATCCAGAATATTAACACCTATAACTGGGCTGGAATTTACGAACATCAGCAGAAATACTCCCCAATGAAAATCGTTCAGTTCCGGGTGGAATTAACAGGAAAACTCATTGTATTTACTTGTGATCTTAAAAAGACTCAATATTGTGTGTGTAATACAAAGCCGATTTATTTGACTTTTGTCCAGAACATTAATGCCTATAACGTGACATTAATGTCTATAACTTAACATCAGAGAAACAGACCCTAATGATCATCGTTCACTCCTGACTGTAATTAAAAGTAAAATCCAATCACTGTCTTTATGTGTGAACCTGCTGGTGTCTCAGCAGGTTAGATGACTGAGTGAATCCCTTCCCGCACTGGGAGCGGGTGAACGGCCTCTCTCCAGTGTGAACTCGCTGGTGTCTCAGCAGGGTGGATGACTGAGTGAATCCCTTCCCACACTGGGAGCGGGTGAATGGCCTCTCCTCAGTGTGAACTCGCTGGTGTGCAGTGAGGTGAGATGCTCGTCTGAACCCAGTCCCACAGTGAGAGCACCTGAACGGTCTCTCGTCAGTGTGAACACGTTGATGGTGCATCAGTTCCCTGGAACTTTTGTAACACTTGCTGCAGTCTGGGCATGTAAAGGGTCTCTCCCCAGTGTGAATTCGCTGGTGTCTCAGCAGGTTAGATGAGTGAGTGAGTCCCTTCCCACACTGGGAGTGGGTGAATGGTTTCTCCCCAGAGTGAACTCGCTGGTGTGTCAACAGGTGCGATAACTGAGTGAATCCCTTCCCACACTCAGAGCAGATGAACGGCCTCTCTCCAGTGTGAACTTGCTGGTGTCCAGTGAGTTGAGATGCTCGCCTGAACCCAGTCCCACATTGAGAGCACCTGAACGGTCTCTCGTCAGTGTGAACACGTTGATGGGACATCAGGTCCTGGGTACTTTTAAAGCTCTTCCCACAGTCTGGGCATTTAAGGTCTTTCGTCGGTATGAACTCGCTGGTGTTTCAGCAGGTTGGATGAGTGAGTGAATCCCTTCCCACACTTGGAACAGGTGAACGGCCTCTCCCCCTTTTGGACCCGCTGGTGTTGTTGCAGCCCTGTCGAGCGAGTGAATCCCTTCCCACACTCAGGACATGTGAACGGCCTCTTCCAAGTATGAACTCGCTGGTTTTGCAGCAGGTTGGATGACTGAGTGAATCCCTTTCCACACTCAGAGCAGGTGAATGGCCTCTCTCCACTGTGAACCCGCTGGTGTTTAAGCAGGTCAGACGACCGGGTAAAACCCTTCTCACACTCAGAGCAAGTGAACGGTCTCTCCCCAGTGTGGACTCGCTGGTGTCTCAGCAGGTCAGATGACTGATTGAATCCCTTCCCACACTCAGAGTACGTGAACAGTCTCTCCGAGGTGTGAACTCGTTGGTGTTGCAACAGGTCGGATGAGAGAATGAATCCCTTCCCACATTCGGAGCAGGTGAATGGTCTCTCCCCAGTGTGAATTCGCTGGTGTGTCAGCAGGTTGGACGATCGAGTGAATCCCTTCCCACACTCGGAGCAGGTGGACGGTCTCTCCCCAGTGTGAGTGCACCAATGAGTCTCCAGCTCAGATGGGCATCTGAATCCCTCTTCACAGCCTCCACATTTCCATGGTTTCTTCCCACTTTGAACAGTGCTTTTTCCCTTCATGTTCAAAATCAGTTTATGATAAATTGGGCGACTCCTTCAGATCCAGATGTGATGTTTGGTTTCAGTTCACCACTGCAAATCCTCCCCTTCTATTCCCCTGTGAAACTGATTTAAAACAGAAAAGGGAGTGAGAGAGAACCCACAGAAACACAAAGGCAGGTTGTGAAATGGAGCTGAATGAATCTGGGAATTTGTGGGGCTGGCACGAGGAGAAAGTGACCATGAAAACTGCTGGATTGTCATAAACACCCAACTGGTTCATTAGTGTCCTTCAGGGAAGGGAACCTCCCACCCGGTCTGGGCATACACAAGACACTGGCCTCCTTAAGATAACAGATAGGAACCGGAATAAACCATATGGTTCATTGAGCTCCTCCACCATTCGAAATGAGCATGGCTGATCTTGGGCTTCAACTCCACTGTCTGAGAGAGAGAGAGAAAAGAAGAGAACGGGGTAGTAGGAGCGGGAGTAAAGAAGATGGACTTAATAGAGCTACATCTCTCGACATAAGTGTGAGGTTATCCATTTTGGTCAGAAGAATAAAAAGGCAACTTATTATTTAAATGGAGAGAAACATCAGAATGCACCAGTGCAGAGGGATCTGGGTGTCCTTGTGCATGAATCACTGAAAGCTAGTGTGCAGGTACAGCAGGTAATAAGGAAGGCAATTGGAATTTTGTCATTTATTGCTAAAGGAATAGAGTATAAAAATAGGGAAGTGTTGCTGCAACTGTACAAGGCATTGGTGAGATCGCACCTGGATTACTGTGCACAGTTTTGGTCCCCTTACTTGAGGAAGGATGTAGTTGCATTGGAGGAGGCTCAGAGGAGATTCACTAGATTGATTCCAGAGATGTGGGGCTTGTTTAATGAGGAGAGATTGAGCAGTTTATGCCTATACTCGCTAGAATTTAGAAGTATGAGAGGAGATCTAATTGAGTTATATCAGATGCTAAAGGAGACAGACAAAGTAGACGTGGAGCGGACGGGAAACAAAGCAGCAGGTTAACGTGTGGGGGGTGGATCCAACTTCATGGAAAATTATGAAAAAACTGAAAAGAAAGGAGAGCCCAGGAGAGGCTATTAAAGTCCCCAGAACACAAAATAGGACAGAGTGTTTGGAAAGGGCTAGGAATCTAACGTCAAGCACATCAGATAAAGGGACGACAATGAGAAAGGGGACAGGAAATACAGGACTGAAGGTATTGTATCTGAATGCACGCAGTATATGAAATAAGGTAAATGAGCTTGTGGTGCAGATTGAAATTGGCAGGTATGATCTGGTGGGCATCACGGAGACATGGCTGCAAGGGGATCAGGACTGGGAGCTAAATATCCAAGGATATACATCCTATCGAAAAGATAGGCAGGTTGGCAGAGGGGTGGGGTTGCTTTGTTAGTAAGAAATGAAATTAAATCAATAGCAAGAAATGAAGTAGGGTCAGAAGATGTAGAATCTGTGTGGGTAGAGTTGAGGAACTGAAAAGGTAAAGAAAACATAATGGGAGTTATGGCCTCCGAACTGTAGTCAGGATGTGGTGCACAAGAAATACCTGGAGATAGAAAAGGCATGCAAGAAAGGCAAGGTTACAGTGATCATGGGGGATTTCAATATGCAGGTAGACTGGAAAAATCAAGTTGGTAGTGGATCCCAAGGAAAGGAATTTGTAGAATGTCTACGAGATGGCTTTTTGGAGCAGCTTGTGATGGAGCCCACTAGGGAACAGGCAATTCTAGATTTAGTGATGTGTAATGAGGCAGATTTGATAAGGGAGCTTAAGGTGAAGGAACCTTTAGGACCATATTATGATAAAAATTTACCCTGAAATTTGAGAGGAAAAAGCTGGAATCAGATGTAACGGTATTACAGTTGAATAAAATCAAATACAGCGGCATGAGGGAGGAGCTGGCCAGAATTGACTGGGAGATGAGCCTAGCAGGAAAGACAGTGGAACAGCAATGGCAGGAGTTTCTGGAAGTAATTTGGGAGACACAGCAAAAATTCATCCCTAGGAAGAAGAAGCGTACTAAAGGGAGGACGAGGCAACCATGGCTGACAAGGGAAGTCAGGGACAGCGTAAAAGCTAAAGAGAAAGCATACAATGCGGCGAAGAGCAGTGGGAAACCAGGGGATTGGGAAGCCTACAAAGACCAACAGAGGACAACTAAAAAAGAAATAAGGAGGGAGAAGATTAAATATGAGGTTAAACTAGCCAGTAATATAGAAGAAGATTGCAAGAGTGTTTTTAGATATATAAAGGTTAAGAGAGAGGCAAAAGTGGACATTGGGCTGCTGGAAAATGACACTGGAGAATTAGTAGTGGGGAACAAAGAAATGGCGGAGGAACTGAATAGGTACTTTGCATCACTCTTCACGGTGGAAGACACGAGTGACATCCCCAAAGTTCAAGAGAGTCGGGGGGCAGAGGTGAGTATGGTGGCCATTACCAAGGAGAAGGTGCTAGGAAAACTGAAAGGTCTGAAGGTGGATAAATCACCTGGACCAGATGGATTACACCCCAGAGTTCTGAAGGAGATATGAAGAGATAGTGGAGGCGTTAGTGGTGATCTTTCAGGAATCACTGGAGTCAGGGAGGTCCCAGAGGACTGCAAAATTGCTAATGTAACCCCCCTGTTTAAGAAGGGAGTGAGGCAAAAGACAGGAAATTACAGGCCGATTAGCCTGACCTCGGTCGTTGGTACGATTTTAGAGTCCATTATTAAGGATGAGATTTCAGAATACTTGGAAGTGCATAGTAAAATAGGGCAAAGTCAGCATGGTTTCATCAAGGGGAGGTCATGCCTGACAAATCTGTTAGATTTCTTTGAGGAGGTAACGAGTAGGTTAGACAAAGGAGAGCCAATGGATGTTATCTACTTGGACTTCCAGAAGGCCTTTGACAAAGTGCCGCACAGGAGGCTGCTCAGTAAGATAAGAGCCCATGGTGTTAGAGGCAAGGTACTAGCATGGATAGAAGATTGGCTGTGTGGCAGGAGGCAGAGAGTGGGGATAAGGGGGTCCTTCTCAGGATGGCAGCCGGTGACTAGTGTTCCGCAGGGGTCAGTGTTGGGACTACAACTTTTCACTTTATACATTAATGATCTAGATGAAGGAACTGAGGGCATCCTGGCTAAGTTTGCAGATGATACAAAGATAGGTGGAGGGACAGGTAGTATTGAGGAGGTGGGGAGGCTGCAGAAGGATTTGGACAGGCTAGGAGAATGGGAAAAGAAGTGGCAGATGGAATACAACATGGGGAAGTGCGAGGTCATGCACTTTGTTAGGAAGAATAGAGGCATAGACTATTTTCTAAATGGGGAGAGAATTCAGAAATCTGGAGTGCAAAGGGACTTGGGAGTCCTAGTCCTGGATTCTCTTAAGGTTAACTTGCAGGTTGAGTCGGTAGTTAGGAAGGCAAATGCAATGTTGGCATTTATTTCGAGAGGACTAGAATATAAAAGCAGGGATGTGCTGCTGAGGCTTTATAAGGCTCTGGTCAGACTACATTTAGAATATTGTGAGCAATTTTGGGCCCCATATCTCAGGAAGGATGTGCTGGCCCTGGAGAGGGTCCAGAGGAGGTGCACGAGAATGATCCCAGGAATGAAAGGCTTAACATATGAGTAACTTTGAGGACTCTGGGTCTATACTCGATGGAGTTTAGAAGGATGAGGGGGGATCTGATTGAAACTTGCAGAATACTGAAAGGCCTGGATAGAGTGGACGTGGGGACGATGTTTCCATTAGTAGGAGAGACTACGACATGAGGGCACAGCCTCAGAGTAAAGGGAAGACCTTTTAGAACAGAGATGAGGAGAAACATCTTTAGCCAGAGAGTGGTGAATCTATGGAATTCATTGCCACAGAAGGCTGTGGACGCCAGGTCATTGAGTGTATTTAAGACTGAGATAGATAGGTTCTTGATTCGTAAGGGGATCAAAGGTTACAGGGAGAAGGCAGGAGAATGGGGTTGAGAAACTTATCAGCCATGATTGAATGGCAGAGCAGACTCAATGGGCCGAATGGCCTAATTTCTGCTCCTATGTCTTATGGTCTTACAGATTCATCCTCCCCACCTGTTGATCATCTCTCACAATTCGAAATTATTGGCATGTTGTAAATATATCTGGTTCAAACAGAAGTTCATGCACGGACTTTAAAGATTCTCCGGCTCTCTGTTCACCTGCATCCACCTTGTGGATATTTTCTAAATCCAGATTCTATTTCCCTCTTCAATTTAACTTCATTCTGTTTAATAGATACGAGTGTGTTTAATTCAATGCTGATTGTTTTATAGTTAGTTTCACTATGGAGTGTGTGTTAATGTCCTGATGATTTAAAATGTCTCATTCAATTTTCCACAATAATCACTCCATGTTGTTCTGTTGTCGAGTAGCTGGGCATGTCTGGGACCTGCTCTTCAGTGCAGGGTCACCTTGCATTTCCACATGTTAATTACACCACACGGGACATATCACATCTGCACACTCATGCTGTATCCCAATACCATGTTGCATGTGCCAACCTATGCAAGTCACTCTTGGTCTTTCAGGTGATCTTATCAAAATATCAATGGGGTGTCTGCCTGAAGATCTTTGCTGATCGAACCCTGCCTGGTTCTGGAGTCTCGGATAGTGGCCAGACTATCAAATTCAGTTTCTTTTAAAATACAGAGGCAAGGACACAAATATCACCAAGAGAAATCTCTGTTTACTGTTCTCATCTACACTTCCCTGACTTTAACTAGAATGTACATGTACATTAGATTGATTATTCCATTGAACTATACCCAGGTGAATTATTCCATTTCCCAACTGGTGGTGTGATTTTCTTTATCTTTTATTCTAAATGCAACATTTCATGAATAACTATTCTATCTCATTCAGGAGCACTGGAGGAACGATATTGTCCCATTTAATACTCACATAATATGGTGTTTGTAGATCGGAGACAGAAGTACAGGTACTTGCAATCAGATTGTAGATCACTCCCATTTCTCCCGTTCCCAGGCACTTTGTCCTGAATGATAACAAATGGGATGAAGCCAAATCTTTAAAAAGCAAAGCCTTTTGTTTACATTGTCACCGTGCTGTCAGTGGAAAGGGTTAACTTCTCAGCTTGTTAGCAAAGGGGCTGGAGAAACATTCTCAAATGTGCACACTTGTGTCAACTTTATGTAACTTCATTTTCAGATCAAGGATGAACCAAACCCCATTTCAATCTTTGTTTTTCCAATTCTCTTGATATTTTTCTCAGCTTTTCCAAAATGTTATTATTTTCTTCTTCCCCAGGCACCTTTCCAAATGACGGTAATAAAACTGAAGAAAAATAAAACTGAAAAAGTTCCCTTTCACAGGCAAAAGGAGCTTCAACCTTCTGAAACTGAAAAGAGTTAAAGAGGGTGGAGCTTCCCACAGCTTGTGAGCTCCGGAACAGAACCTCAAGGCTGAAGCTTATCTTGAGGGAATCAAACTTTTCGATGCCTTTTACAATTGTACAAGTTCATTGTGATTCATACTTAAAGGTTTACTTTCACTCAGTCATTATAACCTTTCACTTTCCTCAGCACAGAAGCTGGCAGCTTTTTAGATTCAATCCCAATTGTAAACTTCTCTTGTAGCTGGCGTATGGAGAAGATCATGTCCACTGTAGATCTGCCAGCACAGAAACCGCACTGTGCTTCTGGATACACTCGGTCTGCAAGTAGATGGAGTCTTTTAGGCCTGACCCTAGTGAAGGTCGTCCCTGTGATGCTGAGGAGTGAGATGTCCCTGTAGTTGTTGCAATCTCCTCTGTCACCTTTCTTTTTGTATATTGTAATCATTCTTCAATCACACACGTGTCCTGTGGAATGGATCCTACCTCCCAACAGAGAAGGAGGAGCTCATGAAGCTGTGACAGTGGATGGGACTTTCTGGGCTAGAGCAGTTGAGCTGGAATTCCATCCTTGCCGGGTGCCTATCTGCTTGCTAAACAATTAATGGCCTTTTCGAGCTCACGTGATGAGGGTTCCTCGTCCAACCCAATCATGACAGGAAGCTGCAGGAGGGAGTCAAACAGAGACTGGGAGATGTCCTTCTCACAGGAGTACAGCTCACAGCAGTTTCAACCCAATGGGACATCTATTTACGTCTGTCAGTGAGAACTTCACCCTCCATTTGGTGATGGTCAGACCAAGCGCCCTCCTGATCCCATCATACACACCACGTAGATTTCCATTGTCACGGGCAGTTTGGATTTCTTGACGTCGGCTGTTCCAGTGTTTATTTACATAGTATCTCCCTGTCTTTTAACAACTGTCTTAGCTACTTGCAAGTTACATAATGTTCTAGTTGTTGGGTTTATGTTGTAATCAGGTAGGCTTTGCTTTTTGCTTCAATGACAGATTCATCTCTGCTGAGTGGGTCTCAAACCAGTCTTTGTTGTGGGCTCCACCTTTCCCAAATGTTGCTGCTGCTGGGTCAGAAATGATTGAACTCAGCGCCTTCCAAGATTCAACAATATCAGTGTTGACTGCTGAAGCTTTTATCGATGTGCATGTAAAATATTTTACTGTTTTGCTTATGTTCCTTGATAAATTCATTTCATCATGGAGGTATCTCTGTGTGGAATGTACAAGTCAGTAAGAATTGTCAGCAAGGATTAATCAGCACTCTCTAACTGGAGATGTTAATCAGTGGAACCTCTCAGACACTGAATTGTAGTCTTTGCTCCAAAGGTCAGTTTAGGATTGAAGTAAAAATTCATAATTTTATTGTAATCAAGTTCTTGAATTAAGAGGAAAGATCACAGATGGTGCTTTTAAAAAGGGATACTGCAGCTCAGATAATGAGTGACAGATCCAGAAAATTAAACTCCAGCCAGTTATAGGGTTGTTAATATCAGCAGAATCAAAGCTAATACTATCTGACTATCAGTCCTGGATGTGACTAACAGCAGCAATAACAGCAAAATCCAATACCTGCAGTCACTTGTGAATTCGCTGGTGTGACAGCAGGTTGGCTGACTGAGTGAATCCCTTCCCACACACAGTGCAGGTGAATGGCCTCTCCCCAGTGTGAACTCGCTTGTGTACTTTAAGATTAGATGGAGACCTGAACCTCTTTCCACAGGAAGTGCAGCTGAATGGCTTCTCCCCAGTGTGAGCTTGCTGGTGTGAACTTGCTGGTGTGACTTAAGGCTGGCTGACTGAGTGAATCCTTCGCACACACAGAGCAGGTGAATGGTTTCTCCCCAGTGTGAACTCGCTGGTGTGACAGCAGGTTGGCTGACTGAGTGAATCCCTTCCCACACACAGTGCAGGTGAATGGCCTCTCCCCAGAGTGAACTCGCTTGTGTACTTTAAGATTAGATGGAGACCTGAACCTCTTTTCACAGGAATTGCAGCTGAATGGCTTCTCCCCAGTGTGAGCTTGCTGGTGTGAACTTGCTGGTGTGACTTAAGGCTGGCTGACTGAGTGAATCCTTCGCACACACACAGCAGGTGAATGGTTTCTCCCCAGTGTGAACTCGCTGGTGTGACTGAAGGCTGGCTGACTGAGTGAATCCCTTCGCACACACAGAGCAGATGAATGGTTTCTCCCCAGAGTGAACTCGCTGGTGTGCAGTGAGGTCGGAGGAATGCCTGAACTTCTTTCCACAGGAACTGCAGCTGAACAGCCTCTCCTCAGTGTGAATTTGCTGGTGTTTTACTAGGTTGGAGGGCACAGTGAATCCCTTTCCACACACGGAGCAGGTGAATGGCCTCTCCCCAGTGTGAAATCGCTGGTGTCCACTCAGGTGGGATGAAGACCTGAACCTCTTATCACAGTAAGTGCAGCTGAAGGGTCTCTCCCCAGTGTGACCTCGCTGATGTGTCAGCAGAGTGGATGACTGAGTGAATCCCTTGCCACACACGGAGCAGGTGAACAGCTTCTCTCCAGTGTGAATACGTTGATGGCGTCTCAGCAGAGATGGATAATTGAATCCTTTCCCACAGTCCCCACATTTCCACGGTTTCACCATGGTGTTGGCCCCAATGTGAGTGCATCAATGAAATTCCAGCTGGGATGGATAACTGAATAGCTTCACACCATTCTCACATTTTCTCATCCACACACAGAACACGTGTACAGTTTCTCCCCACTGTGAATGGTGCAATGTTTCTTCAGGCTGTGTAACTGGTTAAAGCTCTTTCCGCAGTGAGTTCACTGGAACACTCTCAGTCGGGTGTGTGTGTGTCTCGGTGCTTTCCCAGTCACACTGATGTTTGAAATCTTTTCCCATAGAAAGAACAGTCAAACATTTCCCCTTCCACATTCAAAGGTCAATTCTATTCAGGTCTTGATGAATCGAGTGACTCAGTCAGGTGTTGATGTGATGTTTGGTTTGTGTTTCCAATCTACAAATCTTAATATTTGATGATGTTTAGCATCTGAAAATCCTTCTCTTCTAAGACCCTGTAAAAGGAGTTAATAAAAGTCATCACTGTCAGTCCAGCATGGAAATTAGTAATTGACAATTCCACTTGCTACAGAATATTTCTTCCTCTCATCTCCCCTCCCCCATCCCAAACTGTAAATCACAGTCCCACACACACTCTCCTTCCTGTGATGAGAAATCCAAACCAAGAGATCCAATCTTCACCATTTCTTTCCTCTCCCAGTTTTCTCTCTCCCTCTGCTCTGGCTGGGTTCAGTTCTACAGCCCTGCTGTAAAAGGAATTGGAAAAAGAGACTGTAAGTTCAAGATTAGAAACTGAGAAGAGACAAACATTTCTCTTGGTCTGAGTTTGCTGAGTGTAAATCCTCCCCTTCTAAGCCCTGTAAATGGAGTTTCCAAAATCCATCCCAGTCAGTCCAGGATAGAAAGTCACAACATTCTCTCCTCCTGCTACCTGGACCAGGATGACCGCGCATGCGCGCTGCTGCACATCGCCCCCTATAAAGATGGCGGCCGTTACCCGGGCCTGCCGAAGGGAGAAATCCAGACTTTTTCGGCCCGTTCTCTGCAAACACAGGACCGGTACCTTGTTATTTAGAGTCTGCTGTCTGCACTGTGTCTTTATGAAGCCTCCCTGCCCACTCCGCTGGCTCCATTCCTCCTCACACACCCACTAACTCTGTTAGTTTTCTCCACTCAACATTCTCACAACCGCGATGAGCAGCTTCAGTCACAGACCAGCACTGCGCATGCTCATGAAACAGACAGTAAAGCGCATGCGCAGGGAGCTGCTGTTTTGACGATAGGGCACATTCTTCTCCCATTTGAATGCTGGGTGGTCCCGCCGCCATTGAAAGCCCTTTTCTTTTGCACAGCAACTTATGGTTTGTGATCCGATAACGACTGGATGCCAGTGTCAAGATATAACGTTATTTATCAATTGATATAACAAACAAAGTGCATGGGTTTCTGCTCTAGTTCTGTCCTGGGTGCAAATAGCAGAACAATCCTCTACAGTTCAGTGTGAACTCTCTGGAGTCTTAGTCCGCAGTGCGAACCAAATATTTCTTCCCGTAAATAGAACTTTTAAACTTAGTTTTTGTTCGTAAAAGACGAACATATGAATATACAAACAAGCAGTAGGAGAAGTGGTATATGCCCCCTTGAGCCTGTTCTACCTTTTAATAAGATCATGGCTGATCTGGCAGTCACCTCAAATCTGCATCCCTCTTCCCGCCAATAATATATCACCCCCCCTTGCTCATCAAGAATCTATCCACCTCTGCCTTAAAAATATTCAAAGATTCTGCTTCCACCACACTTTCAGGAAGAGAGTTCCAAAGAATCACGATCCTCTGAGAGAGAAAAAATCACCTCTTCTCCATTTTAAAGAGGTGATCTCTTATTTTTAAACAGTCAGAGAATGACCAGACTTTAGCACGGGGCCAGTGGAAAGTTCAGTTAACATGATTGTCAAGCAGCGATGAAGTGAATTTTCAATTCATGTGCACCTTGTTTGTGCATTTTCCAGATTAAAACTTGAATTGAATCCATCGTTCTCCATCATAAGAGCATTCAAGGTGGAAAGTCATAAATACTTGGACACTCAGGGAATCAATGGATATGGGGGTAGGGTGAAAGTAGAGTGGAGCTGGAAGATCATTCAAAGGTGGAGCAGGTTCAATCATTAGTCTATCCATCAATGGTCTATCCCTGCTCCAATTTCTTGTGTTTTTTTGAACATCACTATGAATCACTGTGATCCTTTAAAAGCGGAGGCTGATGGGGGAAAAGTGAGGGGAGAGCAACCCAATCATGGTTCTGGAAGTGATAAATAAACGAAACTGGCGATAAGGAGAGCTTTGAGATTGGATAGGTCGGTGCTGCTGGAGGGAAAGATCAAGTGTGTACATACGGCGGTGCATGGCACTGAGGGTGGATCTCAAAGTGAGGTGAGAACAGCAGTGCAAGGAGCATTCTATGTCCCGGAGATACCTGTCTTCCTGGGTGGATTCAAAACATGAGGGATGCAACTTCAATTGAATCCACACGGGGTAAGTCAGAGACGGAGACAGTCACTAAGGAAGGAGCCATGGTAGGGTCTCCCTTGTCCTCACTTTTCACCCCACCAGCCTCCACATTCAGAGGATCATCCTCCGTCACTTCTGCCAACTCCAGCATGATGCCACCACCAAACACATCTTCGCCTCACCAACCCCATCAGCATTTCATAGGGACTACTCTGGGACACCCTGGTCAACTCCTCCATCACTCCTAACACCTCATCCCCTTCTCAAGGCACCTTCGCATGCAATCATGAAAGGTGCAACACCAGCACCTTTATCACCTCCTTTCTCACTGTCCAAGGGGCCAAATACTCCTCTTCAGAGAAGCATCACTTCACTTGCACTTCCCTCAATTTAGTCTACTGCATTTTCTGCTCCCAATGCGGTTTCCTCTACATTGGAGAGACCAAACGCAGACAGGGTGACTGCTTTGAGGAACACCTTCGGTCAGTCCGCAATCATGACACAGACCTCCCTGTCGCTTGCCAATTCAACACACCACCCTGCTCTCATGCCCACATGTCTGTCCTTGGCCTGCTGCTATGTTCCATTGAATCTCAATGCAAACTGGAGGAACGGCACCTCCTCTTCCGATTAGGCACTTTACAGCCTTCTGGATTTAACATCGAGTTCAACAACTTCATGGCATCTACTCTCTCCTCTATCCTCCTCCCTTTTTCACCCATTAAAAAAAAATTATTTTATTTTTTATCCACTTATTGTCATTTTTATTCATTTATTCATGTTTTATTCCCTTTTACATCGTCTTTCATTTTGTCCATGACATCTTTGTCAATCTCTCCTTAGCCCCACCTATCGCTGGCCCTCGATCCAGCTTCACCTGCTCCACCCCTGCAACCACCTTAAAACAGTATACATTTTGTCACATTTCTACTTCTCTTTAGCTCTGAAGAAGGGTCAAACAGACTCAAAGTATTAACTGTGTTTCTCACTCCACAGATGATGTCAGACCAGCTGAGATTTTCCAGCATTTTCTGTTTTTATCTCTGAATTACTAGTCTAGTGACAATATCACTATTGGATTGGCTCCCCCTCTTGTGGTAAACTAATTTCTAATGAGAGTTCCTGAATTATGGGGAAGGATCAGAGACAGCGGTTCTTAAAGGGACACGGCAGCCCCGAAAACACAACCAGCAAATGATCCAGAATATTAAACTCCAGCCCAGTAACAGGGATTTTTAACATCAGCAGAAACAAACCCCAACTGTCAGAATGAACATGGTTCAGCCCTGGATGTGGTTAACAAAGAACAAAGAAAAGTACAGCACAGGAACAGGCCCTTTGGCCCTCCAAGCCTGTGCCGATCATATTGCCCGTCAACTAAAACATTTTGCACTTCCGGGGTCCGTATCCCTCTATTCCCATTCTATTCACGTATTTGTCAAACTGCCTCTTAAACATCACTATCGTACCTGTTTCCACAACCTCCTCTGGCAGCGAATTCCAGACACAGCAGTAATAACAGCAGAATCCAACTTCTGTAGTCACTTGTGAACTCGCTGGTGTCTCAGCAAGTTGGATGACTGAGTGAATTCCTTCCCACACTTGGAGCAGGTGAATGGCCTCTCCCCAGTGTGAAGTCGCTGGTGTACAATGAGGCTGAATGAAGACCTGAATCTCTTTCCACAAGAAGTACATCTGAACAGCCTCTCCCCAGTGTGAATTCGCTGGTGTGTTAGCAGGTCAGATGACCGAGTGAAACCCTTCCCACACTCGGAGCAGGTGAATGGAATAAGAGAGGGAGAGAAGGAAGGAAGGAAACCCTAGGAGGTTTGGAGAAACCACCTTCATGATCGCTCATTAAA
The DNA here is from genome assembly GCA_026770705.1 of Isurus oxyrinchus. NCBI lineage: Eukaryota > Metazoa > Chordata > Chondrichthyes > Lamniformes > Lamnidae > Isurus > Isurus oxyrinchus. The sequence goes on along the minus strand of JANJGN010000101.1, from coordinate 717,587 downwards.
CTCCACACAGTAAGTTTTAGACACAAGGTTAACGTCAGCTATACTGTATGGTCGGTCAGGGGGTTTCAGATTGATGTATTGTCACGAGTAATGACTGAAGTGAATGATCAAACATCTTGTTATGTCCAGTTGCACAAATTTGGTTGAGCAGTTACAGAAAGAATTGTGCAAATCTCTATTTGGTTTTCAGCACCACCCCCACCACCCCCCCAGAGACTATGTTCCTAAACCCACCACCCACCCACCACCCCTCCCACCCCCCCGAGACTATGTCCCTAAACCCACCATCCACCCACCCACCACCCCTCCCACCCCCCCGAGACTATGTCCCTAAACCCACCACCCCCCCCACCCCCCCCACCCCGAGACTATGTTCCTAAACCCACCACCCACCCACCACCCCTCCCACCCCCCCGAGACTATGTCCCTAAACCCACCACCCAACCACCCACCCCCCCCGAGACTATGTCCCTAAACCCACCACCCACCCACCCAACCCCCCCGAGACTATGTCCCTAAACCCACCACCCACCCACCCAACCCCCCCGAGACTATGTCCCTAAACCCACCACCCACCCACCCACACCCCCCCGAGACTATGTCGCTAAACCCACCACCCACCCACCCACACCCCGCCCCGAGACTATGTCCCTAAACCCACCACCCACCCACCCAACCCCCCCGAGACTATGTCCCTAAACCCACCACCCACACACCCACCCCCAAACCTCCCCGAGAATATGTCCCTAAACCCACCACCCACCCACCCACCCCCCACCACCACCCCCGAGACTATGTCCCTAAACCCACCACCCACCCACCCCCCCCACCGCCCCCCCGAGATTATGTCCCTAAACCCACCACCCACAACCCCCCGAGACTATGTCCCTAAACCCACCACCCACCCACACACCCCCCCACCACCCCCGAGACTATGTCCCTCAACCCACCAACCCACCACCCCCGACACGCGCGAGACTATGTCCCTAAACCCACCACCCACCCACCCACACCCCCCCGAGACTATGTCCCTAAACCCACCACCCACCCCCCCACCCCCCCCCGAGACTATGTCCCTAAACCCACCACCCACACACCCACCCCCCTACCCCCCCGAGACTATGTCCCTAAACCCAACACTCACCCACCCAACCCCCCCCACCCCCCCGAGACGATGTCCCTAAACCCACCACCCACCCACCCACCCAACCCCCCCGAGACAATGTTCCTAAACCCACCACCCACCCCCCCCCCACCACCCCGAGACTATGTCCCTAAACCCACCACCCACCCAACCCCCCCACCGCCCCCCCGAGATTATGTCCCTAAACCCACCACCCACACACCCACCCCCAAACCTCCCCGAGAATATGTCCCTAAACCCACCACCCACCCACCCACCCCCCACCACCACCCCCGAGACTATGTCCCTAAACCCACCACCCACCCACCCCCCCCCACCGCCCCCCCGAGATTATGTCCCTAAACCCACCACCCACAACCCCCCGAGACTATGTCCCTAAACCCACCACCCACCCACACACCCCCCCACCACCCCCGAGACTATGTCCCTCAACCCACCAACCCACCACCCCCGACACGCGCGAGACTATGTCCCTAAACCCACCACCCACCCACCCACCCCCCCCACCCCCCCCCGAGACTATGTCCCTAAACCCACCACCCACACACCCACCCCCCTACCCCCCCGAGACTATGTCCCTAAACCCAACACTCACCCACCCAACCCCCCCCACCCCCCCGAGACGATGTCCCTAAACCCACCACCCACCCAACCCCCCCGAGACAATGTTCCTAAACCCACCACCCACCCCCCCCCACCACCCCGAGACTATGTCCCTAAACCCACCACCCACCCACCCACCCCACCACCCCGAGACTATGTCCCTAAACCCACCACCCACCCACCCCCCCCACCGCCCCCCCGAGATTATGTCCCTAAACCCACCACCCACAACCCCCCGAGACTATGTCCCTAAACCCACCACTCACCCACCCACCCCCCCCAAACCCCCCGAGACTATGTCCCTAAACCCACCACCCACCCACACACCCCCCCACCACCCCCGAGACTATGTCCCTCAACCCACCACCCACCAACCCACCACCCCCGACACGCGCGAGACTATGTCCCTAAACCCACCACCCACCCACCCACCCCCCCACCCCCCCCGAGACTATGTCCCTAAACCCACCACCCACACACCCACCCACCCCGAGACTATGTCCCTAAACCCACCACCCACACACCCACCCCCCCTAACCCCCCGAGACTATGTCCCTAAACCCACCACCCACCCACAAACACCCCCACCCCACCACGAGACTATGTCTCTAAACCCACCACCCACCCACCCACCCACCCCCCCCACCCCCCCCGAGACTATGTCCCTAAACCCACCGCACACCCAACCACCCCCCCACACACCCCCCGAGACTTTGTCCCTAAACTCACCGCACACCCATCCACCTCCCCCACCCCCCCCGAGACTATGTCCCTAAACTCACCGCACACCCATCCACCTCCCCCACACCCCCCGAGACTATGTCCCTAAACCCACCACCCCACACCCCCGAGGTTATGTCCCTAAACCCACCACACACCCATCCACCCCCCCACACCCCCTAGACGATGTCCCGAAACCCACCACACACCCACCCCCGAGACTATATACCTAAACCCACCACTCACCCACCCAACCCCCCCCAAACCCCCCGAGACTATGTCCCTAAACCTACCATCCACCCACCCAACCCCCCCACCCCCCCGAGACTATGTCCCTAAACCCACAACCTACACACCCACCCCCCGAGACTGTCCCTAAACCCACCACCCACCCACCCACCCCCCAACCCCCCGAGACTATGTCCCTAAAACCACCACCCACCCATCCACCCCCCCCACCCCCACCGAGACTATGTCCCTAAACCCACCACCCACCCACCCACACCTCCCCACACCCCCCGAGACTATGTCCCTAAACCCACCACCCACCCACCCACCCCCCTCCCCCCCGAGACTATGTCCCTAAACCCACCACCCACCCACCCAACCCCCACCCCGGCCGAGACTATGTCCCTAAACCGACCACCCACCCACCCACCCCAACCACCCCCCCGGGACTATGTCCCTAAACCCACCACCCACCCACACACCCCCCACACCCACCCGAGTGTTTGCCCCTAAACCCACCACCCACCCACCCACCCCGAGACTACGTCCATAAACCCACAACCCATCCTCCCACCACCCCACACCCACCGAGACTATGTCCCTAAACCCACCACCAACAGAGTTAAACAGAGGTAAAGAGAGCCTAACAGAGGAAAACAGGGTGAAACAGAGTTAAACCGAGGCAAACAGATTTAAACAGAGTTGAACAGAGTCAAAATGTGTTAAATAGAGTTAAACAGTGGCAAACAGATTTAAACAGAGTTAAAAAGAGTTAAACAGAGTTAAACAGAGGCGAACAGAGTTAAACAGAGTTACACATAGGCAAACAGAGTTCAACAGAGTTAAACAGAGTTAAACAGAAGCAAACAGAGGTAAACTGAGTGAAACAGAGTTAAACAGAGGCATAGAGAGTTAAACAGAGTTGAACAGAGGCAAACAGAGTTAAACAGAGTTAAACAGAGGCAAACAGAGTTAAGCAGAGGCAAACAGACTTAAACGAGTTAAACAGAGGCATACAGAGTTAAACAGATTTAAACAGAGGCAAACAGAGTTAAATAGCGTTAAACAGAGGCAAACAGATTTAAATCGAGTTAAACAGATGCAATCAGAGTTAAACAGTATTAAACAGAGGCAAACAGAGTTAAATAGATTGAAACAGATGCAAACAGAGTTTCACAGAGATAAACAGAGTTCAACAGACTTAAACAGAGTTAGACAGATGAAAACAGAGGGAAACAGAGTGAAAAAGAGTTAAACAGAGTTGAACAGAGGCAAACAGATTTAAATAGATTGAAACAGAGGGAAACAGAGTTCAACAGAGATGAACAGAGTTCAACAGAGTTAAACAGAGTTAAACAGAGGCAAACAGAGGGAAACAGAGTGAAACAGAGTTAAACAGAGGCAAACAGAGTTAAACAGATTTAAACAGAGACAAACAGAGTTAAACAGAGTTAAACAGAGTTAAACAGATTTGAACAGAGGCATACAGAGTTAAATAGATTGAAACAGATTCAAACAGAGTTGAACAGATATAAACAGAGTGCAACAGAGTTAAACAGAGTTAAACAGAGGGAAACGGTGTTAAACAAAGTTAAACCGAGGCACACAGAGTTAAACAGAGTTGAACAGAGGCAAACAGAGTTAAACAGAGTTAAACAGAGGCAAACAGAGTTAAACAGAGTGAAACAGGCGAACAGAGTTAAATAGAGTTAAACATAGGCAAACAGAGTTCAACAGAGGTAAACAGAGTTAAACAGAGGCAAGCAGAGTTAAACAGAGTTAAACAGAGGCAAACAGAGTTAAGCAGAGTTAACCAGAGGCATACAGAGTTCAACAAAGTTAAACAGAGGCAAACAGAGTTAGACAGCGTGAAACAGAGGCAAACAGAGTTAAATAGAGTTAAACAGAGGCAAACAGAGTTAAACAGAATTAAACAGAGGCAAACAGAGTTCAACAGAGGCAAACAGAGGGAAATAGAGTGAAACAGATTTAAACAGACACAAACAGAGTTAAACAGAGTTGAACGGAGGCAAACAGAGTTAAACAGAGTTAAACAGAGGCAAACAGAGTTATGCAGAGTTAAACAGAGGCATACAGAATTAAAAAGATTGAAACAGAGGCATACAGAGTTAAACAGAGTTGAACAGAGGCAAACAGAGTTAAATAGATTGAAACAGAGGCAGACAGAGTTCAACAGAGATAAAACGAGTTCAACAGAGTTAAACAGAGGCAAACAGAGGGAAACAGAGTGAAACAGAGTAAAACAGAAACAACCAGAGTTAAACAGAGTGAAACAGAGGCAAACAGAGTTAAACAGAGTTAAACAGAGTTAAACAGAGGCGAACAGAGTTAAACAGAGTTAAATAGAGGCAAAGAGAGTTAAACAGAGTTAAACAGTGGCAAACAGATGGAAACAGAGTGAAACAGAGTTAAACAGAGGCATACAGAGTTATACAGATTTAAACAGTGCTGAACAGAGGCAAACAGAGTTAAACAGATTTAAACAGAGGCTAACAGAGTTAGACAGCGTGAAACAGAGGTAAACAGAGTTAAATAGAGTTAAACAGAGGCAAACAGAGTTAAACAGAATTAAACAGAGGCAAACAGAGTTCAACAGAGGCAAACAGAGGGAAATAGAGTGAAACAGATTTAAACAGACACAAACAGAGTTAAACAGAGTTGAACGGAGGCAAACAGAGTTACGCAGAGTTAAACAGAGGCAAACAGAGTTAAATAGATTGAAACAGAGGCAGACAGAGTTCAACAGAGATAAAACGAGTTCAACAGAGTTAAACAGAGTTAAACAGAGGCAAACAGAGGGAAACAGAGTGAAACAGAGTTAAACAGAAACAACCAGAGTTAAACAGAATTAAACAGAGTTAAACAGAGTTAAACAGAGGCAAACAGAGTTAAACAGAGTTAAATAGAGGCAAACAGAGTTAAACAGAGTTAAACAGTGGCACACAGATGGAAACAGAGTTAAACAGAGGCATACAGAGTTATACAGATTTAAACAGTGCTGAACAGAGGCAAACAGAGTTAAACAGAGTTAAACAGAGGCAAACAGAGTTAAACAGAGTTAAACAGAGGCAAACAGAGTTCAACAGAGTTAAACAGCGGCATACAGAGTTAAACAGAGTTCAACACAGGCAAAGAGAGTGAAAGAGCGTTAAACAGAGGGAAACAGATTTAAATAGAGTTAAACAGATGCAAACAGAGTTAAACAGAATAAAACTGAAGCAAACAGAGTTAAACAGAGTTGAACAGAGGCAAACAGAGTTCAACAGAGTTAAACAGAGGCATACAGAGTTAAACAGAGTTGAGCAGAGGGAAACAGAGTTAAACAGAGTTAAACAGAGGCATAAGGAGTTCAGCAGAGTTAAACAGAGGCATACAGAGTTAAACAGAGTTAAGCAGAGGGAAACAGAGTTAAACAGAGTTAAACAGAGGCAAACAGAGGTAAACTGAGTGAAACAGAGTTAGACAGAGGCACACAGAGTTAAACAGAGTTGAGCAGAGGGAAACAGAGTTAAACGAGTTAAGCAGAGGCATAAGGAGTTCAGCAGAGTTAAACAGAGGCATACAGAGTAAAACAGAGTTAAGCAGAGGGAAACAGAGTTAAACAGAGTTAAACAGAGGTAAACTGAGTGAAACAGAGTTAAACAGAGGGACACAGAGTTAAACAGATTTGGACAGAGGCAAACAGCTTGAAACAGCGTTAAACAGAGGCAAACAGAGTTAAGCAGAGGCAAACAGAGTTAAACGAGTTAAACAGAGGCATACAGAGTTAACCAGAGGCAAACAGAGTTAAACAGCGTTAGACAGAGGCAAACAGCGTCAAATAGAGTTAAACAGAGGCAATCAGAGTTAAACAGAATTAAACAGAGGCAGACAGAGTTAAATAGATTGAAACAGAGGCAAACAGAGTTCAACAGAGATAAACAGAGTTCAACAGAGTTAACCAGAGTTAAACAGAGGCAAACAGAGGGAAACAGAGTGAAACAGAGGCAAACAGAGGCAACCAGAGTTAAGCAGAGTTAATCAGAGGTAAACAGAGTGAAACAGATTTAAACAGACGCAAACAGAGTTAAAGAGAGTTGAACAGAGGCAAACAGAGTTAAACAGAGGCAAACAGAGTTAAACAGATTTAAACAGAGTTAAACAGAGTTAAACAGAGGCGAACAGAGTTAAACATAGGCAAACAGAATTCAAAATAGTTAAATAGAGTTAATCAGAGGCAAACAGAAGGAAACTGAGTTAAACAGAGTTAAACAGATGCAAACAGAGTTAAACAGAGTTAAACAGAGGCAAACAGAGTTAAACAAAGTTAAACAGAGGCATACAGAGTTCAACAAATTTAAACAGAGGCAAACAGAGTTAGACAGCGTTAAACAGAGGCAAACAGAGTTAAATAGAGTTAAACAGAGGCAAACAGAGTTAACAGAATTAAACAGAGGCAAACAGATTTAAACAGAGTTAAACAGAGGCAAACAGATTTAAATAGAGTTGAACCGAGGGAAATAGAGTTCAATAGAGTTAAACAGAGGCATGCAAGGTTAAGCCAGAGTTAAACAGAATGCAATCAGAGTTAAACAGAGTTAAACCGTGGTAAACAGAGTTAAATAGATTGAAACAGAGGCCAACAGAGTTGAACAGAGATAAACAGAGTTCAACAGAGTTAAACAGAGTTAAACAGAGGCTAACAGATTTAAACAGAGTTGAACAGAGTCAAACTGAGTTAAAACAGAGTTAAACATAGGCAAACAGAGTTCAACAGAGTTAAACAGAAGCAAACAGAGGTAAACGGAGTGAAACAGAGTTAACCAGAGGCATAGAGAGTTAAACAGAGTTGAACAGAGGCAAACAGAGTTAAACAGAGTTAAAACAGAGGCAAACAGAGTTAAGCAGAGGCAAAACAGACTTAAACGAGTTAAACAGAGGCATACAGAGTTAAACAGATTTAAACAGAGGCAAACAGAGTTAAACAGCGTTAAAACAGAGGCAAACAGATTTAAATAGAGTTAAACAGATGCAATCAGATTTTAAACAGAGGCAAACAGAGTTAAATAGATTGAAAACAGAGGCAAACAGAGTTCAACAGAGATAAACAGAGTTCAACAGACTTAAACAGAGTTAGACAGATGCAAACAGAGGGAAACAGAGTGAAAAAGAGTGAAACAGAGGCATACAGATTTAAACAGAGTTGAACAGAGGCAAACAGAGTAACACAGAGTTAAAAAAGAGTTAAACAGAGTTGAACAGAGGCATACAGAGTTAAATAGATTGAAACAGAGGCAAACAGAGCAGAACAGATATAAACAGAGTACAACAGAGTTAATCAGAGTTAAACAGAGGGAAACGGAGTTAAACAGAGTTAACCGAGGCACACAGAGTTAAACAGAGTTGAACAGAGGCAAACAGAGTTAAACAGAGTTAAACAGAGGCAAACAGAGTTAAGCAGAGGCAAACAGAGTTAAACGAGTTAAACAGAGGCATACAGAGTTCAACAGATTTAAACAGAGGCAAACAGAGTTAAACAGCGTTAGACCAGAGGCAAACAGCGTTAAATAGAGTTAGACAGAGGCAATCAGAGTTAAACAGAATTAAACAGAGGCAGACAGAGTTAAATAGATTGAAACAGAGGCAAACAGAGTTCCACAGAGATAAACAGAGTTCAACAGAGTTAACCAGAGTTAAAACAGAGGCAAACAGGGGGAAACAGAGTGAAACAGAGTTTAACAGAGGCAAGCAGAGTTAAGCAGAGTAAATCAGAGGTAAACAGAGTGAAACAGATTTAAACAGATGCAAACAGAGCTAAAGAGAGTTGAACAGAGGCAAACAGAGTTAAACAGAGGCAAACAGAGTTAAACAGAGGCAAACAGAGTTAAACAGAGTTAAACAGTGGCAAACAGATGGAAACAGAGTTAAACAGAGGCATACAGATTTATACAGATTTAAACAGTGCTGAACAGAGGCAAACAGAGTTAAACAGAGTTAAACAGAGGCAAACAGAGTTAAACAGAGTTAAACAGAGGCAAACAGAGTTCAACAGAGTTAAACAGCGGCATACAGAGTTAAACAGAGTTCAACACAGGCAAAGAGAGTGAAAGAGCGTTAAACAGAGGGAAGCAGATTTAAATAGAGTTAAACAGATGCAAACAGAGTTAAACAGAATAAAACTGAAGCAAACAGAGTTAAACAGAGTTGAACAGAGGCAAACAGAGCTCAACAGAGTTAAACAGAGGCGTACAGAGTTAAACAGAGTTGAACAGAGGGAAACAGAGTTAAACAGAGTTAAACAGAGTTAAACAGAGGCATAAGGAGTTCAGCAGAGTTAAACAGAGGCATACAGAGTTAAACAGAGTAAAGCAGAGGGAAACAGAGTTAAACAGAGTTAAACAGAGGCAAACAGAGGTAAACTGAGTGAAACAGAGTTAGACAGAGGCACACAGAGTTAGACAGAGTTGAGCAGAGGGAAACAGAGTTAAACAGAGGCATAAGGAATTCAGCAGAGTTAAATAGAGGCATACAGAGTAAAACAGAGTTAAGCAGAGGGAAACAGAGTTAAACAGAGTTAAACAGAGGCAAACAGAGGTAAACTGAGTTAAACAGAGTTAAACAGAGGCATACAGAGTTCAACAGAGTTAAACAGAGGCATACAGAGTTAAACAGAGTTCAACAGACTTAAACAGAGTTAGACAGATGCAAACAGAGGGAAACAGAGTGAAAAAGAGTGAAACAGAGGCATACAGATTTAAACAGCGTTGAACAGAGGCAAACAGAGTAAAATAGAGTTAAAAAGAGTTAAACAGAGTTGAACAGAGGCATACAGACTTAAATAGATTGAAACAGAGGCAAACAGAGCTGAACTGATATAAACAGAGTACAACAGAGTTAAACAGAATTAAACAGAGGGAAACGAAGTTAAACAGAGTTAAACCGAGGCACACAGAGTTAAACAGAGTTGAACAGAGGCAAACAGAGTTAAACAGAGGTAAACAGAGTTAAACAGAGTTAAGCAGAGGCAAACAGAGTTAAACGAGTTAAACAGAGGCATACAGAGTTCAACAGATTTAAACAGAGGCAAACAGAGTTAAACAGCGTTAGACAGAGGCAAACAGCGTTAAATAGAGTTAAACAGAGGCAATCAGAGTTAAACAGAATTAAACAGAGGCAGACAGAGTTAAATGGATTGAAACAGAGGCAAACAGAGTTCAACAGAGATAAACAGATTTCAACAAAGTTAAACAGGGTTAAACAGAGGCAAACAGAGGGAAACAGAGTGAAACAGAGTTAGACAGAGGCAACTAGAGTTAAGCAGAGTTAATCAGAGGTAAACAGAGTGAAACGATTTAAACAGACGCAAACAGATTTAAAGAGAGTTGAACAGACGCAAAAAGAGTTAAACAGACGCAAAAAGAGTTAAACAGAGGCAAACAGAGATAAACAGAGTTAAACAGAGGCATACAGAGTTAAACAGAGTTGAGCAGAGGGAAACAGAGTTAGACAGCGTGAAACAGAGGCAAACAGAGTTAAATAGAGTTAAACAGAGGCAAACAGAGGGAATCAGAGTGAAACAGAGTTAAACAGAGGCAAACAGAGTTAAACAGATTTAAACAGAGACAAACAGAGTTAAACAGAGTTAAACAGAGTTAAACAGATTTGAACAGAGGCATACAGAGTTAAATAGATTGAAACAGATTCAAACAGAGTTGAACAGATATAAACAGAGTGCAACAGAGTTAAACAGAGTTAAACAGAGGGAAACGGTGTTAAACAGAGTTAAACCGAGGCACACAGAGTTAAAAAGAGTTGAACAGAGGCAAACAGAGTTAAACAGAGTTAAACAGAGGCAAACAGAGTTAAACAGAGTGAAACAGAGGTGAACAGAGTTAAATAGAGTTAAACATAGGCAAACAGAGTTCAACAGAGGCAAACAGAGTTAAACAGAGGCAAGCAGAGTTAAACAGAGTTAAACAGAGGCAAACAGAGTTAAGCAGAGTTAACCAGAGGCATACAGAATTCAACAAAGTTAAACAGAGGCAAACAGAGTTAGACAGCGTGAAACAGAGGCAAACAGAGTTAAATAGAGTTAAACAGAGGCAAACAGAGTTAAACAGAATTAAACAGAGGCAAACAGAGTTCAACAGAGGCAAACAGAGGGAAATAGAGTGAAACAGATTTAAACAGACACAAACAGAGTTAAACAGAGTTGAACGGAGGCAAACAGAGTTAAACAGAGTTAAACAGAGGCAAACAGAGTTATGCAGAGTTAAACAGAGGCATACAGAGTTAAAAAGATTGAAACAGAGGCATACAGAGTTAAACAGAGTTGAACAGAGGCAAACAGCGTTAAATAGATTGAAACAGAGGCAGACAGAGTTCAACAGAGATAAAACGAGTTCAACAGATTTAAACAGAGGCAAACAGAGGGAAACAGAGTGAAACAGAGTAAAACAGAAACAACCAGAGTTAAACAGAGTTAAACAGAGGCAAACAGAGTTAAACATAGTTAAACAGAGGCGAACAGAGTTAAACAGAGTTAAATAGAGGCAAACAGAGTTAAACAGAGTTAAACAGTGGCAAACAGATGGAAACAGAGTGAAACAGAGTTAAACAGAGGCATACAGAGTTACACAGATTTAAACAGTGCTGAACAGAGGCAAACAGAGTTAAACAGATTTAAACAGAGGCTAACAGAGTTAGACAGCGTGAAACAGAGGTAAACAGAGTTAAATAGAGTTAAACAGAGGCAAACAGAGTTAAACAGAATTAAACAGAGGCAAACAGAGTTCAACAGAGGCAAACAGAGGGAAATAGAGTGAAACAGATTTAAACAGACACAAACAGAGTTAAACAGAGTTGAACGGAGGCAAACAGAGTTAAACAGAGTTAAACAGAGGCAAACAGAGTTACGCAGAGTTAAACAGAGGCAAACAGAGTTAAACAGCGTTAGACAGAGGCAAACAGCGTTAAATAGAGTTAAACAGAGGCAATCAGAGTTAAACAGAATTAAACAGAGGCAGACAGAGTTAAATGGATTGAAACAGAGGCAAACAGAGTTCAACAGAGATAAACAGATTTCAACAAAGTTAAACAGGGTTAAACAGAGGCAAACAGAGGGAAACAGAGTGAAACAGAGTTAGACAGAGGCAACCAGAGTTAAGCAGAGTTAATCAGAGGTAAACAGAGTGAAACGATTTAAACAGACGCAAACAGATTTAAAGAGAGTTGAACAGACGCAAAAAGAGTTAAACAGACGCAAAAAGAGTTAAACAGAGGCAAACAGAGATAAACAGAGTTAAACAGAGGCATACAGAGTTCAACAGAGTTAAACAGAGGCATACAGAGTTAAACAGAGTTGAGCAGAGGGAAACAGAGTTAGACAGCGTGAAACAGAGGCAAACAGTTAAATAGAGTTAAACAGAGGCAAACAGAGGGAATCAGAGTGAAACAGAGTTAAACAGAGGCAAACAGAGTTAAACAGATTTAAACAGAGACAAACAGAGTTAAACAGAGTTAAACAGAGTTAAACAGATTTGAACAGAGGCATACAGAGTTAAATAGATTGAAACAGATTCAAACAGAGTTGAACAGATATAAACAGAGTGCAACAGAGTTAAACAGAGTTAAACAGAGGGAAACGGTGTTAAACAGAGTTAAACCGAGGCACACAGAGTTAAAAAGAGTTGAACAGAGGCAAACAGAGTTAAACAGAGTTAAACAGAGGCAAACAGAGTTAAACAGAGTGAAACAGAGGTGAACAGAGTTAAATAGAGTTAAACATAGGCAAACAGAGTTCAACAGAGGTAAACAGAGTTAAACAGAGGCAAGCAGAGTTAAACAGAGTTAAACAGAGGCAAACAGAGTTAAGCAGAGTTAACCAGAGGCATACAGAATTCAACAAAGTTAAACAGAGGCAAACAGAGTTAGACAGCGTGAAACAGAGGCAAACAGAGTTAAATAGAGTTAAACAGAGGCAAACAGAGTTAAACAGAATTAAACAGAGGCAAACAGAGTTCAACAGAGGCAAACAGAGGGAAATAGAGTGAAACAGATTTAAACAGACACAAACAGAGTTAAACAGAGTTGAACGGAGGCAAACAGAGTTAAACAGAGTTAAACAGAGGCAAACAGAGTTATGCAGAGTTAAACAGAGGCATACAGAGTTAAAAAGATTGAAACAGAGGCATACAGAGTTAAACAGAGTTGAACAGAGGCAAACAGCGTGAAATAGATTGAAACAGAGGCAGACAGAGTTCAACAGAGATAAAACGAGTTCAACAGAGTTAAACAGAGGCAAACAGAGGGAAACAGAGTGAAACAGAGTAAAACAGAAACAACCAGAGTTAAACAGAGTTAAACAGAGGCAAACAGAGTTAAACAGAGTTAAACAGAGGCGAACAGAGTTAAACAGAGTTAAATAGAGGCAAACAGAGTTAAACAGAGTTAAACAGTGGCAAACAGATGGAAACAGAGTGAAACAGAGTTAAACAGAGGCATACAGAGTTATACAGATTTAAACAGTGCTGAACAGAGGCAAACAGAGTTAAACAGATTTAAACAGAGGCTAACAGAGTTAGACAGCGTGAAACAGAGGTAAACAGAGTTAAATAGAGTTAAACAGAGGCAAACAGAGTTAAACAGAATTAGACAGAGGCAAACAGAGTTCAACAGAGGCAAACAGAGGGAAATAGAGTGAAACAGATTTAAACAGACACAAACAGAGTTAAACAGAGTTGAACGGAGGCAAACAGAGTTAAACAGAGTTAAACAGAGGCAAACAGAGTTACGCAGAGTTAAACAGAGGCAAACAGAGTTAAATAGATTGAAACAGAGGCAGACAGAGTTCAACAGAGATAAAACGAGTTCAACAGAGTTAAACAGAGTTAAACAGAGGCAAACAGAGGGAAACAGAGTGAAACAGAGTTAAACAGAAACAACCAGAGTTAAACAGAGTTAAACAGAGTTAAACAGAGTTAAACAGAGGCAAACAGAGTTAAACAGAGTTAAATAGAGGCAAACAGAGTTAAACAGAGTTAAACAGTTGCAAACAGATGGAAACAGAGTTAAACAGAGGCATACAGAGTTATACAGATTTAAACAGTGCTGAACAGAGGCAAACAGAGTTAAACAGAGTTAAACAGAGGCAAACAGAGTTAAACAGAGTTAAACAGAGGCAAACAGAGTTCAACAGAGTTAAACAGCGGCATACAGAGTTAAACAGAGTTCAACACAGGCAAAGAGAGTGAAAGAGCGTTAAACAGAGGGAAACAGATTTAAATAGAGTTAAACAGATGCAAACAGAGTTAAACAGAATAAAACTGAAGCAAACAGAGTTAAACAGAGTTGAACAGAGGCAAACAGAGTTCAACAGAGTTAAACAGAGGCATACAGAGTTAAACAGAGTTGAGCAGAGGGAAACAGAGTTAAACAGAGTTAAACAGAGGCATAAGGAGTTCAGCAGAGTTAAACAGAGGCATACAGAGTTAAACAGAGTTAAGCAGAGGGAAACAGAGTTAAACAGAGTTAAACAGAGGCAAACAGAGGTAAACTGAGTGAAACAGAGTTAGACAGAGGCACACAGAGTTAAACAGAGTTGGACAGAGGCAAACAGCTTTAAACAGCGTTAAACAGAGGCAAACAGAGTTAAGCAGAGGCAAACAGAGTTAAACGAGTTAAACAGAGGCATACATAGTTAACCAGAGGCAAACAGAGTTAAACAGCGTTAGACAGAGGCAAACAGCGTTAAATAGAGTTAAACAGAGGCAATCAGAGTTAAACAGAATTAAACAGAGGCAGACAGAATTAAATGGATTGAAACAGAGGCAAACAGAGTTCAACAGAGATAAACAGAGTTCAACAGAGTTAACCAGAGTTAAACAGAGGCAAACAGAGGGAAACAGAGGCAAACAGATGCAACCAGAGTTAAGCAGAGTTAATCAGAGGTAAACAGAGTGAAACAGATTTAAACAGACGCAAACAGAGTTAAAGAGAGTTGAACAGAGGCAAACAGAGTTTAGCAGAGGCAAACAGAGTTAAACAGATTTAAACAGAGTTAAACAGAGTTAAACATAGGCAAACAGAATTCAAAATAGTTAAATAGAGTTAATCAGAGGCAAACAGAAGGAAACTGAGTTAAAGAGAGTTAAACAGATGCAAACAGAGTTAAACAGAGTTAGACAGCGTTAAACAGAGGCAAACAGAGTTAAATAGAGTTAAACAGAGGCAAACAGAGTGAAACAGAATTAAACAGAGGCAAACAGATTTAAACAGAGTTAAACAGAGGCAAACAGATTTAAATAGAGTTGAACCGAGGGAAATAGAGTTCAATAGAGTTAAACAGAGGCATGCAAGGTTAACCAGAGTTAAACAGATGCAATCAGAGTTAAACAGAGTTAAACCGTGGTAAACAGAGTTAAATAGATTGAAACAGAGGCCAGCACAGTTGAACAGAGATAAACAGAGGTCAACAGAGTGAAACAGAGTTAAACAGAGGCTAACAGATTTAAACAGAGTTGAACAGAGTCAAACTGAGTTAAACAGAGTTAAACATAGGCAAACAGAGTTCAACAGAGTTAAACAGAAGCAAACAGAGGTAAACGGAGTGAAACAGAGTTAAATGGAGGCATAGAGAGTTAAACAGAGTTGAACAGAGGCAAACAGAGTTAAGCAGAGGCAAACAGACTTAAACGAGTTAAACAGAGGCATACAGAGTTAAACAGATTTAAACAGAGGCAAACAGAGTTAAACAGCGTTAAACAGAGGCAAACAGATTTAAATAGAGTTAAACAGATGCAATCAGAGTTAAACAGAGGCAAACAGAGTTAAATAGATTGAAACAGAGGCAAACAGAGTTCAACAGAGATAAACAGAGTTCAACAGACTTAAGCAGAGTTAGACAGATGCAAACAGAGGGAAACAGAGTGAAAAAGAGTGAAACAGAGGCATACAGATTTAAACAGAGTTGAACAGAGGCAAACAGAGTAACACAGAGTTAAAAAGAGTTAAACAGAGTTGGACAGAGGCATACAGAGTTAAATAGATTGAAACAGAGGCAAACAGAGCAGAACGGATATAAACAGAGTACAACAGAGTTAATCAGTGTTAAACAGAGGGAAACGGAGTTAAACAGAGTTAAACCGAGGCACACAGAGTTAAACAGAGTTGAACAGAGGCAAACAGAGTTAAACAGAGTTAAACAGAGGCAAACAGAGTTAAGCAGAGGCAAACAGAGTTAAACGAGTTAAACAGAGGCATACAGAGTTCAACAGATTTAAACAGAGGCAAACAGAGTTAAACAGCGTTAGACAGAGGCAAACAGCGTTAAATAGAGTTAGACAGAGGCAATCAGAGTTAAACAGAATTAAACAGAGGCAGACAGAGTTAAATAGATTGAAACAGAGGCAAACAGAGTTCCACAGAGATAAACAGAGTTCAACAGAGTTAACCAGAGTTAAACAGAGGCAAACAGGGGGAAACAGAGTGAAACAGAGTTTAACAGAGGCAAGCAGAGTTAAGCAGAGTTAATCAGAGGTAAACAGAGTGAAACAGATTTAAACAGACGCAAACAGAGCTAAAGAGAGTTGAACAGAGGCAAACAGAGTTAAACAGAGGCAAACAGATTTAAACAGAGTTAAACAGAGGCAAACAGAGTTAAACAGAGTTAAACAGTGGCAAACAGATGGAAACAGAGTTAAACAGAGGCATACAGATTTATACAGATTTAAACAGTGCTGAACAGAGGCAAACAGAGTTAAACAGAGTTAAACAGAGGCAAACAGAGTTAAACAGAGTTAAACAGAGGCAAACAGAGTTCAACAGAGTTAAACAGCGGCATACAGAGTTAAACAGAGTTCAACACAGGCAAAGAGAGTGAAAGAGCGTTAAACAGAGGGAAGCAGATTTAAATAGAGTTAAACAGATGCAAACAGAGTTAAACAGAATAAAACTGAAGCAAACAGAGTTAAACAGAGTTGAACAGAGGCAAACAGAGCTCAACAGAGTTAAACAGAGGCGTACAGAGTTAAACAGAGTTGAGCAGAGGGAAACAGAGTTAAACAGAGGCATAAGGAGTTCAGCAGAGTTAAACAGAGGCATACAGAGTTAAACAGAGTTAAGCAGAGGGAAACAGAGCTAAACAGAGTTAAACAGAGGCAAACAGAGGTAAACATAGTGAAACAGAGTTAGACAGAGGCACACAGAGTTAAACAGAGTTGAGCAGAGGGAAACAGAGTTAAACAGAGTTAAACAGAGGCATAAGGAGTTCAGCAGAGTTAAATAGAGGCATACAGAGTAAAACAGAGTTAAGCAGAGGGAAACAGAGTTAAACAGAGTTAAACAGAGGCAATCAGAGGTAAACTGAGTTAAACAGAGTTAAACAGAGGCATACAGAGTTCAACAGAGTTAAACAGAGGCATACAGAGTTAAACAGAGTTCAACAGACTTAAACAGAGTTAGACAGATGCAAACAGAGGGAAACAGAGTGAAAAAGAGTGAAACAGAGGCATACAGATTTAAACAGCGTTGAACAGATGCAATCAGAGTAAAATAGAGTTAAAAGGAGTTAAACAGAGTTGAGCAGAGGCATACAGAGTTAAATAGATTGAAACAGAGGCAAACAGAGCTGAACTGATATAAACAGAGTACAACAGAGTTAAACAGAATTAAACAGAGGGAAACGAAGTTAAACAGAGTTAAACCGAGGCACACAGAGTTAAACAGAGTTGAACAGAGGCAAACAGATTTAAACAGAGGTAAACAGAGTTAAACAGAGTTAAGCAGAGGCAAACAGAGTTAAACGAGTTAAACAGAGGCATACAGAGTTCAACAGATTTAAACAGAGGCAAACAGAGTTAAACAGCGTTAGACAGAGGCAAACAGCGTTAAATAGAGTTAAACAGAGGCAATCAGAGTTAAACAGAATTAAACAGAGGCAGACAGAGTTAAATGGATTGAAACAGAGGCAAACAGAGTTCAACAGAGATAAACAGATTTCAACAAAGTTAAACAGGGTTAAACAGAGGCAAACAGAGGGAAACAGAGTGAAACAGAGTTAGACAGAGGCAACCAGAGTTAAGCAGAGTTAATCAGAGGTAAACAGAGTGAAACGATTTAAACAGACGCAAACAGATTTAAAGAGAGTTGAACAGACGCAAAAAGAGTTAAACAGACGCAAAAAGAGTTAAACAGAGGCAAACAGAGATAAACAGAGTTAAACAGAGGCATACAGAGTTCAACAGAGTTAAACAGAGGCATACAGAGTTAAACAGAGTTGAGCAGAGGGAAACAGAGTTAGACAGCGTGAAACAGAGGCAAACAGAGTTAAATAGAGTTAAACAGAGGCAAACAGAGGGAATCAGAGTGAAACAGAGTTAAACAGAGGCAAACAGAGTTAAACAGATTTAAACAGAGACAAACAGAGTTAAACAGAGTTAAACAGAGTTAAACAGATTTGAACAGAGGCATACAGAGTTAAATAGATTGAAACAGATTCAAACAGAGTTGAACAGATATAAACAGAGTGCAACAGAGTTAAACAGAGTTAAACAGAGGGAAACGGTGTTAAACAGAGTTAAACCGAGGCACACAGAGTTAAAAAGAGTTGAACAGAGGCAAACAGAGTTAAACAGAGTTAAACAGAGGCAAACAGAGTTAAACAGAGTGAAACAGAGGCGAACAGAGTTAAATAGAGTTAAACATAGGCAAACAGAGTTCAACAGAGGTAAACAGAGTTAAACAGAGGCAAGCAGAGTTAAACAGAGTTAAACAGAGGCAAACAGAGTTAAGCAGAGTTAACCAGAGGCATACAGAGTTCAACAAAGTTAAACAGAGGCAAACAGAGTTAGACAGCGTGAAACAGAGGCAAACAGAGTTAAATAGAGTTAAACAGAGGCAAACAGAGTTAAACAGAATTAAACAGAGGCAAACAGAGTTCAACAGAGGCAAACAGAGGGAAATAGAGTGAAACAGATTTAAACAGACACAAACAGAGTTAAACAGAGTTGAACGGAGGCAAACAGAGTTAAACAGAGTTAAACAGAGGCAAACAGAGTTATGCAGAGTTAAACAGAGGCATACAGAGTTAAAAAGATTGAAACAGAGGCATACAGAGTTAAACAGAGTTGAACAGAGGCAAACAGAGTTAAATAGATTGAAACAGAGGCAGACAGAGTTCAACAGAGATAAAACGAGTTCAACAGAGTTAAACAGAGGCAAACAGAGGGAAACAGAGTGAAACGGAGTAAAACAGAAACAACCAGAGTTAAACAGAGTTAAACAGAGGCAAACAGAGTTAAACAGAGTTAAACAGAGGCGAACAGAGTTAAACAGAGTTAAATAGAGGCAAACAGAGTTAAACAGAGTTAAACAGTGGCAAACAGATGGAAACAGAGTGAAACAGAGTTAAACAGAGGCATACAGAGTTATACAGATTTAAACAGTGCTGAACAGAGGCAAACAGAGTTAAACAGATTTAAACAGAGGCTAACAGAGTTAGACAGCGTGAAACAGAGGTAAACAGAGTTAAATAGAGTTAAACAGAGGCAAACAGAGTTAAACAGAATTAAACAGAGGCAAACAGAGTTGAACAGAGGCAAACAGAGGGAAATAGAGTGAAACAGATTTAAACAGACACAAACAGAGTTAAACAGAGTTGAACGGAGGCAAACAGAGTTAAACAGAGTTAAACAGAGGCAAAGAGAGTTACGCAGAGTTAAACAGAGGCAAACAGAGTTAAATAGATTGAAACAGAGGCAGACAGAGTTCAACAGAGATAAAACGAGTTCAACAGAGTTAAACAGAGTTAAACAGAGGCAAACAGAGGGAAACAGAGTGAAACAGAGTTAAACAGAAACAACCAGAGTTAAACAGAGTGAAACAGAGTTAAACAGAGTTAAACAGAGGCAAAATGAGTTAAACAGAGTTAAATAGAGGCAAACAGAGTTAAACAGAGTTAAACAGTGGCACACAGATGGAAACAGAGTTAAACAGAGGCATACAGAGTTATACAGATTTAAACAGTGCTGAACTGAGGCAAACAGAGTTAAACAGAGTTAAACAGAGGCAAACAGAGTTAAACAGAGTTAAACAGAGGCAAACAGAGTTCAACAGAGTTAAACAGCGGCATACAGAGTTAAACAGAGTTCAACACAGGCAAAGAGAGTGAAAGAGCGTTAAACAGAGGGAAACAGATTTAAATAGAGTTAAACAGATGCAAACAGAGTTAAACAGAATAAAACTGAAGCAAACAGAGTTAAACAGAGTTGAACAGAGGGAATCAGAGTGAAACAGAGTTAAACAGAGGCAAACAGAGTTAAACAGATTTAAACAGAGACAAACAGAGTTAAACAGAGTTAAACAGAGTTAAACAGATTTGAACAGAGGCATACAGAGTTAAATAGATTGAAACAGATTCAAACAGAGTTGAACAGATATAAACAGAGTGCAACAGAGTTAAACAGAGTTAAACAGAGGGAAACGGTGTTAAACAGAGTTAAACCGAGGCACACAGAGTTAAAAAGAGTTGAACAGAGGCAAACAGAGTTAAACAGAGTTAAACAGAGGCAAACAGAGTTAAACAGAGTGAAACAGAGGCGAACAGAGTTAAATAGAGTTAAACATAGGCAAACAGAGTTCAACAGAGGTAAACAGAGTTAAACAGAGGCAAGCAGAGTTAAACAGAGTTAAACAGAGGCAAACAGAGTTAAGCAGAGTTAACCAGAGGCATACAGAGTTCAACAAAGTTAAACAGAGGCAAACAGAGTTAGACAGCGTGAAACAGAGGCAAACAGAGTTAAATAGAGTTAAACAGAGGCAAACAGAGTTAAACAGAATTAAACAGAGGCAAACAGAGTTCAACAGAGGCAAACAGAGGGAAATAGAGTGAAACAGATTTAAACAGACACAAACAGAGTTAAACAGAGTTGAACGGAGGCAAACAGAGTTAAACAGAGTTAAACAGAGGCAAACAGAGTTATGCAGAGTTAAACAGAGGCATACAGAGTTAAAAAGATTGAAACAGAGGCATACAGAGTTAAACAGAGTTGAACAGAGGCAAACAGAGTTAAATAGATTGAAACAGAGGCAGACAGAGTTCAACAGAGATAAAACGAGTTCAACAGAGTTAAACAGAGGCAAACAGAGGGAAACAGAGTGAAACGGAGTAAAACAGAAACAACCAGAGTTAAACAGAGTTAAACAGAGGCAAACAGAGTTAAACAGAGTTAAACAGAGGCGAACAGAGTTAAACAGAGTTAAATAGAGGCAAACAGAGTTAAACAGAGTTAAACAGTGGCAAACAGATGGAAACAGAGTGAAACAGAGTTAAACAGAGGCATACAGAGTTATACAGATTTAAACAGTGCTGAACAGAGGCAAACAGAGTTAAACAGATTTAAACAGAGGCTAACAGAGTTAGACAGCGTGAAACAGAGGTAAACAGAGTTAAATAGAGTTAAACAGAGGCAAACAGAGTTAAACAGAATTAAACAGAGGCAAACAGAGTTGAACAGAGGCAAACAGAGGGAAATAGAGTGAAACAGATTTAAACAGACACAAACAGAGTTAAACAGAGTTGAACGGAGGCAAACAGAGTTAAACAGAGTTAAACAGAGGCAAAGAGAGTTACGCAGAGTTAAACAGAGGCAAACAGAGTTAAATAGATTGAAACAGAGGCAGACAGAGTTCAACAGAGATAAAACGAGTTCAACAGAGTTAAACAGAGTTAAACAGAGGCAAACAGAGGGAAACAGAGTGAAACAGAGTTAAACAGAAACAACCAGAGTTAAACAGAGTGAAACAGAGTTAAACAGAGTTAAACAGAGGCAAAATGAGTTAAACAGAGTTAAATAGAGGCAAACAGAGTTAAACAGAGTTAAACAGTGGCACACAGATGGAAACAGAGTTAAACAGAGGCATACAGAGTTATACAGATTTAAACAGTGCTGAACTGAGGCAAACAGAGTTAAACAGAGTTAAACAGAGGCAAACAGAGTTAAACAGAGTTAAACAGAGGCAAACAGAGTTCAACAGAGTTAAACAGCGGCATACAGAGTTAAACAGAGTTCAACACAGGCAAAGAGAGTGAAAGAGCGTTAAACAGAGGGAAACAGATTTAAATAGAGTTAAACAGATGCAAACAGAGTTAAACAGAATAAAACTGAAGCAAACAGAGTTAAACAGAGTTGAACAGAGGCAAACAGAGTTCAACAGAGTTAAACAGAGGCAAACAGAGTTAAACAGCGTTAGACAGAGGCAAACAGCGTTAAATAGAGTTAGACAGAGGCAATCAGAGTTAAACAGAATTAAACAGAGGCAGACAGAGTTAAATAGATTGAAACAGAGGCAAACAGAGTTCCACAGAGATAAACAGAGTTCAACAGAGTTAACGAGAGTTAAACAGAGGCAAACAGGGGGAAACAGAGTGAAACAGAGTTTAACAGAGGCAAGCAGAGTTAAGCAGAGTTAATCAGAGGTAAACAGAGTGAAACAGATTTAAACAGACGCAAACAGAGCTAAAGAGAGTTGAACAGAGGCAAACAGAGTTAAACAGAGGCAAACAGAGTTAAACAGAGTTAAACAGAGGCAAACAGAGTTAAACAGAGTTAAACAGTGGCAAACAGATGGAAACAGAGTTAAACAGAGGCATACAGATTTATACAGATTTAAACAGTGCTGAACAGAGGCAAACAGAGTTAAACAGAGTTAAACAGAGGCAAACAGAGTTAAACAGAGTTAAACAGAGGCAAACAGAGTTCAACAGAGTTAAACAGCGGCATACAGAGTTAAACAGAGTTCAACACAGGCAAAGAGAGTGAAAGAGCGTTAAACAGAGGGAAGCAGATTTAAATAGAGTTAAACAGATGCAAACAGAGTTAAACAGAATAAAACTGAAGCAAACAGAGTTAAACAGAGTTGAACAGAGGCAAACAGAGCTCAACAGAGTTAAACAGATGCGTACAGAGTTAAACAGAGTTGAGCAGAGGGAAACAGAGTTAAACAGAGGCATAAGGAGTTCAGCAGAGTTAAACAGAGGCATACAGAGTTAAACAGAGTTAAGCAGAGGGAAACAGAGCTAAACAGAGTTAAACAGAGGCAAACAGAGGTAAACTGAGTGAAACAGAGTTAGACAGAGGCACACAGAGTTAAACAGAGTTGAGCAGAGGGAAACAGAGTTAAACAGAGTTAAACAGAGGCATAAGGAGTTCAGCAGAGTTAAATAGAGGCATACAGAGTAAAACAGAGTTAAGCAGAGGGAAACAGAGTTAAACAGAGTTAAACAGAGGCAAACAGAGGTAAACTGAGTTAAACAGAGTTAAACAGAGGCATACAGAGTTCAACAGAGTTAAACAGAGGCATACAGAGTTAAACAGAGTTCAACAGACTTAAACAGAGTTAGACAGATGCAAACAGAGGGAAACAGAGTGAAAAAGAGTGAAACAGAGGCATACAGATTTAAACAGCGTTGAACAGATGCAAACAGAGTAAAATAGAGTTAAAAAGAGTTAAACAGAGTTGAACAGAGGCATACAGAGTTAAATAGATTGAAACAGAGGCAAACAGAGCTGAACTGATATAAACAGAGTACAACAGAGTTAAACAGAATTAAACAGAGGGAAACGAAGTTAAACAGAGTTAAACCGAGGCACACAGAGTTAAACAGAGTTGAACAGAGGCAAACAGAGTTAAACAGAGGTAAACAGAGTTAAACAGAGTTAAGCAGAGGCAAACAGAGTTAAACGAGTTAAACAGAGGCATACAGAGTTCAACAGATTTAAACAGAGGCAAACAGAGTTAAACAGCGTTAGACAGAGGCAAACAGCGTTAAATAGAGTTAAACAGAGGCAATCAGAGTTAAACAGAATTAAACAGAGGCAGACAGAGTTAAATGGATTGAAACAGAGGCAAACAGAGTTCAACAGAGATAAACAGATTTCAACAAAGTTAAACAGGGTTAAACAGAGGCAAACAGAGGGAAACAGAGTGAAACAGAGTTAGACAGAGGCAACCAGAGTTAAGCAGAGTTAATCAGAGGTAAACAGAGTGAAACGATTTAAACAGACGCAAACAGTTTTAAAGAGAGTTGAACAGACGCAAAAAGAGTTAAACAGACGCAAAAAGAGTTAAACAGAGGCAAACAGAGATAAACAGAGTTAAACAGAGGCATACAGAGTTCAACAGAGTTAAACAGAGGCATACAGAGTTAAACAGAGTTGAGCAGAGGGAAACAGAGTTAGACAGCGTGAAACAGAGGCAAACAGAGTTAAATAGAGTTAAACAGAGGCAAACAGAGGGAATCAGAGTGAAACAGAGTTAAACAGAGGCAAACAGAGTTAAACAGATTTAAACAGAGACAAACAGAGTTAAACAGAGTTAAACAGAGTTAAACAGATTTGAACAGAGGCATACAGAGTTAAATAGAATGAAACAGATTCAAACAGAGTTGAACAGATATAAACAGAGTGCAACAGAGTTAAACAGAGTTAAACAGAGGGAAACGGTGTTAAACAGAGTTAAACCGAGGCACACAGAGTTAAAAAGAGTTGAACAGAGGCAAACAGAGTTAAACAGAGTTAAACAGTGGCAAACAGATGGAAACAGAGTTAAACAGAGGCATACAGATTTATACAGATTTAAACAGTGCTGAACAGAGGCAAACAGAGTTAAACAGAGTTAAACAGAGGCAAACAGAGTTAAACAGAGTTAAACAGAGGCAAACAGAGTTCAACAGAGTTAAACAGCGGCATACAGAGTTAAACAGAGTTCAACACAGGCAAAGAGAGTGAAAGAGCGTTAAACAGAGGGAAGCAGATTTAAATAGAGTTAAACAGATGCAAACAGAGTTAAACAGAATAAAACTGAAGCAAACAGAGTTAAACAGAGTTGAACAGAGGCAAACAGAGCTCAACAGAGTTAAACAGATGCGTACAGAGTTAAACAGAGTTGAGCAGAGGGAAACAGAGTTAAACAGAGGCATAAGGAGTTCAGCAGAGTTAAACAGAGGCATACAGAGTTAAACAGAGTTAAGCAGAGGGAAACAGAGCTAAACAGAGTTAAACAGAGGCAAACAGAGGTAAACTGAGTGAAACAGAGTTAGACAGAGGCACACAGAGTTAAACAGAGTTGAGCAGAGGGAAACAGAGTTAAACAGAGTTAAACAGAGGCATAAGGAGTTCAGCAGAGTTAAATAGAGGCATACAGAGTTAAACAGAGTTAAGCAGAGGGAAACAGAGTTAAACAGAGTTAAACAGAGGCAAACAGAGGTAAACTGAGTTAAACAGAGTTAAACAGAGGCATACAGAGTTCAACAGAGTTAAACAGAGGCATACAGAGTTAAACAGAGTTCAACAGACTTAAACAGAGTTAGACAGATGCAAACAGAGGGAAACAGAGTGAAAAAGAGTGAAACAGAGGCATACAGATTTAAACAGCGTTGAACAGATGCAAACAGAGTAAAATAGAGTTAAAAAGAGTTAAACAGAGTTGAACAGAGGCATACAGAGTTAAATAGATTGAAACAGAGGCAAACAGAGCTGAACTGATATAAACAGAGTACAACAGAGTTAAACAGAATTAAACAGAGGGAAACGAAGTTAAACAGAGTTAAACCGAGGCACACAGAGTTAAACAGAGTTGAACAGAGGCAAACAGAGTTAAACAGAGGTAAACAGAGTTAAACAGAGTTAAGCAGAGGCAAACAGAGTTAAACGAGTTAAACAGAGGCATACAGAGTTCAACAGATTTAAACAGAGGCAAACAGAGTTAAACAGCGTTAGACAGAGGCAAACAGCGTTAAATAGAGTTAAACAGAGGCAATCAGAGTTAAACAGAATTAAACAGAGGCAGACAGAGTTAAATGGATTGAAACAGAGGCAAACAGAGTTCAACAGAGATAAACAGATTTCAACAAAGTTAAACAGGGTTAAACAGAGGCAAACAGAGGGAAACAGAGTGAAACAGAGTTAGACAGAGGCAACCAGAGTTAAGCAGAGTTAATCAGAGGTAAACAGAGTGAAACGATTTAAACAGACGCAAACAGTTTTAAAGAGAGTTGAACAGACGCAAAAAGAGTTAAACAGACGCAAAAAGAGTTAAACAGAGGCAAACAGAGATAAACAGAGTTAAACAGAGGCATACAGAGTTCAACAGAGTTAAACAGAGGCATACAGAGTTAAACAGAGTTGAGCAGAGGGAAACAGAGTTAGACAGCGTGAAACAGAGGCAAACAGAGTTAAATAGAGTTAAACAGAGGCAAACAGAGGGAATCAGAGTGAAACAGAGTTAAACAGAGGCAAACAGAGTTAAACAGATTTAAACAGAGACAAACAGAGTTAAACAGAGTTAAACAGAGTTAAACAGATTTGAACAGAGGCATACAGAGTTAAATAGATTGAAACAGATTCAAACAGAGTTGAACAGATATAAACAGAGTGCAACAGAGTTAAACAGAGTTAAGCAGAGGGAAACGGTGTTAAACAGAGTTAAACCGAGGCACACAGAGTTAAAAAGAGTTGAACAGAGGCAAACAGAGTTAAACAGAGTTAAACAGAGGCAAACAGAGTTAAACAGAGTGAAACAGAGGCGAACAGAGTTAAATAGAGTTAAACATAGGCAAACAGAGTTCAACAGAGGTAAACAGAGTTAAACAGAGGCAAGCAGAGTTAAACAGAGTTAAACAGAGGCAAACAGAGTTAAGCAGAGTTAACCAGAGGCATACAGAGTTCAACAAAGTTAAACAGAGGCAAACAGAGTTAGACAGCGTGAAACAGAGGCAAACAGAGTTAAATAGAGTTAAACAGAGGCAAACAGAGTTAAACAGAATTAAACAGAGGCAAACAGAGTTCAACAGAGGCAAACAGAGGGAAATAGAGTGAAACAGATTTAAACAGACACAAACAGAGTTAAACAGAGTTGAACGGAGGCAAACAGAGTTAAACAGAGTTAAACAGAGGCAAACATAGTTATGCAGAGTTAAACAGAGGCATACAGAGTTAAAAAGATTGAAACAGAGGCATACAGAGTTAAACAGAGTTGAACAGAGGCAAACAGAGTTAAATAGATTGAAACAGAGGCAGACAGAGTTCAACAGAGATAAAACGAGTTCAACAGAGTTAAACAGAGGCAAACAGAGGGAAACAGAGTGAAACGGAGTAAAACAGAAACAACCAGAGTTAAACAGAGTTAAATAGAGGCAAACAGAGTTAAACAGAGTTAAACAGAGGCGAACAGAGTTAAACAGAGTTAAATAGAGGCAAACAGAGTTAAACAGAGTTAAACAGTGGCAAACAGATGGAAACAGAGTGAAACAGAGTTAAACAGAGGCATACAGAGTTATACAGATTTAAACAGTGCTGAACAGAGGCAAACAGAGTTAAACAGATTTAAACAGAGGCTAACAGAGTTAGACAGCGTGAAACAGAGGTAAACAGAGTTAAATAGAGTTAAACAGAGGCAAACAGAGTTAAACAGAATTAAACAGAGGCAAACAGAGTTCAACAGAGGCAAACAGAGGGAAATAGAGTGAAACAGATTTAAACAGACACAAACAGAGTTAAACAGAGTTGAACGGAGGCAAACAGAGTTAAACAGAGTTAAACAGAGGCAAAGAGAGTTACGCAGAGTTAAACAGAGGCAAACAGAGTTAAATAGATTGAAACAGAGGCAGACAGAGTTCAACAGAGATAAAACGAGTTCAACAGAGTTAAACAGAGTTAAACAGAGGCAAACAGAGGGAAACAGAGTGAAACAGAGTTAAACAGAAACAACCAGAGTTAAACAGAGTGAAACAGAGTTAAACAGAGTTAAACAGAGGCAAAATGAGTTAAACAGAGTTAAATAGAGGCAAACAGAGTTAAACAGAGTTAAACAGTGGCACACAGATGGAAACAGAGTTAAACAGAGGCATACAGAGTTATACAGATTTAAACAGTGCTGAACTGAGGCAAACAGAGTTAAACAGAGTTAAACAGAGGCAAACAGAGTTAAACAGAGTTAAACAGAGGCAAACAGAGTTCAACAGAGTTAAACAGCGGCATACAGAGTTAAACAGAGTTCAACACAGGCAAAGAGAGTGAAAGAGCGTTAAACAGAGGGAAACAGATTTAAATAGAGTTAAACAGATGCAAACAGAGTTAAACAGAATAAAACTGAAGCAAACAGAGTTAAACAGAGTTGAACAGAGGCAAACAGAGTTCAACAGAGTTAAACAGAGGCAAACAGAGTTAAACAGCGTTAGACAGAGGCAAACAGCGTTAAATAGAGTTAGACAGAGGCAATCAGAGTTAAACAGAATTAAACAGAGGCAGACAGAGTTAAATAGATTGAAACAGAGGCAAACAGAGTTCCACAGAGATAAACAGAGTTCAACAGAGTTAACCAGAGTTAAACAGAGGCAAACAGGGGGAAACAGAGTGAAACAGAGTTTAACAGAGGCAAGCAGAGTTAAGCAGAGTTAATCAGAGGTAAACAGAGTGAAACAGATTTAAACAGACGCAAACAGAGCTAAAGAGAGTTGAACAGAGGCAAACAGAGTTAAACAGAGGCAAAGAGAGTGAAAGAGCGTTAAACAGAGGGAAGCAGATTTAAATAGAGTTAAACAGATGCAAACAGAGTTAAACAGAATAAAACTGAAGCAAACAGAGTTAAACAGAGTTGAACAGAGGCAAACAGAGCTCAACAGAGTTAAACAGATGCGTACAGAGTTAAACAGAGTTGAGCAGAGGGAAACAGAGTTAAACAGAGGCATAAGGAGTTCAGCAGAGTTAAACAGAGGCATACAGAGTTAAACAGAGTTAAGCAGAGGGAAACAGAGTTAAACAGAGTTAAACAGAGGCAAACAGAGGTAAACTGAGTGAAACAGAGTTAGACAGAGGCACACAGAGTTAAACAGAGTTGAGCAGAGGGAAACAGAGTTAAACAGAGTTAAACAGAGGCATAAGGAGTTCAGCAGAGTTAAATAGAGGCATACAGAGTAAAACAGAGTTAAGCAGAGGGAAACAGAGTTAAACAGAGTTAAACAGAGGCAAACAGAGGTAAACTGAGTTAAACAGAGTTAAACAGAGGCATACAGAGTTCAACAGAGTTAAACAGAGGCATACAGAGTTAAACAGAGTTCAACAGACTTAAACAGAGTTAGACAGATGCAAACAGAGGGAAACAGAGTGAAAAAGAGTGAAACAGAGGCATACAGATTTAAACAGCGTTGAACAGATGCAAACAGAGTAAAATAGAGTTAAAAAGAGTTAAACAGAGTTGAACAGAGGCATACAGAGTTAAATAGATTGAAACAGAGGCAAACAGAGCTGAACTGATATAAACAGAGTACAACAGAGTTAAACAGAATTAAACAGAGGGAAACGAAGTTAAACAGAGTTAAACCGAGGCACACAGAGTTAAACAGAGTTGAACAGAGGCAAACAGAGTTAAACAGAGGTAAACAGAGTT
Organism: Isurus oxyrinchus; assembly: GCA_026770705.1. Taxonomy (NCBI): domain Eukaryota; kingdom Metazoa; phylum Chordata; class Chondrichthyes; order Lamniformes; family Lamnidae; genus Isurus; species Isurus oxyrinchus. The sequence goes on along the minus strand of JANJGN010000101.1, from coordinate 688,450 downwards.
AAACAGAGTTAAGCAGAGGCAAACAGAGTTAAACGAGTTAAACAGAGGCATACAGAGTTCAACAGATTTAAACAGAGGCAAACAGAGTTAAACAGCGTTAGACAGAGGCAAACAGCGTTAAATAGAGTTAAACAGAGGCAATCAGAGTTAAACAGAATTAAACAGAGGCAGACAGAGTTAAATGGATTGAAACAGAGGCAAACAGAGTTCAACAGAGATAAACAGATTTCAACAAAGTTAACCAGAGTTAAACAGAGGCAAACAGAGGGAAACAGAGTGAAACAGAGTTAGACAGAGGCAACCAGAGTTAAGCAGAGTTAATCAGAGGTAAACAGAGTGAAACGATTTAAACAGACGCAAACAGTTTTAAAGAGAGTTGAACAGACGCAAAAAGAGTTAAACAGACGCAAAAAGAGTTAAACAGAGGCAAACAGAGATAAACAGAGTTAAACAGAGGCATACAGAGTTCAACAGAGTTAAACAGAGGCATACAGAGTTAAACAGAGTTGAGCAGAGGGAAACAGAGTTAGACAGCGTGAAACAGAGGCAAACAGAGTTAAATAGAGTTAAACAGAGGCAAACAGAGGGAATCAGAGTGAAACAGAGTTAAACAGAGGCAAACAGAGTTAAACAGATTTAAACAGAGACAAACAGAGTTAAACAGAGTTAAACAGAGTTAAACAGATTTGAACAGAGGCATACAGAGTTAAATAGATTGAAACAGATTCAAACAGAGTTGAACAGATATAAACAGAGTGCAACAGAGTTAAACAGAGTTAAACAGAGTGAAACAGAGGCGAACAGAGTTAAATAGAGTTAAACATAGGCAAACAGAGTTCAACAGAGGTAAACAGAGTTAAACAGAGGCAAACAGAGTTAAACAGAGTTAAACAGAGGCAAACAGAGTTAAGCAGAGTTAACCAGAGGCATACAGAGTTCAACAAAGTTAAACAGAGGCAAACAGAGTTAGACAGCGTGAAACAGAGGCAAACAGAGTTAAATAGAGTTAAACAGAGGCAAACAGAGTTAAACAGAATTAAACAGAGGCAAACAGAGTTCAACAGAGGCAAACAGAGGGAAATAGAGTGAAACAGATTTAAACAGACACAAACAGAGTTAAACAGAGTTGAACGGAGGCAAACAGAGTTATGCAGAGTTAAACAGAGGCATACAGAGTTAAACAGAGTTGAACAGAGGCAAACAGAGTTAAATAGATTGAAACAGAGGCAGACAGAGTTCAACAGAGATAAAACGAGTTCAACAGAGTTAAACAGAGGCAAACAGAGGGAAACAGAGTGAAACAGAGTAAAACAGAAACAACCAGAGTTAAACAGAGTTAAACAGAGGCAAACAGAGTTAAACAGAGTTAAACAGAGGCGAACAGAGTTAAACAGAGTTAAATAGAGGCAAACAGAGTTAAACAGAGTTAAACAGTGGCAAACAGATGGAAACAGAGTGAAACAGAGTTAAACAGAGGCATACAGAGTTATACAGATTTAAACAGTGCTGAACAGAGGCAAACAGAGTTAAACAGATTTAAACAGAGGCTAACAGAGTTAGACAGCGTGAAACAGAGGTAAACAGAGTTAAATAGAGTTAAACAGAGGCAAACAGAGTTAAACAGAATTAAACAGAGGCAAACAGAGTTCAACAGAGGCAAACAGAGGGAAATAGAGTGAAACAGATTTAAACAGACACAAACAGAGTTAAACAGAGTTGAACGGAGGCAAACAGAGTTAAACAGACTTATACAGAGGCAAACAGAGTTACGCAGAGTTAAACAGAGGCAAACAGAGTTAAATAGATTGAAACAGAGGCAGACAGAATTCAACAGAGATAAAACGAGTTCAACAGAGTTAAACAGAGTTAAACAGAGGCAAACAGAGGGAAACAGAGTGAAACAGAGTTAAACAGAAACAACCAGAGTTAAACAGAGTTAAACAGAGTTAAACAGAGTTAAACAGAGGCAAACAGAGTTAAACAGAGTTAAATAGAGGCAAACAGAGTTAAACAGATTTAAACAGTGGCAAACAGATGGAAACAGAGTTAAACAGAGGCATACAGAGTTATACAGATTTAAACAGTGCTGAACAGAGGCAAACAGAGTTAAACAGAGTTAAACAGAGGCAAACAGAGTTAAACAGAGTTAAACAGAGGCAAACAGAGTTCAACAGAGTTAAACAGCGGCATGCAGAGTTAAACAGAGTTCAACACAGGCAAAGAGAGTGAAAGAGCGTTAAACAGAGGGAAACAGATTTAAATAGAGTTAAACAGATGCAAACAGAGTTAAACAGAATAAAACTGAAGCAAACAGAGTTAAACAGAGTTGAACAGAGGCAAACAGAGTTCAACAGAGTTAAACAGAGGCATACAGAGTTAAACAGAGTTGAGCAGAGGGAAACAGAGTTAAACAGAGTTAAACAGAGGCAAACAGAGGTAAACTGAGTGAAACAGAGTTAGACAGAGGCATACAGAGTAAAACAGAGTTAAGCAGAGGGAAACAGAGTTAAACAGAGTTAAACAGAGGCAAACAGAGGTAAAGTGAGTGAAACAGAGTTAAACAGAGGCACACAGAGTTAAACAGAGTTGGACAGAGGCAAACAGCTTTAAACAGCGTTAAACAGAGGCAAACAGAGTTAAGCAGAGGCAAACAGAGTTAAACGAGTTAAACAGAGGCATACAGAGTTAACCAGAGGCAAACAGAGTTAAACAGCGTTAGACAGAGGCAAACAGCGTTAAATAGAGTTAAACAGAGGCAATCAGAGTTAAACAGAATTAAACAGAGGCAGACAGAGTTAAATAGATTGAAACAGAGGCAAACAGAGTTCAACAGAGATAAACAGAGTTCAACAGAGTTAACCAGAGTTAAACAGAGGCAAACAGAGGGAAACAGAGTGAAACAGAGGCAAACAGAGGCAACCAGAGTTAAGCAGAGTTAATCAGAGGTAAACAGAGTGAAACAGATTTAAACAGACGCAAACAGAGTTAAAGAGAGTTGAACAGAGGCAAACAGAGTTAAACAGAGGCAAACAGAGGCGAACAGAGTTAAACATAGGCAAACAGAATTCAAAATAGTTAAATAGAGTTAATCAGAGGCAAACAGAAGGAAACTGAGTTAAACAGAGTTAAACAGATGCAAACAGAGTTAAACAGAGTTAAACAGAGGCAAACAGAGTTAAACAAAGTTAAACAGAGGCATACAGAGTTCAACAAATTTAAACAGAGGCAAACAGAGTTAGACAGCGTTAAACAGAGGCAAACAGAGTTAAATAGAGTTAAACAGAGGCAAACAGAGTGAAACAGAATTAAACAGAGGCAAACAGATTTAAACAGAGTTAAACAGAGGCAAACAGGTTTAAATAGAGTTGAACCGAGGGAAATAGAGTTCAATAGAGTTAAACAGAGGCATGCAAGGTTAAGCAGAGTTAAACAGATGCAATCAGAGTTAAACAGAGTTAAACCGTGGTAAACAGAGTTAAATAAATTGAAACAGAGGCCAACAGAGTTGAACAGAGATAAACAGAGTTCAACAGAGTTAAACAGAGTTAAACAGAGGCTAACAGATTTAAACACAGTTGAACAGAGTCAAACTGAGTTAAACAGAGTTAAACGTAGGCAAACAGAGTTCAACAGAGTTAAACAGAAGCAAACAGAGGTAAACGGAGTGAAACAGAGTTAACCAGAGGCATAGAGAGTTAAACAGAGTTGAACAGAGGCAAACAGAGTTAAACAGAGTTAAACAGAGGCAAACAGAGTTAAGCAGAGACAAACAGACTTAAACGAGTTAAACAGAGGCATACAGAGTTAAACAGATTTAAACAGAGGCAAACAGAGTTAAACAGCGTTAAACAGAGGCAAACAGATTTAAATAGAGTTAAACAGATGCAATCAGAGTTAAACAGAGTTAAATAGATTGAAACAGAGGCAAACAGAGTTCAACAGAGATAAACAGAGTTCAACAGACTTAAACAGAGTTAGACAGATGCAAACAGAGGGAAACAGAGTGAAAAAGAGTGAAACAGAGGCATACAGATTTAAACAGAGTTGAACAGAGGCAAACAGAGTAACACAGAGTTAAAAAGAGTTAAACAGAGTTGAACAGATGCATACAGAGTTAAATAGATTGAAACAGAGGCAAACAGAGCAGAACAGATATAAACAGAGTACAACAGAGTTAATCAGAGTTAAACAGAGGGAAACGGAGTTAAACAGAGTTAAACCGAGGCACACAGAGTTAAACAGAGTTGAACAGAGGCAAACAGAGTTAAACAGAGTTAAACAGAGGCAAACAGAGTTAAGCAGAGGCAAACAGAGTTAAACGAGTTAAACAGAGGCATACAGAGTTCAACAGATTTAAACAGAGGCAAACAGAATTAAACAGCGTTAGACAGAGGCAAACAGCGTTAAATAGAGTTAGACAGAGGCAATCAGAGTTAAACAGAATTAAACAGAGGCAGACAGAGTTAAATAGATTGAAACAGAGGCAAACAGAGTTCCACAGAGATAAACAGAGTTCAACAGAGTTAACCAGAGTTAAACAGAGGCAAACAGGGGGAAACAGAGTGAAACAGAGTTTAACAGAGGCAAGCAGAGTTAAGCAGAGTTAATCAGAGGTAAACAGAGTGAAACAGATTTAAACAGATGCAAACAGAGCTAAAGAGAGTTGAACAGAGGCAAACAGAGTTAAACAGAGGCAAACAGAGTTAAACAGAGTTAAACAGAGGCAAACAGAGTTAAACAGAGTTAAACAGTGGCAAACAGATGGAAACAGAGTTAAACAGAGGCATACAGATTTATACAGATTTAAACAGTGCTGAACAGAGGCAAACAGAGTTAAACAGAGTTAAACAGAGGCAAACAGAGTTAAACAGAGGCAAACAGAGTTAAACAGAGTTAAACAGAGGCAAACAGAGTTAAGCAGAGTTAACCAGAGGCATACAGAGTTCAACAAAGTTAAACAGAGGCAAACAGAGTTAGACAGCGTGAAACAGAGGCAAACAGAGTTAAATAGAGTTAAACAGAGGCAAACAGAGTTAAACAGAATTAAACAGAGGCAAACAGAGTTAAACGAGTTAAACAGAGGCATACAGAGTTCAACAGATTTAAACAGAGGCAAACAGAATTAAACAGCGTTAGACAGAGGCAAACAGCGTTAAATAGAGTTAGACAGAGGCAATCAGAGTTAAACAGAATTAAACAGAGGCAGACAGAGTTAAATAGATTGAAACAGAGGCAAACAGAGTTCCACAGAGATAAACAGAGTTCAACAGAGTTAACCAGAGTTAAACAGAGGCAAACAGGGGGAAACAGAGTGAAACAGAGTTTAACAGAGGCAAGCAGAGTTAAGCAGAGTTAATCAGAGGTAAACAGAGTGAAACAGATTTAAACAGATGCAAACAGAGCTAAAGAGAGTTGAACAGAGGCAAACAGAGTTAAACAGAGGCAAACAGAGTTAAACAGAGTTAAACAGAGGCAAACAGAGTTAAACAGAGTTAAACAGTGGCAAACAGATGGAAACAGAGTTAAACAGAGGCATACAGATTTATACAGATTTAAACAGTGCTGAACAGAGGCAAACAGAGTTAAACAGAGTTAAACAGAGGCAAACAGAGTTAAACAGAGGCAAACAGAGTTAAACAGAGTTAAACAGAGGCAAACAGAGTTAAGCAGAGTTAACCAGAGGCATACAGAATTCAACAAAGTTAAACAGAGGCAAACAGAGTTAGACAGCGTGAAACAGAGGCAAACAGAGTTAAATAGAGTTAAACAGAGGCAAACAGAGTTAAACAGAATTAAACAGAGGCAAACAGAGTTCAACAGAGGCAAACAGAGGGAAATAGAGTGAAACAGATTTAAACAGACACAAACAGAGTTAAACAGAGTTGAACGGAGGCAAACAGAGTTATGCAGAGTTAAAAAGAGGCATACAGAGTTAAACAGAGTTGAACAGAGGCAAACAGAGTTAAATAGATTGAAACAGAGGCAGACAGAGTTCAACAGAGATAAAACGAGTTCAACAGAGTTAAACAGAGGCAAACAGAGGGAAACAGAGTGAAACAGAGTAAAACAGAAACAACCAGAGTTAAACAGAGTTAAACAGAGGCAAACAGAGTTAAACAGAGTTAAACAGAGGCGAACAGAGTTAAACAGAGTTAAATAGAGGCAAACAGAGTTAAACAGAGTTAAACAGTGGCAAACAGATGGAAACAGAGTGAAACAGAGTTAAACAGAGGCATACAGAGTTATACAGATTTAAACAGTGCTGAACAGAGGCAAACAGAGTTAAACAGATTTAAACAGAGGCTAACAGAGTTAGACAGCGTGAAACAGAGGTAAACAGAGTTAAATAGAGTTAAACAGAGGCAAACAGAGTTAAACAGAATTAAACAGAGGCAAACAGAGTTCAACAGAGGCAAACAGAGGGAAATAGAGTGAAACAGATTTAAACAGACACAAACAGAGTTAAACAGAGTTGAACGGAGGCAAACAGAGTTAAACAGACTTATACAGAGGCAAACAGAGTTACGCAGAGTTAAACAGAGGCAAACAGAGTTAAATAGATTGAAACAGAGGCAGACAGAATTCAACAGAGATAAAACGAGTTCAACAGAGTTAAACAGAGTTAAACAGAGGCAAACAGAGGGAAACAGAGTGAAACAGAGTTAAACAGAAACAACCAGAGTTAAACAGAGTTAAACAGAGTTAAACAGAGTTAAACAGAGGCAAACAGAGTTAAACAGAGTTAAATAGAGGCAAACAGAGTTAAACAGATTTAAACAGTGGCAAACAGATGGAAACAGAGTTAAACAGAGGCATACAGAGTTATACAGATTTAAACAGTGCTGAACAGAGGCAAACAGAGTTAAACAGAGTTAAACAGAGGCAAACAGAGTTAAACAGAGTTAAACAGAGGCAAACAGAGTTCAACAGAGTTAAACAGCGGCATGCAGAGTTAAACAGAGTTCAACACAGGCAAAGAGAGTGAAAGAGCGTTAAACAGAGGGAAACAGATTTAAATAGAGTTAAACAGATGCAAACAGAGTTAAACAGAATAAAACTGAAGCAAACAGAGTTAAACAGAGTTGAACAGAGGCAAACAGAGTTCAACAGAGTTAAACAGAGGCATACAGAGTTAAACAGAGTTGAGCAGAGGGAAACAGAGTTAAACAGAGTTAAACAGAGGCAAACAGAGGTAAACTGAGTGAAACAGAGTTAGACAGAGGCATACAGAGTAAAACAGAGTTAAGCAGAGGGAAACAGAGTTAAACAGAGTTAAACAGAGGCAAACAGAGGTAAAGTGAGTGAAACAGAGTTAAACAGAGGCACACAGAGTTAAACAGAGTTGGACAGAGGCAAACAGCTTTAAACAGCGTTAAACAGAGGCAAACAGAGTTAAGCAGAGGCAAACAGAGTTAAACGAGTTAAACAGAGGCATACAGAGTTAACCAGAGGCAAACAGAGTTAAACAGCGTTAGACAGAGGCAAACAGCGTTAAATAGAGTTAAACAGAGGCAATCAGAGTTAAACAGAATTAAACAGAGGCAGACAGAGTTAAATAGATTGAAACAGAGGCAAACAGAGTTCAACAGAGATAAACAGAGTTCAACAGAGTTAACCAGAGTTAAACAGAGGCAAACAGAGGGAAACAGAGTGAAACAGAGGCAAACAGAGGCAACCAGAGTTAAGCAGAGTTAATCAGAGGTAAACAGAGTGAAACAGATTTAAACAGACGCAAACAGAGTTAAAGAGAGTTGAACAGAGGCAAACAGAGTTAAACAGAGGCAAACAGAGGCGAACAGAGTTAAACATAGGCAAACAGAATTCAAAATAGTTAAATAGAGTTAATCAGAGGCAAACAGAAGGAAACTGAGTTAAACAGAGTTAAACAGATGCAAACAGAGTTAAACAGAGTTAAACAGAGGCAAACAGAGTTAAACAAAGTTAAACAGAGGCATACAGAGTTCAACAAATTTAAACAGAGGCAAACAGAGTTAGACAGCGTTAAACAGAGGCAAACAGAGTTAAATAGAGTTAAACAGAGGCAAACAGAGTGAAACAGAATTAAACAGAGGCAAACAGATTTAAACAGAGTTAAACAGAGGCAAACAGGTTTAAATAGAGTTGAACCGAGGGAAATAGAGTTCAATAGAGTTAAACAGAGGCATGCAAGGTTAAGCAGAGTTAAACAGATGCAATCAGAGTTAAACAGAGTTAAACCGTGGTAAACAGAGTTAAATAAATTGAAACAGAGGCCAACAGAGTTGAACAGAGATAAACAGAGTTCAACAGAGTTAAACAGAGTTAAACAGAGGCTAACAGATTTAAACACAGTTGAACAGAGTCAAACTGAGTTAAACAGAGTTAAACGTAGGCAAACAGAGTTCAACAGAGTTAAACAGAAGCAAACAGAGGTAAACGGAGTGAAACAGAGTTAACCAGAGGCATAGAGAGTTAAACAGAGTTGAACAGAGGCAAACAGAGTTAAACAGAGTTAAACAGAGGCAAACAGAGTTAAGCAGAGACAAACAGACTTAAACGAGTTAAACAGAGGCATACAGAGTTAAACAGATTTAAACAGAGGCAAACAGAGTTAAACAGCGTTAAACAGAGGCAAACAGATTTAAATAGAGTTAAACAGATGCAATCAGAGTTAAACAGAGTTAAATAGATTGAAACAGAGGCAAACAGAGTTCAACAGAGATAAACAGAGTTCAACAGACTTAAACAGAGTTAGACAGATGCAAACAGAGGGAAACAGAGTGAAAAAGAGTGAAACAGAGGCATACAGATTTAAACAGAGTTGAACAGAGGCAAACAGAGTAACACAGAGTTAAAAAGAGTTAAACAGAGTTGAACAGATGCATACAGAGTTAAATAGATTGAAACAGAGGCAAACAGAGCAGAACAGATATAAACAGAGTACAACAGAGTTAATCAGAGTTAAACAGAGGGAAACGGAGTTAAACAGAGTTAAACCGAGGCACACAGAGTTAAACAGAGTTGAACAGAGGCAAACAGAGTTAAACAGAGTTAAACAGAGGCAAACAGAGTTAAGCAGAGGCAAACAGAGTTAAACGAGTTAAACAGAGGCATACAGAGTTCAACAGATTTAAACAGAGGCAAACAGAATTAAACAGCGTTAGACAGAGGCAAACAGCGTTAAATAGAGTTAGACAGAGGCAATCAGAGTTAAACAGAATTAAACAGAGGCAGACAGAGTTAAATAGATTGAAACAGAGGCAAACAGAGTTCCACAGAGATAAACAGAGTTCAACAGAGTTAACCAGAGTTAAACAGAGGCAAACAGGGGGAAACAGAGTGAAACAGAGTTTAACAGAGGCAAGCAGAGTTAAGCAGAGTTAATCAGAGGTAAACAGAGTGAAACAGATTTAAACAGATGCAAACAGAGCTAAAGAGAGTTGAACAGAGGCAAACAGAGTTAAACAGAGTTAAACAGTGGCAAACAGATGGAAACAGAGTTAAACAGAGGCATACAGATTTATACAGATTTAAACAGTGCTGAACAGAGGCAAACAGAGTTAAACAGAGTTAAACAGAGGCAAACAGAGTTAAACAGAGTTAAACAGAGGCAAACAGAGTTCAACAGAGTTAAACAGCGGCATACAGAGTTAAACAGAGTTCAACACAGGCAAAGAGAGTGAAAGAGCGTTAAACAGAGGGAAGCAGATTTAAATAGAGTTAAACAGATGCAAACAGAGTTAAACAGAATAAAACTGAAGCAAACAGAGTTAAACAGAGTTGAACAGAGGCAAACAGAGCTCAACAGAGTTAAACAGAGGCGTACAGAGTTAAACAGAGTTGAGCAGAGGGAAACAGAGTTAAACAGAGTTAAACAGAGGCATAAGGAGTTCAGCAGAGTTAAACAGAGGCATACAGAGTTAAACAGAGTTAAGCAGAGGGAAACAGAGTTAAACAGAGTTAAACAGAGGCAAACAGAGGTAAACTGTGTGAAACAGAGTTAGACAGAGACACACAGAGTTAAACAGAGTTGAGCAGAGGGAAACAGAGTTAAACAGAGTTAAACAGAGGCATAAGGAGTTCAGCAGAGTTAAATAGAGGCATACAGAGTAAATCAGAGTTAAGCAGAGGGAAACAGAGTTAAACAGAGTTAAACAGAGGCAAACAGAGGTAAACTGAGTTAAACAGAGTTAAACAGAGGCATACAGAGTTCAACAGAGTTAAACAGAGGCATACAGAGTTAAACAGAGTTCAACAGACTTAAACAGAGTTAGACAGATGCAAACAGAGGGAAACAGAGTGAAAAAGAGTGAAACAGAGGCATACAGATGTAAACAGCGATGAACAGAGGCAAACAGAGTAAAATAGAGTTAAAAAGAGTTAAACAGAGTTGAACAGAGGCATACAGAGTTAAATAGATTGAAACAGAGGCAAACAGAGCTGAACTGATATAAACAGAGTACAACAGAGTTAAACAGAATTAAACAGAGGGAAACGAAGTTAAACAGAGTTAAACCGAGGCACACAGAGTTAAACAGAGTTGAACAGAGGCAAACAGAGTTAAACGGAGGTAAACAGAGTTAAACAGAGTTAAGCAGAGGCAAACAGAGTTAAACGAGTTAAACAGAGGCATACAGAGTTCAACAGATTTAAACAGAGGCAAACAGAGGTAAACAGCGTTAGACAGAGGCAAACAGCGTTAAATAGAGTTAAACAGAGGCAATCAGAGTTAAACAGAATTAAACAGAGGCAGACAGAGTTAAATGGATTGAAACAGAGGCAAACAGAGTTCAACAGAGATAAACAGATTTCAACAGAGTTAACCAGAGTTAAACAGAGGCAAACAGAGGGAAACAGAGTGAAAAAAAGGCAAACAGAGGCAAGCAGAGTTAAGCAGAGTTAATCAGAGGTAAACAGAGTGAAACAGATTTAAACAGACGCAAACAGAGCTAAAGAGAGTTGAACAGAGGCAAACAGAGTTAAACAGAGGCAAACAGAGCTAAACAGATTTAAACAGAGTTAAACAGAGTTAAACAGAGGCGAACAGAGTTAAACAGAGTTAAACATAGGCAAACAGAATTTAAAATAGTTAAATAGATTTAATCAGAGGCAAACAGAAGGAAACTGAGTTAAACAGAGTTAAACAGAGGCAAACAGAGTTAAACAGAGTTAAACAGAGGGAAACAGAGTTAAACAGAGTTAAACAGAGCTATACAGAGTTAGATAGAGTTAATCAGAGGCAAACAGAGTTAAACAGAATTAAACAGAGGCAAACAGAGTTAAACAGAGTTTAACAGATTCTTACAGATTTAAATAGTGTTCAATAGAGGGAAATAGAGTTCAATAGAGTTAAACAGAGCCATACAAGTTTCAGCAGAGTTAAGCAGAGTTAATCAGAGGTAAACAGAGTGAAACGATTTAAAAAGATGCAAACAGATTTAAAGAGAGTTGAACAGACGCAAAAAGAGTTAAACAGAGGCAAACAGAGTTAAACAGATTTAAACAGTTAAACAGAGTTAAACAGAGGCGAACAGAGTTAAACAGAGTTAAACATAGGCAAACAGAATTCAAAATAGTTAAATAGAGTTAATCAGAGGCAAACAGAAGGAAACTGAGTTAAACAAAGTTAAACAGAGGCAAAGTTAAACAGAGTTAAACAGAGGGAAACAGAGTTAAACAGAGTTAAACAGAGGCAAACAGAGTTAAACAGAGTTCAACACAGGCAAAGAGAGTGAAAGAGCGTTAAACAGAGGGAAACAGATTTAAATAGAGTTAAACAGATGCAAACAGAGTTAAACAGAATAAAAGTGAAGCAAACAGAGTTAAACAGAGTTGAACAGAGGCAAACAGAGTTCAACAGAGTTAAACAGAGGCATACAGAGTTAAACAGAGTTGAGCAGAGGGAAACAGAGTTAAACAGAGTTAAACAGAGGCATAAGGAGTTCAGCAGAGTTAAAAAGAGGCATGCAGAGTTAAACAGAGTTAAGCAGAGGGAAACAGAGTTAAACAGAGGCAAACAGAGGTAAACTGAGTGAAACAGAGTTAAACAGAGGCACACAGAGTTAAACAGAGTTGAGCAGAGGGAAACAGAGTTAAACAGAGTTAAACAGAGGCATAAGGAGTTCAGCAGAGTTAAACAGAGGCATACAGAGTAAAACAGAGTTAAGCAGAGGGAAACAGAGTTAAACAGAGGCAAACAGAGGTAAAGTGAGTGAAACAGAGTTAAACAGAGGCACACAGAGTTAAACAGAGTTGGACAGAGGCAAACAGCTTTAAACAGCGTTAAACAGAGGCAAACAGAGTTAAACGAGTTAAACAGAGGCATACAGAGTTAACCAGAGGCAAACAGAGTTAAACAGCGTTAGACAGAGGCAAACAGCGTTAAATAGAGTTAAACAGAGGCAATCAGAGTTAAACAGAATTAAACAGAGGCAGACAGAGTTAAATAGATTGAAACAGAGGCAAACAGAGTTCAACAGAGATAAACAGAGTTCAACAGAGTTAACCAGAGTTAAACAGAGGCAAACAGAGGGAAACAGAGTGAAACAGAGGCAAACAGAGGCAACCAGAGTTAAGCAGAGTTAATCAGAGGTAAACAGAGTGAAACAGATTGAAACAGATGCAAACAGAGTTAAAGAGAGTTGAACAGAGGCAAACAGAGTTAAGCAGAGGCAAACAGAGTTAAACAGATTTAAACAGAGTTAAACAGAGTTAAACATAGGCAAACTGAATTCAAAATAGTTAAATAGAGTTAATCAGAGGCAAACAGAAAGAAACTGAGTTAAACAGAGTTAAACACATGCAAACAGAGGTAAACTGAGTGAAACAGAGTTAAACAGAGGCACACAGAGTTAATCAGAGGCAAACAGAGTTAAACGAGTTAAACAGAGGCATACAGAGTTAACGAGAGGCAAACAGAGTTAAACAGTGTTAGACAGAGGCAAACAGCGTTAAATAGAGTTAAACAGAGGCAATCAGAGTTAAACAGAATTAAACAGAGGCAGACAGAGTTAAATGGATTGAAACAGAGGCAAACAGAGTTCAACAGAGATAAACAGTTTTCAACAAAGTTAAACAGGGTTAAACAGAGGCAAACAGAGGGAAAAAGTGTGAAACAGAGTTAAACAGAGGCAACCAGAGTTAAGCAGAGTTAATCAGAGGTAAACAGAGTGAAACGATTTAAACAGACGCAAACAGAGTTAAAGAGAGTTGAACAGACGCAAAAAGAGTTAAACAGAGGCAAACAGAGTTAAACAGAGTTAAACAGAGGCATACAGAGTTCAACAGAGTTAAACAGAGGCATACAGAGTTAAACAGAGTTCAACACAGGCAAAGAGAGTGAAAGAGCGTTAAACAGAGGGAAACAGATTTAAATAGAGTTAAACAGATGCAAACAGAGTTAAACCGAATAAAACTGAGCAAACAGAGTTAAACAGAGTTGAACAGAGGCAAACAGTTTTCAACAGAGTTAAACAGAGGCATACAGAGTTAAACAGAGTTGAGCAGATGGAAACAGAGTTAAACAGAGTTAAACAGAGGCATAAGGAGTTCAGCAGAGTTAAACAGAGGCATAAAGAGTTAAACAGAGTTAAGCAGAGGGAAACAGAGTTAAACAGAGTTAAACAGAGGCAAACAGAGGTAAACTGAGTGAAACAGAGTTAAACAGAGGCACACAGAGTCAAACAGAGTTGGACAGAGGCAAACAGCTTTAAACAGGGTTAAACAGAGGCAATCAGAGTTAATCGGAGGCAAAGAGAGTTAAACGAGTTAAACAGAGGCATACAGAGTTAACCAGTTTTAAACAGAGGCAAGCAGAGTTAGACAGCGTTAGACAGAGGCAAACAGCGTTAAATAGAGTTAAACAAAGGCAATCAGAGTCAAACAGAATTAAACAGAGGCAGACAGAGTTAAATAGATTGAAACAGAGGCAAACAGAGTTCAACAGAGATAAACAGAGTTCAACAGAGTTAACCAGAGTTAAACAGATGCAAATAGAGGGAAACAGAGTGAAAAAAAGGCAAACAGAGGCAAGCAGAGTTAAGCAGAGTTAATCAGAGGTAAACAGAGTGAAACAGATTAAACAGACGCAAACAGAGCTAAAGAGATTTGAACAGAGGCAAACAGAGTTAAACAGAGGCAAACAGAGTTAAACAGATTTAAACAGAGTTAAACAGAGGCGAACAGAGTTAAACAGAGTTAAACATAGGCAAACAAAATTTAAAATAGTTAAATAGAGTTAATCAGAGGCAAACAGAAGGAAACTGAGTTAAACAGAGTTAAACAGAGGCAAACAGAGTTAAACAGAGTTAAACAGAGGGAAACAGAGTTAAACAGAGTTAAACAGAGGCATACAGAGTTCAACAAATTTAAACAGAGTTAAACAGAGTTAGACAGCGTTAAACAGAGGCAAACAGAGTTAGATAGAGTTAATCAGAGGCAAACAGAGTTAAACAGAATTAAACAGAGGCAAACAGAGTTAAACAGAGTTTAACAGAGGCTAACAGATTTAAATAGTGTTCAACAGAGGGAAATAGAGTTCAATAGAGTTAAACAGAGCCATACAAGGTTAAGCAGAGTTAAGCAGATGCAATCAGAGTTAAACAGAGTTAAACAGTGGCAAACAGAGTTAAATAGATTGAAACAGAGGCCAACAGAGTTGAACAGAGATAAACAGAGTTCAACAGAGTTAAACAGAGTTAAACAGAGGCTAACAGATTTAAACAGAGTTGAACAGAGTAAAACTGAGTTAAACAGAGTTCAACAGTGGCAGGCAGTGTTAAACAGAGTTAAAAAGAGTTAAAAAGAATTAAATAGAGGCGAACAGAGTTAAACAGAGCTAAACATAGGCAAACAGAGTTCAACAGAGTTAAACAGAAGCAAACAGAGGTAAACGGAGTGAAACAGAGTTAAACAGAGGCATAGAGAGTTAAACAGAGTTGAACAGAGGCAGAAAGAGTTAAACAGAGCTAAACAGAGGCATACAGAGTTAAACAGATTTAAACAGAGGCAAACAGAGTTAAGCAGCGTTAAACAGAGGCAAACAGATTTAAATAGAGTTAAACAGATGCAATCAGAGGGAAACAGAGTGAAAAAGAATTAAACAGAGGCATACAGATTTAAACAGAGTTGAACAGAGGCAAACAGAGTTAAATAGATTGAAACAGAGGCCAACAGAGTTCAACAGAGATAAACAGAGGCAAACAGAGTTAAACAGAGTTAAACAGAGGCAAACAGAGTTAAACAGAGTGAAACAGAGTTAAACAGTGGCAAACAGAGTTAAACAGAGGGAAACAGAGGCAAACAGAGTTAAACAGTGTTAAAAAGAGTTAAACAGAGTTGGAAAGAGGCATGCAGAGTTAAATAGATTGAAACAGAGGGAAACAGAGCTGAACAGATATAAACAGAGCACAACAGAGTTAAACAGAGTTAAACAGAGGGAAACGGAGTTAAACAGAGTTAAACCGAGGCACACAGAGTTAAACAGAGTTGAACAGAGGCAAACAGAGTTAAACAGAGATAAACAGAGGCAAACAGAGTTAAGCAGAGGCAAACAGACTTAAACGAGTTAAACAGAGGCATACAGAGTTCAACAGATTTAAACAGAGGCAAACAGAGTTAAACAGCGTTAGACAGAGGGAAACAGCGTTAAATAGAGTTAAACAGAGGCAATCAGAGTTGAACAGAATTAAACAGAGGCAGACAGAGTTAAATAGATTGAAACAGAGGCAAACAGAGTTAAAGAGAGTTGAACAGAAGCAAAAAGAGTTAAACAGAGGCAAACAGAGTTAAACAGATTTAAACATAGTTAAACAGAGTTAAACAGAGGCGAACAGAGTGAAACAGAGTTAAACATAGGCAAACAGAATTCAAAATAGTTAAATAGAGTTAATCAGAGGCAAACAGAAGGAAACTGAGTAAAACAGAGTTAAACAGAGGCAAAGTTAAACAGAGTTAAACAGAGGCAAACAGAGTTAAACAGAGTTAAACAGAGGCATACAGAGTTCAACAGAGTTAAACAGAGGCATACAGAGTTAAACAGAGTTCAACAGACTTGAACAGAGTTAGACAGATGCAAACAGAGGGAAACAGACTTAAACAGAGTTAAACAGAGGCAAACAGAAGGAAAGTGAGTGAAACAGAGTTAAACAGAGGCACACAGAGTTAAACAGAGTTGGACAGAGGCAAACAGCTTTAAACAGGGTTAAACAGAGGCAAACAGAGTTAAGCAGAGGCAAACAGAGTTAAACGAGTTAAACAGAGGCATACAGAGTTAACCAGCGGCAAACAGAGTTAAACAGCGTTAGACAGAGGCAAACAGCGTTAAATAGAGTTAAACAGAGGCAATCAGAGTTAAACAGAATTAAACAGAGGCAGACAGAGTTAAATAGATTGAAACAGAGGCAAACAGAGTTCAACAGAGATAAACAGAGTTCAACAGAGTTAACCAGAGTTAAACAGAGGCAAACAGAGGGAAACAGAGTGAAACAGAGGCAAACAGAGGCAACCAGAGTTAAGCAGAGTTAATCAGAGGTAAACAGAGTGAAACAGATTTAAACAGACGCAAACAGAGTTAAAGAGAGTTGAACAGAGGCAAACAGAGTTAAACAGAGGCAAACAGAGTTAAACATAGTTAAACATAGGCAAACAGAATTCAAAATAGTTAAATAGAGTTAATCAGAGGCAAACAGAAGGAAACTGAGTTAAACAGAGGCAAACAGATGGAAACTGAGTTAAACAGAGTTAAACAGAGGCAAACAGAGTTAAACAGAGTTAAACAGAGGCATACAGAGTTCAACAAATTTAAACAGAGGCAAACAGAGTTAGACAGCGTTAAACAGAGGCAAACAGAGTTAAATAGAGTTAAACAGAGGCAAACAGTGTGAAACAGAATTAAACAGAGGCAAACAGATTTAAACAGAGTTAAACAGAGGCAAACAGATTTAAACAGATTTAAACAGAGTTAAACAGAGTTAAACAGAGGCGAACAGAGTTAAACAGAGTTAAACATAGGCAAACAGAATTCAAAATAGTTAAATAGAGTTAATCAGAGGCAAACAGAAGAAAACTGAGTTAAACAAAGTTAAACAGAGGCAAAGTTAAACAGAGTTAAACAGAGGCGAACAGAGTTAAACAGAGTTAAACAGAGGCAAACAGAGTTCAACAGAGTTAAACAGACGCATACAGAGTTAAACAGAGTTCAACACAGGCAAAGAGAGTGAAAGAGCGTTAAACAGATGGAAACAGATTTAAATAGAGTTAAACAGATGCAAACAGAGTTAAACAGAATAAAACTGAAGCAAACAGAGTTAAACAGAGTTGAACAGAGGCAAACAGAGTTCAACAGAGTTAAACAGAGGCATACAGAGTTAAACAGTGTTGAGCAGAGGGAAACAGAGTTAAACAGAGGCATAAGGAGTTCAGCAGAGTTAAACAGAGGCATACAGAGTTACACAGAGTTAAGCAGAGGGAAACAGAGTTAAACAGAGGCAAACAGAGGTAAACTGAGTGAAACAGAGTTAAACAGAGGCACACAGAGTTAAACAGAGTTGAGCAGAGGGAAACAGAGTTAAACAGAGTTAAACAGAGGCATAAGGAGTTCAGCAGAGTTAAACAGAGGCATACAGAGTAAAACAGAGTTAAGCAGAGGGAAACAGAGTTAAACAGAGTTAAACAGAGGCAAACAGAGGAAAACTGAGTGAAACAGAGTTAAACAGAGGCACACAGAGTTAAACAGAGTGGACAGAGGCAAACAGCTTTAAACAGCGTTAAACAGAGGCAAACAGAGTTAATCAGAGGCAAACAGAGTTAAACGAGTTAAACAGAGGCATACAGAGTTAACCAGAGGCAAACAGAGTTAAACAGCGTTCGACAGAGGCAAACAGCGTTAAATAGAGTTAAACAGAGGCAATCAGAGTTAAACAGAATTAAACAGAGGCAGACAGAGTTAAATAGATTGAAACAGAGGCATACAGATTTCAAAAGAGGTAAACAGAGTTCAACAGAGTTAAACAGGGTTAAGCAGAGGCAAACAGAGTTAAGCAGAGTTAATCAGAGGTAAACAGAGTGAAACAGATTTAAACAGACGCAAACAGAGTTAAAGAGAGTTGAACAGACGCAAAAAGAGTTAAACAGAGGCAAACAGAGTTAAACAGATTTAAACAGAGTTAAACAGAGTTAAACAGAGGCGAACAGAGTCAAACAGAGTTAAACATAGGCAAACAGAATTCAAAATAGTTAAATAGAGTTAATCAGAGGCAAACAGAAGGAAACTGAGTTAAACAGAGTTAAACAGAGGCAAAGTTAAACAGAGTTAAACAGAGGCAAACAGAGTTAAACAGAGTTAAACAGAGGCATACAGAGTTCAACAGAGTTAAACAGGGGCATACAGAGTTAAACAGAGTTCAGCAGACTTAAACAGAGTTAGACAGATGCAAACAGAGGGAAACAGAGTGAAAAAGAGTGAAACAGAGGCATACAGATTTAAACAGAGTTGAACAGAGGCAAACAGAGTAAAATAGAGTTAAAAAGAGTTAAACAGAGTTGAACAGAGGCATACAGAGTTACATAGATTGAAACAGAGGCAAACAGAGCTGAACTGATATAAACAGAGTACAACAGAGTTAAACAGAATTAAACAGAGGGCAACGGATTTAAACAGAGTTAAACCGAGGCACACAGAGTTAAACAGAGTTGAACAGAGGCAAACAGAGTTAAACAAAGGTAAGCAGAGTTAAACAGAGTTAAGCAGAGGCAAACAGAGTTAAACGAGTTAAACAGAGGCATACAGAGTACAACAGATTTAAACAGAGGCAAAAAGAGTTAAACAGCGTTAGACAGAGGCAAACAGCGTTAAATAGAGTTAAACAGGCAATCAGAGTTAAACAGAATTAAACAGAGGCAGACAGAGTTAAATGGATTGAAACAGAGGCAAACAGAGTTCAACAGAGATAAACAGAGTTCAACAGAGTTAAACAGAGGCAAACAGAGGGAAACAGAGTGAAACAGAGTTAAACAGAGGCAACCAGAGTTAAGCAGAGTTAATCAGAGGTAAACAGAGTGAAACAGATTTAAACAGACGCAAACAGAGTTAAAGAGAGTTGAACAGATGCAAAAAGAGTTAAACAGAGGCAAACAGAGTTAAACAGATTTAAACAGAGTTAAACAGAGTTAAACAGAGGCGAACAGAGTTAAACAGAGTTAAACATAGGCAAACAGAATTCAAAATAGTTAAATAGAGTTAATCAGAGGCAAACAGAAGGAAACTCAGTTAAACAGAGTTAAACAGAGGCAAAGTTAAACAGAGTTAAACAGAGGCAAACAGAGTTAAACAGAGTTGACCAGAGGCAAACAGAGTTCAACAGAGTTAAACAGAGGCATACAGAGTTGAACAGAGTTGAGCAGAAGGAAACAGAGTTAAACAGAGTTAAACAGAGGCATAAGGAGTTCAGCAGAGTTAAACAGAGGCATACAGAGTTAAACAGAGTTAAGCAGAGGGAAACAGAGTTAAACAGAGGCAAGCAGAGGTAAACTGAGTGAAACAGAGTTAAACAGAGGCACACAGAGTTAAACAGAGTTGAGCAGAGGGAAACAGAGTTAAACAGAGTTAAACAGAGGCATAAGGAGTTCAGCAGAGTTAAACAGAGGCATACAGAGTTAAACAGAGTTAAGCAGAGGGAAACAGAGTTAAACAGAGTTAAACAGAGGCAAACAGAGGTAAACTGAGTGAAACAGAGTTAAACAGAGGCACACAGAGTTAAACAGAGTTGGACAGAGGCAAACAGCTTTAAACAGGGTTAAACAGAGGCAAACAGAGTTAAGCAGATGCAAACAGAGTTAAACAGCGTTAGACAGAGGCAAACAGCGTTAAATAGAGTTAAACAGAGGCAATCAGAGTTAAACAGAATTAAGCAGAGGCAGACAGAGTTAAATAGATTGAAACAGAGGCAAACAGAGTTCAACAGAGATAAACAGAGTTCAACAGAGTTAACCAGAGTTCAACAGAGGCAAACAGAGGGAAACAGAGTGAAACAGAGGCAAACAGAGGCAACCAGAGTTAAGCAGAGTTAATCAGAGGTAAACAGAGTGAAACAGATTTAAAGAGACGCAAACAGAGTTAAAGAGAGTTGAACAGAGGCAAACAGAGTTAAACAGAGGCAAACAGAGTTAAACAGATTTAAACAGAGTTAAACAGAGTTAAACATAGGCAAACAGAATTCAAAATAGTTAAATAGATTTAATCAGAGGCAAACAGAAGGAAACTGAGTTAAACAGAGTTAAACAGATGCAAACAGAGTTAAACATAGGCAAACAGAGTTAAACAGAGTTAAACAGAGGCATACAGAGTTCAACAAATTTAAAGAGAGGCAAACAGAGTTAGACAGCGTTAAACAGAGGCAAAGAGAGTTAAATAGAGTTAGCAGAGGCAAACAGAGTTAAACAGAATTAAACAGAGGCAAACAGAGTTAAACAGAGGCAAACAGATTTAAATAGAGTTCAACAGAGGGAAATAGAGTTCAATAGAGTTAAACAGAGGCATACAAGTTTAAGCAGAGTTAAACAGATGCAATCAGAGTTAAACAGAGTTAAACCGTGGCAAACAGAGTTAAATAGATTGAAACAGAGGCCAGCAGAGTTGAACAGAGATAAGCAGAGTTCAACAGAGTTAAACATAGGCTAACAGATTTAAACAGAGTTGAACACAGTCAAACTGAGTTAAACAGAGTTAAACATAGGCAAACAGAGTTCAACAGAGTTAAACAGAAGCAAACAGAGGTAAACGGAGTGAAACAGAGTTAACCAGAGGCATAGAGAGTTAAACAGAGTTGAACAGAGGCAAACAGAGTTAAACAGAGTTAAACAGAGGCAAACAGAGTTAAGCAGAGGCAAACAGACTTAAACGAGTTAAACAGAGGCATACAGAGTTAAACAGATTTAAACAGAGGCAAACTGTTAAACAGCGTTAAACAGAAGCAAACAGATTTAAATAGAGTTAAAGAGATGCAATCAGAGTTAAACAGAGGCAGACAGAGTTAAATAGATTGAAACAGAGGCAAACAGAGTTCAACAGATATAAACAGAGTTCAACAGATTAAAACAGAGTTAAATAGAGGCAAACAGAGGGAAACAGAGTGAAACAGAGTTAAACAGAGGCAACCAGAGTTAAGCAGAGTTAATCAGAGTTAAACAGAGTGAAACAGATTTAAACAGACGCAAACAGAGTTAAAGAGAGTTGAACAGAAGCAAAAAGAGTTAAACAGAGGCAAACAGAGTTAAACAGATTTAAACAGATTTAAACAGAGTTAAACAGAGGCGAACAGAGTTAAACAGAGTTAAACATAGGCAAACAGAATTCAAAATAGTTAAATAGAGTTAATCAGAGGCAAACAGAAGGAAACTGAGTTAAACAAAGTTAAACAGAGGCAAAGTTAAACAGAGTTAAACAGAGGCAAACAGAGTTAAACAGAGTTAAACAGAGGCAAACAGAGTTAAACAGAGTTCAACATAGGCAAAGAGAGTGAAAGAGCGTTAAACAGAGGGAAACAGATTTAAATAGATTTAAACAGATGCAAACAGAGTTAAACAGAATAAAAGTGAAGCAAACAGAGTTAAACGGAGTTGAACAGAGGCAAACAGAGTTCAACAGAGTTAAACAGAGGCATACAGAGTTAAACAGAGTTGAGCAGAGGGAAACAGAGTTAAACAGAGTTAAACAGAGGCATAAGGAGTTCAGCAGAGTTAAACAGAGGCATACAGAGTTAAACAGAGTTAAGCAGAGGGAAACAGAGTTAAACAGAGGCAAACAGAGGTAAACTGAGTGAAACAGAGTTAAACAGAGGCACACAGAGTTAAACAGAGTTGAGCAGAGGGAAACAGAGTTAAACAGAGTTAAACAGAGGCATAAGGAGTTCAGCAGAGTTAAACAGAGGCATACAGAGTAAAACAGAGTTAAGCAGAGGGAAACAGAGTTAAACAGAGTTAAACAGAGGCAAACAGATGTAAAGTGAGTGAAGCAGAGTTAAACAGAGGCACACAGAGTTAAACAGTGTTGGACAGAGGCAAACAGCTTTAAACAGCGTTAAACAGAGGCAAACAGAGTTAAGCAGAGGCAAACAGAGTTAAACGAGTTAAACAGAGGCATACAGAGTTAACCAGAGGCAAACAGAGTTAAACAGCGTTAGACAGAGGCCAACAGCGTTCAGTAGAGTTAAACAGAGGCAATCAGAGTTAAACAGAATTAAACAGAGGCAGACAGAGTTAAATAGATTGAAACATAGGCAAACAGAATTCAAAATATTTAAATAGAGTTAATCAGAGGCAAACAGAATGAAACTGAGTTAAACAGAGTGAAACAGATGCAAACAGAGTTAAACAGAGTTAAACAGAGACAAACAGAGTTAAATAGAGTTACACAGAGGCATACAGAGTTCAACAAATTTAAACAGAGGCAAACAGAGTTAGACAGCGTTAAACAGAGGCAAACAGAGTTAAATAGATTTAAACAGAGGCAAACAGAGTTAAACAGAATTAAAGAGAGGCAAACAGAGTTAAACAGAGTTAAACAGAGGCAAACAGATTTAAATAGAGTTCAACAGAGGGAAATAGAGTTCAATAGAGTTAAACAGAGGCATACAAGTTTAAGCAGAGTTAAACAGATGCAATCAGAGTTAAACAGAGTTAAACAGTGGCAAACAGAGTTAAATAGATTGAAACAGAGGCCAACAGAGTTGAACAGAGATAAACAGAGTTCAACAGAGTTAAACACAGGCTAACAGATTTAAACAGAGTTGAACAGAGTCAAACTGAGTTAAACAGAGTTAAACATAGGCAAACAGAGTTCAACAGAGTTAAACAGAGTTAAACAGAAGCAAACAGAGGTAAACGGAGTGAAACAGAGTTAACCAGAGACATAGAGAGTTAAACAGAGTTGAACAGAGGCAAACAGAGTTAAACAGAGTTAAACAGAGGCAAACAGAGTTAAGCAGAGGCAAACAGACTTAAACGAGTTAAACAGAGGCATACAGAGTTAAACAGATTTAAACAGAGGCAAACAGTTAAACAGCGTTAAACAGAGGCAAACAGATTTAAATAGAGTTAAACAGAAGCAATCAGAGTTAAACAGAGGCAAACAGAGTTAAATAGATTGAAACAGAGGCAAACAGAGTTCAACAGAGAGAAACAGAGTTCAACAGACTTAAACAGAGTTAGACAGATGCAAACAGAGGGAAACAGAGTGAAAAAGAGTGAAACAGAGGCATACAGATTTAAACAGAGTTGAACAGAGGCAAACAGAGTAGAACAGAGTCAAACAGAGTTAAACAGAGTTGAACAGAGGCATACAGAGTTAAATAGATTGAAACAGAGGCAAACAGAGCTGAACAGATATAAACAGAGCACAACAGAGTTAATCAGAGTTAAACAGAGGGAAACGGAGTTAAACAGAGTTAAACCAAGGCACACAGAGTTAAACAGAGGCAAACAGACTTAAACATGTTAAACAGAGGCATACAGAGTTCAACAGATTAAAACAGAGGCAAACAGAGTTAAACAGCGTTAGACAGAGGCAAACAGCGTTAAATAGAGTTTAACAGAGGCTATCTGAATTAAACAGAATTAAACAGAGGCAGACAGAGTTAAATAGATTGAAACAGAGGCATACAGAGTTCAACAGAGATAAACAGATTTCAACAGAGTTAAACAGGGTTAAACAGAGGCAAACAGAGGGAAACAGAGTGAAACAGAGTTAAACAGAGGCAACCAGAGTTAAGCAGAGTTAATCAGAGGTACACAGAGTGAAACAGATTTAAACAGACGCAAACAGAGTTAAAAAGAGTTGAACAGACGCAAAAAGAGTTAAACAGAGGCAAACAGAGTTAAACAGATTTAAAAAGAGGCAAACAGAGTTAAACAGAGTTAAACAGAGGCAAACAGAGTTAAACAGAGTTAAACAGAGTTGGACAGAGTTAAACAGAGTTCAACACAGGCAAAGAGAGTGAAAGAGCGTTAAACAGAGGGAAACAGATTTAAATAGAGTTAAACAGATGCAAACAGAGTTAAACAGAATAAAAGTGAAGCAAACAGAGTTAAACGGAGTTGAACAGAGGCAAACAGAGTTCAACAGAGTTAAACAGAGGCATACAGAGTTAAACAGAGTTGAGCAGAGGGAAACAGAGTTAAACAGAGTTAAACAGAGGCATAAGGAGTTCAGCAGAGTTAAACAGAGGCATACAGAGTTAAACAGAGTTAAGCAGAGGGAAACAGAGTTAAACAGAGGCAAACAGAGGTAAACTGAGTGAAACAGAGTTAAACAGAGGCACACAGAGTTAAACAGAGTTGAGCAGAGGGAAACAGAGTTAAACAGAGTTAAACAGAGGCATAAGGAGTTCAGCAGAGTTAAACAGAGGCATACAGAGTAAAACAGAGTTAAGCAGAGGGAAACAGAGTTAAACAGAGTTAAACAGAGGCAAACAGATGTAAAGTGAGTGAAGCAGAGTTAAACAGAGGCACACAGAGTTAAACAGTGTTGGACAGAGGCAAACAGCTTTAAACAGCGTTAAACAGAGGCAAACAGAGTTAAGCAGAGGCAAACAGAGTTAAACGAGTTAAACAGAGGCATACAGAGTTAACCAGAGGCAAACAGAGTTAAACAGCGTTAGACAGAGGCCAACAGCGTTCAGTAGAGTTAAACAGAGGCAATCAGAGTTAAACAGAATTAAACAGAGGCAGACAGAGTTAAATAGATTGAAACATAGGCAAACAGAATTCAAAATATTTAAATAGAGTTAATCAGAGGCAAACAGAATGAAACTGAGTTAAACAGAGTGAAACAGATGCAAACAGAGTTAAACAGAGTTAAACAGAGACAAACAGAGTTAAATAGAGTTACACAGAGGCATACAGAGTTCAACAAATTTAAACAGAGGCAAACAGAGTTAGACAGCGTTAAACAGAGGCAAACAGAGTTAAATAGATTTAAACAGAGGCAAACAGAGTTAAACAGAATTAAAGAGAGGCAAACAGAGTTAAACAGAGTTAAACAGAGGCAAACAGATTTAAATAGAGTTCAACAGAGGGAAATAGAGTTCAATAGAGTTAAACAGAGGCATACAAGTTTAAGCAGAGTTAAACAGATGCAATCAGAGTTAAACAGAGTTAAACAGTGGCAAACAGAGTTAAATAGATTGAAACAGAGGCCAACAGAGTTGAACAGAGATAAACAGAGTTCAACAGAGTTAAACACAGGCTAACAGATTTAAACAGAGTTGAACAGAGTCAAACTGAGTTAAACAGAGTTAAACATAGGCAAACAGAGTTCAACAGAGTTAAACAGAGTTAAACAGAAGCAAACAGAGGTAAACGGAGTGAAACAGAGTTAACCAGAGACATAGAGAGTTAAACAGAGTTGAACAGAGGCAAACAGAGTTAAACAGAGTTAAACAGAGGCAAACAGAGTTAAGCAGAGGCAAACAGACTTAAACGAGTTAAACAGAGGCATACAGAGTTAAACAGATTTAAACAGAGGCAAACAGTTAAACAGCGTTAAACAGAGGCAAACAGATTTAAATAGAGTTAAACAGAAGCAATCAGAGTTAAACAGAGGCAAACAGAGTTAAATAGATTGAAACAGAGGCAAACAGAGTTCAACAGAGAGAAACAGAGTTCAACAGACTTAAACAGAGTTAGACAGATGCAAACAGAGGGAAACAGAGTGAAAAAGAGTGAAACAGAGGCATACAGATTTAAACAGAGTTGAACAGAGGCAAACAGAGTAGAACAGAGTCAAACAGAGTTAAACAGAGTTGAACAGAGGCATACAGAGTTAAATAGATTGAAACAGAGGCAAACAGAGCTGAACAGATATAAACAGAGCACAACAGAGTTAATCAGAGTTAAACAGAGGGAAACGGAGTTAAACAGAGTTAAACCAAGGCACACAGAGTTAAACAGAGGCAAACAGACTTAAACATGTTAAACAGAGGCATACAGAGTTCAACAGATTAAAACAGAGGCAAACAGAGTTAAACAGCGTTAGACAGAGGCAAACAGCGTTAAATAGAGTTTAACAGAGGCTATCTGAATTAAACAGAATTAAACAGAGGCAGACAGAGTTAAATAGATTGAAACAGAGGCATACAGAGTTCAACAGAGATAAACAGATTTCAACAGAGTTAAACAGGGTTAAACAGAGGCAAACAGAGGGAAACAGAGTGAAACAGAGTTAAACAGAGGCAACCAGAGTTAAGCAGAGTTAATCAGAGGTACACAGAGTGAAACAGATTTAAACAGACGCAAACAGAGTTAAAAAGAGTTGAACAGACGCAAAAAGAGTTAAACAGAGGCAAACAGAGTTAAACAGATTTAAAAAGAGGCAAACAGAGGTAAAGTGAGTGAAGCAGAGTTAAACAGAGGCACACAGAGTTAAACAGAGTTGGACAGAGGCAAACAGCTTTAAACAGCGTTAAACAGAGGCAAACAGAGTTAAGCAGAGGCAAACAGAGTTAAACGAGTTAAACAGAGGCATACAGAGTTAACCAGAGGCAAACTGAGTTAAACAGCGTTAGACAGAGGCAAACAGCGTTCATTAGAGTTAAACAGAGGCAATCAGAGTTAACCAGAGGGAAACAGAGTAAAACAGAGTTAAACAGAGCCATACAGAGTTAGATAGAGTTAATCAGAGGCAAACAGAGTTAAATAGAGTTAATCAGAGGCAAACAGAAGGAAACTGCGTTAAACAGAGGCATACAGAGTTCAACAGAGTTAAACGGGGGCATACAGAGTTAAACAGAGTTCAGCAGACTTAAACAGAGTTAGACAGATGCAAACAGAGGGAAACAGAGTGAAAAAGAGTGAAACAGAGGCATACAGATTTAAACAGAGTTGAACAGAGGCAAACAGAGTAAAATAGAGTTAAAAAGAGTTAAACAGAGTTGAACAGAGGCATACAGAGTTAAATAGATTGAAACAGAGGCAAACAGAGTTCAACAGAGATAAACAGAGTTCAACAGACTTAAACAGAGTTAGACAGATGCAAACACAGGGAAACAGAGTGAAAAAGAGTGAAACAGAGGCATACAGATTTAAACAGAGTTGAACAGAGGCAAACAGAGTAAAATAGAGTTAAAAAGAGTTAAACAGAGTTGAACAGAGTTAAACAGAGTTAAACAGAGGGAAACAGAGTTAAACAGAGTTAAACAGAGCCATACAGAGTTAGATAGAGTTAATCAGAGGCAAACAGAGTTAAACAGAATTAAACAGAGGCAAACAGATTAAACAGAGTTTAACAGAGGCTAACAGATTTAAATAGTGTTCAACAGAGGGAAATAGAGTACAATAGAGTTAAACAGAGCCATACAAGGTTAAGCAGAGTTAAGCAGAGTTAATCAGAGGTAAACAAAGTGAAACAGATTTAAACAGACGCAAACAGAGTTAAAGAGAGTTGAACAGATGCAAAAAGAGTTAAACAGAGGCAAACAGAGTTAAACAGATTTAAACAGAGTTAAACAGAGTTAAACAGAGGCGAACAGAGTTAAACAGAGTTAAACATAGGCAAACAGAATTCAAAATAGTTAAATAGAGTTAATCAGAGGCAAACAGAAGGAAACTGAGTTAAACAAAGTTAAACAGAGGCAAAGTTAAACAGAGTTAAACAGAGGCAAACAGAGTTAAACAGAGTTAAACAGAGGCAAACAGAGTTAAACAGATTTCAACACAGGCAAAGAGAGTGAAAGAGCGTTAAACAGAGGGAAACAGATTTAAATAGAGTTAAACAGATGCAAACAGAGTTAAACAGAATAAAAGTGAAGCAAACAGAGTTAAACAGAGTTGAACAGAGGCAAACAGAGTTCAACAGAGTTAAACAGAGGCATACAGAGTTAAACAGAGTTGAGCAGAGGGAAACAGAGTTAAACAGAGTTAAACAGAGGCATAAGGAGTTCAGCAGAGTTAAAAAGAGGCATACGGATTTAAACAAAGTTAAGCAGAGGGAAACAGAGTTAAACAGAGGCAAACAGAGGTAAACTGAGTGAAACAGAGTTAAACAGAGGCACACAGAGTTAAACAGAGTTGAGCAGAGGGAAACAGAGTTGAACAGAGTTAAACAGAGGCATAAGGAGTTCAGCAGAGTTAAACAGAGGCATACAGAGTAAAACAGAGTTAAGCAGAGGGAAACAGAGTTAAACAGAGGCAAACAGAGGTAAAGTGAGTGAAACAGAGTTTAACAGAGGCACACAGAGTTAAACAGAGTTGGACAGAGGCAAACAGCTTTAAACAGCGTTAAACAGAGGCAAACAGAGTTAAGCAGAGGCAAACAGAGTTAAACGAGTTAAACAGAGGCATACAGAGTTAAACAGAGGCAAACAGAGTTAAACAGCGTTAGACAGAGGCAAACAGCATTCAGTAGAGTTAAACAGAGGCAATCAGAGTTAAACAGAATTAAACAGAGGCAGACAGAGTTAAATAGATTGAAACAGAGGCAAACAGAGTTCAACAGAGATAAACAGAGTTCAACAGAGTTAACCAGAGTTAAACAGAGGCAAACAGAGGGAAACAGAGTGAAACAGAGGCAACCAGAGTTAAGCAGAGTTAATCAGAGGTAAACAGAGTGAAACAGATTTAAACAGAGTTAAACAGAGTTAAACATAGGCAAACAGAATTCAAAATAGTTAAATAGAGTTAATCAGAGGCAAACAGAAGGAAACTGAGTTAAACAGAGTTAAACAGATGCAAACAGAGGTAAACTGAGTGAAACAGAGTTAAACAGAGGCACACAGAGTTAATCAGAGACAAACAGGGTTAAACGAGTTAAACAGAGGCATACAGAGTTAACCAGAGGCAAACAGAGTTAAACAGCGTTAGACAGAGGCAAACAGCGTTAAATAGAGTTAAACAGAGGCAATCAGAGTTAAACAGAATTAAACAGAGGCAGACAGAGTTAAATGGATTGAAACAGAGGCAAACAGAGTTCAACAGAGATAAACAGATTTCAACAAAGTTAAACAGGGTTAAACAGAGGCAAACAGAGGGAAACAGAGTGAAACAGAGTTAAACAGAGGCAACCAGAGTTAAGCAGAGTTAATCAGAGGTAAACAGAGTGAAACGATTTAAACAGACGCAAACAGAGTTAAAGAGAGTTGAACAGACGCAAAAAGAGTTAAACAGAGGCAAACAGAGTTAAACAGATTTAAACAGAGGCATACAGAGTTCAACAGACTTAAACAGAGGCATACAGAGTTAAACAGAGTTCAACACAGGCAAAGAGAGTGAAAGAGCGTTAAACAGAGGGAAACAGATTTAAATAGAGTTAAACAGATGCAAACAGAGTTAAACAGAATAAAACTGAGCAAACAGAGTTAAACAGAGTTGAACAGAGGCAAACAGTTTTCAACAGAGTTAAACAGAGGCATACAGAGTTAAACAGAGTTGAGCAGATGGAAACAGAGTTAAACAGAGTTAAACAGAGGCATAAGGAGTTCAGCAGAGTTAAACAGAGGCATAAAGAGTTAAACAGAGTTAAGCAGAGGGAAACAGATTAAACAGAGTTAAACAGAGGCAAACAGAGGTAAACTGAGTGAAACAGAGTTAAACAGAGGCACACAGAGTCAAACAGAGTTGGACAGAGGCAACCAGCTTTAAACAGGGTTAAACAGAGGCAATCAGAGTTAAGCAGAGGCAAACAGAGGTAAACGAGTTAAACAGAGGCATACAGATTTAACCAGTTTTAAACAGAGGCAAACAGAGTTAGACAGCGTTAGACAGAGGCAAACAGCGTTAAATAGAGTTAAACAGAGGCAATCAGAGTCAAACAGAATTAAACAGAGGCAGACAGAGTTAAATAGATTGAAACAGAGGCAAACAGAGTTCAACAGAGATAAACAGAGTTCAACAGAGTTAACCAGAGTTAAACAGATGCAAACAGAGGGAAACAGAGTGAAAAAAAATGCAAACAGAGGCAAGCAGAGTTAAGCAGAGTTAATCAGAGGTAAACAGAGTGAAACAGATTTAAACAGACGCAAACAGAGCTAAAGAGAGTTGAACAGAGGCAAACAGATTTAAACAGAGGCAAACAGAGTTAAACAGATTTAAACAGAGTTAAACAGAGGCGAACAGAGTTAAACAGAGTTAAACATAGGCAAACAGAATTTAAAATAGTTAAATAGAGTTTATCAGAGGCAAACAGAAGGAAACTGAGTTAAACGGAGTTAAACAGAGGCAAACAGAGTTAAACAGAGTTAAACAGAGGGAAACAGAGTTAAACAGAGTTAAACAGAGGCATACAGAGTTCAACAAATTTAAACAGAGTTAAACAGAGTTAGACAGCGTTAAACAGAGGCAAACAGAGTTAGATAGAGTTAATCAGAGGCAAACAGAGTTAAACAGAATTAAACAGAGGCAAACAGAGTTAAACAGAGTTTAACAGAGGCTAACAGATTTAAATAGTGTTCAACAGAGGGAAATAGAGTTCAATAGAGTTAAACAGAGCCATACAAGGTTAAGCAGAGTTAAGCAGATGCAATCAGAGTTAAACAGAGTTAAACAGTGGCAAACAGAGTTAAATAGATTGAAACAGAGGCCAACAGAGTTGAACAGAGATAAACAGAGTTCAACAGAGTTAAACAGAGTTAAACAGAGGCTAACAGATTTAAACAGAGTTGAACAGAGTCAAATTGAGTTAAACAGAGTTCAACAGTGGCAGACAGTGTTAAACAGAGTTAAAAAGAGTTAAAAAGGGTTAAATAGAGGCGAACAGAGTTAAACAGAGCTAAACATAGGCAAACAGAGTTCAACAGAGTTAAACAGAAGCAAACAGAGGTAAACGGAGTGAAACAGAGTTAAACAGAGGCATAGAGAGTTAAACAGAGTTGAACAGAGGCAGACAGAGTTAAACAGAGTTAAACAGAGGCATACAGAGTTAAACAGATTTAAACAGAGGCAAACAGAGTTAAGCAGCGTTAAACAGAGGCAAACAGATTTAAATAGAGTTAAACAGATGCAATCAGAGGGAAACAGAGTGAAAAAGAATTAAACAGAGGCATACAGATTTAAACAGAGTTGAACAGAGGCAAACAGAGTTAAATAGATTGAAACAGAGGCCAACAGAGTTCAAACAGAGATAAACAGAGGCAAACTGTTAAGCAGCGTTAAACAGAAGCAAACAGATTTAAATAGAGTTAAAGAGATGCAATCAGAGTTAAACAGAGGCAAACAGAGTTAAATAGATTGAAACAGAGGCAAACAGAGTTCAACAGAGATAAACAGAGTTCAACAGACTTAAACAGAGTTAGACAGATGCAAACACAGGGAAACAGAGTGAAAAAGAGTGAAACAGAGGCATACAGATTTAAACAGAGTTAAACAGAGGCAAACAGAGTAAAACAGTGTTAAAAAGAGTTAAACAGAGTTGGAAAGAGGCATACCGAGTTAAATAGATTGAAACAGAGGGAAACAGAGCTGAACAGATATAAACAGAGTACAACAGAGTTAAACAGAGTTAAACAGAGGGAAACGGAGTTAAACAGAGTTAAACCGAGGCACACAGAGTTAAACAGAGTTGAACAGAGGCAAACAGAGTTAAACAGAGTTAAACAGAGGCAAACAGAGTTAAGCAGAGGCAAACAGACTTAAACGAGTTAAACAGAGGCATACAGAGTTCAACAGATTTAAACAGAGGCAAACAGAGTTAAACAGCGTTAGACAGAGGGAAACAGCGTTAAATAGAGTTAAACAGAGGCAATCAGAGTTGAACAGAATTAAACAGAGGCAGACAGAGTTAAATAGATTGAAACAGAGGCAAACAGAGTTAAAGAGAGTTGAACAGACGCAAAAAGAGTTAAACAGAGGCAAACAGAGTTAAACAGATTTAAACATAGTTAAACAGAGTTAAACAGAGGCGAACAGAGTGAAACAGAGTTAAACATAGGCAAACAGAATTCAAAATAGTTAAATAGAGTTAATCAGAGGCAAACAGAAGGAAACTGAGTAAAACAGAGTTAAACAGAGGCAAAGTTAAACAGAGTTAAACAGAGGCAAACAGAGTTAAACAGAGTTAAACAGAGGCATACAGAGTTCAACAGAGTTAAACAGAGGCATACAGAGTTAAACAGAGTTCAACAGACTTGAACAGAGTTAGACAGATGCAAACAGAGGGAAACAGAGTTAAACAGAGTTAAACAGAGGCAAACAGAGGTAAACTGAGTGAAACAGAGTTAAACAGAGGCACACAGAGTTAAACAGAGCTGGACAGAGGCAAACAGCTTTAAACAGCGTTAAACAGAGGCAAACAGAGTTAAGCAGAGGCAAACAGAGTTAAACGAGTTAAACAGAGGCATACAGAGTTAACCAGCGGCAAACAGAGTTAAACAGCGTTAGACAGAGGCAAACAGCGTTAAATAGAGTTAAACAGAGGCAATCAGAGTTAAACAGAATTAAACAGAGGCAGACAGATTTAAATAGATTGAAACAGAGGCAATCAGAGTTCAACAGAGATAAACAGAGTTCAACAGAGTTAACCAGAGTTAAACAGAGGCAGACAGAGGGAAACAGAGTGCAACAGAGGCAAACAGAGGCAACCAGAGTTAAGCAGAGTTAATCAGAGGTAAACAGAGTGAAACAGATTTAAACAGACGCAAACAGAGTTAAAGAGAGTTGAACAGAGGCAAACAGAGTTAAACAGAGGCAAACAGAGTTAAACAGAGTTAAACATAGGCAAACAGAATTCAAAATAGTTAAATAGAGTTAATCAGAGGCAAACAGAAGGAAACTGAGTTAAACAGAGGCAAACAGAAGGAAACTTAGTTAAACAGAGTTAAACAGAGGCAAACAGAGTTAAAGAAAGTTAAACAGAGGCATACAGAGTTCAACAAATTTAAACAGAGGCAATCAGAGTTAGACAGCGTTAAACAGAGGCAAACAGAGTTAAATAGAGTTAAACAGAGGCAAACAGTGTGAAACAGAATTAAACAGAGGCAAACAGATTCAAACAGAGTTAAACAGAGGCAAACAGATTTAAACAGATTTAAACAGAGTTAAACAGAGTTAAACAGAGGCATAAGGAGTTCAGCAGAGTTGAAAAGAGGCATACAGAGTTAAACAGAGTTAAGCAGAGGGAAACAGAGTTAAACAGAGGCAAACAGAGGTAAAGTGAGTGAAAAAGAGTTAAACAGAGGCACACAGAGTTAAACAGAGTTGAGCAGAGGGAAACAGAGTTAAACAGAGTTAAACAGAGGCATAAGGAGTTCAGCAGAGTTAAACAGAGGCATACAGAGTAAAACAGAGTTAAGCAGAGGGAAACAGAGTTAAACAGAGTTAAACAGAGGCAAACAGAGGTAAAGTGAGTGAAACAGAGTTAAACAGAGGCACACAGAGTTAAACAGAGTTGGACAGAGGCAAACAGCTTTAAACAGCGTTAAACAGAGGCAAACAGAGTTAAGCAGAGGCAAACAGAGTTAAACGAGTTAAACAGAGGTATACAGAGTTAACCAGAGGCAAACAGAGTTAAACAGCGTTAGACAGAGGCAAACAGCGTTCAGTAGAGTTAAACAGTGGCAATCAGAGTTAAACAGAATTAAACAGAGGCAGACAGAGTTAAATAGATTGAAACAGAGGCAAACAGAGTTCAACAGAGATAAACAGAGTTCAACAGAGTTAACCAGAGTTAAACAGAGGCAAACACAGGGAAACAGAGTGAAACAGAGGCAACCAGAGTTAAGCAGAGTTAATCAGAGGTAAACAGAGTGAAACAGATTTAAACAGAGTTAAACAGAGTTAAACATAGGCAAACAGAATTCAAAATAGTTAAATAGAGTAAATCAGAGGCAAACAGAAGGAAACTGAGTTAAACAGAGTTAAACAGATGCAAACAGAGGTAAACTGAGTGAAACAGAGTTAAACAGAGGCACACAGAGTTAAGCAGAGGCAAACAGAGTTAAACGAGTTAAACAGAGGCATACAGAGTTAACCAGAGGCAAACAGAGTTAAACAGCGTTAGACAGAGGCAAACAGCGTTAAATAGAGTTAAACAGAGGCAATCAGAGTTAAACAGAATTAAACAGAGGCAGACAGAGTTAAATGGATTGAAACAGAGGCAAACAGAGTTCAACAGAGATAAACAGATTTCAACAAAGTTAAACAGGGTTAAACAGAGGCAAACAGAGGGAAACAGAGTGAAACAGAGTTAAACAGAGGCAACCAGAGTTAAGCAGAGTTAATCAGAGGTAAACAGAGTGAAACGATTTAAACAGACGCAAACAGAGTTAAAGAGAGTTGAACAGACGCAAAAAGAGTTAAACAGAGGCAAACAGAGTTAAACAGATTTAAACAGAGGCATACAGAGTTCAACAGACTTAAACAGAGGCATACAGAGTTAAACAGAGTTCAACACAGGCAAAGAGAGTGAAAGAGCGTTAAACAGAGGGAAACAGATTTAAATAGAGTTAAACAGATGCAAACAGAGTTAAACAGAATAAAACTGAGCAAACAGAGTTAAACAGAGTTGAACAGAGGCAAACAGTTTTCAACAGAGTTAAACAGAGGCATACAGAGTTAAACAGAGTTGAGCAGATGGAAACAGAGTTAAACAGAGTTAAACAGAGGCATAAGGAGTTCAGCAGAGTTAAACAGAGGCATAAAGAGTTAAACAGAGTTAAGCAGAGGGAAACAGATTAAACAGAGTTAAACAGAGGCAAACAGAGGTAAACTGAGTGAAACAGAGTTAAACAGAGGCACACAGAGTCAAACAGAGTTGGACAGAGGCAAACAGCTTTAAACAGGGTTAAACAGAGGCAATCAGAGTTAAGCAGAGGCAAACAGAGTTAAACGAGTTAAACAGAGGCATACAGATTTAACCAGTTTTAAACAGAGGCAAACAGAGTTGGACAGCGTTAGACAGAGGCAAACAGCGTTAAATAGAGTTAAACAGAGGCAATCAGATTCAAACAGAATTAAACAGAGGCAGACAGAGTTAAATAGATTGAAACAGAGGCAAACAGAGTTCAACAGAGATAAACAGAGTTCAACAGAGTTAACCAGAGTTAAACAGATGCAAACAGAGGGAAACAGAGTGAAAAAAAGGCAAACAGAGGCAAGCAGAGTTAAGCAGAGTTAATCAGAGGTAAACAGAGTGAAACAGATTTAAACAGACGCAAACAGAGCTAAAGAGAGTTGAACAGAGGCAAACAGAGGTAAACTGAGTGAAACAGAGTTAAACAGAGGCACACAGAGTCAAACAGAGTTGGACAGAGGCAAACAGCTTTAAACAGGGTTAAACAGAGGCAATCAGAGTTAAGCAGAGGCAAACAGAGTTAAACGAGTTAAACAGAGGCATACAGATTTAACCAGTTTTAAACAGAGGCAAACAGAGTTGGACAGCGTTAGACAGAGGCAAACAGCGTTAAATAGAGTTAAACAGAGGCAATCAGAGTCAAACAGAATTAAACAGAGGCAGACAGAGTTAAATAGATTGAAACAGAGGCAAACAGAGTTCAACAGAGATAAACAGAGTTCAACAGAGTTAACCAGAGTTAAACAGATGCAAACAGAGGGAAACAGAGTGAAAAAAAGGCAAACAGAGGCAAGCAGAGTTAAGCAGAGTTAATCAGAGGTAAACAGAGTGAAACAGATTTAAACAGACGCAAACAGAGCTAAAGAGAGTTGAACAGAGGCAAACAGAGTTAAACAGAGGCAAACAGAGTTAAACAGATTTAAACAGAGTTAAACAGAGGCGAACAGAGGCGAACAGAGTGAAACAGAGTTAAACATAGGCAAACAGAATTCAAAATAGTTAAATAGAGTTAATCAGAGGCAAACAGAAGGAAACTGAGTAAAACAGAGTTAAACAGAGGCAAAGTTAAACAGAGTTAAACAGAGGCAAACAGAGTTAAACAGAGTTAAACAGAGGCATACAGAGTTCAACAGAGTTAAACAGAGGCATACAGAGTTAAACAGAGTTCAACAGACTTGAACAGAGTTAGACAGATGCAAACAGAGGGATACAGAGTTAAACAGAGGCAAACAGAGGTAAACTGAGTGAAACAGAGTTAAACAGAGGCACACAGAGTTAAACAGAGTTGGACAGAGGCAAACAGCTTTAAACAGCGTTAAACAGAGGCAAACAGAGTTAAGCAGAGGCAAACAGAGTTAAACGAGTTAAACAGAGGCATACAGAGTTAACCAGAGGCAAACAGAGTTAAACAGCGTTAGACAGAGGCAAACAGCGTTAAATAGAGTTAAACAGAGGCAATCAGAGTTAAACAGAATTAAACAGAGGCAGACAGATTTAAATAGATTGAAACAGAGGCAAACAGAGTTCAACAGAGATAAACAGAGTTCAACAGAGTTAACCAGAGTTAAACAGAGGCAGACAGAGGGAAACAGAGTGAAACAGAGGCAAACAGAGGCAACCAGAGTTAAGCAGAGTTAATCAGAGGTAAACAGAGTGAAACAGATTTAAACAGACGCAAACAGAGTTAAAGAGAGTTGAACAGAGGCAAACAGAGTTAAACAGAGGCAAACAGAGTTAAACAGAGTTAAACATAGGCAAACAGAATTCAAAATAGTTAAATAGAGTTAATCAGAGGCAAACAGAAGGAAACTGAGTTAAACAGAGGCAAACAGAAGGAAACTGAGTTAAACAGAGTTAAACAGAGGCAAACAGAGTTAAACAAAGTTAAACAGAGGCATACAGAGTTCAACAAATTTAAACAGAGGCAATCAGAGTTAGACAGCGTTAAACAGAGGCAAACAGAGTTAAATAGAGTTAAACAGAGGCAAACAGTGTGAAACAGAATTAAACAGAGGCAAACAGATTCAAACAGAGTTAAACAGAGGCAAACAGATTTAAACAGATTTAAACAGAGTTAAACAGAGTTAAACAGAGCATAAGGAGTTCAGCAGAGTTGAAAAGAGGCATACAGAGTTAAACAGAGGCAAACAGAGGTAAACTGAGTGAAACAGAGTTAAACAGAGGCACACAGAGTTAAACAGAGTTGAGCAGAGGGAAACAGAGTTAAACAGAGTTAAACAGAGGCATAAGGAGTTCAGCAGAGTTAAACAGAGGCATACAGAGTAAAACAGAGTTAAGCAGAGGGAAACAGAGTTAAACAGAGTTAAACAGAGGCAAACAGAGGTAAAGTGAGTGAAACAGAGTTAAACAGAGGCACACAGAGTTAAACAGAGTGGGACAGAGGCAAACAGCTTTAAACAGCGTTAAACAGAGGCAAACAGAGTTAAGCAGAGGCAAACAGAGTTAAACGAGTTAAACAGAGGCATACAGAGTTAACCAGAGGCAAACAGAGTTAAACAGCGTTAGACAGAGGCAAACAGCGTTCAGTAGAGTTAAAAAGAGGCAATCAGAGTTAAACAGAATTAAACAGAGGCAGACAGAGTTAAATAGATTGAAACAGAGGCAAACAGAGTTCAACAGAGATAAACAGAGTTCAACAGAGTTAACCAGAGTTAAACAGAGGCAAACAGAGGGAAACAGAGTGAAACAGAGGCAACCAGAGTTAAGCAGAGTTAATCAGAGGTAAACGGAGTGAAACAGATTTAAACAGAGTTAAACAGAGTTAAACATAGGCAAACAGAATTCAAAATAGTTACATAGAGTTAATCAGAGGCAAACAGATGGAAACTGAGTTAAACAGAGTTAAACAGATTTAAGCAGAGTTAAACAGAGTTAAACAGAGGCGAACAGAGTTAAACAGAGTTAAACATAGGCAAACAGAATTCAAAATAGTTAAATAGAGTTAATCAGAGGCAAACAGAAGGAAACTGAGTTAAACAAAGTTAAACAGAGGCAAAGTTAAACAGAGTTAAACAGAGGCAAACAGAGTTAAACAGAGTTAAACAGAGGCAAACAGAGTTAAACAGAGTTCAACACAGGCAAAGAGAGTGAAAGAGCGTTAAACAGAGGGAAACAGATTTAAATAGAGTTAAACAGATGCAAACAGAGTTAAACAGAATAAAAGTGAAGCAAACAGAGTTAAACAGAGTTGAACAGAGGCAAACAGAGTTCAACAGAGTTAAACAGAGGCATACAGAGTTAAACAGAGTTGAGCAGAGGCATACAGAGTTAAACAGAGTTCAACAGACTTGAAGGAAACTGAGTAAAACAGAGTTAAACAGAGGCAAAGTTAAACAGAGTTAAACAGAGGCAAACAGAGTTAAACAGAGTTAAACAGAGGCATACAGAGTTCAACAGAGTTAAACAGAGGCATACAGAGTTAAGCAGAGTTCAACAGACTTGAACAGAGTTAGACAGATGCAAACAGAGGGAAACAGAGTTAAACAGAGTTAAACAGAGGCAAACAGAGGTAAACTGAGTGAAACAGAGTTAAACAGAGGCACACAGAGTTAAACAGAGTTGGACAGAGGCAAACAGCTTTAAACAGCGTTAAACAGAGGCAAACAGAGTTAAGCAGAGGCAAACAGAGTTAAACGAGTTAAACAGAGGCATACAGAGTTAACCAGCGGCAAACAGAGTTAAACAGCGTTAGACAGAGGCAAACAGCGTTAAATAGAGTTAAACAGAGGCAATCAGAGTTAAACAGAATTAAACAGAGGCAGACAGATTTAAATAGATTGAAACAGAGGCAAACAGAGTTCAACAGAGATAAACAGAGTTCAACAGAGTTAACCAGAGTTAAACAGAGGCAGACAGAGGGAAACAGAGTGAAACAGAGGCAAACAGAGGCAACCAGAGTTAAGCAGAGTTAATCAGAGGTAAACAGAGTGAAACAGATTTAAACAGACGTAAACAGAGTTAAAGAGAGTTGAACAGAGGCAAACAGAGTTAAACAGAGGCAAACAGAGTTAAACAGAGGCAAACAGAGTTAAACAGAGTTAAACATAGGCAAACAGAATTCAAAATAGTTAAATAGAGTTAATCAGAGGCAAACAGAAGGAAACTGAGTTAAACAGAGGCAAACAGAAGGAAACTGAGTTAAACAGAGTTAAACAGAGGCAAACAGAGTTAAACAAAGTTAAACAGAGGCATACAGAGTTCAACAAATTTAAACAGAGGCAAACAGAGTTAGACAGCGTTAAACAGAGGCAAACAGAGTTAAATAGATTTAAACAGAGGCAAACAGTGTGAAACAGAATTAAACAGAGGCAAACAGATTTAAACAGAGTTAAACAGAGGCAAACAGATTTAAACAGATTTAAACAGAGTTAAACAGAGTTAAACAGAGGCGAACAGAGTTAAACAGAGTTAAACATAGGCAAACAGAATTCAATATAGTTAAATAGAGTTAATCAGAGGCAAACAGAAGGAAACTGAGTTAAACAAAGTTAAGCAGAGGCAAAGTTAAACAGAGTTAAACAGAGGCAAACAGAGTTAAACAGAGTTAAACAGAGGCAAACAGAGTTCAACAGAGTTAAACAGAGGCATACAGAGTTAAACAGAGTTCAACACAGGCAAAGAGAGTGAAAGAGCGTTAAACAGAGGGAAACAGATTTAAATAGAGTTAAACAGATGCAAACAGAGTTAAACAGAATAAAAGTGAAGCAAACAGAGTTAAACAGAGTTGAACAGAGGCATACAGAGTTAAACAGTGTTGAGCAGAGGGAAACAGTGTTAAACAGAGGCATAAGGAGTTCAGCAGAGTTAAACAGAGGCATACAGAGTTAAACAGAGTTAAGCAGAGGGAAACAGAGTTAAACAGAGGCAAACAGAGGTAAACTGAGTGAAACAGAGTTAAACAGAGGCACACAGAGTTAAACAGAGTTGAGCAGAGGGAAACAGAGTTAAACAGAGTTAAACAGAGGCATAAGGAGTTCAGCAGAGTTAAACAGAGGCATACAGAGTAAAACAGAGTTACGCAGAGGGAAACAGAGTTAAACAGAGGCAAACAGAGGTAAAGTGAGTGAAACAGAGTTAAACAGAGGCACACAGAGTTAAACAGAGTTGGACAGAGGCAAACAGCTTTAAACAGCGTTAAACAGAGGCAAACAGAGTTAAGCAGAGGCAAACAGAGTTAAACGAGTTAAACAGAGGCATACAGTGTTAACCAGAGGCAAACAGAGTTAAACAGCGTTAGACAGAGGCAAACAGCGTTAAATAGAGTTAAGCAGAGGCAATCAGAGTTAAACAGAATTAAACAGAGGCAGACAGAGTTAAATAGATTGAAACAGAGGCATACAGAGTTCAAAAGAGGTAAGCAGAGTTCAACAGAGTAAAACAGGGTTAAGCAGAGGCAAACAGAGGGAAACAGAGTGAAACAGAGTTAAACAGAGGCAACCAGAGTTAAGCAGAGTTAATCAGAGGTAAACAGAGTGAAACAGATTTAAACAGACGCAAACAGAGTTGAAGAGATTTGAACAGACGCAAAAAGAGTTAAACAGAGGCAAACAGAGTTAAACAGATTTAAACAGAGTTAAACAGAGTTAAACAGAGGCGAACAGAGTCAAACAGAGTTAAACATAGGCAAACAGAATTCAAAATAGTTAAATAGAGTTAATCAGAGGCAAACAGAAGGAAACTGAGTTCAACAGAGTTAAACAGAGGCAAAGTTAAACAGATTTAAACAGAGGCAAACAGAGTTAAACAGAGGCATACAGAGTTCAACAGAGTTAAACAGGGGCATACAGAGTTAAACAGAGTTCAGCAGACTTAAACAGAGTTAGACAGATGCAAACACAGGGAAACAGAGTCCAAAAGAGTGAAACAGAGGCATACAGATTTAAACAGAGTTGAACAGAGGCAAACAGAGTAAAATAGAGTTAAAAAGAGTTAAACAGAGTTGAACAGAGGCATACAGAGTTAAATAGATTGAAACAGAGGCAAACAGAGCTGAACTGATATAAACACAGTACAACAGAGTTAAACAGAATTAGACAGAGGGCAACGGATTTAAACAGAGTTAAACCGAGGCACACAGAGTTAAACAGAGTTAAACAGAGGCATACAGAGTTCAACAGAATTAAACAGAGGCAAACAGAGTTAAACAGCGTTAGACAGAGGCAAACAGCGTTAAATAGAGTTGAACAGGCAATCAGAGTTAAACAGAGGCAAACAGAAGGAAACTGAGTTAAACAGAGTTAAACAGAGGCAAACAGAGTTAAACAAAGTTAAACAGAGGCATACAGAGTTCAACAAATTTAAACAGAGGCAATCAGAGTTAGACAGGGTTAAACAGAGGCAAACAGAGTTAAATAGAGTTAAACAGAGGCAAACAGTGTGAAACAGAATTAAACAGAGGCAAACAGATTCAAACAGAGTTAAACAGAGGCAAACAGATTTAAACAGATTTAAACAGAGTTAAACAGAGCCAAACAGAGTTCAACAGAGTTAAACAGAGGCATACAGAGTTAAACAGAGTTCAACACAGGCAAAGAGAGTGAAAGAGCGTTAAACAGAGGGAAACAGATTTAAATAGAGTTAAACAGATGCAAACAGAGTTGAACAGAATAAAACTGAAGCAAACAGAGTTAAACAGAGTTGAACAGAGGCAAACAGAGTTCAACAGAGTTAAACAGAGGCATACAGAGTTAAACAGTGTTGAGCAGAGGGAAACAGTGTTAAACAGAGGCATAAGGAGTTCAGCAGAGTTAAACAGAGGCATACAGAGTTAAACAGAGTTAAGCGGAGGGAAACAGAGTTAAACAGAGGCAAACAGAGGTAGACTGAGTGAAACAGAGTTAAACAGAGGCACACAGAGTTAAACAGAGTTGAGCAGAGGGAAACAGAGTTAAACAGAGTTAAACAGAGGCATAAGGAGTTCAGCAGAGTTAAACAGAGGCATACAGAGTAAAACAGAGTTAAGCAGAGGGAAACAGAGTTAAACAGAGGCAAACAGAGGTAAAGTGAGTGAAACAGAGTTAAACAGAGGCACACAGAGTTAAACAGAGTTGGACAGAGGCAAACAGCTTTAAACAGCGTTAAACAGAGGCAAACAGAGTTAAGCAGAGGCAAACAGAGTTAAACGAGTTAAACAGAGGCATACAGAGTTAACCAGAGGCAAACAGAGTTAAACAGCGTTAGACAGAGGCAAACAGCGTTAAATAGAGTTAACAGAGGCAATCAGAGTTAAACAGAATTAAACAGAGGCAGACAGAGTTAAATAGATTGAAACAGAGGCATACAGAGTTCAAAAGAGGTAAGCAGAGTTCAACAGAGTTAAACAGGGTTAAGCAGAGGCAAACAGAGGGAAACAGAGTGAAACAGAGTTAAACAGAGGCAACCAGAGTTAAGCAGAGTTAATCAGAGGTAAACAGAGTGAAACAGATTTAAACAGACGCAAACAGAGTTAAAGAGAGTTGAACAGACGCAAAAAGAGTTAAACAGAGGCAAACAGAGTTAAACAGATTTAAACAGAGTTAAACA
Source organism: Isurus oxyrinchus (assembly GCA_026770705.1). Taxonomy (NCBI): domain Eukaryota; kingdom Metazoa; phylum Chordata; class Chondrichthyes; order Lamniformes; family Lamnidae; genus Isurus; species Isurus oxyrinchus. Next base: position 646,158 of record JANJGN010000101.1, on the reverse strand, counting down.
GAGTTAAACAGAGGCGAACAGAGTCAAACAGAGTTAGCATAGGCAAACAGAATTCAAAATAGTTAAATAGAGTTAATCAGAGGCAAACAGAAGGAAACTGAGTTAAACAGAGTTAAACAGAGGCAAAGTTAAACAGAGTTAAACAGAGGCAAACAGAGTTAAACAGAGGCATACAGAGTTCAACAGAGTTAAACAGAGGCATACAGAGTTAAACAGAGTTCAACAGACTTGAACAGAGTTAGACAGATGCAAACAGAGGGAAACAGAGTTAAACAGAGTTAAACAGAGGCAAACAGAGGTAAACTGAGTGAAACAGAGTTAAACAGAGGCACACAGAGTTAAACAGAGTTGGACAGAGGCAAACAGCTTTAAACAGCGTTAAACAGAGGCAAACAGAGTTAAGCAGAGGCAAACAGAGTTAAACGAGTTAAACAGATGCATACAGAGTTAACCAGCGGCAAACAGAGTTAAACAGCGTTAGACAGAGGCAAACAGCGTTAAATAGAGTTAAACAGAGGCAATCAGAGTTAAACAGAATTAAACAGAGGCAGACAGATTTAAATAGATTGAAACAGAGGCAAACAGAGTTCAACAGAGATAAACAGAGTTCAACAGAGTTAACCAGAGTTAAACAGAGGCAGACAGAGGGAAACAGAGTGAAACAGAGGCAAACAGAGGCAAGCAGAGTTAAGCAGAGTTAATCAGAGGTAAACAGAGTGAAACAGATTTAAACAGACGCAAACAGAGTTAAAGAGAGTTGAACAGAGGCAAACAGAGTTAAACAGAGGCAAACAGAGTTAAACAGAGTTAAACATAGGCAAACAGAATTCAAAATAGTTAAATAGAGTTAATCAGAGGCAAACAGAAGGAAACTGAGTTAAACAGAGGCAAACAGAAGGAAACTGAGTTAAACAGAGTTAAACAGAGGCAAACAGAGTTAAACAAAGTTAAACAGAGGCATACAGAGTTCAACAAATTTAAACAGAGGCAATCAGAGTTAGACAGCGTTAAACAGAGGCAAACAGAGTTAAATAGAGTTAAACAGAGGCAAACAGTGTGAAACAGAATTAAACAGAGGCAAACAGATTCAAACAGAGTTAAACAGAGGCAAACAGATTTAAACAGATTTAAACAGAGTTAAACAGAGTTAAACAGAGGCGAACAGAGTTAAACAGAGTTAAACATAGGCAAACAGAATTCTAAATAGTTAAATAGAGTTAATCAGAGGCAAACAGAAGGAAACTGAGTTAAACAAAGTTAAACAGAGGCAAAGTTAAACAGAGTTAAACAGAGGCAAACAAAGTTAAACAGAGTTAAACAGAGCCAAACAGAGTTCAACAGAGTTAAACAGAGGCATACAGAGTTAAACAGAGTTCAACACAGGCAAAGAGAGTGAAAGAGCGTTAAACAGAGGGAAACAGATTTAAATAGAGTTAAACAGATGCAAACAGAGTTAAACAGAATAAAACTGAAGCAAACAGAGTTAAACAGAGTTGAACAGAGGCAAACAGAGTTCAACAGAGTTAAACAGAGGCATACAGAGTTAAACAGTGTTGAGCAGAGGGAAACAGTGTTAAACAGAGGCATAAGGAGCTCAGCAGAGTTAAACAGAGGCATACAGAGTTAAACAGAGTTAAGCAGAGGGAAACAGAGTTAAACAGAGGCAAACAGAGGTAAACTGAGTGAAACAGCGTTAAACAGAGGCACACAGAGTTAAACAGAGTTGAGCAGAGGGAAACAGAGTTAAACAGAGTTAAACAGAGGCATAAGGAGTTCAGCAGAGTTAAACAGAGGCATACAGAGTAAAACAGAGTTAAGCAGAGGGAAACAGAGTTAAGCAGAGGCAAACAGAGGTAAAGTGAGTGAAACAGAGTTAAACAGAGGCACACAGAGTTAAACAGAGTTGGACAGAGGCAAACAGCTTTAAACAGCGTTAAACAGAGGCAAACAGAGTTAAGCAGAGGCAAACAGATTTAAACGAGTTAAACAGAGGCATACAGAATTAACCAGAGGCAAACAGAGTTAAACAGCGTTAGACAGAGGCAAACAGCGTTAAATAGAGTTAAACAGAGGCAATCAGAGTTAAACAGAATTAAACAGAGGCAGACAGAGTTAAATAGATTGAAACAGAGGCATACAGAGTTCAAAAGAGGTAAGGCAGAGTTCAACAGAGTTAAACAGGGTTAAGCAGAGGCAAACAGAGGGAAACAGAGTGAAACAGAGTTAAACAGAGGAAACCAGAGTTAAGCAGAGTTAATCAGAGGTAAACAGAGTGAAACAGATTTAAACAGACGCAAACAGAGTTAAAGAGAGTTGAACAGACGCAAAAAGAGTTAAACAGAGGCAAACAGAGGTAAACAGATTTAAACAGAGTTAAACAGAGTTAAACAGAGGCGAACAGAGTCAAACAGAGTTAAACATAGGCAAACAGAATTCAAAATAGTTAAATAGAGTTAATCAGAGGCAAACAGAAGGAAACTGAGTTCAACAGAGTTAAACAGAGGCAAAGTTAAACAGAGTTAAACAGAGGCAAACAGAGTTAAACAGAGGCATACAGAGTTCAACAGAGTTAAACAGGGGCATACAGAGTTAAACAGAGTTCAGCAGACTTAAACAGAGTTAGACAGATGCAAACAGAGGGAAACAGAGTGCCAAAGAATGAAACAGAGGCATACAGATTTAAACAGAGTTGAACAGAGGCAAACAGAGTAAAATAGAGTTAAAAAGAGTTAAACAGAGTTGAACAGAGGCATACAGAGTTAAATAGATTGAAACAGAGGCAAACAGAGCTGAACTGATATAAACAGAGTACAACAGATTTAAACAGAATTAAACAGAGGGCAACGGATTTAAACAGAGTTAAACCGAGGCACACAGAGTTAAACAGAGTTAAACAGAGGCATACAGAGTTCAACAGAATTAAACAGAGGCAAATAGAGTTAAACAGCGTTAGACAGAGGCAAACAGCGTTAAATAGAGTTGAACAGGCAATCAGAGTTAAACAGAGGCAAACAGAAGGAAACTGAGTTAAACAGAGTTAAACAGAGGCAAACAGAGTTAAACAAAGTTAAACAGAGGCATACAGAGTTCAACAAATTTAAACAGAGGCAATCAGAGTTAGACAGTGTTAAACAGAGGCAAACAGAGTTAAATAGAGTTAAACAGAGGCAAACAGTGTGAAACAGAATTAAACAGAGGCAAACAGATTCAAACAGAGTTAAACAGAGGCAAACAGATTTAAACAGATTTAAACAGAGTTAAACAGAGGCGAACAGAGTTAAACAGAGTTAAACATAGGCAAACAGAATTCAAAATAGTTAAATAGAGTTAATCAGAGGCAAACAGAAGGAAACTGAGTTAAACAAAGTTAAACAGAGGCAAAGTTAAACAGAGTTAAACAGAGGCAAACAAAGTTAAACAGAGTTAAACAGAGCCAAACAGAGTTCAACAGAGTTAAACAGAGGCATACAGAGTTAAACAGAGTTCAACACAGGCAAAGAGAGTGAAAGAGCGTTAAACAGAGGGAAACAGATTTAAATAGAGTTAAACAGATGCAAACAGAGTTGAACAGAATAAAACTGAAGCAAACAGAGTTAAACAGAGTTGAACAGAGGCAAACAGAGTTCAACAGAGTTAAACAGAGGCATACAGAGTTAAACAGTGTTGAGCAGAGGGAAACAGTGTTAAACAGAGGCATAAGGAGTTCAGCAGAGTTAAACAGAGGCATACAGAGTTAAACAGAGTTAAGCGGAGGGAAACAGAGTTAAACAGAGGCAAACAGAGGTAGACTGAGTGAAACAGAGTTAAACAGAGGCACACAGAGTTAAACAGAGTTGAGCAGAGGGAAACAGAGTTAAACAGAGTTAAACAGAGGCATAAGGAGTTCAGCAGAGTTAAACAGAGGCATACAGAGTAAAACAGAGTTAAGCAGAGGGAAACAGAGTTAAACAGAGGCAAACAGAGGTAAAGTGAGTGAAACAGAGTTAAACAGAGGCACACAGAGTTAAACAGAGTTGGACAGAGGCAAACAGCTTTAAACAGCGTTAAACAGAGGCAAACAGAGTTAAGCAGAGGCAAACAGAGTTAAACGAGTTAAACAGAGGCATACAGAGTTAACCAGAGGCAAACAGAGTTAAACAGCGTTAGACAGAGGCAAACAGCGTTAAATAGAGTTAACAGAGGCAATCAGAGTTAAACAGAATTAAACAGAGGCAGACAGAGTTAAATAGATTGAAACAGAGGCATACAGAGTTCAAAAGAGGTAAGCAGAGTTCAACAGAGTTAAACAGGGTTAAGCAGAGGCAAACAGAGGGAAACAGAGTGAAACAGAGTTAAACAGAGGCAACCAGAGTTAAGCAGAGTTAATCAGAGGTAAACAGAGTGAAACAGATTTAAACAGACGCAAACAGAGTTAAAGAGAGTTGAACAGACGCAAAAAGAGTTAAACAGAGGCAAACAGAGTTAAACAGATTTAAACAGAGTTAAACAGAGTTAAACAGAGGCGAACAGAGTCAAACAGAGTTAGCATAGGCAAACAGAATTCAAAATAGTTAAATAGAGTTAATCAGAGGCAAACAGAAGGAAACTGAGTTAAACAGAGTTAAACAGAGGCAAAGTTAAACAGAGTTAAACAGAGGCAAACAGAGTTAAACAGAGGCATACAGAGTTCAACAGAGTTAAACAGAGGCATACAGAGTTAAACAGAGTTCAACAGACTTGAACAGAGTTAGACAGATGCAAACAGAGGGAAACAGAGTTAAACAGAGTTAAACAGAGGCAAACAGAGGTAAACTGAGTGAAACAGAGTTAAACAGAGGCACACAGAGTTAAACAGAGTTGGACAGAGGCAAACAGCTTTAAACAGCGTTAAACAGAGGCAAACAGAGTTAAGCAGAGGCAAACAGAGTTAAACGAGTTAAACAGAGGCATACAGAGTTAACCAGCGGCAAACAGAGTTAAACAGCGTTAGACAGAGGCAAACAGCGTTAAATAGAGTTAAACAGAGGCAATCAGAGTTAAACAGAATTAAACAGAGGCAGACAGATTTAAATAGATTGAAACAGAGGCAAACAGAGTTCAACAGAGATAAACAGAGTTCAACAGAGTTAACCAGAGTTAAACAGAGGCAGACAGAGGGAAACAGAGTGAAACAGAGGCAAACAGAGGCAAGCAGAGTTAAGCAGAGTTAATCAGAGGTAAACAGAGTGAAACAGATTTAAACAGACGCAAACAGAGTTAAAGAGAGTTGAACAGAGGCAAACAGAGTTAAACAGAGGCAAACAGAGTTAAACAGAGTTAAACATAGGCAAACAGAATTCAAAATAGTTAAATAGAGTTAATCAGAGGCAAACAGAAGGAAACTGAGTTAAACAGAGGCAAACAGAAGGAAACTGAGTTAAACAGAGTTAAACAGAGGCAAACAGAGTTAAACAAAGTTAAACAGAGGCATACAGAGTTCAACAAATTTAAACAGAGGCAATCAGAGTTAGACAGCGTTAAACAGAGGCAAACAGAGTTAAATAGAGTTAAACAGAGGCAAACAGTGTGAAACAGAATTAAACAGAGGCAAACAGATTCAAACAGAGTTAAACAGAGGCAAACAGATTTAAACAGATTTAAACAGAGTTAAACAGAGTTAAACAGAGGCGAACAGAGTTAAACAGAGTTAAACATAGGCAAACAGAATTCAAAATAGTTAAATAGAGTTAATCAGAGGCAAACAGAAGGAAACTGAGTTAAACAAAGTTAAACAGAGGCAAAGTTAAACAGAGTTAAACAGAGGCAAACAAAGTTAAACAGAGTTAAACAGAGCCAAACAGAGTTCAACAGAGTTAAACCGAGGCATACAGAGTTAAACAGAGTTCAACACAGGCAAAGAGAGTGAAAGAGCGTTAAACAGAGGGAAACAGATTTAAATAGAGTTAAACAGATGCAAACAGAGTTAAACAGAATAAAACTGAAGCAAACAGAGTTAAACAGAGTTGAACAGAGGCAAACAGAGTTCAACAGAGTTAAACAGAGGCATACAGAGTTAAACAGTGTTGAGCAGAGGGAAACAGTGTTAAACAGAGGCATAAGGAGTTCAGCAGAGTTAAACAGAGGCATACAGAGTTAAACAGAGTTAAGCAGAGGGAAACAGAGTTAAACAGAGGCAAACAGAGGTAAACTGAGTGAAACAGCGTTAAACAGAGGCACACAGAGTTAAACAGAGTTGAGCAGAGGGAAACAGAGTTAAACAGAGTTAAACAGAGGCATAAGGAGTTCAGCAGAGTTAAACAGAGGCATACAGAGTAAAACAGAGTTAAGCAGAGGGAAACAGAGTTAAGCAGAGGCAAACAGAGGTAAAGTGAGTGAAACAGAGTTAAACAGAGGCACACAGAGTTAAACAGAGTTGGACAGAGGCAAACAGCTTTAAACAGCGTTAAACAGAGGCAAACAGAGTTAAGCAGAGGCAAACAGAGTTAAACGAGTTAAACAGAGGCATACAGAATTAACCAGAGGCAAACAGAGTTAAACAGCGTTAGACAGAGGCAAACAGCGTTAAATAGAGTTAAACAGAGGCAATCAGAGTTAAACAGAATTAAACAGAGGCAGACAGAGTTAAATAGATTGAAACAGAGGCATACAGAGTTCAAAAGAGGTAAGGCAGAGTTCAACAGAGTTAAACAGGGTTAAGCAGAGGCAAACAGAGGGAAACAGAGTGAAACAGAGTTAAACAGAGGAAACCAGAGTTAAGCAGAGTTAATCAGAGGTAAACAGAGTGAAACAGATTTAAACAGACGCAAACAGAGTTAAAGAGAGTTGAACAGACGCAAAAAGAGTTAAACAGAGGCAAACAGAGTTAAACAGATTTAAACAGAGTTAAACAGAGTTAAACAGAGGCGAACAGAGTCAAACAGAGTTAAACATAGGCAAACAGAATTCAAAATAGTTAAATAGAGTTAATCAGAGGCAAACAGAAGGAAACTGAGTTCAACAGAGTTAAACAGAGGCAAAGTTAAACAGAGTTAAACAGAGGCAAACAGAGTTAAACAGAGGCATACAGAGTTCAACAGAGTTAAACAGGGGCATACAGAGTTAAACAGAGTTCAGCAGACTTAAACAGAGTTAGACAGATGCAAACAGAGGGAAACAGAGTGCCAAAGAATGAAACAGAGGCATACAGATTTAAACAGAGTTGAACAGAGGCAAACAGAGTAAAATAGAGTTAAAAAGAGTTAAACAGAGTTGAACAGAGGCATACAGAGTTAAATAGATTGAAACAGAGGCAAACAGAGCTGAACTGATATAAACAGAGTACAACAGAGTTAAACAGAATTAAACAGAGGGCAACGGATTTAAACAGAGTTAAACCGAGGCACACAGAGTTAAACAGAGTTAAACAGAGGCATACAGAGTTCAACAGAATTAAACAGAGGCAAACAGAGTTGAACAGCGTTAGACAGAGGCAAACAGCGTTAAATAGAGTTAAACAGGCAATCAGAGTTAAACAGAATTAAACAGAGGCAGACAGAGTTAAATGGATTGAAACAGAACAAACAGAGTTCAACAGAGATAAACAGAGTTCAACAGAGTTAAACAGAGGCAAACAGAGGGAAACAGAGTGAAACAGAGTTAAACAGAGGCAACCAGAGTTAAGCAGAGTTAATCAGAGGTAAACAGAGTGAAACAGATTTAAACAGACGCAAACAGAGTTAAAGAGAGTTGAACAGATGCAAAAAGAGTTAAACAGAGGCAAACAGAGTTAAACAGATTTAAACAGAGTTAAACAGAGTTAAATAGAGGCGAACAGAGGTAAACAGAGTTAAACATAGGCAAACAGAATTCAAAATAGTTAAATAGAGTTAATCAGAGGCAAACAGAAGGAAACTCAGTTAAACAGAGTTAGACAGAGGCAAAGTTAAACAGAGTTAAACAGAGGCAAACAGAGTTAAACAGAGTTGACCAGAGGCAAACAGAGTTCAACAGAGTTAAACAGAGGCATACAGAGTTGAACAGAGTTGAGCAGAAGGAAAGAGAGTTAAACAGAGTTAAACAGAGGCATAAGGAGTTCAGCAGAGTTAAACAGAGGCATACAGAGTTAAACAGAGTTAAGCAGAGGGAAACAGAGTTAAACAGAGGCAAACAGAGGTAAACTGAGTGAAACAGAGTTAAACAGAGGCACACAGAGTTCAACAGAGTTGAGCAGAGGGAAACAGAGTTAAACAGAGTTAAACAGAGGCATAAGGAGTTCAGCAGAGTTAAACAGAGGCATACAGAGTAACACAGACTTAAGCAGAGGGAAACGGTGTTAAACAGAGTTAAACAGAGGCAAACAGAGGTAAACTGAGTGAAACAGAGTTAAACAGAGGCACACAGAGTTAAACAGAGTTAAACAGAGGCAAACAGAGTTAAGCAGATGCAAACAGAGTTAAACGAGTTAAACAGAGGCATACAGAGTTAACCAGAGGCAAACAGAGTTAAACAGCGTTAGACAGAGGCAAACAGCGTTAAATAGAGTTAAACAGAGGCAATCAGAGTTAAACAGAATTAAACAGAGGCAGACAGATTTAAATAGATTGAAACAGAGGCAAACAGAGTTCAACAGAGATAAACAGAGTTCAACAGAGTTAACCAGAGTTCAACAGAGGGAAACAGAGGGAAACAGAGTGAAACAGAGGCAAACAGAGGCAACCAGAGTTAAGCAGAGTTAATCAGAGGTAAACAGAGTGAAACAGATTTAAACAGACGCAAACAAAGTTAAAGAGAGTTGAACAGAGGCAAACAGAGTTAAACAGAGGCAAACAGAGTTAAACAGATTTAAACAGAGTTAAACAGAGTTAAACAGAGGCATACAGAGTTCAACAAATTTAAACAGAGGCAAACAGAGTTAGACAGCGTTAAACAGAGGCAAAGAGAGTTAAATAGAGTTAAACAGAGGCAAACGGAGTTAAGCAGAATTAAACAGAGGCAAAGAGAGTTAAACAGAGGCAAACAGATTTAAATAGAGTTCAACAGAGGGAAATAGAGTTCAATAGAGTTAAACAGAGGCATACAAGTTTAAGCAGAGTTAAACAGATGCAATCAGAGTTAAACAGAGTTAAACCGTGGCAAACAGAGTTAAATAGATTGAAACAGAGGCCAGCAGAGTTGAACAGAGATAAACAGAGTTCAACAGAGTTAAACAGAGGCTAACAGATTTAAACAGAGTTGAACAGAGTCAAACTGAGTTAAACAGAGTTAAACAGAGGCAAACAGAGTTCAACAGAGTTAAACAGAAGCAAACAGAGGTAAACGGAGTGAAACAGAGTTAACCAGAGGCATAGAGAGTTAAACAGAGTTGAACAGAGGCAAACAGAGTTAAGCAGAGTTAAACAGAGGCAAACAGAGTTAAGCAGAGGCAAACAGACTTAAACGAGTTAAACAGAGGCATACGGAGTTAAACAGATTTAAACAGAGGCAAACTGTTAAGCAGCGTTAAACAGAAGCAAACAGATTTAAATAGAGTTAAAGAGATGCAATCAGAGTTAAACAGAGGCAAACAGAGTTAAATAGATTGAAACAGAGGCAAACAGAGTTCAACAGAGATAAACAGAGTTCAACAGACTTAAACAGAGTTAGACAGATGCAAACACAGGGAAACAGAGTGAAAAAGAGTGAAACAGAGGCATACAGATTTAAACAGAGTTGAACAGAGGCAAACAGAGTAAAATAGAGTTAAAAAGAGTTAAACAGAGTTGAACAGAGGCATACAGAGTTAAATAGATTGAAACAGAGGCAAACAGAGCTGAACTGATATAAACAGAGTACAACAGAGTTAAACAGAATTAAACAGAGGGAAACGAAGTTAAACAGAGTTAAACCGAGGCACACAGAGTTAAACAGAGTTGAACAGAGGCAAACAGAGTTAAACAGAGTTAAACAGAGTTAAACAGAGTTAAGCAGAAGCAAACAGAGTTAAAAGAGTTAAACAGAGGCATACAGAGTTCAACAGATTTAAACAGAGGCAAACAGAGTTAAACAGCGTTCGACAGAGGCAAACAGCGTTAAATAGAGTTAAACAGAGGCAATCAGAGTTAAACAGAATTAAACAGAGACAGACAGAGTTAAATAGATTGAAACAGAGGCAAACAGAGTTCAACAGATATAAACAGAGTTCAACAGATTTAAACAGAGTTAAACAGAGGCAAACAGAGGGAAACAGAGTGAAACAGAGTTAAACAGAGGCAACCAGAGTTAAGCAGAGTTAATCAGAGGTAAACAGAGTGAAACAGATTTAAACAGACGCAAACAGAGTTAAAGAGAGTTGAACGGAAGCAAAAAAGTTAAACAGAGGCAAACAGAGTTAAACAGATTTAAACAGAGGCATACAGAGTTAAGCAGATGCAAACAGAGTTAAACGAGTTAAACAGAGGCATACAGAGTTAACCAGAGGCAAACAGAGTTAAACAGCGTTAGACAGAGGCAAACAGCGTTAAATAGAGTTAAACAGAGGCAATCAGAGTTAAACAGAATTAAACAGAGGCAGACAGAGTTAAATAGATTGAAACAGAGGCAAACAGAGTTCAACAGAGATAAACAGAGTTCAACAGAGTTAACCAGAGTTCAACAAAGGGAAACAGAGGGAAACAGAGTGAAACAGAGGCAAACAGAGGCAACCAGAGTTAAGCAGAGTTAATCAGCGGTAAACAGAGTGAAACAGATTTAAACAGACGCAAACAAAGTTAAAGAGAGTTGAACAGAGGCAAACAGAGTTAAACAGAGGCAAACAGAGTTAAACAGATTTAAACAGAGTTAAACAGAGTTAAACAGAGGCATACAGAGTTCAACAAATTTAAACAGAGGCAAACAGAGTTAGACAGCGTTAAACAGAGGCAAAGAGAGTTAAATAGAGTTAAACAGAGGCAAACAGAGTTAAGCAGAATTAAACAGAGGCAAAGAGAGTTAAACAGAGGCAAACAGATTTAAATAGAGTTCAACAGAGGGAAATAGAGTTCAATAGAGTTAAACAGAGGCATACAAGTTTAAGCAGAGTTAAACAGATGCAATCAGAGTTAAACAGAGTTAAACCGTGGCAAACAGAGTTAAATAGATTGAAACAGAGGCCAGCAGAGTTGAACAGAGATAAACAGAGTTCAACAGTGTTAAACAGAGGCTAACAGATTTAAACAGAGTTGAACAGAGTCAAACTGAGTTAAACAGAGGCAAACAGAGTTCAACAGAGTTAAACAGAAGCAAACAGAGGTAAACGGAGTGAAACAGAGTTAACCAGAGGCATAGAGAGTTAAACAGAGTTGAACAGAGGCAAACAGAGTTAAGCAGAGTTAAACAGAGGCAAACAGAGTTAAGCAGAGGCAAACAGACTTAAACGAGTTAAACAGAGGCATACAGAGTTAAACAGATTTAAACAGAGGCAAACTGTTAAGCAGCGTTAAACAGAAGCAAACAGATTTAAATAGAGTTAAAGAGATGCAATCAGAGTTAAACAGAGGCAAACAGAGTTAAATAGATTGAAACAGAGGCAAACAGAGTTCAACAGAGATAAACAGAGTTCAACAGACTTAAACAGAGTTAGACAGATGCAAACACAGGGAAACAGAGTGAAAAAGAGTGAAACAGAGGCATACAGATTTAAACAGAGTTGAACAGAGGCAAACAGAGTAAAATAGAGTTAAAAAGAGTTAAACAGAGTTGAACAGAGGCATACAGAGTTAAATAGATTGAAACAGAGGCAAACAGAGCTGAACTGATATAAACAGAGTACAACAGAGTTAAACAGAATTAAACAGAGGGAAACGAAGTTAAACAGAGTTAAACCGAGGCACACAGAGTTAAACAGAGTTGAACAGAGGCAAACAGAGTTAAACAGAGTTAAACAGAGTTAAACAGAGTTAAGCAGAAGCAAACAGAGTTAAAAGAGTTAAACAGAGGCATACAGAGTTCAACAGATTTAAACAGAGGCAAACAGAGTTAAACAGCGTTAGACAGAGGCAAACAGCGTTAAATAGAGTTAAACAGAGGCAATCAGAGTTAAACAGAATTAAACAGAGGCAGACAGATTTAAATAGATTGAAACAGAGGCAAACAGAGTTCAACAGAGATAAACAGAGTTCAACAGAGTTAACCAGAGTTCAACAGAGGGAAACAGAGGGAAACAGAGTGAAACAGAGGCAAACAGAGGCAACCAGAGTTAAGCAGAGTTAATCAGAGGTAAACAGAGTGAAACAGATTTAAACAGACGCAAACAAAGTTAAAGAGAGTTGAACAGAGGCAAACAGAGTTAAACAGAGGCAAACAGAGTTAAACAGATTTAAACAGAGTTAAACAGAGTTAAACAGAGGCATACAGAGTTCAACAAATTTAAACAGAGGCAAACAGAGTTAGACAGCGTTAAACAGAGGCAAAGAGAGTTAAATAGAGTTAAACAGAGGCAAACGGAGTTAAGCAGAATTAAACAGAGGCAAAGAGAGTTAAACAGAGGCAAACAGATTTAAATAGAGTTCAACAGAGGGAAATAGAGTTCAATAGAGTTAAACAGAGGCATACAAGTTTAAGCAGAGTTAAACAGATGCAATCAGAGTTAAACAGAGTTAAACCGTGGCAAACAGAGTTAAATAGATTGAAACAGAGGCCAGCAGAGTTGAACAGAGATAAACAGAGTTCAACAGAGTTAAACAGAGGCTAACAGATTTAAACAGAGTTGAACAGAGTCAAACTGAGTTAAACAGAGTTAAACAGAGGCAAACAGAGTTCAACAGAGTTAAACAGAAGCAAACAGAGGTAAACGGAGTGAAACAGAGTTAACCAGAGGCATAGAGAGTTAAACAGAGTTGAACAGAGGCAAACAGAGTTAAGCAGAGTTAAACAGAGGCAAACAGAGTTAAGCAGAGGCAAACAGACTTAAACGAGTTAAACAGAGGCATACGGAGTTAAACAGATTTAAACAGAGGCAAACTGTTAAGCAGCGTTAAACAGAAGCAAACAGATTTAAATAGAGTTAAAGAGATGCAATCAGAGTTAAACAGAGGCAAACAGAGTTAAATAGATTGAAACAGAGGCAAACAGAGTTCAACAGAGATAAACAGAGTTCAACAGACTTAAACAGAGTTAGACAGATGCAAACACAGGGAAACAGAGTGAAAAAGAGTGAAACAGAGGCATACAGATTTAAACAGAGTTGAACAGAGGCAAACAGAGTAAAATAGAGTTAAAAAGAGTTAAACAGAGTTGAACAGAGGCATACAGAGTTAAATAGATTGAAACAGAGGCAAACAGAGCTGAACTGATATAAACAGAGTACAACAGAGTTAAACAGAATTAAACAGAGGGAAACGAAGTTAAACAGAGTTAAACCGAGGCACACAGAGTTAAACAGAGTTGAACAGAGGCAAACAGAATTCCAAATAGTTAAATAGAGTTAATCAGAGGCAAACAGAAGGAAACTGAGTTAAACAAAGTTAAACAGAGGCAAAGTTAAACAGAGTTAAACAGAGGCATACAGAGTTAAACAGAGTTAAACAGAGGCAAACAGAGTTAAACAGAGTTCAACACAGGCAAAGAGAGTGAAAGAGCGTTAAACAGAGGGAAACAGATTTAAATAGAGTTAAACAGATGCAAACAGAGTTAAACAGAATAAAAGTGAAGCAAACAGAGTTAAACAGAGTTGAACAGAGGCAAACAGAGTTCAACAGAGTTAAACAGAGGCATACAGAGTTAAACAGAGTTGAGCCAATGGAAACAGAGTTAAACAGAGTTAAACAGAGGCATAAGGAGTTCAGCAGAGTTAAACAGAGGCATACAGAGTTAAATAGATTGAAACAGAGGCCAACAGAGTTGAACAGAGATGAACAGAGTTCAACAGAGTTAAACAGAGGCTAACAGATTTAAACAGAGTTGAACAGAGTCAAACCGAGTTAAACAGAGTTAAACAGAAGCAAACAGAGGTAAACGGAGTGAAACAGAGTTAAAAAGAGTTAAACAGAGTTGAACAGAGGCATACAGAGTTAAATAGATTGAAACAGAGGCAAACAGAGCTGAACTGATATAAACAGAGTACAACAGAGTTAAACAGAATTAAACAGAGGGCAACGGATTTAAACAGAGTTAAACCGAGGCACACAGAGTTAAACAGAGTTGAACAGAGGCAAACAGAGTTAAACAAAGGTAAACAGAGTTAAACAGAGTTAAGCAGAGGCAAACAGAGTTAAACGAGTTAAACAGAGGCATACAGAGTTCAACAGATTTAAACAGAGGCAAACAGAGTTAAACAGCGTTAGACAGAGGCAAACAGCGTTAAATAGAGTTAAACAGGCAATCAGAGTTAAACAGAATTAAACAGAGGCAGACAGAGTTAAATGGATTGAAACAGAACAAACAGAGTTCAACAGAGATAAACAGAGTTCAACAGAGTTAAACAGAGGCAAACAGAGGGAAACAGAGTGAAACAGAGTTAAACAGAGGCAACCAGAGTTAAGCAGAGTTAATCAGAGGTAAACAGAGTGAAACAGATTTAAACAGACGCAAATAGAGTTAAAGAGAGTTGAACAGATGCAAAAAGAGTTAAACAGAGGCAAACAGAGTTAAACAGATTTAAACAGAGTTAAACAGAGTTAAACAGAGGCGAACAGAGGTAAACAGAGTTAAACATAGGCAAACAGAATTCAAAATAGTTAAATAGAGTTGATCAGAGGCAAACAGAAGGAAACTCAGTTAAACAGAGTTAGACAGAGGCAAAGTTAAACAGAGTTAAACAGTGGCAAACAGAGTTAAACAGAGTTGACCAGAGGCAAGCAGAGTTCAACAGAGTTAAACAGAGGCATACAGAGTTGAACAGAGTTGAGCAGAAGGAAACAGAGTTAAACAGAGTTAAACAGAGGCATAAGGAGTTCAGCAGAGTTAAACAGAGGCATAAGAGTTAAGCAGAGTTAAGCAGAGGGAAACAGAGTTAAACAGAGGCAAACAGAGGCGTACAGAGTTAAACAGAGTTAAACAGAGGAAACAGAGTTAAACAGAGTTCAACACAGGCAAAGAGAGTGAAAGAGCGTTAAACAGAGGGAAACAGATTTCAATAGAGTTAAACAGATGCAAACAGAGTTAAACAGAATAAAAGTGAAGCAAACAGAGTTAAACAGAGTTGAACAGAGGCAAACAGAGTTCAACAGAGTTAAACAGAGGCATACAGAGTTAAACAGAGTTGAGCAGAGGGAAACGGAGTTAAACAGAGTTAAACAGAGGCATAAGGAGTTCAGCAGAGTTAAACAGAGGCATACAGAGTTAAATAGATTGAAACAGAGGCCAACAGAGTTGAACAGAGATAAACAGAGTTCAACAGAGTTAAACAGAGGCTAACAGATTTAAACAGAGTTGAACAGAGTCAAACTGAGTTAAACAGAGTTAAACATAGGCAAACAGAGTTCAACAGAGTTAAACAGAGTTAAACAGAAGCAAACAGAGGTAAACGGAGTGAAACAGAGTTAAAAAGAGTTAAGCAGAGTTGAACAGTGGCATACAGAGTTAAATAGATTGAAACAGAGGCAAACAGAGCTGAACTGATATAAACAGAGTACAACAGAGTTAAACAGAATTAAACAGAGGGCAACGGATTTAAACAGAGTTAAACCGAGGCACACAAAGTTAAACAGAGTTGAACAGAGGCAAACAGAGTTAAACAAAGGTAAACAGAGTTAAACAGAGTTAAGCAGAGGCAAACAGAGTTAAACGAGTTAAACAGAGGCATACAGAGTTCAACAGATTTAAACAGAGGCAAACATAGTTAAAGAGAGTTGAACAGATGCAGAAAGAGTTAAACAGAGGCAAACAGAGTTAAACAGATTTAAACAGAGTTAAACAGAGTTAATCAGAGGCGAACAGAGGTAAACAGAGTTAAACATAGGCAAACAGAATTCAAAATAGTTAAATAGAGTTGATCAGAGGCAAACAGAAGGAAACTCAGTTAAACAGAGATAGACAGAGGCAAAGTTAAACAGAGTTAAACAGAGGCAAACAGAGTTAAACAGAGTTGACCAGAGGCAAACAGAGTTCAACAGAGTTAAACAGAGGCATACAGAGTTGAACAGAGTTGAGCAGAAGGAACCAGAGTTAAACAGACTTAAACAGAGGCATAAGGAGTTCAGCAGGGTTAAACAGAGGCATACAGAGTTAAACAGAGTTAAGCAGAGGGAAACAGAGTTAAACAGAGGCAAACAGAGGTAAACTGAGTGAAACAGAGTTAAACAGAGGCATACAGAGTTAAACAGATTTAAACAGAGGCAAACTGTTAAACAGCGTTAAACAGAAGCAAACAGATTTAAATAGAGTTAAAGAGATGCAATCAGAGTTAAACAGAGGCAAACAGAGTTAAATAGATTGAAACAGAGGCAAACAGAGTTCAACAGAGATAAACAGAGTTCAACAGACTTAAACAGAGTTAGACAGATGCAAACACAGGGAAACAGAGTGAAAAAGAGTGAAACAGAGGCATACAGATTTAAACAGAGTTGAACAGAGGCAAACAGAGTAAAATAGAGTTAAAAAGAGTTAAACAGAGTTGAACAGAGGCATACAGAGTTAAATAGATTGAAACAGAGGCAAACAGAGCTGAACTGATATAAACAGAGTACAACAGATTTAAACAGAATTAAACAGAGGGAAACGAAGTTAAACAGAGTTAAACCGAGGCACACAGAGTTAAACAGAGTTGAACAGAGGCAAACAGAGTTAAAAAGAGTTAAACAGAGTTAAACAGAGTTAAGCAGAAGCAAACAGATTTAAAAGAGTTAAACAGAGGCATACAGAGTTCAACAGATTTAAACAGAGGCAAACAGAGTTAAACAGCGTTCGACAGAGGCAAACAGCGTTAAATAGAGTTAAACAGAGGCAATCAGAGTTAAACAGAATTAAACAGAGACAGACAGAGTTAAATAGATTGAAACAGAGGCAAACAGAGTTCAACAGATATAAACAGAGTTCAACAGATTTAAACAGAGTTAAACAGAGGCAAACAGAGGGAAACAGAGTGAAACAGAGTTAAACAGAGGCAACCAGAGTTAAGCAGAGTTAATCAGAGGTAAACAGAGTGAAACAGATTTAAACAGACGCAAACAGAGTTAAAGAGAGTTGAACAGAAGCAAAAAGAGTTAAACAGAGGCAAACAGAGTTAAACAGATTTAAACAGATTTAAACAGAGTTAAACAGAGGCGAACAGAGTTAAACAGAGTTAAACATAGGCAAACAGAATTCAAAATAGTTAAATAGAGTTAATCAGAGGCAAACAGAAGGAAACTGAGTTAAACAAAGTTAAACAGAGGCAAAGTTAAACAGAGTTAAACAGAGGCATACAGAGTTAAACAGAGTTAAACAGAGGCAAACAGAGTTAAACAGAGTTCAACACAGGCAAAGAGAGTGAAAGAGCGTTAAACAGAGGGAAACAGATTTCAATAGAGTTAAACAGATGCAAACAGAGTTAAACAGAATAAAAGTGAAGCAAACAGAGTTAAACAGAGTTGAACAGAGGCAAACAGAGTTCAACAGAGTTAAACAGAGGCATACAGAGTTAAACAGAGTTGAGCCAATGGAAACAGAGTTAAACAGAGTTAAACAGAGGCATAAGGAGTTCAGCAGAGTTAAACAGAGGCATACAGAGTTAAATAGATTGAAACAGAGGCCAACAGAGTTGAACAGAGATAAACAGAGTTCAACAGAGTTAAACAGAGGCTAACAGATTTAAACAGAGTTGAACAGAGTCAAACCGAGTTAAACAGAGTTAAACATAGGCAAACAGAGTTCAACAGAGTTAAACAGAGTTAAACTGAAGCAAACAGAGGCAAACAGAGTAAAATAGAGTTAAAAAGAGTTAAACAGAGTTGAACAGAGGCATACTGAGTTAAATAGATTGAAACAGAGGCAAACAGAGCTGAACTGATATAAACAGAGTACAACAGAATTAAACAGAGGGAAACGAAGGTAAACAGAGTTAAACCGAGGCACACAGAGTTAAACAGAGTTGAACAGAGGCAAACAGAGTTAAACAGAGTTAAACAGAGTTAAACAGAGTTAAGCAGAAGCAAACAGAGTTAAAAGAGTTAAACAGAGGCATACAGAGTTCAACAGATTTAAACAGAGGCAAACAGAGTTAAACAGCGTTAGACAGAGGCAAACAGCGTTAAATAGAGTTAAACAGAGGCAATCAGAGTTAAACAGTCTTAAACAGAGACAGACAGAGTTAAATAGTTTGAAACAGAGGCAAACAGAGTTCAACAGATATAAACAGAGTTCAACAGATTTAAACAGAGTTAAACAGAGGCAAACAGAGGGAAACAGAGTGAAACAGAGTTAAACAGAGGCAACCAGAGTTAAGCAGAGTTAATCAGAGGTAAACAGAGTGAAACAGATTTAAACAGACGCAAACAGAGTTAAAGAGAGTTGAACAGAAGCAAAAAGAGTTAAACAGAGGCAAACAGAGTTAAACAGATTTAAACAGATTTAAACAGAGTTAAACAGAGGCGAACAGAGTTAAACAGAGTTAAACATAGGCAAACAGAATTCCAAATAGTTAAATAGAGTTAATCAGAGGCAAACAGAAGGAAACTGAATTAAACAAAGTTAAACAGAGGCAAAGTTAAACAGAGTTAAACAGAGGCATACAGAGTTAAACAGAGTTAAACAGAGGCAAACAGAGTTAAACAGAGTTCAACACAGGCAAAGAGAGTGAAAGAGCGTTAAACAGAGGGAAACAGATTTCAATAGAGTTAAACAGATGCAAACAGAGTTAAACAGAATAAAAGTGAAGCAAACAGAGTTAAACAGAGTTGAACAGAGGCAAACAGAGTTCAACAGAGTTAAACAGAGGCATACAGAGTTAAACAGAGTTGAGCAGAGGGAAACAGAGTTAAACAGAGTTAAACAGAGGCATAAGGAGTTCAGCAGAGTTAAACAGAGGCATACAGAGTTAAATAGATTGAAACAGAGGCCAACAGAGTTGAACAGAGATAAACAGAGTTCAACAGAGTTAAACAGAGGCTAACAGATTTAAACAGAGTTGAACAGAGTCAAACTGAGTTAAACAGAGTTAAACATAGGCAAACAGAGTTCAACAGAGTTAAACAGAGTTAAACAGAAGCAAACAGAGGTAAACGGAGTGAAACAGAGTTAAAAAGAGTTAAACAGAGTTGAACAGAGGCATACAGAGTTAAATAGATTGAAACAGAGGCAAACAGAGCTGAACTGATATAAACAGAGTACAACAGAGTTAAACAGAATTAAACAGAGGGCAACGGATTTAAACAGAGTTAAACCGAGGCACACAGAGTTAAACAGAGTTGAACAGAGGCAAACAGAGTTAAACAAAGGTAAACAGAGTTAAACAGAGTTAAGCAGAGGCAAACAGAGTTAAACGAGTTAAACAGAGGCATACAGAGTTCAACAGATTTAAACAGAGGCAAACAGAGGGAAACAGAGTGAAACAGAGTTAAACAGAGGCAACCAGAGTTAAGCAGAGTTAATCAGAGGTAAACAGAGTGAAACAGATTTAAACAGACGCAAACAGAGTTAAAGAGAGTTGAACAGATGCAGAAAGATTTAAACAGAGGCAAACAGAGTTAAACAGATTTAAACAGAGTTAAACAGAGTTAATCGGAGGCGAACAGAGGTAAACAGAGTTAAACATAGGCAAACAGAATTCAAAATAGTTAAATAGAGTTGATCAGAGGCAAACAGAAGGAAACTCAGTTAAACAGAGATAGACAGAGGCAAAGTTAAACAGAGTTAAACAGAGGCAAACAGAGTTAAACAGAGTTGACCAGAGGCAAACAGAGTTCAACAGAGTTAAACAGAGGCATACAGAGTTGAACAGAGTTGAGCAGAAGGAACCAGAGTTAAACAGACTTAAACAGAGGCATAAGGAGTTCAGCAGGGTTAAACAGAGGCATACAGAGTTAAACAGAGTTAAGCAGAGGGAAACAGAGTTAAACAGAGGCAAACAGAGGTAAACTGAGTGAAACAGAGTTAAACAGAGGCATACAGAGTTAAACAGATTTAAACAGAGGCAAACTGTTAAACAGCGTTAAACAGAAGCAAACAGATTTAAATAGAGTTAAAGAGATGCAATCAGAGTTAAACAGAGGCAAACAGAGTTAAATAGATTGAAACAGAGGCAAACAGAGTTCAACAGAGATAAACAGAGTTCAACAGACTTAAACAGAGTTAGACAGATGCAAACACAGGGAAACAGAGTGAAAAAGAGTGAAACAGAGGCATACAGATTTAAACAGAGTTGAACAGAGGCAAACAGAGTAAAATAGAGTTAAAAAGAGTTAAGCAGAGTTGAACAGAGGCATACAGAGTTAAATAGATTGAAACAGAGGCAAACAGAGCTGAACTGATATAAACAGAGTACAACAGATTTAAACAGAATTAAACAGAGGGAAACGAAGTTAAACAGAGTTAAACCGAGGCACACAGAGTTAAACAGAGTTGAACAGAGGCAAACAGAGTTAAAAAGAGTTAAACAGAGTTAAACAGAGTTAAGCAGAAGCAAACAGATTTAAAAGAGTTAAACAGAGGCATACAGAGTTCAACAGATTTAAGCAGAGGCAAACAGAGTTAAACAGCGTTCGACAGAGGCAAACAGCGTTAAATAGAGTTAAACAGAGGCAATCAGAGTTAAACAGAATTAAACAGAGACAGACAGAGTTAAATAGATTGAAACAGAGGCAAACAGAGTTCAACAGATATAAACAGAGTTCAACAGATTTAAACAGAGTTAAACAGAGGCAAACAGAGGGAAATAGAGTGAAACAGAGTTAAACAGAGGCAACCAGAGTTAAGCAGAGTTAATCAGAGGTAAACAGAGTGAAACAGATTTAAACAGACGCAAACAGAGTTAAAGAGAGTTGAACAGAAGCAAAAAGAGTTAAACAGAGGCAAACAGAGTTAAACAGATTTAAACAGATTTAAACAGAGTTAAACAGAGGCGAACAGAGTTAAACAGAGTTAAACATAGGCAAACAGAATTCAAAATAGTTAAATAGAGTTAATCAGAGGCAAACAGAAGGAAACTGAGTTAAACAAAGTTAAACAGAGGCAAAGTTAAACAGAGTTAAACAGAGGCATACAGAGTTAAACAGAGTTAAACAGAGGCAAACAGAGTTAAACAGAGTTCAACACAGGCAAAGAGAGTGAAAGAGCGTTAAACAGAGGGAAACAGATTTCAATAGAGTTAAACAGATGCAAACAGAGTTAAACAGAGTTGAACAGAGGCAAACAGAGTTCAACAGAGTTAAACAGAGGCATACAGAGTTAAACAGAGTTGAGCAGAGGGAAACAGAGTTAAACAGAGTTAAACAGAGGCATAAGCATTTCAGCAGAGTTAAACAGAGGCATACAGAGTTAAATAGATTGAAACAGAGGCCAACAGAGTTGAACAGAGATAAACAGAGTTCAACAGAGTTAAACAGAGGCTAACAGATTTAAACAGAGTTGAACAGAGTCAAACTGAGTTAAACAGAGTTAAACATAGGCAAACAGAGTTCAACAGAGTTAAACAGAGTTAAACAGAAGCAAACAGAGGTAAACGGAGTGAAACAGAGTTAAAAAGAGTTAAACAGAGTTGAACAGAGGCATACAGAGTTAAATAGATTGAAACAGAGGCAAACAGAGCTGAACTGATATAAACAGAGTACAACAGAGTTAAACAGAATTAAACAGAGGGCAACGGATTTAAACAGAGTTAAACCGAGGCACACAGAGTTAAACAGAGTTGAACAGAGGCAAACAGAGTTAAACAAAGGTAAACAGAGTTAAACAGAGTTAAGCAGAGGCAAACAGAGTTAAACGAGTTAAACAGAAGCATACAGAGTTCAACAGATTTAAACAGAGGCAAACAGAGTTAAACAGCGTTGGACAGAGGCAAACAGCGTTAAATAGAGTTAAACAGGGGCAATCAGAGTTAAACAGAATTAAACAGAGGCAGACAGAGTTAAATGGATTGAAACAGAACAAACAGAGTTCAACAGAGATAAACAGAGTTCAACAGAGTTAAACAGAGGCAAACAGAGGGAAACAGAGTGAAACAGAGTTAAACAGAGGCAACCAGAGTTAAGCAGAGTTAATCAGAGGTAAACAGAGTGAAACAGATTTAAACAGACGCAAACAGAGTTAAAGAGAGTTGAACAGATGCAAAAAGAGTTAAACAGAGGCAAACAGAGTTAAACAGATTTAAACAGATTTAAACAGAGTTAAACAGAGGTGAACAGAGTTAAACAGAGTTAAACATAGGCAAACAGAATTCAAAATAGTTAAATAGAGTTAATCAGAGGCAAACAGAAGGAAACTGAGTTAAACAAAGTTAAACAGAGGCAAAGTTAAACAGAGTTAAACAGAGGCATACAGAGTTAAACAGAGTTAAACATAGGCAAACAGAATTCAAAATAGTGAAATAGAGTTAATCAGAGGCAGACAGAAGGAAACTGAGTTAAACAAAGTTAAACAGAGGCAAAGTTAAACAGAGTTAAACAGAGGCAAACAGAGTTAAACAGAGTTAAACAGAGGCATACAGAGTTAAACAGAGTTCAACACAGGCAAAGAGAGTGAAAGAGTGTTAAACAGAGGGAAACAGATTTAAATAGAGTTAAACAGATGCAAACAGAGTTAAACAGAATAAAAGTGAAGCAAACAGAGTTAAACAGAGTTGAACAGAGGCAAACAGAGTTCAACAGAGTTAAACAGAGGCATACAGAGTTAAACAGAGTTGAGCAGAGGGAAACAGAGTTAAACAGAGTTAAACAGAGGCATAAGGAGTTCAGCAGAGTTAAACAGGCATACAGAGTTAAATAGATTGAAACAGAGGCCAACAGAGTTGAACAGAGATAAACAGAGTTCAACAGAGTTAAACAGAGGCTAACAGATTTAAACAGAGTTGAACAGAGTCAAACTGAGTTAAACAGAGTTAAACATAGGCAAACAGAGTTCAACAGAGTTAAACAGAGTTAAACAGAAGCAAACAGAGGTAAACGGAGTGAAACAGAGTTAAAAAGAGTTAAACAGAGTTGAACAGAGGCATACAGAGTTAAATAGATTGAAACAGAGGCAAACAGAGCTGAACTGATATAAACAGAGTACAACAGATTTAAACAGAATTAAACAGAGGGCAACGGATTTAAACAGAGTTAAACCGAGGCACACAGAGTTAAACAGAGTTGAACAGAGGCAAACAGAGTTAAACAAAGGTAAACAGAGTTAAACAGAGTTAAGCAGAGGCAAACAGAGTTAAACGAGTTAAACAGAGGCATACAGAGTTCAACAGATTTAAACAGAGGCAAACAGAGTTAAACAGCGTTAGACAGAGGCAAACAGCGTTAAATAGAGTTAAACAGGCAATCAGAGTTAAACAGAATTAAGCAGAGGCAGACAGAGTTAAATGGATTGAAACAGAACAAACGGAGTTCAACAGAGATAAACAGAGTTCAACAGAGTTAAACAGAGGCAAACAGAGGGAAACAGAGTGAAACAGAGTTAAACAGAGGCAACCAAGTTAAGCAGAGTTAATCAGAGGTAAACAGAGTGAAACAGATTTGAACAGACGCAAACAGAGTTAAAGAGAGTTGAACAGATGCAAAAAGAGTTAAACAGAGGCAAACAGAGTTAAACAGATTTAAACAGAGTTAAACAGAGTTAAACAGAGGCGAACAGAGGTAAACAGAGTTAAACATAGGCAAACAGAATTCAAAATAGTTAAATAGAGTTGATCAGAGGCAAACAGAAGGAAACTCAGTTAAACAGAGTTAGACAGAGGCAAAGTTAAACAGAGTTAAACAGAGGCAAACAGAGTTAAACAGAGTTGACCAGAGGCAAACAGAGTTCAACAGAGTTAAACAGAGGCATACAGAGTTGAACAGAGTTGAGCAGAAGGAAACAGAGTTAAACAGAGTTAAACAGAGGCAGAAGGAGTTCAGCAGAGTTAAACAGAGGCATACAGAGTTAAACAGAATTAAGCAGAGGGAAACAGAGTTAAACAGCGGCAAACAGAGGTAAACTGAGTGAAACAGAGTTAAACAGAGGCATACAGAGTTAAACAGATTTAAACAGAGGCAAACTGTTAAACAGCGTTAAACAGAAGCAAACAGATTTAAATAGAGTTAAAGAGATGCAATCAGAGTTAAACAGAGGCAAACAGAGTTAAATAGATTGAAACAGAGGCAAACAGAGTTCAACAGAGATAAACAGAGTTCAACAGACTTAAACAGAGTTAGACAGATGCAAACACAGGGAAACAGAGTGAAAAAGAGTGAAACAGAGGCATACAGATTTAAACAGAGTTGAACAGAGGCAAACAGAGTAAAATAGAGTTAAAAAGAGTTAAACAGAGTTGAACAGAGGCATACTGAGTTAAATAGATTGAAACAGAGGCAAACAGAGCTGAACTGATAGAAACAGAGTACAACAGTGTTAAACAGAGTTAAACAGAGGCAAACAGAGGTAAACTGAGTGAAACAGAGTTAAACAGAGGCACACAGAGTTAAACAGAGTTGGACAGAGGCAAACAGCTTTAAACAGGGTTAAACAGAGGCAAACAGAGTTAAGCAGATGCAAACAGAGTTAAACGAGTTAAACAGAGGCATACAGAGTTAACCAGAGGCAAACAGAGTTAAACAGCGTTAGACAGAGGCAAACAGCGTTAAATAGAGTGAAACAGAGGCAATCAGAGTTAAACAGAATTAAACAGAGGCAGACAGAGTTAAATAGATTGAAACAGAGGCAAACAGAGTTCAACAGAGATAAACAGAGTTCAACAGAGTTAACCAGAGTTCAACAGAGGCAAACAGAGGGAAACAGAGTGAAACAGAGGCAAACAGAGGCAACCAGAGTTAAGCAGAGTTAATCAGAGGTAAACAGAGTGAAACAGATTTAAACAGACGCAAACAGAGTTAAAGAGAGTTGAACAGAGGCAAACAGAGTTAAACAGAGGCAAACAGAGTTAAACAGATTTAAACAGAGTTAAACAGAGTTAAACATAGGCAAACAGAATTCAAAATAGTTAAATAGAGTTAATCAGAGGCAAACAGAAGGAAACTGAGTTAAACAGAGTTAAACAGATGCAAACAGAGTTAAACAGAGGCAAACAGAGTTAAACAGAGTTAAACAGAGGCATACAGAGTTCAACAAATTTGAACAGAGGCAAACAGAGTTAGACAGCGTTAAACAGAGGCAAAGAGAGTTAAATAGAGTTAAACAGAGGCAAACAGTGTTAAACAGAATTAAACAGTGGCAAACAGAGTTAAACAGAGGCAAGTAGATTTAAATAGAGTTCAACAGAGGGAAATAGAGTTCAATAGAGTTAAACAGAGGCATACAAGTTTAAGCAGAGTTAAACAGATGCAATCAGAGTTAAACAGAGTTAAACCGTGGCAAACAGAGTTAAATAGATTGAAACAGAGGCCAGCAGAGTTGAACAGAGATAAACAGAGTTCAACAGAGTTAAACAGAGGCTAACAGATTTAAACAGAGTTGAACAGAGTCAAACTGAGTTAAACAGAGTTAAACAGAGGCAAACAGAGTTCAACAGAGTTAAACAGAAGCAAACAGAGGTAAACGGAGTGAAACAGAGTTAACCAGAGACATAGAGAGTTAAACAGAGTTGAACAGAGGCAAACAGAGTTAAGCAGAGTTAAACAGAGGCAAACAGAGTTAAGCAGAGGCAAACAGACTTAAACGAGTTAAACAGAGGCATACAGAGTTAAACAGATTTAAACAGAGGCAAACTGTTAAACAGCGTTAAACAGAAGCAAACAGATTTAAATAGAGTTAAAGAGATGCAATCAGAGTTAAACAGAGTTAAATAGATTGAAACAGAGGCAAACAGAGTTCAACAGAGATAAACAGAGTTCAACAGACTTAAACAGAGTTAGACAGATGCAAACACAGGGAAACAGAGTGAAAAAGAGTGAAACAGAGGCATACAGATTTAAACAGAGTTGAACAGAGGCAAACAGAGTAAAATAGAGTTAAAAAGAGTTAAACAGAGTTAAACGGAGGCATACTGAGTTAAATAGATTGAAACAGAGGCAAACAGAGCTGAACTGATATAAACAGAGTACAACAGAGTGAAACAGAATTAAACAGAGGGAAACGAACTTAAACAGAGTTAAACAGAGGCACACAGAGTTAAACAGAGTTGAACAGAGGCAAACAGAGTTAAAAAGAGTTAAACAGAGTTAAACAGAGTTAAGCAGAAGCAAACAGAGTTAAAAGAGTTAAACAGAGGCATACAGAGTTCAACAGATTTAAACAGAGGCAAACAGAGTTAAACAGCGTTAGACAGAGGCAAACAGCGTTAAATAGAGTTAAACAGAGGCAATCAGAGTTAAACAGAATTAAACAGAGACAGACAGAGTTAAATAGATTGAAACAGAGGCAAACAGAGTTCAACAGATATAAACAGAGTTCAACAGATTTAAACAGAGTTAAACAGAGGCAAACAGAGGGAAACAGAGTGAAACAGAGTTAAACAGAGGCAACCAGAGTTAAGCAGAGTTAATCAGAGGTAAACAGAGTGATACAGATTTAAACAGACGCAAACAGAGTTAAAGAGAGTTGAACAGAAGCAAAAAGAGTTAAACAGAGGCAAACAGAGTTAAACAGATTTAAACAGATTTAAACAGAGTTAAAAAGAGGCGAACAGAGTTAAACAGAGTTAAACATAGGCAAACAGAATTCAAAATAGTTAAATAGATTTAATCAGAGGCAAACAGAAGGAAACTGAGTTATACAAAGTTAAACAGAGGCAAAGTTAAACAGAGTTAAACAGAGGCATACAGAGTTAAACAGAGTTAAACAGAGGCAAACAGAGTTAAACAGAGTTCAACACAGGCAAAGAGAGTGAAAGAGCGTTAAACAGAGGGAAACAGATTTAAATAGAGTTAAACAGATGCAAACAGAGTTAAACAGAATAAAAGTGAAGCAAACAGAGTTGAACAGAGTTGAACAGAGGCAAACAGAGTTCAACAGAGTTAAACAGAGGCATACAGAGTTAAACAGAGTTGAGCAGAGGGAAACAGAGTTAAACAGAGTTAAACAGAGGCATAAGGAGTTCAGCAGAGTTAAACAGAGGCATACAGAGTTAAATAGATTGAAACAGAGGCCAACAGAGTTGAACAGAGATAAACAGAGTTCAACAGAGTTAAACAGAGGCTAACAGATTTAAACAGAGTTGAACAGAGTCAAACTGAGTTAAACAGAGTTAAACATAGGCAAACAGAGTTCAACAGAGTTAAACAGAGTTAAACCGAAGCAAACAGAGGTAAACGGAGTGAAACAGAGTTAACCAGAGGCATAGAGAGTTAAACAGAGTTGAACAGAGGCAAACAGAGTTAAACAGAGTTAAACATAGGCAAACAGAGTTCAACAGAGTTAAACAGAGTTAAACAGAAGCAAACAGAGGTAAACGGAGTGAAACAGAGTTAAAAAGAGTTAAACAGAGTTGAACAGAGGCATACAGAGTTAAATAGATTGAAACAGAGGCAAACAGAGCTGAACTGATATAAACAGAGTACAACAGAGTTAAACAGAATTAAACAGAGGGCAACGGATTTAAACAGAGTTAAACCGAGGCACACAGAGTTAAACAGAGTTGAACAGAGGCAAACAGAGTTAAACAAAGGTAAACAGAGTTAAACAGAGTTAAGCAGAGGCAAACAGAGTTAAACGAGTTAAACAGAAGCATACAGAGTTCAACAGATTTAAACAGAGGCAAACAGAGTTAAACAGCGTTGGACAGAGGCAAACAGCGTTAAATAGAGTTAAACAGGGGCAATCAGAGTTAAACAGAATTAAACAGAGGCAGACAGAGTTAAATGGATTGAAACAGAACAAACAGAGTTCAACAGAGATAAACAGAGTTCAACAGAGTTAAACAGAGGCAAACAGAGGGAAACAGAGTGAAACAGAGTTAAACAGAGGCAACCAGAGTTAAGCAGAGTTAATCAGAGGTAAACAGAGTGAAACAGATTTAAACAGACGCAAACAGAGTTAAAGAGAGTTGAACAGATGCAAAAAGAGTTAAACAGAGGCAAACAGAGTTAAACAGATTTAAACAGATTTAAACAGAGTTAAACAGAGGTGAACAGAGTTAAACAGAGTTAAACATAGGCAAACAGAATTCAAAATAGTTAAATAGAGTTAATCAGAGGCAAACAGAAGGAAACTGAGTTAAACAAAGTTAAACAGAGGCAAAGTTAAACAGAGTTAAACAGAGGCATACAGAGTTAAACAGAGTTAAACATAGGCAAACAGAATTCAAAATAGTGAAATAGAGTTAATCAGAGGCAGACAGAAGGAAACTGAGTTAAACAAAGTTAAACAGAGGCAAAGTTAAACAGAGTTAAACAGAGGCAAACAGAGTTAAACAGAGTTAAACAGAGGCATACAGAGTTAAACAGAGTTCAACACAGGCAAAGAGAGTGAAAGAGTGTTAAACAGAGGGAAACAGATTTAAATAGAGTTAAACAGATGCAAACAGAGTTAAACAGAATAAAAGTGAAGCAAACAGAGTTAAACAGAGTTGAACAGAGGCAAACAGAGTTCAACAGAGTTAAACAGAGGCATACAGAGTTAAACAGAGTTGAGCAGAGGGAAACAGAGTTAAACAGAGTTAAACAGAGGCATAAGGAGTTCAGCAGAGTTAAACAGGCATACAGAGTTAAATAGATTGAAACAGAGGCCAACAGAGTTGAACAGAGATAAACAGAGTTCAACAGAGTTAAACAGAGGCTAACAGATTTAAACAGAGTTGAACAGAGTCAAACTGAGTTAAACAGAGTTAAACATAGGCAAACAGAGTTCAACAGAGTTAAACAGAGTTAAACAGAAGCAAACAGAGGTAAACGGAGTGAAACAGAGTTAAAAAGAGTTAAACAGAGTTGAACAGAGGCATACAGAGTTAAATAGATTGAAACAGAGGCAAACAGAGCTGAACTGATATAAACAGAGTACAACAGATTTAAACAGAATTAAACAGAGGGCAACGGATTTAAACAGAGTTAAACCGAGGCACACAGAGTTAAACAGAGTTGAACAGAGGCAAACAGAGTTAAACAAAGGTAAACAGAGTTAAACAGAGTTAAGCAGAGGCAAACAGAGTTAAACGAGTTAAACAGAGGCATACAGAGTTCAACAGATTTAAACAGAGGCAAACAGAGTTAAACAGCGTTAGACAGAGGCAAACAGCGTTAAATAGAGTTAAACAGGCAATCAGAGTTAAACAGAATTAAGCAGAGGCAGACAGAGTTAAATGGATTGAAACAGAACAAACGGAGTTCAACAGAGATAAACAGAGTTCAACAGAGTTAAACAGAGGCAAACAGAGGGAAACAGAGTGAAACAGAGTTAAACAGAGGCAACCAAGTTAAGCAGAGTTAATCAGAGGTAAACAGAGTGAAACAGATTTGAACAGACGCAAACAGAGTTAAAGAGAGTTGAACAGATGCAAAAAGAGTTAAACAGAGGCAAACAGAGTTAAACAGATTTAAACAGAGTTAAACAGAGTTAAACAGAGGCGAACAGAGGTAAACAGAGTTAAACATAGGCAAACAGAATTCAAAATAGTTAAATAGAGTTGATCAGAGGCAAACAGAAGGAAACTCAGTTAAACAGAGTTAGACAGAGGCAAAGTTAAACAGAGTTAAACAGAGGCAAACAGAGTTAAACAGAGTTGACCAGAGGCAAACAGAGTTCAACAGAGTTAAACAGAGGCATACAGAGTTGAACAGAGTTGAGCAGAAGGAAACAGAGTTAAACAGAGTTAAACAGAGGCAGAAGGAGTTCAGCAGAGTTAAACAGAGGCATACAGAGTTAAACAGAATTAAGCAGAGGGAAACAGAGTTAAACAGCGGCAAACAGAGGTAAACTGAGTGAAACAGAGTTAAACAGAGGCATACAGAGTTAAACAGATTTAAACAGAGGCAAACTGTTAAACAGCGTTAAACAGAAGCAAACAGATTTAAATAGAGTTAAAGAGATGCAATCAGAGTTAAACAGAGGCAAACAGAGTTAAATAGATTGAAACAGAGGCAAACAGAGTTCAACAGAGATAAACAGAGTTCAACAGACTTAAACAGAGTTAGACAGATGCAAACACAGGGAAACAGAGTGAAAAAGAGTGAAACAGAGGCATACAGATTTAAACAGAGTTGAACAGAGGCAAACAGAGTAAAATAGAGTTAAAAAGAGTTAAACAGAGTTGAACAGAGGCATACTGAGTTAAATAGATTGAAACAGAGGCAAACAGAGCTGAACTGATAGAAACAGAGTACAACAGTGTTAAACAGAGTTAAACAGAGGCAAACAGAGGTAAACTGAGTGAAACAGAGTTAAACAGAGGCACACAGAGTTAAACAGAGTTGGACAGAGGCAAACAGCTTTAAACAGGGTTAAACAGAGGCAAACAGAGTTAAGCAGATGCAAACAGAGTTAAACGAGTTAAACAGAGGCATACAGAGTTAACCAGAGGCAAACAGAGTTAAACAGCGTTAGACAGAGGCAAACAGCGTTAAATAGAGTGAAACAGAGGCAATCAGAGTTAAACAGAATTAAACAGAGGCAGACAGAGTTAAATAGATTGAAACAGAGGCAAACAGAGTTCAACAGAGATAAACAGAGTTCAACAGAGTTAACCAGAGTTCAACAGAGGCAAACAGAGGGAAACAGAGTGAAACAGAGGCAAACAGAGGCAACCAGAGTTAAGCAGAGTTAATCAGAGGTAAACAGAGTGAAACAGATTTAAACAGACGCAAACAGAGTTAAAGAGAGTTGAACAGAGGCAAACAGAGTTAAACAGAGGCAAACAGAGTTAAACAGATTTAAACAGAGTTAAACAGAGTTAAACATAGGCAAACAGAATTCAAAATAGTTAAATAGAGTTAATCAGAGGCAAACAGAAGGAAACTGAGTTAAACAGAGTTAAACAGATGCAAACAGAGTTAAACAGAGGCAAACAGAGTTAAACAGAGTTAAACAGAGGCATACAGAGTTCAACAAATTTGAACAGAGGCAAACAGAGTTAGACAGCGTTAAACAGAGGCAAAGAGAGTTAAATAGAGTTAAACAGAGGCAAACAGTGTTAAACAGAATTAAACAGTGGCAAACAGAGTTAAACAGAGGCAAGTAGATTTAAATAGAGTTCAACAGAGGGAAATAGAGTTCAATAGAGTTAAACAGAGGCATACAAGTTTAAGCAGAGTTAAACAGATGCAATCAGAGTTAAACAGAGTTAAACCGTGGCAAACAGAGTTAAATAGATTGAAACAGAGGCCAGCAGAGTTGAACAGAGATAAACAGAGTTCAACAGAGTTAAACAGAGGCTAACAGATTTAAACAGAGTTGAACAGAGTCAAACTGAGTTAAACAGAGTTAAACAGAGGCAAACAGAGTTCAACAGAGTTAAACAGAAGCAAACAGAGGTAAACGGAGTGAAACAGAGTTAACCAGAGACATAGAGAGTTAAACAGAGTTGAACAGAGGCAAACAGAGTTAAGCAGAGTTAAACAGAGGCAAACAGAGTTAAGCAGAGGCAAACAGACTTAAACGAGTTAAACAGAGGCATACAGAGTTAAACAGATTTAAACAGAGGCAAACTGTTAAACAGCGTTAAACAGAAGCAAACAGATTTAAATAGAGTTAAAGAGATGCAATCAGAGTTAAACAGAGTTAAATAGATTGAAACAGAGGCAAACAGAGTTCAACAGAGATAAACAGAGTTCAACAGACTTAAACAGAGTTAGACAGATGCAAACACAGGGAAACAGAGTGAAAAAGAGTGAAACAGAGGCATACAGATTTAAACAGAGTTGAACAGAGGCAAACAGAGTAAAATAGAGTTAAAAAGAGTTAAACAGAGTTAAACGGAGGCATACTGAGTTAAATAGATTGAAACAGAGGCAAACAGAGCTGAACTGATATAAACAGAGTACAACAGAGTGAAACAGAATTAAACAGAGGGAAACGAACTTAAACAGAGTTAAACAGAGGCACACAGAGTTAAACAGAGTTGAACAGAGGCAAACAGAGTTAAAAAGAGTTAAACAGAGTTAAACAGAGTTAAGCAGAAGCAAACAGAGTTAAAAGAGTTAAACAGAGGCATACAGAGTTCAACAGATTTAAACAGAGGCAAACAGAGTTAAACAGCGTTAGACAGAGGCAAACAGCGTTAAATAGAGTTAAACAGAGGCAATCAGAGTTAAACAGAATTAAACAGAGACAGACAGAGTTAAATAGATTGAAACAGAGGCAAACAGAGTTCAACAGATATAAACAGAGTTCAACAGATTTAAACAGAGTTAAACAGAGGCAAACAGAGGGAAACAGAGTGAAACAGAGTTAAACAGAGGCAACCAGAGTTAAGCAGAGTTAATCAGAGGTAAACAGAGTGATACAGATTTAAACAGACGCAAACAGAGTTAAAGAGAGTTGAACAGAAGCAAAAAGAGTTAAACAGAGGCAAACAGAGTTAAACAGATTTAAACAGATTTAAACAGAGTTAAAAAGAGGCGAACAGAGTTAAACAGAGTTAAACATAGGCAAACAGAATTCAAAATAGTTAAATAGATTTAATCAGAGGCAAACAGAAGGAAACTGAGTTATACAAAGTTAAACAGAGGCAAAGTTAAACAGAGTTAAACAGAGGCATACAGAGTTAAACAGAGTTAAACAGAGGCAAACAGAGTTAAACAGAGTTCAACACAGGCAAAGAGAGTGAAAGAGCGTTAAACAGAGGGAAACAGATTTAAATAGAGTTAAACAGATGCAAACAGAGTTAAACAGAATAAAAGTGAAGCAAACAGAGTTGAACAGAGTTGAACAGAGGCAAACAGAGTTCAACAGAGTTAAACAGAGGCATACAGAGTTAAACAGAGTTGAGCAGAGGGAAACAGAGTTAAACAGAGTTAAACAGAGGCATAAGGAGTTCAGCAGAGTTAAACAGAGGCATACAGAGTTAAATAGATTGAAACAGAGGCCAACAGAGTTGAACAGAGATAAACAGAGTTCAACAGAGTTAAACAGAGGCTAACAGATTTAAACAGAGTTGAACAGAGTCAAACTGAGTTAAACAGAGTTAAACATAGGCAAACAGAGTTCAACAGAGTTAAACAGAGTTAAACCGAAGCAAACAGAGGTAAACGGAGTGAAACAGAGTTAACCAGAGGCATAGAGAGTTAAACAGAGTTGAACAGAGGCAAACAGAGTTAAACAGAGTTAAACAGAGGCAAACAGAGTTAAGCAGAGGCAAACAGACTTAAACGAGTTAAACAGAGGCATACAGAGTTAAACAGATTTAAACAGAGGCAAACAGTTAAACAGCGTTAAACAGAGGCAAACAGATTTAAATAGAGTTAAACAGAAGCAATCAGAGTTAAACAGAGGCAAACAGAATTCAAAATAGTTAAATAGATTTAATCAGAGGCAAACAGAAGGAAACTGAGTTATACAAAGTTAAACAGAGGCAAAGTTAAACAGAGTTAAACAGAGGCATACAGAGTTAAACAGAATTAAACAGAGGCAGACAGAGTTAAATGGATTGAAACAGAGTTCAACAGAGATAAACAGAGTTCAACAGACTTAAACAGAGTTAGACAGATGCAAACAGAGGGAAATAGAGTGAAAAAGAGTGAAACAGAGGCATACAGATTTAAACAGAGTTGAACAGAGGCAAACAGAGTAGAACAGAGTTAAAAAGAGTTAAACAGAGTTGAACAGAGGCATACAGAGTTAAATAGCTTGAAACAGAGGCAAACAGAGTTGAACAGATATAAACAGAGCACAACAGAGTTAATCAGAGTTAAACAGAGGGAAACGGAGTTAAACAGAGTTAAACCAAGGCACACAGAGTTAAACAGAGTTGAACAGAGGCAAACAGAGTTAAACAGAGTTAAACAGAGGCAAACAGAGTTAAGCAGAGGCAAACAGACTTAAACGTGTTAAACAGAGGCATACAGAGTTCAACAGATTTAAACAGAGGAAAACAGAGTTAAACAGCGTTAGAAAGAGGCAAACAGCGTTAAATAGAGTTAAACAGAGGCTATCAGAATTAAACAGAATTAAACAGAGGCAGACAGAGTTAAATAGATTGAAACAGAGGCATACAGAGTTCAACAGAGATAAACAGATTTCAACAGAGTTAAACAGGGTTAAACAGAGGCAAACAGAGGGAAACAGAGTGAAACAGAGTTAAACAGAGGCAACCAGAGTTAAGCAGAGTTAATCAGAGGTAAACAGAGTGAAACAGATTTAAACAGACGCAAACAGAGTTAAAAAGTGTTGAATAGACGCAAAAAGAGTTAAACAGAGGCAAACAGAGTTAAACAGAGTTAAACAGAGGCAAACAGAGGTAAAGTGAGTGAAACAGAGTTAAACAGAGGCACACAGAGTTAAACAGAGTTGGACAGAGGCAAACAGCTTTAAACAGCGTTAAACAGAGGCAAACAGAGTTAAGCAGAGGCAAACAGAGTTAAACGAGTTAAACAGAGGCTTACAGAGTTAACCAGAGGCAAACAGAGTTAAACAGCGTTAGACAGAGGCAAACAGCGTTCAATAGAGTTAAACAGAGGCAATCAGAGTTAACCAGAGGCAAACAGAGTTAAACAGCGTTAGACAGAGGCAAACAGCGTTCAATAGAGTTAAACAGAGGCAATCAGAGTTAAACAGAGGCAAACAGAGTTAAATAGATTGAAACAGAGGCAAACAGAGTTCAACAGAGAGAAACAGAGTTCAACAGACTTAAACAGAGTTAGACAGATGCAAACACAGGGAAACAGAGTGAAAAAGAGTGAAACAGAGGCATACAGATTTAAACAGAGTTGAACAGAGGCAAACAGAGTAAAATAGAGTTAAAAAGAGTTAAACAGAGTTAAACGGAGGCATACTGAGTTAAATAGATTGAAACAGAGGCAAACAGAGCTGAACTGATATAAACAGAGTACAACAGAGTTAAACAGAATTAAACAGAGGGAAACGAAGTTAAACAGAGTTAAACCGAGGCACACAGAGTTAAACAGAGTTGAACAGAGGCAAACAGAGTTAAACAGAGTTAAACAGAGTTAAACAGAGTTAAGCAGAAGCAAACAGAGTTAAACGAGTTAAACAGAGGCATACAGAGTTCAACAGATTTAAACAGAGGCAAACAGAGTTAAACAGCGTTAGACAGAGGCAAACAGCGTTAAATAGAGTTAAACAGAGGCAATCAGAGTTAAACAGAATTAAACAGAGACAGACAGAGTTAAATAGATTGAAACAGAGGCAAACAGAGTTCAACAGATATAAACAGAGTTCAACAGATTTAAACAGAGTTAAACAGAGGCAAACAGAGGGAAACAGAGTGAAACAGAGTTAAACAGAGGCAACCAGAGTTAAGCAGAGTTAATCAGAGGTAAACAGAGTGAAACAGATTTAAACAGACGCAAACAGAGTTAAAGAGAGTTGAACAGATGCAAAAAGAGTTAAACAGAGGCAAACAGAGTTAAACAGATTTAAACAGAGTTAAACAGAGTTAAAAAGAGGCGAACAGAGTTAAACAGAGATAAACATAGGCAAACAGAATTCAAAATAGTTAAATAGAGTTAATCAGAGGCAAACAAAAGGAAACTGAGTTAAACAAAGTTAAACAGAGGAAAAGTTAAACAGAGTTAAACAGAGGCAAACAGAGTTAAACAGAGTTAAACAGAGGCAAACAGAGTTAAACAGAGTTCAACACAGGCAAAGAGAGTGAAAGAGCGTTAAACAGAGGGAAACAGATTTAAATAGAGTTAAACAGATGCAAACCGAGTTAAACAGAATAAAAGTGAAGCAGAGTTAAACCGAGTTGAACAGAGGCTAACAGAGTTCAACAGAGTTAAACAGAGGCATACAGAGTTAAACAGAGTTGAGCAGAGGGAAACAGCTTTAAACAGCGTTAAACAGAGGCAAACAGAGTTAAGCAGAGGCAAACAGAGTTAAACGAGTTAAACAGAGGCATACAGAGTTAACCAGAGGCAAACAGAGTTAAACAGCGTTAGACAGAGGCAAACAGAGGGAAACAGAGTGAAACAGAGGCAAACAGAGGCAACCAGAGTTAAGCAGAGTTAATCAGAGGTAAACAGAGTGAAACAGATTTAAACAGACGCAAACAGAGTTAAAGAGAATTAAACAGAGGCAAACAGAGTTAAACAGATTTAAACAGAGTTAAACAGAGTTAAACATAGGCAAACAGAATTCAAAATAGTTAAATAGAGTTAATCAGAGGCAAACAGAAGGAAACTGAGTTAAACAGCGTTAAACAGATGCAAACAGAGTTAAACAGAGTTAAACAGAGGCAAACAGAGTTAAATAGAGTTACACAGAGGCATACAGAGTTCAACAAATTTAAACAGAGGCAAACAGAGTTAGACAGCGTTAAACAGAGGCAAACAGAGTTAAATAGAGTTAAACAGAGGCAAACAGAGTTAAACAGAATTAAAGAGAGGCAAACAGAGTTAAACAGAGTTAAACAGAGGCAAACAGATTTAAATAGAGTTCAACAGAGGGAAATAGAGTTCAATAGAGTTAAACAGAGGCATACAAGTTTAAGCAGACTTAAACAGATGCATTCAGAGTTAAACAGAGTTAAACAGTGGCACACAGAGTTAAATAGATTGAAACAGAGGCCAACAGAGTTGAACAGAGATAAACAGAGTTAAACAGAAGCAAACAGAGGTAAACGGAGTGAAACAGAGTTAACCAGAGGCATAGAGAGTTAAACAGAGTTGAACAGAGGCAAACAGAGTTAAACAGAGTTAAACAGAGGCACACAGAGTTAAGCAGAGGCAAACAGACATAAACGAGTTAAACAGAGGCATACAGAGTTAAACAGATTTAAACAGAGTCAAACAGTTAAACAGCGTTAAACAGAGGCAAACAGATTTAAATAGAGTTAAACAGAAGCAATCAGAGTTAAACAGAGGCAAACAGAGTTAAATAGATTGAAACAGAGGCAAACAGAATTCAACAGAGATAAACAGAGTTCAACAGACTTAAACAGAGTTAGACAGATGCAAACAGAGGGAAACAGAGTGAAAAAGAGTGAAACAGAGGCATACAGATTTAAACAGAGTTGAACAGAGGCAAACAGAGTAGAACAGAGTTAAAAAGAGTTAAACAGAGTTGAACAGAGGCATACAGAGTTAAATAGATTGAAATAGAGGCAAACAGAGCTGAACAGATATAAACAGAGCACAACAGAGTTGATCAGAGTTAAACAGAGGGAAACGGAGTTAAACAGAGTTAAACCAAGGCACACAGAGTTAAACAGATCTGAACAGATGCAAACAGAGTTAAACAGAGTTAAACAGAGGCAAACAGAGTTAAGCAGAGGCAAACAGACTTAAACGTGTTAAACAGAGGCATACAGAGTTCAACAGATTTAAACAGAGGCAAACAGAGTTAAACAGCGTTAGACAGAGGCAAACAGCGTTAAATAGAGTTAAACAGAGGCTATCAGAATAAAACAGATTTAAACAGAGGCAGACAGAGTTAAATAGATTGAAACAGAGGCATACAGAGTTCAACAGAGATAAACAGATTTCAACAGAGTTAAACAGAGTTAAACAGAGGCAAACAGAGGCAAACAGAGGGAAACAGAGTGAAACAGAGGCAAACAGAGGCAACCAGAGTTAAGCAGAGTTAATCAGAGGTAAACAGAGTGAAACAGATTTAAACAGACGCAAACAGAGTTAAAAAGAGTTGAACAGACGCAAAAAGAGTTAAACAGAGGCAAACAGAGTTAAACAGATTTAAACAGAGTTAAACAGAGTTAAACAGAGGCGAACAGAGGTAAACAGAGTTAAACATAGGCAAATAGAATTCAAAATAGTTAAATAGAGTTAATCAGAGGCAAACAGAAGGAAACTGAGTTAAACAGCGTTAAACAGAGGGAAAGTTAAACAGAGTTAAACAGAGGCAAACAGAGTTAAACAGAGTTAAACAGAGGCATACAGAGTTCAACAGAGTTAAACAGAGGCATACAGAGTTAAGCAGATGCAAACAGAGTTAAACGAGTTAAACAGAGGCGTACAGAGTTAACCAGAGGCAAACAGAGTTAAACAGCGTTAGACAGAGGCAAACAGCGTTAAATAGAATTAAACAGAGGCAATCAGATTTAAACAGAATTAAACAGAGGCAGACAGAGTTAAATAGATTGAAACAGAGGCAAACAGATTTCAGCAGAGATAAACAGAGTTCAACACAGTTAACCAGAGTTCAACAGAGGCAAACAGAGGGAAACAGAGTGAAACAGAGGCAAACAGAAGCAACCAGAGTTAAGCAGAGTTAATCAGAGGTAAACAGAGTGAAACAGATTTAAACAGACGCAAACAGAGTTAAAGAGAGTTGAACAGAGGCAAACAGAGTTAAACAGAGGCAAACAGAGTTAAACAGATTTAAACAGAGTTAAACAGAGTTAAACATAGGCAAACAGAATTCAAAATAGTTAAATAGAGTTAATCAGAGGCAAACAGAAGGAAACTGAGTTAAACAGAGTTAAACAGATGCAAACAGAGTTAAACAGAGGCAAACAGAGTTACACAGAGTTAAACAGAGGCATACAGAGTTCAACAAATTTAAAGAGAGGCAAACAGAGTTAGACAGCGTTAAACAGAGGCAAAGAGAGTTAAATAGAGTTAAACAGAGGCAAACAGAGTTAAATAGATTGAAACAGAGGCAAACAGATTTCAGCAGAGATAAACAGAGTTCAACAGAGTTAACCAGAGTTCAACAGAGGCAAACCGAGGGAAACAGAGTGAAACAGAGGCAAACAGAAGCAACCAGAGTTAAGCAGAGTTAATCAGAGGTAAACAGAGTGAAACAGATTTAAACAGACGCAAACAGAGTTAAAGAGAGTTGAACAGAGGCAAACAGATTTAAACAGAGGCAAACAGAGTTAAACAGATTTAAACAGAGTTAAACAGAGTTAAACATAGGCAAACAGAATTCAAAATAGTTAAATAGAGTTAATCAGAGGCAAACAGAAGGAAACTGAGTTAAACAGAGTTAAACAGATGCAAACAGAGTTAAACAGAGGCAAACAGAGTTACACAGAGTTAAACAGAGGCATACAGAGTTCAACAAATTTAAACAGAGGCAAACAGAGTTAGACAGCGTTAAACAGAGGCAAAGAGAGTTAAATAGAGTTAAACAGAGGCAAAAAGAGTTAAACAGAATTAAACAGAGGCAAACAGAGTTAAACAGAGGCAAACAGATTTAAATAGAGTTCAACAGAGGGAAATA
Source organism: Isurus oxyrinchus (assembly GCA_026770705.1). Taxonomy (NCBI): domain Eukaryota; kingdom Metazoa; phylum Chordata; class Chondrichthyes; order Lamniformes; family Lamnidae; genus Isurus; species Isurus oxyrinchus. The sequence continues at coordinate 606,900 of JANJGN010000101.1, read as the reverse complement.
GTGTTCAATAGAGTTAAACAGAGGCATACAAGTTTTAGCAGAGTTAAACAGATGCAATCAGTGTTAAACAGAGTTAAACCGTGACAAACAGAGTTAAATAGATTGAAACATAGGCCAACAGAGTTGAACAGAGATAAACAGAGTTCAACAGAGTTAAACAGAGGCTAACAGATTGCAACAGAGTTGAACAGAGTCAAACTGAGTTAAACAGAGTTAAACATAGGCAAACAGAGTTCAACAGAGTTAAACAGAAGCAAACAGAGGTAAACGGAGTGAAACAGAGTTAACCAGAGGCATAGAGAGTTAAACAGAGTTGAACAGAGGCAAACAGAGTTAAACAGAGTTAAACAGAGGCAAACAGAGTTAAGCAGAGGCAAACAGAATTAAACGAGTTAAACAGAGGCATACAGAGTTAGGCAGATTTAAACAGAGGCAAACTGTTAAACAGCGTTAAACAGAAGCAAACAGATTTAAATAGAGTTAAAGAGATGCAATCAGAGTTAAACAGAGGCAAACAGAGTTAAATAGATTGAAACAGAGGCAAACAGAGGTAAAGTGAGTGAAACAGAGTTAAACAGAGGCACACAGAGTTAAACAGAGTTGGACAGAGGCAAACAGCTTTAAACAGCGTTAAACAGAGGCAAACAGAGTTAAACGAGTTAAACAGAGGCATACAGAGTTAACCAGAGGCAAACAGAGTTAAACAGCGTTAGACAGAGGCAAACAGCGTTCAATAGAGTTAAACAGAGGCAATCAGAGTTAAATAGATTGAAACAGAGGCAAACAGAGTTCAACAGAGATAAACAGAGTTCAACAGACTTAAACAGAGTTAGACAGATGCAAACACAGGGAAACAGAGTGAAAAAGAGTGAAACAGAGGCATACAGATTTAAACAGAGTTGAACAGAGGCAAACAGAGTAAAATAGAGTTAAAAAGAGTTAAACAGAGTTGAACAGAGGCATACTGAGTTAAATAGATTGAAACAGAGGCAAACAGAGCTGAACTGATATAAACAGAGTACAACAGAGTTAAACAGAATTAAACAGAGGGAAACGAAGTTAAACAGAGTTAAACCGAGGCACACAGAGTTAAACAGAGTTGAACAGAGGCAAACAGAGTTAAACAGAGTTAAACAGAGTTAAGCAGAAGCAAACAAAGTTAAACGAGTTAAACAGAGGCATACAGAGTTCAACAGATTTAAACAGAGGCAAACAGAGTTAAACAGCGTTAGACAGAGGCAAACAGCGTTAAATAGAGTTAAACAGAGGCAATCAGAGTTAAACAGAATTAAACAGAGGCAGACAGAGTTAAATAGATTGAAACAGAGGCAAACAGAGTTCAACAGATATAAACAGAGTTCAACAGATTTAAACAGAGTTAAACAGATGCAAACAGAGGGATACAGAGTGAAACAGAGTTAAACAGAGGCAACCAGAGTTAAGCAGAGTTAATCAGAGGTAAACAGAGTGAAACAGGTTTAAACAGATGCAAACAGAGTTAAAGAGAGTTGAACAGATGTAAAAAGAGTTAAACAGAGGAAAACAGAGTTAAACAGATTTAAACAGAGTTAAACAGAGTTAAACAGAGGCAAACAGAATTCCAAATAGTTAAATAGAGTTAATCAGAGGCAAACAGAAGGAAACTGAGTTAAACAAAGTTAAACAGAGGCAAAGTTAAACAGAGTTAAACAGAGGCAAACAGAGTTAAACAGAGTTAAACAGAGGCGAACAGAGTTAAACAGAGTTCAACATAGGCAAAGAGAGTGAAAGAGCGTTAAACAGAGGGAAACAGATTTAAATAGAGTTAAACAGGTGCAAACAGCGTTAAACAGAATAAAAGTGAAGCAGAGTTAAACAGAGTTGAACAGAGGCTAACAGAGTTCAACAGAGTTAAACAGAGGCATACAGAGTTAAACAGAGTTGAGCAGAGGGAAACAGCTTTAAACAGCGTTAAACAGAGGCAAACAGAGTTAAGCAGAGGCAAACAGAGTTAAACGAGTTAAACAGAGGCATACAGAGTTAACCAGAGGCAAACAGAGTTAAACAGCGTTAGACAGAGGCAAACAGAGGGAAACAGAGTGAAACAGAGGCAAACAGAGGCAACCAGAGTTAAGCAGAGTTAATCAGAGGTAAACAGAGTGAAACAGATTTAAACAGACGCAAACAGAGTTAAAGAGAATTAAACAGAGGCAAACAGAGTTAAACAGATTTAAACAGAGTTAAACATAGGCAAACAGAATTCAAAATAGTTAAATAGAGTTAATCAGAGGCAAACAGAAGGAAACTGAGTTAAACAGCGTTAAACAGATGCAAACAGAGTTAAACAGAGTTAAACAGAGGCAAACAGAGTTAAATAGAGTTACACAGAGGCATACAGAGTTCAACAAATTTAAACAGAGGCAAACAGAGTTAGACAGCGTTAAACAGAGGCAAACAGAGTTAAATAGAGTTAAACAGAGGCAAACAGAGTTAAACAGAATTAAAGAGAGGCAAACAGAGTTAAACAGAGTTAAACAGAGGCAAACAGATTTAAATAGAGTTCAACAGAGGGAAATAGAGTTCAATAGAGTTAAACAGAGGCATACAAGTTTAAGCAGACTTAAACAGATGCATTCAGAGTTAAACAGAGTTAAACAGTGGCACACAGAGTTAAATAGATTGAAACAGAGGCCAACAGAGTTGAACAGAGATAAACAGAGTTAAACAGAAGCAAACAGAGGTAAACGGAGTGAAACAGAGTTAACCAGAGGCATAGAGAGTTAAACAGAGTTGAACAGAGGCAAACAGAGTTAAACAGAGTTAAACAGAGGCACACAGAGTTAAGCAGAGGCAAACAGACATAAACGAGTTAAACAGAGGCATACAGAGTTAAACAGATTTAAACAGAGTCAAACAGTTAAACAGCGTTAAACAGAGGCAAACAGATTTAAATAGAGTTAAACAGAAGCAATCAGAGTTAAACAGAGGCAAACAGAGTTAAATAGATTGAAACAGAGGCAAACAGAATTCAACAGAGATAAACAGAGTTCAACAGACTTAAACAGAGTTAGACAGATGCAAACAGAGGGAAACAGAGTGAAAAAGAGTGAAACAGAGGCATACAGATTTAAACAGAGTTGAACAGAGGCAAACAGAGTAGAACAGAGTTAAAAAGAGTTAAACAGAGTTGAACAGAGGCATACAGAGTTAAATAGATTGAAACAGAGGCAAACAGAGCTGAACAGATATAAACAGAGCACAACAGAGTTAATCAGAGTTAAACAGAGGGAAACGGAGTTAAACAGAGTTAAACCAAGGCACACAGAGTTAAACAGAGTTGAACAGATGCAAACAGAGTTAAACAGAGTTAAACAGAGGCAAACAGAGTTAAGCAGAGGCAAACAGACTTAAACGTGTTAAACAGAGGCATACAGAGTTCAACAGATTTAAACAGAGGCAAACAGAGTTAAACAGCGTTAGACAGAGGCAAACAGCGTTAAATAGAGTTAAACAGAGGCTATCAGAATAAAACAGATTTAAACAGAGGCAGACAGAGTTAAATAGATTGAAACAGAGGCATACAGAGTTCAACAGAGATAAACAGATTTCAACAGAGTTAAACAGGGTTAAACAGAGGCAAACAGAGGCAAACAGAGGGAAACAGAGTGAAACAGAGGCAAACAGAGGCAACCAGAGTTAAGCAGAGTTAATCAGAGGTAAACAGAGTGAAACAGATTTAAACAGACGCAAACAGAGTTAAAAAGAGTTGAACAGACGCAAAAAGAGTTAAACAGAGGCAAACTGAGTTAAACAGATTTAAACAGAGTTAAACAGAGTTAAACAGAGGCGAACAGAGGTAAACAGAGTTAAACATAGGCAAATAGAATTCAAAATAGTTAAATAGAGTTAATCAGAGGCAAACAGAAGGAAACTGAGTTAAACAGCGTTAAACAGAGGGAAAGTTAAACAGAGTTAAACAGAGGCAAACAGAGTTAAACAGAGTTAAACAGAGGCATACAGAGTTCAACAGAGTTAAACAGAGGCATACAGAGTTAAGCAGATGCAAACAGAGTTAAACGAGTTAAACAGAGGCGTACAGAGTTAACCAGAGGCAAACAGAGTTAAACAGCGTTAGACAGAGGCAAACAGCGTTAAATAGAATTAAACAGAGGCAATCAGATTTAAACAGAATTAAACAGAGGCAGACAGAGTTAAATAGATTGAAACAGAGGCAAACAGATTTCAGCAGAGATAAACAGAGTTTAACACAGTTAACCAGAGTTCAACAGAGGCAAACAGAGGGAAACAGAGTGAAACAGAGGCAAACAGAAGCAACCAGAGTTAAGCAGAGTTAATCAGAGGTAAACAGAGTGAAACAGATTTAAACAGACGCAAACAGAGTTAAAGAGAGTTGAACAGAGGCAAACAGAGTTAAAAAGAGGCAAACAGAGTTAAACAGATTTAAACAGAGTTAAACAGAGTTAAACATAGGCAAACAGAATTCAAAATAGTTAAATAGAGTTAATCAGAGGCAAACAGAAGGAAACTGAGTTAAACAGAGTTAAACAGATGCAAACAGAGTTAAACAGAGGCAAACAGAGTTACACAGAGTTAAACAGAGGCATACAGAGTTCAACAAATTTAAAGAGAGGCAAACAGAGTTAGACAGCGTTAAACAGAGGCAAAGAGAGTTAAATAGAGTTAAACAGAGGCAAACAGAGTTAAATAGATTGAAACAGAGGCAAACAGATTTCAGCAGAGATAAACAGAGTTCAACAGAGTTAACCAGAGTTCAACAGAGGCAAACCGAGGGAAACAGAGTGAAACAGAGGCAAACAGAAGCAACCAGAGTTAAGCAGAGTTAATCAGAGGTAAACAGAGTGAAACAGATTTAAACAGACGCAAACAGAGTTAAAGAGAGTTGAACAGAGGCAAACAGAGTTAAACAGAGGCAAACAGAGTTAAACAGATTTAAACAGAGTTAAACAGAGTTAAACATAGGCAAACAGAATTCAAAATAGTTAAATAGAGTTAATCAGAGGCAAACAGAAGGAAACTGAGTTAAACAGAGTTAAACAGATGCAAACAGAGTTAAACAGAGGCAAACAGAGTTACACAGAGTTAAACAGAGGCATACAGAGTTCAACAAATTTAAACAGAGGCAAACAGAGTTAGACAGCGTTAAACAGAGGCAAAGAGAGTTAAATAGAGTTAAACAGAGGCAAAAAGAGTTAAACAGAATTAAACAGAGGCAAACAGAGTTAAACAGAGGCAAACAGATTTAAATAGAGTTCAACAGAGGGAAATAGTGTTCAATAGAGTTAAACAGAGGCATACAAGTTTTAGCAGAGTTAAACAGATGCAATCAGTGTTAAACAGAGTTAAGCCGTGACAAACAGAGTTAAATAGATTGAAACATAGGCCAACAGAGTTGAACAGAGATAAACAGAGTTCAACAGAGTTAAACAGAGGCTAACAGATTGCAACAGAGTTGAACAGAGTCAAACTGAGTTAAACAGAGTTAAACATAGGCAAACAGAGTTCAACAGAGTTAAACATAAGCAAACAGAGGTAAACGGAGTGAAACAGAGTTAACCAGAGGCATAGAGAGTTAAACAGAGTTGAACAGAGGCAAACAGAGTTAAACAGAGTTAAACAGAGGCAAACAGAGTTAAGCAGAGGCAAACAGAATTAAACGAGTTAAACAGAGGCATACAGAGTTAGACAGATTTAAACAGAGGCAAACTGTTAAACAGCGTTAAACAGAAGCAAACAGATTTAAATAGAGTTAAAGAGATGCAATCAGAGTTAAACAGAGGCAAACAGAGTTAAATAGATTGAAACAGAGGCAAACAGAGGTAAAGTGAGTGAAACAGAGTTAAACAGAGGCACACAGAGTTAAACAGAGTTGGACAGAGGCAAACAGCTTTAAACAGCGTTAAACAGAGGCAAACAGAGTTAAACGAGTTAAACAGAGGCATACAGAGTTAACCAGAGGCAAACAGAGTTAAACAGCGTTAGACAGAGGCAAACAGCGTTCAATAGAGTTAAACAGAGGCAAACAGAGTTAAATAGATTGAAACAGAGGCAAACAGAGGTAAAGTGAGTGAAACAGAGTTAAACAGAGGCACACAGAGTTAAACAGAGTTGGACAGAGGCAAACAGCTTTAAACAGCGTTAAACAGAGGCAAACAGAGTTAAGCAGAGGCAAACAGAGGCATACAGAGTTAACCAGAGGCAAACAGAGTTAAACAGCGTTAGACAGAGGCAAACAGCGTTCAATAGAGTTAAACAGAGGCAATCAGAGTTAAATAGATTGAAACAGAGGCAAACAGAGTTCAACAGAGATAAACAGAGTTCAACAGACTTAAACAGAGTTAGACAGATGCAAACACAGGGAAACAGAGTGAAAAAGAGTGAAACAGAGGCATACAGATTTAAACAGAGTTGAACAGAGGCAAACAGAGTAAAATAGAGTTAAAAAGAGTTAAACAGAGTTGAACAGAGGCATACTGAGTTAAATAGATTGAAACAGAGGCAAACAGAGCTGAACTGATATAAACAGAGTACAACAGAGTTAAACAGAATTAAACAGAGGGAAACGAAGTTAAACAGAGTTAAACCGAGGCACACAGAGTTAAACAGAGTTGAACAGAGGCAAACAGAGTTAAACAGAGTTAAACAGAGTTAAACAGAGTTAAGCAGAAGCAAACAGAGTTAAACGAGTTAAACAGAGGCATACAGAGTTCAACAGATTTAAACAGAGGCAAACAGAGTTAAACAGCGTTAGACAGAGGCAAACAGCGTTAAATAGAGTTAAACAGAGGCAATCAGAGTTAAACAGAATTAAACAGAGGCAGACAGAGTTAAATAGATTGAAACAGAGGCAAACAGAGTTCAACAGATATAAACAGAGTTCAACAGATTTAAACAGAGTTAAACAGAGGCAAACAGAGGGAAACAGAGTGAAACAGAGTTAAACAGAGGCAACCAGAGTTAAGCAGAGTTAATCAGAGGTAAACAGAGTGAAACAGGTTTAAACAGATGCAAACAGAGTTAAAGAGAGTTGAACAGATGTAAAAAGAGTTAAACAGAGGAAAACAGAGTTAAACAGATTTAAACAGAGTTAAACAGAGTTAAACAGAGGCAAACAGAATTCCAAATAGTTAAATAGAGTTAATCAGAGGCAAACAGAAGGAAACTGAGTTAAACAAAGTTAAACAGAGGCAAAGTTAAACAGAGTTAAACAGAGGCAAACAGAGTTAAACAGAGTTAAACAGAGGCGAACAGAGTTAAACAGAGTTCAACATAGGCAAAGAGAGTGAAAGAGCGTTAAACAGAGGGAAACAGATTTAAATAGAGTTAAACAGGTGCAAACAGCGTTAAACAGAATAAAAGTGAAGCAAACAGAGTTAAACAGAGTTGAACAGAGGCAAACAGAGTTCAACAGAGTTAAACAGAGGCATACAGAGTTAAACAGAGTTGAGGAGAGGGAAACAGAGTGAAACAGGTTTAAACAGACGCAAACAGAGTTAAAGAGAGTTGAACAGATGCAAAAAGAGTTAAACAGAGGCGAACAGAGTTAAACAGATTTAAACAGAGTTAAACAGAGTTAAACGTAGGCAAACAGAATTCAAAATAGTTAAATAGAGTTAATCAGAGGCAAACAGAAGGAAACTGAGTTAAACAAAGTTAAACAGAGGCAAAGTTAAACAGAGTTAAACAGAGGCAAACAGAGTTAAACAGAGTTAAACAGAGGCAAACAGAGTTAAACAGAGTTCAACACAGGCAAAGAGAGTGAAAGAGCGTTAAACAGAGGCAAACAGAGTTAAACAGAGTTAAACAGAAGCAAACAGAGGTAAAGTGAGTGAAACAGAGTTTAACAGAGGCACACAGAGTTAAACAGAGTTGGACAGAGGCAAACAGCTTTAAACAGCGTTAAACAGAGGCAAACAGAGTTAAGCAGAGGCAAACAGAGTTAAACGATTTAAACAGAGGCATACAGAGTTAACCAGAGGCAAACAGAGTTAAACAGCGTTAGACAGAGGCAAACAGCGTTCAATAGAGTTAAACAGAGGCAATCAGAGTTAAACAGAATTAAACAGAGGCAGACAGAGTTAAATAGATTGAAACAGAGGCAAACAGAGTTCAACAGATATAAACAGAGTTCAACAGAGTTAACCAGAGTTAAACAGAGGCAAACAGAGGGAAACAGAGTGAAACAGAGGCAACCAGAGTTAAGCAGAGTTAATCAGAGGTAAACAGAGTGAAACAGATTTAAACAGACGCAAACAGAGTTAAAGAGAGTTGAACAGAGGCAAACAGAGTTCAACAGAGTTAAACAGAGGCATACAGAGTTAAACAGAGTTGAGCAGAGGCAAACAGAGTTAAACAGAGTTCAACACAGGCAAAGAGAGTGAAAGAGCGTTAAACAGAGGGAAACAGATTTAAATAGAGTTAAACAGATGCAAACAGAGTTAAACAGAATAAAAGTGAAGCAAACAGAGTTAAACAGAGTTGAACAGAGGCAAACAGAGTTCAACAGAGTTAAACAGAGGCATACAGAGTTAAACAGAGTTGAGCAGAGGGAAACAGAGTTAAACAGAGTTAAACAGAGGCATAAGGAGTTCAGCAGAATTAAACAGAGGGATACAGAGTTAAACAGAGTTAAGCAGAGGGAAACAGAAGGAAACTGAGTTAAACAGAGTTAAACAGATGCAAACAGAGTTAAACAGAGGCAAACAGAGTTACACAGAGTTAAACAGAGGCATACAGAGTTCAACAAATTTAAACAGAGGCAAACAGAGTTAGACAGCGTTAAACAGAGGCAAAGAGAGTTAAATAGAGTTAAACAGAGGCAAACAGAGTTAAACAGAATTAAACAGAGGCAAACAGAGTTAAACAGAGGCAAACAGATTTAAATAGAGTTCAACAGAGGGAAATAGTGTTCAATAGAGTTAAACAGAGGCATACAAGTTTAAGCAGAGTTAAACAGATGCAATCAGTGTTAAACAGAGTTAAACCGTGGCAAACAGAGTTAAATAGATTGAAACAGAGGCCAACAGAGTTGAACAGAGATAAACAGAGTTCAACAGAGTTAAACAGAGGCTAACAGATTGAAACAGTGTTGAACAGAGTCAAACTGAGTTAAACAGAGTTAAACATAGGCAAACAGATTTCAACAGAGTTAAACATAAGCAAACAGAGGTAAACGGAGTGAAACAGAGTTAACCAGAGGCATAGAGAGTTAAACAGAGTTGAACAGAGGCAAACAGAGTTAAACAGAGTTAAACAGAGGCAAACAGAGTCAAGCAGAGGCAAACAGACTTAAACGAGTTAAACAGAGGCATACAGAGTTAGGCAGATTTAAACAGAGGCAAACTGTTAAACAGCGTTAAACAGAAGCAAACAGATTTAAATAGAGTTAAAGAGATGCAATCAGAGTTAAACAGAGGCAAACAGAGTTAAATAGATTGAAACAGAGGCAAACAGAGGTAAAGTGAGTGAAACAGAGTTAAACAGAGGCACACAGAGTTAAACAGAGTTGGACAGAGGCAAACAGCTTTAAACAGCGTTAAACAGAGGCAAACAGAGTTAAGCAGAGGCAAACAGAGTTAAACGAGTTAAACAGAGGCATACAGAGTTAACCAGAGGCAAACAGAGTTAAACAGCGTTAGACAGAGGCAAACAGCGTTCAATAGAGTTAAACAGAGGCAATCAGAGTTAACCAGAGGCAAACAGAGTTAAACAGCTTTAGACAGAGGCAAACAGCGTTCAATAGAGTTAAACAGAGGCAATCAGAGTTAAACAGAGGCAAACAGAGTTAAATAGATTGAAACAGAGGCAAACAGAGTTCAACAGAGATAAACAGAGTTCAACAGACTTAAACAGAGTTAGACAGATGCAAACACAGGGAAACAGAGTGAAAAAGAGTGAAACAGAGGCATACAGATTTAAACAGAGTTGAACAGAGGCAAACAGAGTAAAATAGAGTTAAAAAGAGTTAAACAGAGTTGAACAGAGGCATACTGAGTTAAATAGATTGAAACAGAGGCAAACAGAGCTGAACTGATATAAACAGAGTACAACAGAGTGAAACAGAATTAAACAGAGGGAAACGAAGTTAAACAGAGTTAAACCGAGGCACACAGAGTTAAACAGAGTTGAACAGAGGCAAACAGAGTTAAACAGAGTTAAACAGAGTTAAACAGAGTTAAGCAGAAGCAAACAGAGTTAAACGAGTTAAACAGAGGCAAACAGAGTTCAACAGATATAAACAGAGTTCAACAGATTTAAACAGAGTTAAACAGAGGCAAACAGAATTCAAAATAGTTAAATAGAGTTAATCAGAGGCAAACAGAAGGAAACTGAGTTAAACAGAGTTAAACAGATGCAAACAGAGTTAAACAGAGGCAAACAGAGTTACAGAGAGTTAAACAGAGGCATACAGAGTTCAACAAATTTAAAGAGAGGCAAACAGAGTTAGACAGCGTTAAACAGAGGCAAAGAGAGTTCAACAGATATAAACAGAGTTCAACAGATTTAAACAGAGTTAAACAGAGGCAAACAGAGGGAAACAGAGTGAAACAGAGGCAAACAGAAGCAACCAGAGTTAAGCAGAGTTAATCAGAGGTAAACAGAGTGAAACAGATTTAAACAGACGCAAACAGAGTTAAAGAGAGTTGAACAGAGGCAAACAGAGTTAAACAGATTTAAACAGAGTTAAACAGAGTTAAACATAGGCAAACAGAATTCAAAATAGTTAAATAGAGTTAATCAGAGGCAAACAGAAGGAAACTGAGTTAAACAGAGTTAAACAGATGCAAACAGAGTTAAACAGAGGCAAACAGAGTTACAGAGAGTTAAACAGAGGCATACAGAGTTCAACAAATTTAAAGAGAGGCAAACAGAGTTAGACAGCGTTAAACAGAGGCAAAGAGAGTTAAATAGAGTTAAACAGAGGCAAACAGAGTTAAACAGAATTAAACAGAGGGAAACAGAGTTAAACAGAGGCAAACAGATTTAAATAGAGTTCAACAGAGGGAAATAGAGTTCAATAGAGTTAAACAGAGGCATACAAGTTTAAGCAGAGTTAAACAGATGCAATCAGTGTTAAACAGAGTTAAACCGTGGCAAACAGATTTAAATAGATTGAAACATAGGCCAACAGAGTTGAACAGAGATAAACAGAGTTCAACAGAGTTAAACAGAGGCTAACAGATTGCAACAGAGTTGAACAGAGTCAAGCTGAGTTAAACAGAGTTAAACATAGGCAAACAGAGTTCAACAGAGTTAAACAGAAGCAAACAGAGGTAAACGGAGTGAAACAGAGTTAACCAGAGGCATAGAGAGTTAAACAGAGTTGAACAGAGGCAAACAGAGTTAAACAGAGTTAAACAGAGGCAAACAGAGTCAAGCAGAGGCAAACAGACTTAAACGAGTTAAACAGAGGCATACAGCGTTAGGCAGATTTAAACAGAGGCAAACTGTTAAACAGCGTTAAACAGAAGCAAACAGATTTAAATAGAGTTAAAGAGATGCAATCAGAGTTAAACAGAGGCAAACAGAGTTAAATAGATTGAAACAGAGGCAAACAGAGGTAAAGTGAGTGAAACAGAGTTAAACAGAGGCACACAGAGTTAAACAGAGTTGGACAGAGGCAAACAGCTTTAAACAGCCTTAAACAGAGGCAAACAGAGTTAAGCAGAGGCAAACAGAGTTAAACGAGTTAAACAGAGGCATACAGAGTTAACCAGAGGCAAACAGAGTTAAACAGCGTTAGACAGAGGCAAACAGCGTTCAATAGAGTTAAACAGAGGCAATCAGAGTTAACCAGAGGCAAACAGAGTTAAACAGCTTTAGACAGAGGCAAACAGCGTTCAATAGAGTTAAACAGAGGCAATCAGAGTTAAACAGAGGCAAACAGAGTTAAATAGATTGAAACAGAGGCAAACAGAGTTCAACAGAGATAAACAGAGTTCAACAGACTTAAACAGAGTTAGACAGATGCAAACACAGGGAAACAGAGTGAAAAAGAGTGAAACAGAGGCATACAGATTCAAACAGAGTTGAACAGAGGCAAACAGAGTAAAATAGAGTTAAAAAGAGTTAAACAGAGTTGAACAGAGGCATACTGAGTTAAATAGATTGAAACAGAGGCAAACAGAGCTGAACTGATAGAAACAGAGTACAACAGAGTGAAACAGAATTAAACAGAGGGAAACGAAGTTAAACAGAGTTAAACCGAGGCACACAGAGTTAAACAGAGTTGAACAGAGGCAAACAGAGTTAAACAGAGTTAAACAGAGTTAAGCAGAAGCAAACAGAGTTAAACGAGTTAAACAGAGGCATACAGAGTTCAACAGATTTAAACAGAGGCAAACAGAGTTAAACAGCGTTAGACAGAGGCAAACAGCGTTAAATAGAGTTAAACAGAGGCAATCAGAGTTAAACAGAATTAAACAGAGGCAGACAGAGTTAAATAGATTGAAAAAGAGGCAAACAGAGTTCAACAGATATAAACAGAGTTCAACAGATTTAAACAGAGTTAAACAGAGGCAAACAGAGGGAAACAGAGTGAAACAGAGGCAAACAGAAGCAACCAGAGTTAAGCAGAGTTAATCAGAGGTAAACAGAGTGAAACAGATTTAAACAGACGCAAACAGAGTTAAAGAGAGTTGAACAGAGGCAAACAGAGTTAAACAGAGTTAAACATAGGCAAACAGAATTCAAAATAGTTAAATAGAGTTAATCAGAGGCAAACAGAAGGAAACTGAGTTAAACAGAGTTAAACAGATGCAAACAGAGTTAAACAGAGGCAAACAGAGTTACAGAGAGTTAAACAGAGGCATACAGAGTTCAACAAATTTAAAGAGAGGCAAACAGAGTTAGACAGCGTTAAACAGAGGCAAAGAGAGTTAAATAGAGTTAAACAGAGGCAAACAGAGTTAAACAGAATTAAACAGAGGGAAACAGAGTTAAACAGAGGCTAACAGATTTAAATAGAGTTCAACAGAGGGAAATAGAGTTCAATAGAGTTAAACAGAGGCATACAAGTTTAAGCAGAGTTAAACAGATGCAATCAGTGTTAAACAGAGTTAAACCGTGGCAAACAGATTTAAATAGATTGAAACATAGGCCAACAGAGTTGAACAGAGATAAACAGAGTTCAACAGAGTTAAACAGAGGCTAACAGATTGAAACAGAGTTGAACAGAGTCAAACTGAGTTAAACAGAGTTAAACATAGGCAAACAGAGTTCAACAGAGTTAAACAGAAGCCAACAGAGGTAAACGGAGTGAAACAGAGTTAACCAGAGGCATAGAGAGTTAAACAGAGTTGAACAGAGGCAAACAGAGTTAAACAGAGTTAAACAGAGGCAAACAGAGTTAAGCAGAGGCAAACAGACTTAAACGAGTTAAACAGAGGCATACAGAGTTAGACAGATTTAAACAGAGGCAAACTGTTAAACAGCGTTAAACAGAAGCAAACAGATTTAAATAGAGTTAAAGAGATGCAATCAGAGTTAAACAGAGGCAAATAGAGTTAAATAGATTGAAACAGAGGCAAACAGAGGTAAACTGAGTGAAACAGAGTTAAACAGAGGCACACAGAGTTAAACAGAGTTGGACAGAGGCAAACAGCTTTAAACAGCGTTAAACAGAGGCAAACAGAGTTAAGCAGAGGCAAACAGAGTTAAACGAGTTAAACAGAGGCATACAGAGTTAACCAGAGGCAAACAGAGTTAAACAGCGTTAGACAGAGGCAAACAGCGTTCAATAGAGTTAAACAGAGGCAATCAGAGTTAAACAGAGGCAAACAGAGTTAAATAGATTGAAACAGAGGCAAACAGAGTTCAACAGAGATAAACAGAGTTCAACAGACTTAAACAGAGTTAGACAGATGCAAACACAGGGAAACAGAGTGAAAAAGAGTGAAACAGAGGCATACAGATTTAAACAGAGTTGAACAGAGGCAAACAGAGTAAAATAGAGTTAAAAAGAGTTAAACAGAGTTGAACAGAGGCATACTGAGTTAAATAGATTGAAACAGAGGCAAACAGAGCTGAACTGATATAAACAGAGTACAACAGAGTTAAACAGAATTAAACAGAGGGAAACGAAGTTAAACAGAGTTAAACCGAGGCACACAGAGTTAAACAGAGTTGAACAGAGGCAAACAGAGTTAAACAGAGTTAAACAGAGTTAAGCAGAAGCAAACAGATTTAAACGAGTTAAACAGAGGCATACAGAGTTCAACAGATTTAAACAGAGGCAAACAGAGTTAAACAGCGTTAGACAGAGGCAAACAGCGTTAAATAGAGTTAAACAGAGGCAATCAGAGTTAAACAGAATTAAACAGAGGCAGACAGAGTTAAATAGATTGAAACAGAGGCAAACAGAGTTCAACAGATATAAACAGAGTTCAACAGATTTAAACAGAGTTAAACAGAGGCAAACAGAGGGAAACAGAGTGAAACAGAGTTAAACAGAGGCAACCAGAGTTAAGCAGAGTTAATCAGAGGTAAACAGAGTGAAACAGGTTTAAACAGATGCAAACAGAGTTAAAGAGAGTTGAACAGATGTAAAAAGAGTTAAACAGAGGCAAACAGAGTTAAACAGATTTAAACAGAGTTAAACAGAGTTAAACAGAGGCAAACAGAATTCCAAATAGTTAAATAGAGTTAATCAGAGGCAAACAGAAGGAAACTGAGTTAAACAAATTTAAACAGAGGCAAAGTTAAACAGAGTTAAACAGAGGCAAACAGAGTTAAACAGAGGCAAACAGAGTTAAACAGAGTTCAACACAGGCAAAGAGAGTGAAAGAGCGTTAAACAGAGGGAAACAGATTTAAATAGAGTTAAACAGGTGCAAACAGAGTTAAACAGAATAAAAGTGAAGCAAACAGAGTTAAACAGAGTTGAACAGAGGCAAACAGAGTTCAACAGAGTTAAACAGAGGCATACAGAGTTAAACAGAGTTGAGCAGAGGGAAACAGAGTGAAACAGGTTTAAACAGACGCAAACAGAGTTAAAGAGAGTTGAACAGATGCAAAAAGAATTAAACAGAGGCGAACAGAGTTAAACAGATTTAAACAGAGTTAAACAGAGTTAAACATTGGCAAACAGAATTCAAAATAGTTAAATAGAGTTAATCAGAGGCAAACAGAAGGAAACTGTGTTAAACAAAGTTAAACAGAGGCAAAGTTAAACAGAGTTAAACAGAGGCAAACAGAGTTAAACAGAGTTAAACAGAGGCAAACAGAGTTAAACAGAGTTCAACACAGGCAAAGAGAGTGAAATAGCGTTAAACAGAGGGAAACAGATTTAAACAGAGTTAAACAGTATAAAAGTGAAGCAAACAGAGTTAAACAGTGTTGAACAGAGGCAAACAGTGTTAAACAGAGTTAAACAGAAGCAAACAGAGGTAAAGTGAGTGAAACAGAGTTTAACAGAGGCACACAGAGTTAAACAGAGTTGGACAGAGGCAAACAGCTTTAAACAGCGTTAAACAGAGGCAAACAGAGTTAAGCAGAGGCAAACAGAGTTAAACGAGTTAAACAGAGGCATACAGAGTTAACCAGAGGCAAACAGAGTTAAACAGCGTTAGACAGAGGCAAACAGCGTTCAATAGAGTTAAACAGAGGCAATCAGAGCTAAACAGAATTAAACAGAGGCAGACAGAGTTAAATAGATTGAAACAGAGGCAAACAGAGTTCAACAGAGATAAACAGAGTTCAACAGAGTTAACCAGAGTTAAACAGAGGCAAACAGAGGGAAACAGAGTGAAACAGAGGCAAACAGAGGCAACCAGAGTTAAGCAGAGTTAATCAGAGGTAAACAGAGTGAAACAGATTTAAACAGACGCAAACAGAGTTAAAGAGAGTTGAACAGAGGCAAACAGAGTTCAACAGAGTTAAACAGAGGCATACAGAGTTAAACAGAGTTGAGCAGAGGCAAACAGAGTTAAACCGAGTTCAACACAGGCAAAGAGAGTGAAAGAGCGTTAAACAGAGGGAAACAGGTTTAAAAAGAGTTAAACAGATGCAAACAGAGTTAAACAGAATAAAAGTGAAGCAAACAGAGTTAAACAGAGTTGAACAGAGGCAAACAGAGTTGAACAGAGTTAAACAGAGGCATACAGAGTTAAACAGAGTTGAGCAGAGGGAAACAGAGTTGAGTTAAACAGAGTTAAACAGAGGCATAAGGAGTTCAGCAGAGTTAAACAGAGGGATACAGAGTTAAACAGAGTTAAGCAGAGGGAAACAGAGTTAAACAGAGGCAAACAGAGGTAAACCGAGTGAAACAGAGTTAAACAGAGGCACACAGAGTTAAACAGAGTTGAGCAGAGGGAAACCGAGTTAAACAGATTTAAACAGACGCAAACAGAGTTAAAGAGAGTTGAACAGACGCAAAAAGAGTTAAACAGAGGCAAACAGAGTTAAACAGATTTAAACAGAGTTAAACAGAGTTAAACAGAGGCGAACAGAGTCAAACAGAGTTAAACATAGGCAAACAGAATTCAAAATAGTTAAATAGAGTTAATCAGAGGCAAACAGAAGGAAACTGAGTTAAACAGAGTTAAACAGAGGCAAAGTTAAACAGAGTTAAACAGAGGCAAACAGAGTTAAACAGAGGCATACAGAGTTCAACAGAGTTAAACAGGGGCATACAGAGTTAAACAGAGTTCAGCAGACTTAAACAGAGTTAGACAGATGCAAACACAGGGAAACAGAGTGAAAAAGAGTGAAACAGAGGCATACAGATTTAAACAGAGTTGAACAGAGGCAAACAGAGTAAAATAGAGTTAAAAAGAGTTAAACAGAGTTGAACAGAGGCATACAGAGTTAAATAGATTGAAACAGAGGCAAACAGAGCTGAACTGATATAAACAGAGTACAACAGATTTAAACAGAATTAAACAGAGGGCAACGGATTTAAACAGAGTTAAACCGAGGCACACAGAGTTAAACAGAGTTGAACAGAGGCAAACAGAGTTAAACAAAGGTAAACAGAGTTAAACAGAGTTAAGCAGAGGCAATCAGAGTTAAACGAGTTAAACAGAGGCATACAGAGTTCAACAGATTTAAACAGAGGCAAACAGAGTTAAACAGCGTTAGACAGAGGCAAACAGCGTTAAATAGATTTAAACAGGCAATCAGAGTTAAACAGAATTAAACAGAGGCAGACAGAGTTAAATGGATTGAAACAGAGCAAACAGAGTTCAACAGAGATAAACAGAGTTCAACAGAGTTAAACAGAGGCAAACAGAGGGAAACAGAGTGAAACAGAGTTAAACAGAGGCAACCAGAGTTAAGCAGAGTTAATCAGAGCTAAACAGAGTGAAACAGATTTAAACAGACGCAAACAGAGTTAAAGAGAGTTGAACAGATGCAAAAAGAGTTAAACAGAGGCAAACAGAGTCAAACAGATTTAAACCGAGTTAAACAGAGTTAAACAGAGGCGAACAGAGGTAAACAGAGTTAAACATAGGCAAACAGAATTCAAAATAGTTAAATAGAGTTAATCAGAGGCAAACAGAAGGAAACTCAGTTAAACAGAGTTAGACAGGGGCAAAGTTAAACAGAGTTAAACAGAGGCAAACAGAGTTAAACAGAGTTGACCAGAGGCAAACAGAGTTCAACAGAGTTGAACAGAGGCATACAGAGTTGAACAGAGTTGAGCAGAAGGAAACAGAGTTAAACAGAGTTAAACAGAGGCATAAGGAGTTCAGCAGAGTTAAACAGAGGCATACAGAGTTAAACAGAGTTAAGCAGAGGGAAACAGAGTTAAACAGCGGCACACAGAGTTAAACAGAGTTGAGCAGAGGGAAACAGAGTTAAACAGAGTTAAACAGAGGCATAAGGAGTTCAGCAGAGTTAAACAGAGGCATACAGAGTAAAACAGAGTTAAGCAGAGGGAAACAGTGTTAAACAGAGTTAAACAGAGGCAAACAGAGGTAAACTGAGTGAAACAGAGTTAAACAGAGGCACACAGAGTTAAACAGAGTTGGACAGAGGCAAACAGCTTTAAACAGGGTTAAACAGAGGCAAACAGAGTTAAGCAGATGCAAACTGAGTTAAACGAGTTAAACAGAGGCATACGGAGTTAACCAGAGGCAAACAGAGTTAAACAGCGTTAGACAGAGGCAAACAGCGTTAAATAGAGTTAAACAGAGGCAATCAGAGTTAAACAGAATTAAACAGAGGCAGACAGAGTTAAATAGATTGAAACAGAGGCAAACAGAGTTCAGCAGAGATAAACAGAGTTCAACAGAGTTAACCAGAGTTCAACAGAGGCAAACAGAGGGAAACAGAGTGAAACAGAGGCAAACAGAGGCAACCAGAGTTAAGCAGAGTTAATCAGATGTAAACAGAGTGAAACAGATTTAAACAGACGCAAACAGAGTTAAAGAGAGTTGAACAGAGGCAAACAGAGTTAAACAGAGGCAAACAGAGTTAAACAGATTTAAACAGAGTTAAACAGAGTTAAACATAGGCAAACAAATTCAAAATAGTTAAATTGAGTTAATCAGAGGCAAACAGAAGGAAACTGAGTTAAACAGAGTTAAACAGATGCAAACAGAGTTAAACAGAGGCAAACAGAGTTAAACAGAGTTAAACAGAGGCATACAGAGTTCAACATATTTAAAGAGAGGCAAACAGAGTTAGACAGCGTTAATCAGAGGCAAAGAGAGTTAAATAGAGTTAACCAGAGGCAAACAGAGTTAAACAGAATTAAACAGAGGCAAACAGAGTTAAACAGAGGCAAACAGATTTAAATAGAGTTCAACAGAGGGAAATAGAGTTCAATAGAGTTAAACAGAGGCATACAATTTTAAGCAGAGTTAAACAGATGCAATCAGAGTTAAACAGAGTTAAACCGTGGCAAACAGAGTTAAATAGATTGAAACAGAGGCCAGCAGAGTTGAACAGAGATAAACAGAGTTCCACAGAGTTAAACAGAGGCTAACAGATTTAAACAGAGTTGAACAGAGTCAAACTGAGTTAAACAGAGTTAAACATAGGCAAACAGAGTTCAACAGAGTTAAACAGAAGCAAACGGAGGTAAACGGAGTGAAACAGAGTTAACCAGAGGCATAGAGAGTTAAACAGAGTTGAACAGAGGCAAACAGAGTTAAACAGAGTTAAACAGAGGCAAACAGAGTTAAGCAGAGGGAAACAGACTTAAACGAGTTAAACAGAGGCATACAGAGTTAAACAGATTTAAACAGAGGCAAACTGTTAAACAGCGTTAAACAGAAGCAAACAGATTTAAATAGAGTTAAAGAGATGCAATCAGAGTTAAACAGAGGCAAACAGAGTTAAATAGATTGAAACAGAGGCAAACAGAGTTCAACAGAGAGAAACAGAGTTCAACAGACTTAAACAGAGTTAGACAGATGCAAACACAGGGAAACAGAGTGAAAAAGAGTGAAACAGAGGCATACAGATTTAAACAGAGTTGAACAGAGGCAAACAGAGTAAAATAGAGTTAAAAAGAGTTAAACAGAGTTGAACAGAGGCATACAGAGTTAAATAGATTGAAACAGAGGCAAACAGAGCTGAACTGATATAAACAGAGTACAACAGCGTTAAACAGAAATAAACAGAGGGAAACGAAGTTAAACAGAGTTAAACCGAGGCAAACAGAGTTAAACAGAGTTGAACAGAGGCAAACAGAGTTAAACAGAGTTAAACAGAGTTAAACAGAGTTAAGCAGAAGCAAACAGAGTTAAACGAGTTAAACAGAGGCATACAGAGTTCAACAGATTTAAACAGAGGCAAACAGAGTTAAACAGCGTTAGACAGAGGCAAACAGCGTTAAATAGAGTTAAACAGAGGCAATCAGAGTTAAACAGAATTAAACAGAGACAGACAGAGTTAAATAGATTGAAACAGAGGCAAACAGAGTTCAACAGATATAATCAGAGTTCAACAGATTTAAACAGAGTTAAACAGAGGCAAACAGAGGGAAACAGAGTGAAACAGAGTTAAACAGAGGCAACCAGAGTTAAGCAGAGTTAATCAGAGGTAAACAGAGTGAAACAGATTTAAACAGACGCAAACAGAGTTAAAGAGAGTGAACAGAAGCAAAAAGAGTTAAACAGAGGCAAACAGAGTTAAACAGATTTAAACAGATTTAAACAGAGTTAAACAGAGGTGAACAGAGTTAAACAGAGTTAAACATAGGCAAACAGAATTCAAAATGGTTAAATAGAGTTAATCAGAGGCAAACAGAAGGAAACTGAGTTAAACAAAGTTAAACAGAGGCAACGTTAAACAGAGTTAAACAGAGGCATACAGAGTTAAACAGAGTTAAACAGAGGCAAACAGAGTTAAACAGAGTTCAACACAGGCAAAGAGAGTGAAAGAGCGTTAAACAGAGGGAAACAGATTTAAATAGAGTTAAACAGATGCAAACAGAGTTAAACATAGTAAAAGTGAAGCAAACAGATTTAAACAGAGTTGAACAGAGGCAAACAGAGTTCAACAGAGTTAAACAGAGGCATACAGAGTTAAACAGAGTTGAGCAGAGGGAAACAGAGTTAAACAGAGTTAAACAGAGGCATAAGGAGTTCAGCAGAGTTAAACAGAGGCATACAGAGTTAAATAGATTGAAACAGAGGCCAACAGAGTTGAACAGAGATAAACAGAGTTCAACAGAGTTAAACAGAGGCTAACAGATTTAAACAGAGTTGAACAGAGTCAAACTGAGTTAAACAGAGTTAAACATAGGCAAACAGAGTTCAACAGAGTTAAACAGAGTTAAACCGAAGCAAACAGAGTTAAACAGAGTTAAACAGAGGCAAACAGAGTTAAGCAGAGGCAAACAGACTTAAACGAGTTAAACAGAGGCATACAGAGTTAAACAGATTTAAACAGAGGCAAACAGTTAAACAGCGTTAAACAGAGGCAAACAGATTTAAATAGAGTTAAACAGAAGCAATCAGAATTAAACAGAGGCAGAGTTAAATAGATTGAAACAGAGGCAAACAGAGTTCAACAGAGATAAACAGAGTTCAACAGACTTAAACAGAGTTAGACAGATGCAAACAGAGGGAAACAGAGTGAAAAAGAGTGAAACAGAGGCATACAGATTTAAACAGAGTTGAACAGAGGCAAACAGAGTAGAACAGAGTTAAAAAGAGTTAAACAGAGTTGAACAGAGGCATACAGAGTTAAATAGATTGAAACAGAGGCAAACAGAGCTGATAGGATATAAACAGAGCACAACAGAGTTAATCAGAGTTAAACAGAGGGAAACGGAGTTAAACAGATTTACACCAAGGCACACAGAGTTAAACAGAGTTGAACAGAGGCAAACAGAGTTAAAAAGAGTTAAACAGAGGCAAACAGAGTTAAGCAGAGGCAAACAGACTTAAACGTGTTAAACAGAGGCATACAGAGTTCAACAGATTTAAACAGAGGAAAACAGAGTTAAACAGCGTTAGAAAGAGGCAAACAGCGTTAAATAGAGTTAAAAAGAGGGTATCAGAATTAAACAGAATTAAACAGAGGCAGACAGAGTTAAATAGATTGAAACAGAGGCATACAGAGTTCAACAGAGATAAACAGATTTCAACAGAGTTAAACAGGGTTAAACAGAGGCAAACAGAGGGAAACAGAGTGAAACAGAGTTAAACAGAGGCAACCAGAGTTAAGCAGAGTTAATCAGAGGTAAACAGAGTGAAACAGATTTAAACAGACGCAAACAGAGTTAAAAAGTGTTGAACAGACGCAAAAAGAGTTAAACAGAGGCAAACAGAGTTAAACAGATTTAAACAGAGGCAAACAGAATAAAGTGAGTGAAACAGAGTTAAACAGAGGCACACAGAGTTAAACAGAGTTGGACAGAGGCAAACAGCTTTAAACAGCGTTAAACAGAGGCAAACAGAGTTAAGCAGAGGCAAACAGAGTTAAACGAGTTAAACAGAGGCATACAGAGTTAACCAGAGGCAAACAGAGTTAAACAGCGTTAGACAGAGGCAAACAGCGTTCAATAGAATTAAACAGAGGCAATCAGAGTTAACCAGAGGCAAACAGAGTTAAACAGCGTTAGACAGAGGCAAACAGCGTTCAATAGAGTTAAACAGAAGCAATCAGAGTTAAACAGAGGCAAACAGAGTTAAATAGATTGAAACAGAGGCAAACAGAGTTCAACAGAGATAAACAGAGTTCAACAGACTTAAACAGAGTTAGACAGATGCAAACAGAGGGAAACAGAGTGAAAGAGAGTGAAACAGAGGCATACAGATTTAAACAGAGTTGAACAGAGGCAAACAGAGTAGAACAGAGTTAAAAAGAGTTAAACAGGTTGAACAGAGGCATACAGAGTTAAATAGATTGAAACAGAGGCAAACAGAGCTGATAGGATATAAACAGAGCACAACAGAGTTAATCAGAGATAAACAGAGGGAAACGGAGTTAAACAGATTTAAACCAAGGCACACAGAGTTAAACAGAGTTGAACAGAGGCAAACAGAGTTAAACAGAGTTAAACAGAGGCAAACAGAGTTAAGCAGAGGCAAACAGACTTAAACGTGTTAAACAGAGGCATACAGAGTTCAACAGATTTAAACAGAGGAAAACAGAGTTAAACAGCGTTAGAAAGAGGCAAACAGCGTTAAATAGAGTTAAAAAGAGGCTATCAGAATTAAACAGAATTGAACAGAGGCAGACAGAGTTAAATAGATTGAAACAGAGGCATACAGAGTTCAACAGAGATAAACAGATTTCAACAGAGTTAAACAGGGTTAAACAGAGGCAAACAGAGGGAAACAGAGTGAAACAGAGTTAAACAGAGGCAACCAGAGTTAAGCAGAGTTAATCAGAGGTAAACAGAGTGAAACAGATTTAAACAGACGCAAACAGAGTTAAAAAGTGTTGAACAGACGCAAAAAGAGTTAAACAGAGGCAAACAGAGTTAAACAGAGTTAAACAGAGGCAAACAGAGGTAAAGTGAGTGAAACAGAGTTAAACAGAGGCACACAGAGTTAAACAGAGTTGGACAGAGGCAAACAGCTTTAAACAGCGTTAAACAGAGGCAAACAGAGTTAAGCAGAGGCAAACAGAGTTAAACGAGTTAAACAGAGGCATACAGAGTTAACCAGAGGCAAACAGAGTTAAACAGCGTTAGACAGAGGCAAACAGCGTTCAATAGAGTTAAACAGAGGCAATCAGAGTTAACCAGAGGCAAACAGAGTTAAACAGCGTTAGACAGAGGCAAACAGCGTTCAATAGAGTTAAACAGAAGCAATCAGAGTTAAACAGAGGCAAACAGAGTTAAATAGATTGAAACAGAGGCAAACAGAGTTCAACAGAGATAAACAGAGTTCAACAGACTTAAACAGAGTTAGACAGATGCAAACAGAGGGAAACAGAGTGAAAAAGAGTGAAACAGAGGCATACAGATTTAAACAGAGTTGAACAGAGGCAAACAGAGTAGAACAGAGTTAAAAAGAGTTAAACAGAGTTGAACAGAGGCATACAGAGTTAAATAGATTGAAACAGAGGCAAACAGAGCTGAACAGATATAAACAGAGCACAACAGAGTTAATCAGAGTTAAACAGAGGGAAACGGAGTTAAACAGATTTAAATCAAGGCACACAGAGTTAAACAGAGTTGAACAGAGTTAAACAGAGTTAAACAGAGTTAAACAGAGGCAAACAGAGTTAAGCAGAGGCAAACAGACTTAAACGTGTTAAACAGAGGCATACAGAGTTCAACAGATTTAAACAGAGGAAAACAGAGTTAAACAGCGTTAGAAAGAGGCAAACAGCGTTAAATAGAGTTAAACAGAGGCTATCAGAATTAAACAGAATTAAACAGAGGCAGACAGAGTTAAATAGATTGAAACAGAGGCAAACAGAGCTGAACTGATATAAACAGAGTACAACAGAGTTAAACAGAATTAAACAGAGGGAAACGAAGTTAAACAGAGTTAAACCGAGGCACACAGAGTTAAACAGAGTTGAACAGAGGCAAACAGAGTTAAACAGAGTTAAACAGAGTTAAACAGAGTTAAGCAGAAGCAAACAGAGTTAAACGAGTTAAACAGAGGCATACAGAGTTCAACAGATTTAAACAGAGGCAAACAGAGTTAAACAGCGTTAGACAGAGGCAAACAGCGTTCAATAGAGTTAAACAGAGGCAATCAGAGTTAAACAGAATTAAACAGAGGCAGACAGAGTTAAATGGATTGAAACAGAGGCAAACAGAGTTCAACAGAGATAAACAGAGTTCAACAGAGTTAAACAGAGGCAAACAAAAGGAAACATAGTGAAACAGAGTTAAACAGAGGCAACCAGAGTTAAGCAGAGTTAATCAGAGGTAAACAGAGTGAAACAGATTTAAACAGACGCAAACAGAGTTAAAGGGAGTTGAACAGATGCAAAAAGAGTTAAACAGAGGCAAACAGAGTTAAACAGATTTAAACAGAGTTAAACAGAGTTAAACAGAGGCGAACAGAGGTAAACAGAGTTAAACATAGGCAAACAGAATTCAAAATAGTTAAATAGAGTTAATCAGAGGCAAACAGAAGGAAACTCAGTTAAACAGAGTTAGAAAGAGGCAAAGTTAAACAGAGTTAAACAGAGGCAAACAGAGTTAAACAGAGTTGACCAGAGGCAAACAGAGTTCAACAGAGTTAAACAGAGGCATACAGAGTTGAACAGAGTTGAGCAGAAGGAAACAGAGTTAAACAGAGTTAAACAGATGCATAAGGAGTTCAGCAGAGTTAAACAGAGGCATACAGAGTTAAACAGAGTTAAGCAGAGGGAAACTGAGTTAAACAGAGGCAAACAGAGGTAAACTGAGTGAAACAGAGTTAAACAGAGGCACACAGAGTTAAACAGAGTTGAGCAGAGGGAAACAGAGTTAAACAGAGTTAAACAGAGGCATAAGGAGTTCAGCAGAGTTAAACAGAGGCATACAGAGTAAAACAGAGTTAAGCAGAGGTAAACAGTGTTAAACAGAGTTAAACAGAGGCAAAGAGAGGTAAACTGAGTGAAACAGAGTTAAACAGAGGCACACAGAGTTAAACAGAGTTGGACAGAGGCAAACAGCTTTAAACAGGGTTAAACAGAGGCAATCAGAGTTAAGCAGAGGCAAACAGAGTTAAATGAGTTAAACAGAGGCATACAGAGTTAACCAGAGGCAAACAGAGTTAAACAGCGTTAGACAGAGGCAAACAGCGTTAAATAGAGTTAAACAGAGGCAATCAGATTTAAACAGAATTAAACAGAGGCAGACAGAGTTAAATAGATTGAAACAGAGGCAAACAGAGTTCAACAGAGATAAACAGAGTTCAACAGAGTTAACCAGAGTTCAACAGAGGCAAACAGAGGGAAACAGAGTGAAACAGAGGCAAACAGAGGCAACCAGAGTTAAGCAGAGTTAATCAGAGGTAAACAGAGTGAAACAGATTTAAACAGACGCAAACAGAGTTAAAGAGAGTTGAACAGAGGCAAACAGAGTTAAACAGAGGCAAACAGAGTTAAACAGATTTAAACAGAGTTAAACAGAGTTAAACATAGGCAAACAGAATTCAAAATAGTTAAATAGAGTTAATCAGAGGCAAACAGAAGGAAACTGAGTTAAACAGAGTTAAACAGATGCAAACAGAGTTAAACAGAGGCAAACAGAGTAAAACAGAGTTAAACAGAGGCATACAGAGTTCAACAAATTTAAAGAGAGGCAAACAGAGTTAGACAGCGTTAAACAGAGGCAAAGAGAGTTAAATAGAGTTAAACAGAGGCAAACAGAGTTAAACAGAATTAAACAGAGGCAAACAGAGTTAAACAGAGGCAAACAGATTTAAATAGAGTTCAACAGAGGCATACAGAGTTAGACAGATTTAAACAGAGGCAAACTGTTAAACAGCGTTAAACAGAAGCAAACAGATTTAAATAGAGTTAAAGAGATGCAATCAGAGTTAAACAGAGGCAAACAGAGTTAAATAGATTGAAACAGAGGCAAACAGAGGTAAAGTGAGTGAAACAGAGTTAAACAGAGGCACACAGAGTTAAACAGAGTTGGACAGAGGCAAACAGCTTTAAACAGCGTTAAACAGAAGCAAACAGAGTTAAGCAGAGGCAAACAGAGTTAAACAGCGTTAGACAGAGGCAAACAGCGTTCAATAGAGTTAAACAGAGGCAATCAGAGTTAAACAGAGGCAAACAGAGTTAAATAGATTGAAACAGAGGCAAACAGAGCTGAACTGATATAAACAGAGTACAACAGAGTTAAACAGAATTAAACAGAGGGAAACGAAGTTAAACAGAGTTAAACCGAGGCACACAGAGTTAAACAGAGTTGAACATAGGCAAACAGAGTTAAACAGAGTTAAACAGAGTTAAACATAGGCAAACAGAGTTCAACAGAGTTAAACAGTGTTAAACAGAAGCAAACAGAGGTAAACGGAGTGAAACAGAGTTAACCAGAGGCATAGAGAGTCAAACAGAGTTGAACAGAGGCAAACAGAGTTAAACAGAGTTAAACAGAGGCAAACAGAGTTAAGCAGAGGCAAACAGACTTAAACGAGTTAAACAGAGGCATACAGAGTTAGACAGATTTAAACAGAGGCAAACTGTTAAACAGCGTTAAACAGAAGCAAACAGATTTAAGTAGAGTTAAAGAGATGCAATCAGAGTTAAACAGAGGCAAACAGAGTTAAATAGATTGAAACAGAGGCAAACAGCGGTAAAGTGAGTGAAACAGAGTTAAACAGAGGCACACAGAGTTAAACAGAGTTGGACAGAGGCAAACAGCTTTAAACAGCGTTAAACAGAGGCAAACAGAGTTAAGCAGAGGCAAACAGAGTTAAACGAGTTAAACAGAGGCATACAGAGTTAACCAGAGGCAAACAGAGTTAAACAGCGTTAGACAGAGGCAAACAGCGTTCAATAGAGTTAAACAGAGGCAATCAGAGTTAACCAGAGGCAAACAGAGTTAAACAGCGTTAGACAGAGGCAAACAGCGTTCAATAGAGTTAAACAGAGGCAATCAGAGTTAAACAGAGGCAAACAGAGTTAAATAGATTGAAACAGAGGCAAACAGATTTCAACAGAGATAAACAAAGTTCAACAGACTTAAACAGAGTTAGACAGATGCAAACACAGGGAAACAGAGTGAAAAAGAGTGAAACAGAGGCATACAGATTTAAACAGAGTTGAACAGAGGCAAACAGAGTAAAATAGAGTTAAAAAGAGTTAAACAGAGTTGAACAGAGGCATACTGAGTTAAATAGATTGAAACAGAGGCAAACAGAGCTGAACTGATATAAACAGAGTACAACAGAGTTAAACAGAATTAAACAGAGGCAAACAGAGTTAAACAGAGTTAAACAGAGTTAAACAGAGTTAAGCAGAAGCAAACAGAGTTAAACGAGTTAAACAGAGGCAAACAGAGTTCAACAGATATAAACAGAGTTCAACAGATTTAAACAGAGTTAAACAGAGGCAAACAGAGGGAAACAGAGTGAAACAGAGTTAAACAGACGCAACCAGAGTTAAGCAGAGTTAATCAGAGGTAAACAGAGTGAAACAGGTTTAAACAGATGCAAACAGAGGTAAAGAGAGTTGAACAGATGCAAAAAGAGTTAAACAGAGGCAAACAGAGTTAAACAGATTTAAACAGAGTTAAACAGAGTTAAACATAGGCAAACAGAATTCCAAATAGTTAAATAGAGTTAATCAGAGGCAAACAGAAGGAAACTGAGTTAAACAAAGTTAAACAGAGGCAAAGTTAAACAGAGTTAAACAGAGGCAAACAGAGTTAAACAGAGTTAAACAGAGGCAAACAGAGTTAAACAGAGTTCAACACAGGCAAAGAGAGTGAAAGAGCGTGAAACAGAGGGAAACAGATTTAAATAGAGTTAAACAGGTTCAAACAGAGTTATACAGAATAAAAGTGAAGCAAACAGAGTTAAACAGAGTTGAACAGAGGCAAACAGAGTTCAACAGAGTTAAACAGAGGCATACAGATTTAAACAGAGTTGAGCAGAGGGAAACAGAGTGAAACAGGTTTAAACAGACGCAAACAGAGTTAAAGAGAGTTGAACAGATGCAAAAAGAGTTAAACAGAGGCAAACAGAGTTAAACAGATAAAAACAGAGTTAAACAGAGTTAAACATAGGCAAACAGAATTCAAAATAGTTAAATAGAGTTAATCAGAGGCAAACAGAGTTAAACGAGTTAAACAGAGGCATACAGAGTTAACCAGAGGCAAACAGAGTTAAACAGCGTTAGACAGAGGCAAACAGCTTTCAATAGAGTTAAACAGAGGCAATCAGAGTTAAACAGAATTAAACAGAGGCAGACAGAGTTAAATAGATTGAAACAGAGGCAAACAGAGTTCAACAGAGATAAACAGAGTTCAACAGAGTTAACCAGAGTTAAACAGAGGCAAACAGATGGAAACAGAGTGAAACAGAGGCAAACAGAGGCAACCAGAGTTAAACAGAGTTAATCAGAGGTAAACAGAGTGAAACAGATTTAAACAGACGCAAACAGAGTTAAAGAGAGTTGAACAGAGGCAAACAGAGTTCAACAGAGTTAAACAGAGGCATACAGAGTTAAACAGAGTTGAGCAGAGGCAAACAGAGTTAAACAGAGTTCAACACAGGCAAAGAGAGTGAAAGAGCGTTAAACAGAGGGAAATAGATTTAAATAGAGTTAAACAGATGCAAACAGAGTTAAACAGAGTAAAAGTGAAGCAAACAGAGTTAAACAGAGTTGAACAGAGGCAAACAGAGTTCAACAGAGTTAAACAGAGGCATACAGAGTTAAACAGAGTTGAGCAGAGGGAAACAGAGTTAAACAGAGGCAAACAGAGGTAAAATGAGTGAAACAGAGTTAAACAGAGGCACACAGAGTTAAACAGAGTTGAGCAGAGGGAAACAGAGTTAAACAGAGTTAAACAGAGGCATAAGGAGTTCAGCAGAGTTAAACAGAGGCATACAGAGTAAAACAGAGTTAAGCAGAGGGAAACAGAGTTAAACAGAGTTAAACAGAGGCAAACAGAGGTAAAGTGAGTGAAACAGAGTTAAATAGAGGCACACAGAGTTAAACAGAGTTGGACAGAGGCCAACAGCTTTAAACAGCGTTAAACAGAGGCAAACAGAGTTAAGCAGAGGCAAACAGAGTTAAACGAGTTAAACAGAGGCATACAGAGTTAACCAGAGGCAAACAGAGTTAAACAGCGTTAGACAGAGGCAAACAGCGTTAAATAGAGTTAAACAGAGGCAATCAGAGTTAAACAGAATTAAACAGAGGCAGACAGAGTTAAATAGATTGAAACAGAGGCAAACAGAGTTCAACAGAGATAAACAGAGTTCAACAGACTTAAACAGAGTTAGACAGATGCAAACACAGGGAAACAGAGTGAAAAAGAGTGAAACAGAGGCATACAGATTTAAACAGAGTTGAACAGAGGCAAACAGAGTAAAATAGAGTTAAAAAGAGTTAAACAGAGTTGAACAGAGGCATACTGAGTTAAATAGATTGAAACAGAGGCAAACAGAGCTGAACTGATATAAACAGAGTACAACAGAGTTAAACAGAATTAAACAGAGGGAAACGAAGTTAAACAGAGTTAAACCGAGGCACACAGAGTTAAACAGAGTTGAACAGAGGCAAACAGAGTTAAACAGAGTTAAACAGAGTTAAACAGAGTTAAGCAGAAGCAAACAAAGTTAAACGAGTTAAACAGAGGCATACAGAGTTCAACAGATTTAAACAGAGGCAAACAGAGTTAAACAGCGTTAGACAGAGGCAAACAGCGTTAAATAGAGTTAAACAGAGGCAATCAGAGTTAAACAGAATTAAACAGAGGCAGACAGAGTTAAATAGATTGAAACAGAGGCAAACAGAGTTCAACAGATATAAACAGAGTTCAACAGATTTAAACAGAGTTAAACAGATGCAAACAGAGGGATACAGAGTGAAACAGAGTTAAACAGAGGCAACCAGAGTTAAGCAGAGTTAATCAGAGGTAAACAGAGTGAAACAGGTTTAAACAGATGCAAACAGAGTTAAAGAGAGTTGAACAGATGTAAAAAGAGTTAAACAGAGGAAAACAAAGTTAAACAGATTTAAACAGAGTTAAACAGAGTTAAACAGAGGCAAACAGAATTCCAAATAGTTAAATAGAGTTAATCAGAGGCAAACAGAAGGAAACTGAGTTAAACAAAGTTAAACAGAGGCAAAGTTAAACAGAGTTAAACAGAGGCAAACAGAGTTAAACAGAGTTAAACAGAGGCGAACAGAGTTAAACAGAGTTCAACATAGGCAAAGAGAGTGAAAGAGCGTTAAACAGAGGGAAACAGATTTAAATAGAGTTAAACAGGTGCAAACAGCGTTAAACAGAATAAAAGTGAAGCAGAGTTAAACAGAGTTGAACAGAGGCTAACAGAGTTCAACAGAGTTAAACAGAGGCATACAGAGTTAAACAGAGTTGAGCAGAGGGAAACAGCTTTAAACAGCGTTAAACAGAGGCAAACAGAGTTAAGCAGAGGCAAACAGAGTTAAACGAGTTAAACAGAGGCGAACAGAGTTAACCAGAGGCAAACAGAGTTAAACAGCGTTAGACAGAGGCAAACAGAGGGAAACAGAGTGAAACAGAGGCAAACAGAGGCAACCAGAGTTAAGCAGAGTTAATCAGAGGTAAACAGAGTGAAACAGATTTAAACAGACGCAAACAGAGTTAAAGAGAATTAAACAGAGGCAAACAGAGTTAAACAGATTTAAACAGAGTTAAACAGAGTTAAACATAGGCAAACAGAATTCAAAATAGTTAAATAGAGTTAATCAGAGGCAAACAGAAGGAAACTGAGTTAAACAGCGTTAAACAGATGCAAACAGAGTTAAACAGAGTTAAACAGAGGCAAACAGAGTTAAATAGAGTTACACAGAGGCATACAGAGTTCAACAAATTTAAACAGAGGCAAACAGAGTTAGACAGCGTTAAACAGAGGCAAACAGAGTTAAATAGAGTTAAACAGAGGCAAACAGAGTTAAACAGAATTAAAGAGAGGCAAACAGAGTTAAACAGAGTTAAACAGAGGCAAACAGATTTAAATAGAGTTCAACAGAGGGAAATAGAGTTCAATAGAGTTAAACAGAGGCATACAAGTTTAAGCAGACTTAAACAGATGCATTCAGAGTTAAACAGAGTTAAACAGTGGCACACAGAGTTAAATAGATTGAAACAGAGGCCAACAGAGTTGAACAGAGATAAACAGAGTTCAACAGAGTTAACCAGAGTTAAACAGAGGCAAACAGAGGGAAACAGAGTGAAACTGAGGCAAACAGAGGCAACCAGAGTTAAGCAGAGTTAATCAGAGGTAAACAGAGTGAAACAGATTTAAACAGACGCAAACAGAGTTAAAGAGAGTTGAACAGAGGCAAACAGAGTTCAACAGAGTTAAACAGAGGCATACAGAGTTAAACAGAGTTGAGCAGAGGGAAACAGAGTTAAACAGAGTTAAACAGAGGCATAAGGAG
The DNA here is from genome assembly GCA_026770705.1 of Isurus oxyrinchus. NCBI lineage: Eukaryota > Metazoa > Chordata > Chondrichthyes > Lamniformes > Lamnidae > Isurus > Isurus oxyrinchus. The sequence continues at coordinate 575,419 of JANJGN010000101.1, read as the reverse complement.
TTCAGCAGAGTTAAACAGAGGCATACAGAGTTCAACAGAGTTAAGCAGAGGGAAACAGAGTTAAACAGAGGCAAACAGAGGTAAACTGAGTGAAACAGAGTTAAACAGAGGCACACAGAGTTAAACAGAGTTAAACAGAGGCATAAGGAGTTCAGCAGAGTTAAACAGAGGCATACAGAGTAAAACAGAGTTAAGCAGAGGGAAACAGAGTTAAACAGAGTTAAACAGAGGGAAACAGAGTTAAACAGAGTTAAACAGAGGCATAAGGAGTTCAGCAGAGTTAAACAGAGGCATACAGAGTAAAACAGAGTTAAGCAGAGGGAAACAGAGTTAAACAGAGTTAAACAGAGGCAAACAGAGGTAAAGTGAGTGAAACAGAGTTAAATAGAGGCACACAGAGTTAAACAGAGTTGGACAGAGGCCAACAGCTTTAAACAGCGTTAAACAGAGGCAAACAGAGTTAAGCAGAGGCAAACAGAGTTAAACGAGTTAAACAGAGGCATACAGAGTTAACCAGAGGCAAACAGAGTTAAACAGCGTTAGACAGAGGCAAACAGCGTTAAATAGAGTTAAACAGAGGCAATCAGAGTTAAACAGAATTAAACAGAGGCAGACAGAGTTAAATAGATTGAAACAGAGGCAAACAGAGTTCAACAGAGATAAACAGAGTTCAGCAGAGTTAACCAGAGTTAAACAGAGGCAAACAGAGGGAAACAGAGTGAAACTGAGGCAAACAGAGGCAACCAGAGTTAAGCAGAGTTAATCAGAGGTAAACAGAGTGAAACAGATTTAAACAGACGCAAACAGAGTTAAAGAGAGTTGAACAGAGGCAAACAGATTTAAACAGAGGCAAACAGAGTTAAACAGATTTAAACAGAGTTAAACAGAGTTAAACATAGGCAAACAGAATTCAAAATAGTTAAATAGACTTAATCAGAGGCAAACAGAAGGAAACTGAGTTAAACAGAGTTAAACAGATGCAAACAGAGTTAAACAGAGTTAAACAGAGGCAAACAGAGTTAAATAGAGTTACACAGAGGCATACAGAGTTCAACAAATTTAAACAGAGGCAAACAGAGTTAGACAGCGTTAAACAGAGGCAAACAGAGTTAAATATAGTTAAACAGAGGCAAACAGAGTTAAACAGAATTAAACAGAGGCAAACAGAGTTAAACAGAGTTAAACAGAGGCAAACAGATTTAAATAGAGTTCAACAGAGGGAAATAGAGTTCAATAGAGTTAAACAGAGGCATACAAGTTTAAGCAGAGTTAAACAGATGCAATCAGAGTTAAACAGAGTTAAACAGTGGCAAACAGAGTTAAATAGATTGAAATAGAGGCCAACAGAGTTAAACAGAGTTAAACAGAGGCAAACAGATTTAAATAGAGTTCAACAGAGGGAAATAGAGTTCAATAGAGTTAAACAGAGGCATACAAGTTTAAGCAGAGTTAAACAGATGCAATCAGAGTTAAACAGAGTTAAACATAGGCAAACAGAGTTCAACAGAGTTAAACAGAGTTAAACAGAAGCAAACAGAGGTAAACGGAGTGAAACAGAGTTAACCAGAGGCATAGAGAGTTAAACAGAGTTGAACAGAGGCAAACAGAGTTAAACAGAGTTAAACAGAGGCAAACGGAGTTAAGCAGAGGCAAACAGACTTAAACGAGTTAAACAGAGGCATACAGAGTTAAACAGATTTAAACAGAGGCAAACAGTTAAACAGCGTTAAACAGAGGCAAACAGATTTAAATAGAGTTACACAGATGCAATCAGAGTTAAACAGAGGCAAACAGAGTTAAATAGATTGAAACAGAGGCAAACAGAGTTCAACAGAGATAAACAGAGTTCAACAGACTTAAACAGAGTTAGACAGATGCAAACAGAGGGAAACAGAGTGAAAAAGAGTGAAACAGAGGCATACAGATTTAAACAGAGTTGAACAGAGGCAAACAGAGTAGAACAGAGTTAAAAAGTGTTAAACAGAGTTGAACAGAGGCATACAGAGTTAAATAGATTGAAACAGAGGCAAACAGAGCTGAACAGATATAAACAGAGCACAACAGAGTTAATCAGAGTTAAACAGAGGGAAACGGAGTTAAACAGATTTAAACCAAGGCACACAGAGTTAAACAGAGTTGAACAGAGGCAAACAGACTTAAACAGAGTTAAACAGAGGCAAACAGAGTTAACCAGAGGCATAGAGAGTTAAACAGAGTTGAACAGAGGCATACAGAGTTCAACAGATTTAAAGAGAGGCAAACAGAGTTAAACAGCGTTAGACAGAGGCAAACAGCGTTAAATAGAGTTAAACAGAGGCTATCAGAATTAAACAGAATTAAACAGAGGCAGACAGAGTTAAATAGATTGAAACAGAGGCATACAGAGTTCAACAGAGATAAACAGATTTCAACAGAGTTAAACAGGGTTAAACAGAGGCAAACAGAGGGAAACAGATTGAAACAGAGTTAAACAGAGGCAACCAGAGTTAAGCAGAGTTAATCAGAGGTAAACAGAGTGAAACAGATTTAAACAGACGCAAACAGAGTTAAAAAGAGTTGAACAGTCGCAAAAAGAGTTAAACAGAGGCAAACAGAGTTAAACAGATTTAAACAGAGTTAAACAGAGTTAAACAGAGGCGAACAGAGGTAAACAGAGATAAACATAGGCAAACAGAATTCAAAATAGTTAAATAGAGTTAATCAGAGGCAAACAGAATGAAACTGAGTTAAACAGAGTTAAACAAGGCAAAGTTAAACAGAGTTAAACAGAGGCAAACAGAGTTAAACAGAGTTAAACAGAGGCATACAGAGTTCAACAGAGTTAAACAGAGGCATACAGAGTTAAGCAGATGCAAACAGAGTTAAACGAGTTAAACAGAGGCATACAGAGTTAACCAGAGGCAAACAGAGTTAAACAGCGTTAGACAGAGGCAAACAGCGTTAAATAGAGTTAAACAGAGGTAATCAGAGTTAAACAGAATTAAACAGAGGCAGACAGAGTTAAATAGATTGAAACAGAGGCAAAAAGATTTCAACAGAGATAAACAGAGTTCAACAGAGTTAACCAGAGTTCAACAGAGGCAAACAGAGGGAAACAGAGTGACATAGAGGCAAACAGAAGCAACCAGAGTTAAGCAGAGTTAATCAGAGGTAAACAGAGTGAAACAGATTTAAACAGTCGCAAACAGAGTTAAAGAGAGTTGAACAGAGGCAAACAGAGATAAAGAGAGGCAAACAGAGTTAAACAGATTTAAACAGAGTTAAACAGAGTTAAACATAGGCAAACAGAATTCAAAATAGTTAAATAGAGTTAATCAGAGGCAAACAGAAGGAAACTGAGTTAAACAGAGTTAAACAGATGCAAACAGAGTTAATCAGAGGCAAACAGAGTTACACAGAGTTAAACAGAGGCATACAGAGTTCAACAAATTTAAACAGAGGCAAACAGAGTTAGACAGCGTTAAACAGAGGCAAAGAGAGTTAAATAGAGTTAAACAGAGGCAAACAGAGTTAAACAGAATTAAACAGAGGCAAACAGAGTTAAACAGAGGCAAACAGATTTAAATAGAGTTCAACAGAGGGAAATAGAGTTCAATAGAGTTAAACAGAGGCATACAAGTTTAAGCAGAGTTAAACAGATGCAATCAGAGTTAAACAGAGTTAAACCGTGGTAAACAGAGTTAAATAGATTGAAACAGAGGCCAACAGAGTTGAACAGAGATAAACAGAGTTCAACAGAGTTAAACAGAGGCTAACAGATTGAAATAGAGTTGAACAGAGTCAAACTGAGTTAAACAGAGTTAAACATAGGCAAACAGAGTTCAACAGAGTTAAACAGAAGCAAACAGAGGTAAACGGAGTGAAACAGAGTTAACTAGAGGCATAGAGAGTTAAACAGAGTTGAACAGAGGCATACAGAGTTAAACAGAGTTAAGCAGAGGCAAACAGACTTAAACGAGTTAAACAGAGGCATACAGAGTTAGACAGATTTAAACAGAGGCAAACTGTTAAACAGCGTTAAACAGAAGCAAACAGATTTAAATGGAGTTAAAGAGATGCAATCAGAGTTAAACAGAGGCAAACAGAGTTAAATAGATTGAAACAGAGGCAAACAGAGTTCAACAGAGATAAACAGAGTTCAACAGACTTAAACAGAGTTAGACAGATGCAAACACAGGGAAACAGAGTGAAAAAGAGTGAAACAGAGGCATACAGATTTAAACAGAGTTGAACAGAGGCAAACAGAGTAAAATAGAGTTAAAAAGAGTTAAACAGAGTTGAACAGAGGCATACTGAGTTAAATAGATTGAAACAGAGGCAAACAGAGCTGAACTGATATAAACAGAGTACAACAGAGTGAAACAGAATTAAACAGAGGGAAACGAAGTTAAACAGAGTTAAACCGAGGCACACAGAGTTAAACAGAGTTGAATAGAGGCAAACAGAGTTAAACAGAGTTAAACAGAGTTAAACAGAGTTAAGCAGAAGCAAACAGAGTTAAAAGTGTTAAACAGAGGCATACAGAGTTCAACAGATTTAAACAGAGGCAAACAGAGTTAAACAGCGTTAGACAGAGGCAAACAGCGTTAAATAGAGTTAAACAGAGGCAATCAGAGTTAAACAGAATTAAACAGAGGCAGACAGAGTTAAATAGATTGAAACAGAGGGAAACAGAGTTCAACAGATATAAACAGAGTTCAACAGATTTAAACAGAGTTAAACAGAGGCAAACAGAGGGAAACAGAGTGAAACAGAGTTCAACAGAGGCAACCAGAGTTAAGCAGAGTTAATCAGAGGTAAACAGAGTGAAACAGATTTAAACAGACGCAAACAGAGTTAAAGAGAGTTGAACAGATGCAAAAAGAGTTAAACAGAGGCAAACAGAGTTAAACAGATTTAAACAGAGTTAAACAGAGTTAAACAGAGGCGAACAGAGTTAAACAGAGTTAAACATAGGCAAACAGAATTCAAAATAGTTAAATAGAGTTAATCAGAGGCAAACAGAAGGAAACTGAGTTAAACAAAGTTAAACAGAGGCAAAGTTAAACAGAGTTAAACAGAGGCAAACAGAGTTAAACAGAGTTAAACAGAGGCAAACAGAGTTAAACAGAGTTCAACACAGGCAAAGAGAGTGAAAGAGCGTTAAACAGAGGTAAACAGATTTAAATAGAGTTAAACAGATGCAAACAGAGTTAAACAGAATAAAAGTGAAGCAAACAGAGTTAAACAGAGTTGAACAGAGGCAAACAGAGTTCAACAGAGTTAAACAGAGGCATATAGAGTTAAACAGAGTTGAGCAGAGGGAAACAGAGTTAAACAGAGTTAAACAGAGGCATAAGGAGTTCAGCAGAGTTAAACAGAGGCATACAGAGTGAAACAGAGTTAAGCAGAGGGAAACAGAGTTAAACAGAGGCAAACAGAGGTAAACTGAGTGAAACAGAGTTAAACAGACGCACACAGAGTTAAACAGAGTTGAGTGAAGGGAAACAGAGTTAAACAGAGTTAAACAGAGGCATAAGGAGTTCAGCAGAGTTAAACAGAGGCATACAGAGTAAAACAGAGTTAAGCAGAGGGAAACAGAGTTAAACAGAGGCAAACAGAGGTAAAGTGAGTGAAACAGAGTTAAACAGAGGCACACAGAGTTAAACAGAGTTGGACAGAGGCAAACAGCTTTAAACAGCGTTAAACAGAGGCAAACAGAGTTGAGCAGAGGCAAACAGAGTTAAACGAGTTAAACAGAGGCATACAGAGTTAACCAGAGGCAAACAGAGTTTAACTGCGTTTGACAGAGGCAAACAGCGTTCAATAGAGTTAAACAGAGGCAATCAGAGTTAAACAGAATTAAACCGAGGCAGACAGAGTTAAATAGATTGAAACAGAGGCAAACAGAGTTCAACAGAGATAAACAGAGTTCAACAGAGTTAACCAGAGTTAAACAGAGGCAAACAGAGGGAAACAGAGTGAAACAGAGGCAAACAGAGGCAACCAGAGTTAAGCAGAGTTAATCAGAGGTAAACAGAGTGAAACAGATTTAAACAGACGCAAACAGAGTTAAAGAGAGTTGAACAGAGGCAAACAGATTTAAACAGAGGCAAACAGAGTTAAACAGATTTAAACAGAGTTAAACAGAGTTAAACATAGGCAAACAGAATTCAAAATAGTTAAATAGAGTTAATCAGAGGCAAACAGAAGGAAACTGAGTTAAACAGCGTTAAACAGATGCAAACAGAGTTAAACAGAGTTAAACAGAGGCAAACAGAATTAAATAGAGTTACACAGAGGCATACAGAGTTCAACAAATTTAAACAGAGGCAAACAGAGTTAGACAGAATTAAACAGAGGCAGACAGAGTTAAATAGATTGAAACAGAGGCAAACAGATTTCAACAGAGATAAACAGAGTTCAACAGAGTTAACCAGAGTTCAACAGAGGCAAACAGAGGGAAACAGAGTGAAACAGAGGCAAACAGAAGCAACCAGAGTTAAGCAGAGTTAATCAGAGGTAAACAGAGTGAAACAGATTTAAACAGACGGAAACAGAGTTAAAGAGAGTTGAACAGAGGCAAACAGAGATAAAGAGAGGCAAACAGAGTTAAACAGATTTAAACAGAGTTAAACAGAGTTAAACATAGGCAAACAGAATTCAAAATAGTTAAATAGAGTTAATCAGAGGCAAACAGAAGGAAACTGAGTTAAACAGAGTTAAACAGATGCAAACAGAGTTAATCAGAGGCAAACAGAGTTACACAGAGTTAAACAGAGGCATACAGAGTTCAACAAATTTAAACAGAGGCAAACAGAGTTAGACAGCGTTAAACAGAGGCAAAGAGAGTTAAATAGAGTTAAACAGAGGCAAACAGAGTTAAACAGAATTAAAGAGAGGCAAACAGAGTTAAACAGAGGCAAACAGATTTAAATAGAGTTCAACAGAGGGAAATAGAGTTCAATAGAGTTAAACAGAGGCATACAAGTTTAAGCAGAGTTAAACAGATGCAATCAGAGTTAAACAGAGTTAAACCGTGGTAAACAGAGTTAAATAGATTGAAACAGAGGCCAACAGAGTTGAACAGAGATAAACAGAGTTCAACAGAGTTAAACAGAGGCTAACAGATTGAAACAGAGTTGAACAGAGTCAAACTGAGTTAAACAGAGTTAAACATAGGCAAACAGAGATCAACAGAGTTAAACAGAAGCAAACAGAGGTAAACGGAGTGAAACAGAGTTAACCAGAGGCATAGAGAGTTAAACAGAGTTGAACAGAGGCAAACAGAGTTAAACAGAGTTAAACAGAGGCAAACAGAGTTAAGCAGAGGCAAACAGACTTAAACGATTTAAACAGAGGCATACAGAGTTAGACAGATTTAAACAGAGGCAAACTGTTAAACAGCGTTAAACAGAAGCAAACAGATTTAAATAGAGTTAAAGAGATGCAATCAGAGTTAAACAGAGGCAAACAGAGTTAAATAGATTGAAACAGAGGCAAACAGAGTTCAACAGACTTAAACAGAGTTAGACAGATGCAAACACAGGGAAACAGAGTGAAAAAGAGTGAAACAGAGGCATACAGATTTAAACAGAGTTGAACAGAGGCAAACAGAGTAAAATAGAGTTAAAAGGAGTTAAACAGAGTTGAACAGAGGCATACTGAGTTAAATAGATTGAAACAGAGGCAACAGAGCTGAACTGATATAAACAGAGTACAAGAGAGTTAAACAGAATTAAACAGAGGGAAACGAAGTTAAACAGAGTTAAACCGAGGCACACAGAGTTAAACAGAGTTGAACAGAGGCAAACAGAGTTAAACAGAGTTAAACAGAGTTAAGCAGAAGCAAACAGAGTTAAAAGAGTTAAACGGAGGCATACAGAGTTCAACAGATTTAAACAGAGGCAAACAGAGTTAAACAGCGTTAGACAGAGGCAAACAGCGCTAAATAGAGTTAAACAGAGGCAATCAGAGTTAAACAGAATTAAACAGAGACAGACAGAATTAAATAGATTGAAACAGAGGCAAACAGAATTCAACAGATATAAACAGAGTTCAACAGATTTAAACAGAGTTAAACAGAGGCAAACAGAGGGAAACAGAGTGAAACAGAGTTAAACAGAGGCAACCAGAGTTAAGCAGAGTTAATCAGAGGTAAACAGAGTGAAACAGATTTAAACAGACGCAAATAGAGTTAAAGAGAGTTGAACAGAAGCAAAAAGAGTTAAACAGAGGCAAACAGAGTTAAACAGATTTAAACAGATTTAAACAGAGTTAAACAGAGGCGAACAGAGTTAAACAGAGTTAAACATAGGCAAACAGAATTCAAAATGGTTAAATAGAGTTAATCAGAGGCAAACAGAAGGAAACTGAGTTAAACAAAGTTAAACAGAGGCAAAGTTAAACAGAGTTAAACAGAGGCATACAGAGTTAAACAGAGTTAAACAGAGGCAAACAGAGTTAAACAGAGTTCAACACAGGCAAAGAGAGTGAAGGAGCGTTAAACAGAGGGAAACAGATTTAAATAGAGTTAAACAGATGCAAACAGAGTTAAACAGAATAAAAGTGAAGCAAACAGAGTTAAACAGAGTTGAACAGAGTCAAACTGAGTTAAACAGAGTTAAACATAGGCAAACAGAGTTCAACAGAGTTGAACAGAAGCAAACAGAGGTAAAAGGAGTGAAACAGAGTTAACCAGAGGCATAGAGAGTTAAACAGAGTTGAACAGAGGCAAACAGAGTTAAACAGAGTTAAACAGAGGCAAACAGAGTTAAGCAGAAGCAAACAGACTTAAACGAGTTAAACAGAGGCATACAGAGTTAGACAGATTTAAACAGAGGCAAACTGTTAAACAGCGTTAAACAGAAGCAAACAGATTTAAATAGAGTTAAAGAGATGCAATCAGAGTTAAACAGAGGCAAACAGAGTTAAATAGATTGAAACAGAGGCAAACAGAGTTCAACAGAGATAAACAGAGTTCAACAGACTTAAACAGAGTTAGACAGATGCAAACACAGGGAAACAGAGTGAAAAAGAGTGAAACAGAGGCATACAGATTTAAACAGAGTTGAAGAGAGGCAAACAGAGTAAAATAGAGTTAAAAAGAGTTAAACAGAGTTGAACAGAGGCATACTGAGTTAAATAGATTGAAACAGAGGCAACAGAGCTGAACTGATATAAACAGAGTACAACAGAGTTAAACAGAATTAAACAGAGGGAAACGAAGTTAAACAGAGTTAAACCGAGGCACACAGAGTTAAACAGAGTTGAACAGAGGCAAACAGAGTTAAACAGAGTTAAACAGAGTTAAGCAGAAGCAAACAGAGTTAAAAGAGTTAAACAGAGGCATACAGAGTTCAACAGATTTAAACAGAGGCAAACAGAGTTAAACAGCGTTAGACAGAGGCAAACAGCGTTAAATAGAGTTAAACAGAGGCAATCAGAGTTAAACAGAATTAAACAGAGACAGACAGAGTTAAATAGATTGAAACAGAGGCAAACAGAATTCAACAGATATAAACAGAGTTCAACAGATTTAAACAGAGTTAAACAGAGGCAAACAGAGGGAAACAGAGTGAAACAGAGTTAAACAGAGGCAACCAGAGTTAAGCAGAGTTAATCAGAGGTAAACAGAGTGAAACAGATTTAAACAGACGCAAACAGAGTTAAAGAGAGTTGAACAGAAGCAAAAAGAGTTAAACAGAGGCAAACAGAGTTAAACAGATTTAAACAGATTTAAAAAGAGTTAAACAGAGGCGAACAGAGTTAAACAGAGTTAAACATAGGCCAACAGAATTCAAAATGGTTAAATAGAGATAATCAGAGGCAAACAGAAGGAAACTCAGTTAAACAAAGTTAAACAGAGGCAAAGTTAAACAGAGTTAAACAGAGGCATACAGAGTTAAACAGAGTTCAACACAGGCAAAGAGAGTGAAGGAGCGTTAAACAGAGGGAAACAGATTTAAATAGAGTTAAACAGATGCAAACAGAGTTAAACAGAATAAAAGTGAAGCAAACAGAGTTAAGCAGAGTTGAACAGAGGCAAACAGAGTTCAACAGAGTTAAACAGAGGCATACAGAGTTAAACAGAGTTGAGCAGAGGGAAACAGAGTTAACAGAGTTAAACAGAGGCATAAGGAGTTCAGCAGAGTTAAACAGTGACAAACAGAGTTAAATAGATTGAAACAGAGGCCAACAGAGTTGAACAGAGATAAACAGAGTTCAACAGAGTTAAACAGAGGCTAACAGATTTAAACAGAGTTGAACAGAGTCAAACTGAGTTAAACAGAGTTAAACATAGGCAAACAGAGTTCAACAGATTTAAACAGAGTTAAACAGAAGCAAACAGAGGTAAACGGAGTGAAACAGAGTTAACCAGAGGCATAGAGAGTTAAACAGAGTTGAACAGAGGCAAACAGAGTTAAACAGAGGCAAACAGAGTTAAGCAGAGGCAAACAGACTTAAACGAGTTAACCAGAGGGATACAGAGTTAAACAGATTTAAACAGAGGCAAACAGTTAAACAGCGTTAAACAGAGGCAAACAGCATTAAATAGAGTTAAACAGAAGCAACCAGAGTTAAACAGAGGCAAACAGAGTTAAATAGATTGAAACAGAGGCAAACAGAGTTCAACAGAGATAAACAGATTTCAACAGACTTAAACAGAGTTAGACAGATGCAAACAGAGGGAAACAGAGTGAAAAAGAGTGAAACAGAGGCATACAGATTTAAACAGAGTTGAACAGAGGCAAACAGAGTAGAACAGAGTTAAAAAGAGTTAAACAGAGTTGAACAGAGGCATACAGAGTTAAATAGATTGAAACAGAGGCAAACAGAGCTGAACAGATATAAACAGAGCACAACAGAGTTAATCAGAGTTAAACAGAGGGAAACGGAGTTAAACAGAGTTAAACCAAGGCACACAGAGTTAAACAGAGTTGAACAGAGGCAAACAGAGTTAAACAGAGTTAAACAGAGGCAAACAGAGTTAAGCAGAGGGAAACTGACTTAAACGTGTTAAACAGAGGCATACAGAGTTCAACAGATTTAAACAGAGGCAAACAGAGTTAAACAGCGTGAGACAGAGGCAAACAGCGTTAAATAGAGTTAAACAGAGGCTATCAGAATTAAACAGAATTTAACAGAGGCAGACAGAGTTAAATAGATTGAAACAGAGGCATACAGAGTTCAACAGAGATAAACAGATTTCAACAGAGTTAAACAGGGTTAAACAGAGGCAAACAGAGGGAGACAGAGTGAAATAGAGTTAAACAGAGGCAACCAGAGTTAAGCAGAGTTAATCAGAGGTAAACAGAGTGAAACAGATTTAAACAGACGCAGACAGAGTTTAAAAGAGTTGAACAGACGCAAAAAGAGTTAAACAGAGGCAAAAAGAGTTAAACAGATTTAAACAGAGTTAAACAGAGTTAAACAGAGGCGAACAGAGTTAAACAGAGTTAAACATAGGCAAACAGAATTCAAAATAGTTAAATAGAGTTAATCAGAGGCAAACAGAAGGAAACTGAGTTAACCAGAGTTAAACAGAGGCAAAGTTAAACAGTGTTAAACAGAGGCAAACAGAGTTAAACAGAGTTAAACAGAGGCATACAGAGTTCAACAGAGTTAAACAGAGGCATACAGAGTTAAACAGAGTTCAACAGACTTAAACAGAGTTAGACAGATGCAAACAGAGGGAAACAGAGTTAAACAGAGTTAAACAGAGGCACACAGAGTTAAACAGAGTTGGACAGAGGCAAACAGCTTTAAACAGCGTTAAACAGAGGCAAACAGATTTAAGCAGAGGCAAAAAGAGTTAAACGAGTTAAACAGAGGCATACAGAGTTAACCAGAGGCAAACAGAGTTAAACAGCGTTAGACAGAGGCAAACAGCGTTAAATAGAGTTAAACAGAGGCAATCAGAGTTATACAGAATTAAACAGAGGCAGACAGAGTCAAATGGATTGAAACAGAGGCAAACAGAGTTCAACAGAGATAAACAGAGTTCAACAGAGTTAACCAGAGTTAAACAGAGGCAAACAGAGGCATACAGAGTGAAACAGAGGAAAACAGAGGCAACCAGAGTTAAGCAGATTTAATCAGAGGTAAACAGAGTGAAACAGATTTAAACAGACGCAAAAAGAGTTAAAGAGAGTTGAACAGAGGCAAACAGAGTTAAACAGAGGCAAACAGAATTCAAAATAGTTAAATAGAGTTAATCAGAGGCAAACGGAAGGAAACTGAGTTAAACAGAGTTAAACAGAGGCAAAGTTAAACAGAGTTAAACGGAGGCAAAAAGAGTTAAACAGAGTTTAACAGAGCATACAGAGTTCAACAGAGTTAAACAGAGGCATACAGAGTTAAACAGAGTTCAACAGACTTAAACAGAGTTAGACAGATGCAAACAGAGGGAAACAGAGTTAAACAGAGTTAAACAGAGGCACACAGAGTTAAACAGAGTTGGACAGAGGCAAACAGCTTTAAACAGGGTTAGACAGAGGCAAACAGAGTTAAGCAGAAGCAAACAGAGTTAAACGAGTTAAACAGAGGCATACAGAGTTAACCATAGGCAAACAGATTTAAACTGCGTTAGACAGAGGCAAACAGCATTAAATAGAGTTAAACCGAGGCAATCAGAGTTAAACAGAATTAAACAGAGGCAGACAGAGTTAAATGGATTGAAACAGAGGCAAACAGAGTTCAACAGAGTTAAACAGAGTTCAACAGAGTTAACCACAGTTAAACAGAGGGAAACAGAGTGAAACAGAGGCAAACATAGGCAACCAGAGTTAAGCAGAGTTAATCAGAGGTAAACAGAGTGAAACAGATTTAAACAGACGCAAACAGAGTTAAAGAGAGTTGAACAGAGGCAAACAGAGTTAAACAGAGGCAAACAGAGTTAAACAGATTTAAACAGAGTTAAACAGAGTTAAACAGAGGCGAACAGAGTTCAGCAGATTTAAACAGAGGCAACCAGAGTTAAACAGCGTTAGACAGAGGCAAACAGCGTTAAATAGAGTTAAATAGAGGCAATCAGAGTTAAACAGAATTAAACAGAGGCAGACAGAGTTAAATAGATTGAAACAGAGGCATACAGAGTTCAAAAGAGGTAAACAGAGTTCAACAGATTTAAACAGAGTTAAAAAGAGGCAAACAGAGGGAAACAGAGTGAAACAGAGTTAAACAGAGCAACCAGATTTAAGCAGAGTTAATCAGAGGTAAACAGAGTAAAACAGATTTAAACAGAAGCAAACAGAGTTAAGGAGAGTTGAACAGATGCAAAAAGAGTTAAACAGAGTTAAACAGAGTTAAACAGAGGTGAACAGAGTTAAACAGTTAAACAGAGGTGAACAGAGTTAAACAGAGTTAAACATAGGCAAACAGAATTCAAAATAATTAAATAGAGTTAATCAGAGGCAAACAGAAGGAAACTGAGTTAAACAGAATTAAACAGAGGCAAAGTTAAACAGTGTTAAACAGAGGCAAAAAGAGTTAAACAGAGTTAAACAGAGCATACAGAGTTCAACAGAGCTAAACAGAGGCATACAGAGTTACACAGAGTTCAACAGACTTAAACAGAGTTAGACAGATGCAAACAGAGGGAAACAGAGTTAAACAGAGTTAAACAGAGGCACACAGAGTTAAACAGAGTTGGACAGAGGCAAACAGCTTTAAACAGTTTTAAACAGAGGCAAACAGAGTTAAGCAGAGGCAAACAGAGTTAAACGAGTTAAACAGAGGCATACAGAGTTAACCAGAGGCAAACAGAGTTAAACAGCGTTAGACAGAGGCAAACAGCGTTAAATAGAGTTAAACAGAGGCAATCAGAGTTAAACAGAATTAAACAGAGGCAGACAGAGTTAAATGGATTGAAACAGAGGCAAACAGAGTTCAACAGAGTTAAACAGAGTTCAACAGAGTTAACCAGAGTTAAACAGAGGCAAACAGAGGCATACAGAGTGAAACAGAGGCAAACGTAGGCAACCAGATTTAAGCAGAGTTAATCAGAGGTAAACAGAGTGAAACAGATTTAAACAGACGCAAACAGAGTTAAAGAGAGTTGAACAGAGGCAAACAGAGTTAAACAGAGGCAAACAGAGTTAAACAGATTTAAACAGAGTTAAACAGAGTTAAACAGAGGCGAACAGAGTTCAACAGATTTAAACAGAGGCAAACAGAATTAAACAGCGTTAGACAGAGGCAAACAGCGTTAAATAGAGTTAAACAGAGGCAATCAGAGTTAAACAGAATTAAACAGAGGCAGACAGAGTTAAATAGATTGAAACAGATGCAAACAGAGTTCAACAGAGATAAACAGAGTTCAACAGATTTAAACGGAGTTGAACAGAGGCAAACAGAGGGAACAGAGTGAAACAGAGTTAAACAGAGGCAACCAGAGTTAAGCAGAGTTAATCAGAGGTAAACAGAGTGAAACAGATTGAAACAGACGCAAACAGAGTTAAAAAGAGTTGAACAGACGCAAAAAGAGTTAAACAGAGGCAAACAGAGTTAAACAGATTTAAGCAGAGTTAAACAGAGTTAAACAGAGGCGAACAGAGTTAAACAGAGTTAAACATAGGCAAACAGAATTCAAAATAGTTAAATAGAGTTAATCAGAGGCAAACAGAAGGAAACTGAGTTAAACAAAGTTAAACAGAGGCAAAGTTAAACAGAGTTAAACAGAGGCAAACAGAGTTAAACAGCGTTAAACAGAGGCAAACAGCGTTCAACAGAGTTAAACAGAGGCATACAGAGTTAAACAGAGTTCAACACAGGCAAAGAGAGTGAAAGAGCGTTAAACAGAGGGAAACAGATTTAAATAGAGTTAAACAGATGCAAACAGAGTTAACCAGAATAAAACTGAAGCAAACATAGTTAAGCAGAGTTGAACTGAGGCAAACAGAGTTCAACAGAGTTAAACAGAGGCATACAGAGTTAAACAGAGTTGAGCAGAGGGAAACAGAGTTAAACAGAGTTAAGCAGAGGCATAAGGAGTTCAGCAGAGTTAAACAGAGGCATACAGAGTAAAACAGAGTTAAGCAGAGGGAAGCAGAGTGAAACAGAGTTAAACAGAGGCAAACAGAGTTAAACAGAGTTGGACAGAGGCAACCAGCTTTAAACAGCGTTAAACAGAGGCAAACAGAGTTAAGCAGAGGCAAAGAGAGTTAAACGAGTTAAACAGAGGCATACAGAGTTAACCAGAGGCAAACAGAGTTAAACAGCGTTAGACAGAGGCAAACAGCGTTCAATAGAGTTAAAAAGAGGCAATCAGAGTTAAACAGAATTAAACAGAGGCAGACAGAGATAAATAGATTGAAACATAGGGAAACAGAGTTCAACAGTTATAAACAGAGTTCAACAGAGTTAACCAGAGTTAAACAGAGGCAAACAGAGGGAAACAGAGTGAAACAGTGGCAAACAGAGGCAACCAGAGTTAAGCAGAGTTAATCAGAGGTAAACAGAGTGAAACAGATTTAAACAGACGCAAACAGAGTTAAAGAGAGTTGAACAGAGGCAAACAGAGTTAAACAGAGGCAAACAGAGTTAAACAGATTTAAACAGAGTTAAACAGAGTTAAACATAGGCAAACAGAATTCAAAATAGTTAAATAGAGTTAATCAGAGGCAAACAGAAGGAAACTGAGTTAAACAGAGTTAAACAGATGCAAACAGAGTTAAACAGAGTTAAACAGAGACAAACGGAGTTAAACAGATTTAAACAGAGGCATACAGAGTTCCACAAATTTAAACAGAGGCAAACAGAGTTAGACAGCGTTAAACAGAGGCAAACAGAGTTAAATAGAGTTAAACAGAGGCAAACAGAGTTAAACAGAATTAAACAGAGGCAAACAGAGTTAAACAGAGTTAAACAGAGGCAAACAGATTTAAATAGAGTTCAACAGAGGGAAATAGAGTTCAATAGAGTTAAACAGAGGCATACAAGTTTAAGCACAGTTAAACAGATGCAATCAGAGTTAAACAGAGTTAAACAGTGGCAAACAGAGTTAAATAGATTGAAACAGAGGCCAACGGAGTTGAACAGAGATAAACAGAGTTCAACTGAGTTAAACAGAGGCTAACAGAGTTAAACAGAGTTAAACAGAGTCAAACTGAGTTAAACAGAGTTAAACATAGGCAAACAGAGTTCAAAAGAGTTAAACAGAGTTAAACAGAAGCAAACAGAGGTAAACGGAGTGAAACAGAGTTAACCAGAGGCATAGAGAGTTAAACAGAGTTGAACAGAGGCAAACAGAGTTAAACAGAGGCAAACAGAGTTAAGCAGAGGCAAACAGACTTAAACGAGTTAAACAGAGGCATACAGAGTTAAACAGATTTAAACAGAGGCAAACAGTTAAACAGCGTTAAACAGAGGCAAACAGATTTAAATAGAGTTAAACAGAAGCAATCAGCGTTAAACAGAGGCAAACAGAGTTAAATAGATTGAAACAGAGGCAAACAGAGTTCAACAGAGATAAACAGAGTTCAACAGACTTCAACAGAGTTAGAGAGATGCAAACAGAGGGAAACAGAGTGAAAAAGAGTGAAACAGAGGCATACAGTTTTAAACAGAGTTGAACAGAGGCAAACAGAGTAGAGCAGAGTTAAAAAGAGTTAAACAGAGTTGAACAGAGGCATACAGAGTTAAATAGATTGAAACAGAGGCAAACAGAGCTGAACAGATATAAACAGAGCACAACAGAGTTAATCAGAGTTAAACAGAGGGAAACGGAGTTAAACAGAGTTAAACCAAGGCACACAGAGTTAAACAGAGTTGTACACAGGCAAACAGAGTTAAACAGAGTTAAACAGAGGCAAACAGAGTTAAGCAGAGGCAAACAGAGTTAATCGTGTTAAACAGAGGCATACAGAGTTCAACAGATTTAAACAGAGGCAAACAGAGTTAAACAGCGTTAGACAGAGGCAAACAGCGTTAAATAGAGTTAAACAGAGGCAATCAGAGTTAAACAGAATTAAACAGAGGCAGACAGAGTTAAATAGATTGAAACAGAGGCATACAGAGTTCAACAGAGATAAACAGATTTCAACAGAGTTAAACAGGGTTAAACAGAGGCAAACAGAGGGAGACAGAGTGAAACAGAGTTAAACAGAGGCAACCAGAGTTAAGCAGAGTTAATCAGAGGTAAACAGAGTGAAACAGATTTAAACAGACGCAGAGTTAAAGAGAGTTGAACAGACGCAAAAAGAGTTAAACAGAGGCAAACAGAGTTAAACAGATTTAAACAGAGTTAAACAGAGTTAAACAGAGGCGAACAGAGTTAAACAGAGTTAAACATAGGCAAACAGAATTCAAAATAGTTAAATAGAGTTAATCAGAGGCAAACAGAAGGAAACTGAGTTAAACAAAGTTAAACAGAGGCAAAGTTAAACAGAGTTAAACAGAGGCGAACAGAGTTAAACAGAGTTAAACATAGGCAAACAGAATTCAAAATAGTTAAATAGAGTGAATCAGAGGCAAACAGAAGGAAACTGAGTTAAACAGAGTTAAACAGAGGCAAAGTTAAACAGAGTTAAACAGAGGCAAGCAGAGTTAAACAGAGTTAAACAGAGGCATACAGAGTTCAACAGAGTTAAACAGAGGCATACAGAGTTAACCAGATGCAAACAGAGTTAAACAGCGTTAGACAGATGCAAACAGAGGGTAACAGAGTTAAACAGAGTTAAACAGAGGCACACAGAGTTAAACAGAGTTGGACAGAGGCAAACAGCTTTAAACAGGGTTAAACAGAGGCAAACAGATTTAAGCAGAGGCAAACCGAGTTAAACAGAGTTAAACAGAGGCATACAGACTTAACCAGATGCAAACAGAGTTAAACAGCGTTAGACAGAGGCAAACAGCGTTAAATAGAGTTAAACAGAGGCAATCAGAGTTAAACAGAGTTAAACAGAGGCAGACAGAGTTAAATGGATTGAAACAGAGGCAAACAGAGTTCAACAGAGATAAACAGAGTTCAACAGAGTTAACCAGAGTTAAACAGAGGCAAACAGAGGCATACAGAGTGAAACAGAGGAAAACAGAGGCAACCAGAGTTAAGCAGAGTTAATCAGAGGTAAACAGAGTGAAACAGATTTAAACAGACGCAAACAGAGTTAAAGAGAGTTGAACAGAGGCAAACAGAGTTAAACAGAGGCAAACAGAGTTAAACAGAGTTAAACAGAGGCGAACAGATTTAAACAGAGTTAAACATAGGCAAACAGAATTCAAAATAGTTAAATAGAGTTAATCAGAGGCAAACAGAAGGAAACTGAGTTAAACAGAGGCAAAGTTAAACAGAGTTAAACAGAGGCAAAAAGAGTTAAACAGAGTTAAACAGAGCTTACAGAGTACAACAGAGTTAAACAGAGGCATAAAGAGTTAAACAGAGTTCAACAGACTTAAACAGAGTTAAACGAGTTAAACAGAGGCATACAGAGTTAACCAGAGGCAAACAGAGTTGAACAGCGTTAGACAGAGGCAAACAGCGTTAAATAGAGTTAAACAGAGGCAATCAGAGTTAAACAGAATTAAACAGAGGCAGACAGAGTTAAATGGATTGAAACAGAGGCAAACAGAGTTCAACAGAGTTAACCAGAGTTCAACAGAGTTAACCAGAGTTAAACAGAGGCAAACAGAGGGAAACAGAGTGAAACAGAGTTAAACAGAGGCAACCAGAGTTAAGCAGAGTTAATCAGAGGTAAACAGAGTGAAACAGATTTAAACAGACGCAAACAGATTTAAAGAGCGTTGAACAAGGCAAACAGAGTTAAACAGAGGCAAACAGAGTTAAACAGATTTAAACAGAGTTAAACAGAGTTCAACAGAGGCGAACAGAGGGAAACAGAGTGAAACAGAGGAAAACAGAGGCAACCAGAGTTAAGCAGAGTTAATCAGAGGTAAACAGAGTGGAACAGATTTAAACAGACGCAAACAGAGTTACAGAGAGTTGAACAGAGGCAAACAGAGTTAAACAGAGTTAAACAGAGGCATACAGAGTTCAACAGAGTTAAACAGAGGCATACAGAGTTAACCAGATGCAAACAGAGTTAAACAGCGTTAGACAGATGCAAACAGAGGGTAACAGAGTTAAACAGAGTTAAACAGAGGCACACAGAGTTAAACAGAGTTGGACAGAGGCAAACAGCTTTAAACAGGGTTAAACAGAGGCAAACAGATTTAAGCAGAGCTAAACAGAGTTAAACAGAGTTAAACAGAGGCATACAGACTTAACCAGATGCAAACAGAGTTAAACAGCGTTAGACAGAGGCAAACAGCGTTAAATAGAGTTAAACAGAGGCAATCAGAGTTAAACAGAATTAAACAGAGGCAGACAGAGTTAAATGGATTGAAACAGAGGCAAACAGAGTTCAACAGAGATAAACAGAGTTCAACAGAGTTAACCAGAGTTAAACAGAGGCAAACAGAGGCATACAGAGTGAAACAGAGGAAAACAGAGGCAACCAGAGTTAAGCAGAGTTAATCAGAGGTAAACAGAGTGAAACAGATTTAAACAGACGCAAACAGAGTTAAAGAGAGTTGAACAGAGGCAAACAGAGTTAAACAGAGGCAAACAGAGTTAAACAGAGTTAAACAGAGGCGAACAGATTTAAACAGAGTTAAACATAGGCAAACAGAATTCAAAATAGTTAAATAGAGTTAATCAGAGGCAAACAGAAGGAAACTGAGTTAAACAGAGGCAAAGTTAAACAGAGTTAAACAGAGGCAAAAAGAGTTAAACAGAGTTAAACAGAGCTTACAGAGTACAACAGAGTTAAACAGAGGCATAAAGAGTTAAACAGAGTTCAACAGACTTAAACAGAGTTAAACGAGTTAAACAGAGGCATACAGAGTTAACCAGAGGCAAACAGAGTTGAACAGCGTTAGACAGAGGCAAACAGCGTTAAATAGAGTTAAACAGAGGCAATCAGAGTTAAACAGAATTAAACAGAGGCAGACAGAGTTAAATGGATTGAAACAGAGGCAAACAGAGTTCAACAGAGTTAACCAGAGTTCAACAGAGTTAACCAGAGTTAAACAGAGGCAAACAGAGGGAAACAGAGTGAAACAGAGTTAAACAGAGGCAACCAGAGTTAAGCAGAGTTAATCAGAGGTAAACAGAGTGAAACAGATTTAAACAGACGCAAACAGATTTAAAGAGCGTTGAACAAGGCAAACAGAGTTAAACAGAGGCAAACAGAGTTAAACAGATTTAAACAGAGTTAAACAGAGTTCAACAGAGGCGAACAGAGGGAAAAAGAGTGAAACAGAGGAAAACAGAGGCAACCAGAGTTAAGCAGAGTTAATCAGAGGTAAACAGAGTGGAACAGATTTAAACAGACGCAAACAGAGTTACAGAGAGTTGAACAGAGGCAAACAGAGTTAAACAGAGTTAAACAGAGGCATACAGAGTTCAACAGAGTTAAACAGAGGCATACAGAGTTAACCAGATGCAAACAGAGTTAAACAGCGTTAGACAGATGCAAACAGAGGGTAACAGAGTTAAACAGAGTTAAACAGAGGCACACAGAGTTAAACAGAGTTGGACAGAGGCAAACAGCTTTAAACAGGGTTAAACAGAGGCAAACAGATTTAAGCAGAGCTAAACAGAGTTAAACAGAGGCATACAGACTTAACCAGATGCATACAGAGTTAAACAGCGTTAGACAGAGGCAAACAGCGTTAAATAGAGTTAAACAGAGGCAATCAGAGTTAAACAGAATTAAACAGAGGCAGACAGAGTTAAATGGATTGAAACAGAGGCAAACAGAGTTCAACAGAGATAAACAGAGTTCAACAGAGTTAACCAGAGTTAAACAGAGGCAAACAGAGGCATACAGAGTGAAACAGAGGAAAACAGAGGCAACCAGAGTTAAGCAGAGTTAATCAGAGGTAAACAGAGTGAAACAGATTTAAACAGACGCAAACAGAGTTAAAGAGAGTTGAACAGAGGCAAACAGAGTTAAACAGAGGCAAACAGAGTTAAACAGAGTTAAACAGAGGCGAACAGATTTAAACAGAGTTAAACATAGGCAAACAGAATTCAAAATAGTTAAATAGAGTTAATCAGAGGCAAACAGAAGGAAACTGAGTTAAACAGAGGCAAAGTTAAACAGAGTTAAACAGAGGCAAAAAGAGTTAACCAGAGTTAAACAGAGGCAAACAGAGGGAAACAGAGTGAAACAGAGTTAAACAGAGGCAACCAGAGTTAAGCAGAGTTAATCAGAGGTAAACAGAGTGAAACAGATTTAAACAGACGCAAGCAGATTTAAAGAGCGTTGAACAAGGCAAACAGAGTTAAACAGAGGCAAACAGAGTTAAACAGATTTAAACAGAGTTAAACAGAGTTCAACAGAGGCGAACAGAGGGAAAAAGAGTGAAACAGAGGAAAACAGAGGCAACCAGAGTTAAGCAGAGTTAATCAGAGGTAAACAGAGTGGAACAGATTTAAACAGACGCAAACAGAGTTACAGAGAGTTGAACAGAGGCAAACAGAGTTAAACAGAGTTAAACAGAGGCATACAGAGTTCAACAGAGTTAAACAGAGGCATACAGAGTTAACCAGATGCAAACAGAGTTAAACAGCGTTAGACAGATGCAAACAGAGGGTAACAGAGTTAAACAGAGTTAAACAGAGGCACACAGAGTTAAACAGAGTTGGACAGAGGCAAACAGCTTTAAACAGGGTTAAACAGAGGCAAACAGATTTAAGCAGAGCTAAACAGAGTTAAACAGAGTTAAACAGAGGCATACAGACTTAACCAGATGCATACAGAGTTAAAGAGCGTTAGACAGAGGCAAACAGCGTTAAATAGAGTTAAACAGAGGCAATCAGAGTTAAACAGAATTAAACAGAGGCAGACAGAGTTAAATGGATTGAAACAGAGGCAAACAGAGTTCAACAGAGATAAACAGAGTTCAACAGAGTTAACCAGAGTTAAACAGAGGCAAACAGAGGCATACAGAGTGAAACAGAGGAAAACAGAGGCAACCAGAGTTAAGCAGAGTTAATCAGAGGTAAACAGAGTGAAACAGATTTAAACAGACGCAAACAGAGTTAAAGAGAGTTGAACAGAGGCAAACAGAGTTAAACAGAGGCAAACAGAGTTAAACAGAGTTAAACAGAGGCGAACAGATTTAAACAGAGTTAAACATAGGCAAACAGAATTCAAAATAGTTAAATAGAGTTAATCAGAGGCAAACAGAAGGAAACTGAGTTAAACAGTGGCAAAGTTAAACAGAGTTAAACAGAGGCAAAAAGAGTTAAACAGAGTTAAACAGAGCTTACAGAGTACAACAGAGTTAAACAGAGGCATAAAGAGTTAAACAGAGTTCAACAGACTTAAACAGAGTTAAACGAGTTAAACAGAGGCATACAGAGTTAACCAGAGGCAAACAGAGTTGAACAGCGTTAGACAGAGGCAAACAGCGTTAAATAGAGTTAAACAGAGGCAATCAGAGTTAAACAGAATTAAACAGAGGCAGACAGAGTTAAATGGATTGAAACAGAGGCAAACAGAGTTCAACAGAGTTAACCAGAGTTCAACAGAGTTAACCAGAGTTAAACAGAGGCAAACAGAGGGAAACAGAGTGAAACAGAGTTAAACAGAGGCAACCAGAGTTAAGCAGAGTTAATCAGAGGTAAACAGAGTGAAACAGATTTAAACAGACGCAAACAGATTTAAAGAGCGTTGAACAAGGCAAACAGAGTTAAACAGAGGCAAACAGAGTTAAACAGATTTAAACAGAGTTAAACAGAGTTCAACAGAGGCGAACAGAGGGAAACAGAGTGAAACAGAGGAAAACAGAGGCAACCAGAGTTAAGCAGAGTTAATCAGAGGTAAACAGAGTGGAACAGATTTAAACAGACGCAAACAGAGTTACAGAGAGTTGAACAGAGGCAAACAGAGTTAAACAGAGTTAAACAGAGGCATACAGAGTTCAACAGAGTTAAACAGAGGCATACAGAGTTAACCAGATGCAAACAGAGTTAAACAGCGTTAGACAGATGCAAACAGAGGGTAACAGAGTTAAACAGAGTTAAACAGAGGCACACAGAGTTAAACAGAGTTGGACAGAGGCAAACAGCTTTAAACAGGGTTAAACAGAGGCAAACAGATTTAAGCAGAGCTAAACAGAGTTAAACAGAGTTAAACAGAGGCATACAGACTTAACCAGATGCATACAGAGTTAAACAGCGTTAGACAGAGGCAAACAGCGTTAAATAGAGTTAAACAGAGGCAATCAGAGTTAAACAGAATTAAACAGAGGCAGACAGAGTTAAATGGATTGAAACAGAGTTCAACAGAGATAAACAGAGTTCAACAGAGTTAACCAGAGTTAAACAGAGGCAAACAGAGGCATACAGAGTGAAACAGAGGAAAACAGAGGCAACCAGAGTTAAGCAGAGTTAATCAGAGGTAAACAGAGTGAAACAGATTTAAACAGACGCAAACAGAGTTAAAGAGAGTTGAACAGAGGCAAACAGAGTTAAACAGAGGCAAACAGAGTTAAACAGAGTTAAACAGAGGCGAACAGATTTAAACAGAGTTAAACATTGGCAAACAGAATTCAAAATAGTTAAATAGAGTTAATCAGAGGCAAACAGAAGGAAACTGAGTTAAACAGAGGCAAAGTTAAACAGAGTTAAACAGAGGCAAACAGAGTTAAACAGAGTTAAACAGAGCTTACAGAGTACAACAGAGTTAAACAGAGGCATAAAGAGTTAAACAGAGTTCAACAGACTTAAACAGAGTTAAACGAGTTAAACAGAGGCATACAGAGTTAACCAGAGGCAAACAGAGTTGAACAGCGTTAGACAGAGGCAAATAGCGTTAAATAGAGTTAAACAGAGGCAATCAGAGTTAAACAGAATTAAACAGAGGCAGACAGAGTTAAATGGATTGAAACAGAGGCAAACAGAGTTCAACAGAGTTAACCAGAGTTCAACAGAGTTAACCAGAGTTAAACAGAGGCAAACAGAGGGAAACAGAGTGAAACAGAGTTAAACAGAGGCAACCAGAGTTAAGCAGAGTTAATCAGAGGTAAACAGAGTGAAACAGATTTAAACAGACGCAAACAGATTTAAAGAGCGTTGAACAAGGCAAACAGAGTTAAACAGAGGCAAACAGAGTTAAACAGATTTAAACAGAGTTAAACAGAGTTCAACAGAGGCGAACAGAGGGAAACAGAGTGAAACAGAGGAAAACAGAGGCAACCAGAGTTAAGCAGAGTTAATCAGAGGTAAACAGAGTGGAACAGATTTAAACAGACGCAAACAGAGTTACAGAGAGTTGAACAGAGGCAAACAGAGTTAAACAGAGGCAAACAGAGTGAAATAGATTTAAACAGAGTTAAACAGAGGCGAACAGAATTCAAAATAGTTAAATAGAGTTAATCAGAGGCAAACAGAAGGAAACTGAGTTAAACAGAGTTAAACAGATGCAAACAGAGTTAAACAGAGTTAAACAGAGGCAAACAGAGTTAAACAGAGTTAAACAGAGGCATACAGAGTTCAACAAATTTAAACAGAGGCAAACAGTGTTAGACAGCGTTAAACAGAGGCAAAAAGAGTTAAATAGAGTTAAACAGAGGCAAACAGTGTTAAACAGAATTAAACAGAGGCAAACAGTTTTAAATAGAGTTCAACAGAGGGAAATAGAGTTCAATAGAGTTAAACAGAGGCATACAAGTTTAAGCAGAGTTAAACAGATGCAATCAGAGTTAAACAGAGTTAAACAGAGGCAAACAGAGTGCAACAGGGATAATCAGAGTTCAACAGAGTTAAACAGAGTTAAACAGAGGCAAACAGATGGAAACAGAGTGAAACAGAGTTAAACAGAGGCAACCAGAGTTAAGCAGAGTTAATCAGAGGTAAACAGAGTGAAACAGATTTAAACACACGCAAACAGAGTTAAATAGAGTTGAACAAGGCAAACAGAGTTAAACAGAGGCAAACAGAGTTAAACAGATTTAAACAGAGTTAAACAGAGTTAAACAGAGGCGAACAGAGTTCAACAGATTTAAACAGAGGCAAACAGAGTTAAACAGCGTTAGATAGAGGCAAACAGCGTTAAATAGAGTTAAACAGAGGCAATCAGAGTTAAACAGAATTAAACAGAGGCAGACAGAGTTAAATAGATTGAAACAGATGCAAACAGAGTTCAACAGAGATAAACAGAGTTCAACAGATTTAAACAGAGTTAAACAGAGGCAAACAGAGGGAAACAGAGTGAAACAGAGTCAAACAGAGGCAACCAGAGTTAAGCAGAGTTAATCAGAGGTAAACAGAGTGAAACAGATTTAAACAGACGCAAACAGAGTTAAAGAGAGTTGAACAGATGCAAAAAGAGTTAAACAGAGGCAAACAGAGTTAAGCAGAGTTAATCAGAGGTAAACAGAGTGAAACAGATTTAAACAGACGCAAACAGAGTTAAAGAGAGTTGAACAGATGCAAAAAGAGTTAAACAGAGGCAAACAGAGTTAAACAGATTTAAGCAGAGTTAAACAGAATTAAACAGAGGTGAACAGAGTTAAACAGAGTTAAACATAGGCAAACAGAATTCAAAATAGTTAAATAGAGTTAATCAGAGGCAAACAGAAGGAAACTGAGTTAAACCATGTTAAACAGAGGCAAAGTTAAACAGAGTTAAACAGAGGCAAACAGAGTTAAACAGAGTTAAACAGAGGCAAACAGAGTTGAACAGAGTTAAACAGAGGCAAACAGAGGTAAACTGAGTGAAACAGAGTTAAACAGACGCACACAGAGTTAAACAGATTTGAGCAGAGGGAAACAGAGTTAAACAGAGGCATAAGGAGTTCAGCAGAGTTAAACAGAGGCATACAGAGTTCTACAAATTTAAACAGGGGCAAACAGAGTTAGACAGCGTTAAACAGAGGCAAACAGAGTTCAATAGAGTTAAACAGAGGCAAACAGAGTTAAACAGAATTAAACAGAGGCAAACAGAGTTAAACAGAGTTAAACAGAGGCAAACAGATTTAAATAGAGTTCAACAGAGGGAAATAGAGTTCAATAGAGTTAAACAGAGGCAAACAAGTTTAAGCAGAGTTAAACAGATGCAATCAGAGTTAAACAGAGTTAAACAGTGGCAAAAAGAGTTAAATAGATTGAAACAGAGGCCAACAGAGTTGAACAGAGATAAACAGAGTTCAACAGAGTTAAACAGAGGCTAACATATTTAAACAGAGTTGAACAGAGTCAAACTGAGTTAAACAGAGTTAAACATAGGCAAACAGAGTGCAACAGAGATAAACAGAGTTCAACAGAGTTAAACAGAGTTAAACAGAGGCAAACAGAGGGAAACAGAGTGAAACAGAGTTAAACAGAGGCAACCAGAGTTAAGCAGAGTTAATCAGAGGTAAACAGAGTGAAACAGATTTAAGCAGAGTTAAACAAAGTTAAACAGAGGCGAACAGAGTTAAACAGAGTTAAACATAGGCAAACAGAATTCAAAATAGTTAAATAGAGTTAATCAGAGGCAAACAGAAGGAAACTGAGTTAAACAAAGTTAAACAGAGGCAAAGTTAAACAGAGTTAAACAGAGGCAAACAGAGTTAAACAGAGTTAAACAGAGGCAAACAGAGTTCAACAGAGTTAAACAGAGGCAAACAGAGCTAAACTGAGTGAAACAGAGTTAAACAGACGCACACAGAGTTAAACAGAGTTGAGCAGAGGGAAACAGAGTTAAACAGAGTTAAACAGAGGCATAAGGAGTTCAGCAGAGTTAAACAGAGGCATACAGAGTTCAACAAATTTAAACAGAGGCAAACAGAGTTAGACAGCGTTAAACAGAGGCAAACAGAGTTAAATAGAGTTAAACAGAGGCAAACAGAGTTAAACAGAATTAAACAGAGGCAAACAGAGTTAAACAGAGTTAAACAGAGGCAAACAGATTTAAATAGAGTTCAACAGACGGAAATAGAGTTCAATAGAGTTAAACAGAGGCATACAAGTTTAAGCAGAGTTAAACAGATGCAATCAGAGTTCAACAGAGTTAAACAGTGGCAAACAGAGTTAAATAGATTGAAACAGAGGCCAACAGAGTTGAACAGAGATAAACAGAGTTCAACAGAGTTAAACAGAGGCTAACATATTTAAACAGAGTTGAACAGAGTCAAACAGAGTGCAACAGAGATAAACAGAGTTCAACAGAGTTAAACAGAGTTAAACAGAGGCAAACAGAGGGAAACAGAGTGAAACAGAGTTAAACAGAGGCAACCAGAGTTAAGCAGAGTTAATCAGAGGTAAACAGAGTGAAACAGATTTAAACAGACGCAAACAGAGTTAAAGAGAGTTGAACAAGGCAAACAGAGTTAAACAGAGGCAAACAGAGTTAAACAGATTTAAACAGATTTAAACAGAGTTAAACAGAGGCGGACAGAGTTCAACAGATTTAAACAGAGGCAAACAGAGTTAAACAGCGTTAGACAGAGGCAAACAGCGTTAAATAGAGTTAAACAGAGGCAAACAGAGTTAAACAGAATTAAACAGAGGCAGACAGAGTTAAATAGATTGAAACAGATGCAAACAGAGTTCAACAGAGATAAACAGAGTTCCACAGATTTAAACAGAGTTAAACAGAGGCAAACAGAGGGAAACAGAGTGAAACAGAGTTAAACAGAGGCAACCAGAGTTAAGCAGAGTTAATCAGAGGTAAACAGAGTGAAACAGATTTAAACAGACGCAAACAGAGTTAAAGAGAGTTGAACAGATGCAAAAAGAGTTAAACAGAGGCAAACAGAGTTAAGCAGAGTTAATCAGAGGTAAACAGAGTGAAACAGATTGAAACAGACGCAAACAGAGTTAAAGAGAATTGAACAGATGCAAAAAGAGTTAAACAGAGGCAAACAGAGTTAAACAGATTTAAGCAGAGTTAAACAGAGGCGAACAGAGTTAAACAGAGTTAAACATAGACAAACAGAATTCAAAATAGTTAAATAGAGTTAATCAGAGGCAAACAGAAGGAAACTGAGTTAAACAAAGTTAAACAGAGGCAAAGTTAAACAGAGTTAAACAGAGGCAAACAGAGTTAAACAGAGGCAAACAGAGTTCAACAGAGTTAAACAGAGGCAAACAGAGCTAAACTGAGTGAAACAGAGTTAAACAGTCGCACACAGAGTTAAACAGAGTTGAGCAGAGGGAAACAGAGTTAAACAGAGTTAAACAGAGGCATAAGGAGTTCAGCAGAGTTAAACAGAGGCATACAGAGTTCAACAAATTTAAACAGAGGCAAACAGAGTTAGACAGCGTTAAACAGAGGCAAACAGAGTTAAATAGAGTTAAACAGAGGCAAACAGAGTTAAACAGAATTAAACAGAGGCAAACAGAATTAAACAGAGTTAAACAGAGGCAAACAGATTTAAATAGAGTTCAACAGACGGAAATAGAGTTCAATAGAGTTAAACAGAGGCATACAAGTTTAAGCAGAGTTAAACAGATGCAATCAGAATTAAACAGAGTTAAACAGTGGCAAACAGAGTTAAATAGATTGAAACAGAGGCCAATAGAGTTGAACAGAGATAAACAGAGTTCAACAGAGTTAAACAGAGGCTAACATATTTAAACAGAGTTGAACAGAGTCAAACTGAGTTAAACAGAGTTAAACAGAGGCAAACAGAATGCAACAGAGATAAACAGAGTTCAACAGAGTTAAACAGAGTTAAACAGAGGCAAACAGAGGGAAACAGAGTGAAACAGAGTTAAACAGAGGCAACCAGAGTTAAGCAGAGTTAATCAGAGGTAAACAGAGTGAAACAGATTTAAACAGACGCAAACAGAGTTAAAGAGAGTTGAACAGATGCAAAAAGAGTTAAACAGAGGCAAACAGAGTTAAGCAGAGTTAATCAGAGGTAAACAGAGTGAAACAGATTGAAACAGACGCAAACAGAGTTAAAGAGAATTGAACAGATGCAAAAAGAGTTAAACAGAGGCAAACAGAGTTAAACAGATTTAAGCAGAGTTAAACAGAGTTAAACAGAGGCGAACAGAGTTAAACAGAGTTAAACATAGGCAAACAGAATTCAAAATAGTTAAATAGAGTTACTCAGAGGCAAACAGAAGGAAACTGAGTTAAACAAAGTTAAACAGAGGCAAAGTTAAACAGAGTTAAACAGAGGCAAACAGAGTTAAACAGAGTTAAACAGAGGCAAACAGAGTTAAACAGAGTTAAACAGAGGCATAAGGAGATCAGCAGAGTTAAACAGAGGCATACAGAGTTCAACAAATTTAAACAGAGGCAAACAGAGTTAGACAGCGTTAAACAGAGGCAAACTGAGTTAAATAGAGTTAAACAGAGGCAAACAGAGTTAAACAGAATTAAACAGAGGCAAACAGAGTTAAACAGAGTTAAACAGAGGCAAACAGATTTAAATAGAGTTCAACAGAGGGAAATAGAGTTCAATAGAGTTAAACAGAGGCATACAAGTTTAAGCAGAGTTAAACAGATGCAATCAGAGTTAAACAGAGTTAAACAGTGGCAAACAGAGTTAAATAGATTGAAACAGAGGCCAACAGAGTTGAACAGAGATAAACAGAGTTCAACAGAGTTAAACAGAGGCTAACAGATTTAAACAGAGTTGAACAGAGTCAAACTGATTTAAACAGAGTTAAACAGAGGCAAACAGAGTGCAACAGAGATAAACAGATTTCAACAGAGTTAAACAGAGTTAAACAGAGGCAAAAAGAGGGAAACAGATTGAAACAGAATTAAACAGAGGTAGACAGAGTTAAATAGATTGAAACAGATGCAAACAGAGTTCAACAGAGATAAACAGAGTTCCACAGATTTAAACAGAGTTAAACAGAGGCAAACAGAGGGAAACAGAGTGAAACAGAGTTAAACAGAGGCAACCAGAGTTAAGCAGAGTTAATCAGAGGTAAACAGAGTGAAACAGATTTAAACAGACGCAAACAGAGTTAAAGAGAGTTGAACAGATGCAAAAAGAGTTAAACAGAGGCAAACAGAGTTAAGCAGAGTTAATCAGAGGTAAACAGAGTGAAACAGATTTAAACAGACGCAAACAGAGTTAAAGAGAGTTGAACAGATGCAAAAAGAGTTAAACAGAGGCAAACAGAGTTAAACAGATTTAAGCAGAGTTAAACAGAGTTAAACAGAGGCGAACAGAGTTAAACAGAGTTAAACATAGGCAAACAGAATTCAAAATAGTTAAATAGAGTTAATCAGAGGCAAACAGAAGGAAACTGAGTTAAACAAAGTTAAACAGAGGCAAAGTTAAACAGAGTTAAACAAAGGCAAACAGAGTTAAACAGAGTTAAACAGAGGCAAACAGAGTTCAACAGAGTTAAACAGAGGCAAACTGAGGTAAACTGAGTGAAACAGAGTTAAACAGACGCACACAGAGTTAAACAGAGTTGAGCAGAGGGAAACAGAGTTAAACAGAGTTAAACAGAGGCATAAGGAGTTCAGCAGAGTTAAACGGAGGCATACAGAGTAAAACAGAGTTAAGCAGAGGGAAACAGAGTTAAACAGAGTTCAACAGAGGCAAATAGAGGTAAACTGAGTGAAACAGAGTTGGACAGAGGCAAACAGCTTTAAACAGCGTTAAACAGAGGCAAACAGAGTTAAGCAGAGGCAAACAGAGTTAAACGAGTTAAACAGAGGCATACAGAGTTAACCAGATGCAAACAGAGTTAAACAGCGTTAGACAGAGGCAAACAGCGTTAAATAGAGTTAAACAGAGGCAATCAGAGTTAAACAGAATTAAACAGAGGCAGACAGAGTTAAATGGATTGAAACAGAGGCAAACAGAGTTCAACAGAGATAAACAGAGTTCAACAGAGTTAACCAGAGTTAAACAGAGGCAAACAGAGGGAAACAGAGTGAAACAGAGGCAAACAGATGCAACCAGAGTTAAGCAGAGTTAATCAGAGGTAAACAGAGTGAAACAGGTTGAAACAGACGCAAACAGAGTTAAAGAGAGTTGAACAGAGGCAAACAGAGTTTAGCAGAGGCAAACAGAGTTAAACAGATTTAAACAGAGTTAAACATAGGCAAACAGAATTCAAAATAGTTAAATAGAGTTAATCAGAGGCAAACAGAAGGAAACTGAGTTAAACAGAGTTAAACAGATGCAAACAGAGTTAAACAGAGTTAAACAGAGGCAAACAGAGTTAAACAGAGTTAAACAGAGGCATACAGAGTTCAACAGAGTTAAACAGAGGCATACAGAGTTAAACAGAGTTCAACAGACTTAAACAGAGTTAGACAGATGCAAACAGAGGGAAACAGAGTTAAACAGAGTTAAACAGAGGCACACAGAGTTAAACAGAGTTGGACAGAGGCAAACAGCTTTAAACAGGTTTAAACAGAGGCAAACAGAGTTAAGCAGAGGCAAACAGAGTTAAACGAGTTAAACAGAGGCATACAGAGTTAACCAGAGGCAAACAGAGTTAAACAGCGTTAGACAGAGGCAAACAGCGTTCAATACAGTTAAACAGAGGCAATCAGAGTTAAACAGAATTAAACAGAGGCAGACAGAGTTAAATAGATTGAAACAGAGGCAAACAGAGTTCAACAGAGATAAACAGAGTTCAACAGAGTTAACCAGAGTTAAACAGAGGCAAACAGAGGGAAACAGAGTGAAACAGAGGCAAACAGATGCAACCAGAGTTAAGCAGAGTTAATCAGAGGTAAACAGAGTGATACAGGTTTAAACAGACGCAAACAGAGTTAAAGAGAGTTGAACAGAGGCAAACAGAGTTTAGCAGGGGCAAACAGAGTTAAACAGATTTAAACAGAGTTAAACAGAGTTAAACATAGGCAAACAGAATTCAAAATAGTTAAATAGAGTTAATCAGAGGCAAACAGAAGGAAACTGAGTTAAACAGAGTTAAACAGATGCAAACAGAGTTAAACAGAGTTAAACAGAGGCAAACAGAGTTAAACAGAGTTAAACAGAGGCATACAGAGTTCAACAAATTTAAACAGAGGCAAACAGAGTTAGACAGCGTTAAACAGAGGCAAACAGAGTTAAATAGAGTGAAACAGAGGCAAACAGAGTTAAACAGATTTAAACAGAGTTAAACAGAGTTAAACAGAGGCGAACAGAGTTCAACAGATTTAAACAGAGGCAAACAGAGTTAAACAGCGTTAGACAGAGGCAAACAGCGTTAAATAGAGTTAAACAGAGGCAATCAGAGTTAAACAGAATTAAACAGAGGCAGACAGAGTTAAATAGATTGAAACAGATGCAAACAGAGTTCAACAGAGATATACATAGTTCAACAGATTTAAACAGAGTTAAACAGAGGCAAACAGAGGGAAACAGAGTGAAACAGAGTTAAACAGAGGCAACCAGAGTTAGGCAGAGTTAATCAGAGGTAAACAGAGTGAAACAGATTTAAACAGACGCAAACAGAGTTAAAGAGAGTTGAACGGATGCAAAAAGAGTTAAACAGAGGCAAACAGAGTTAAACAGATTTAAGCAGAGTTAAACAGAGTTAAACAGAGGCGAACAGAGTTAAACAGAGTTAAACATAGGCAAACAGAATTCAAAATAGTTAAATAGAGTTAATCAGAGGCAAACAGAAGGAAACTGAGTTAAACAAAGTTAAACAGAGGCAAAGTTAAACAGAGTTAAACAGAGGCAAACAGAGTTAAACAGAGTTAAACAGAGGCAAACAGAGTTCAACTGAGTTAAACAGAGGCATACAGAATTAAGCAGAGTTCAACACAGGCAAAGAGAGTGAAAGAGCGTTAAACAGAGGGAAACAGATTTAAATAGAGTTAAACAGATGCAAACAGAGTTAAACAAAATAAAACTGAAGCAAACAGAGTTAAATAGAGTTGAACAGAGGCAAACAGAGTTCAACAGAGTTAAACAGAGGCATACAGAGTTAAACAGAGTTGAGCAGAGGGAAACAGAGTTAAACAGAGTTAAACAGAGGCATAAGGAGTTCAGCAGAGTTAAACAGAGGCATACAGAGATCAACAGATTTAAGCAGAGGGAAACAGAGTTTAACAGAGGCAAACAGAGGTAAACTGAGTGAAACAGAGTTAAACAGACGCACACAGAGTTAAACTGAGTTGAGCAGAGGGAAACAGAGTTAAACAGAGGCATAAGGAGTTCAGCAGAGTTAAACAGAGGCATACAGAGTTCAACAGAGTTAAGCAGAGGGAAACAGAGTTAAACAGAGGCAAACAGAGGTAAACTGAGTGAAACAGAGTTAAACAGACGCACACAGAGTTAAACAGAGATGAGCAGAGGGAAACAGAGTTAAACAGAGTTAAACAGAGGCATAAGGAGTTCAGCAGAGTTAAACAGAGGCATACAGAGTAAAACAGAGTTAAACAGAGGCAAACAGAGGTAAACTGAGTGAAACAGAGTTAAACAGAGGCACACAGAGTTAAATAGAGTTGGACAGAGGCAAACAGCTTTAAGCAGCGTTAAACAGAGGCAAACAGATTTAAGCAGAGGCAAACAGAGTTAAACGAGTTAAACAGAGGCATACAGAGTTAACCAGATGCAAACAGAGTTGAACAGCGTTAGACAGAGGCAAACAGCGTTAAATAGAGTTAAACAGAGGCAATCAGAGTTAAACAGAATTAAACAGAGGCAGACAGAGTTAAATGGATTGAAACAGAGGCAAACAGAGTTCAACAGAGATAAACAGAGTTCAACAGAGTTAACCAGAGTTAAACAGAGGCAAACAGAGGGAAACAGAGTGAAACAGAGGCAAACAGATGCAACCAGAGTTAAGCAGAGTTAATCAGAGGTAAACAGAGTGAAACAGGTTTAAACAGACGCAAACAGAGTTAATGAGAGTTGAACAGAGGCAAACAGAGTTTAGCAGAGGCAAACAGAGTTAAACAGATTTAAACAGAGTTAAACAGAGTTAAACATAGGCAAACAGAATTCAAAATAGTTAAATAGAGTTAATCAGCGGCAAACAGAAGGAAACTGAGTTAAACAGAGTTAAATAGATGCAAACAGAGTTAAACAGAGTTAAACAGAGGCAAACAGAGTTAAACAGAGTTAAACAGAGGCATACAGATTTCAACAGATTTAAACAGAGGCATACAGAGTTAAACAGAGTTCAACAGACTTAAACAGAGTTAGACAGATGCAAACAGAGGGAAACAGAGTTAAACAGAGTTAAACAGAGGCACACAGAGTTAGACAGAGTTGGACAGAGGCAAACAGCTTTAAACAGGGTTAAACAGAGGCAAACAGCGTTAAGCAGAGGCAAACAGAGTTAAACGAGTTAAACAGAGGCATACAGAGTTAACCAGAGGCAAACAGAGTTAAACAGCGTTAGACAGAGGCAAACAGCGTTAAATAGAGTTAAACAGAGGCAATCAGAGTTAAACAGAATTAAACAGAGGCAGACAGAGTTAAATGGATTGAAACAGAGGCAAACAGAGTTCAACAGAGATAAACAGTGTTCAACAGATTTAAACAGAGTTAAACAGAGTTAAACATAGGCAAACAGAATTCAAAATAGTTAAATAGAGTTAATCAGCGGCAAACAGAAGGAAACTGAGTTAAACAGAGTTAAACAGATGCAAACAGAGTTAAACAGAGTTAAACAGAGGCAAACAGAGTTAAACAGAGTTAAACAGAGGCATACAGATTTCAGCAGATTTAAACAGAGGCATACAGAGTTAAACAGAGTTCAACAGACTTAAACAGAGTTAGACAGATGCAAACAGAGGGAAACAGAGTTAAACAGAGTTAAACAGAGGCACACAGAGTTAAACAGAGTTGGACAGAGGCAAACAGCTTTAAACAGGGTTAAACAGAGGCAAACAGCGTTAAGCAGAGGCAAACAGAGTTAAACGAGTTAAACAGAGGCATACAGAGTTAACCAGAGGCAAACAGAGTTAAACAGCGTTAGACAGAGGCAAACAGCGTTAAATAGAGTTAAACAGAGGCAATCAGAGTTAAACAGAATTAAACAGAGGCAGACAGAGTTAAATGGATTGAAACAGAGGCAAACAGAGTTCAACAGAGATAAACAGTGTTCAACAGAGTTAACCAGAGTTAAACAGAGGCAAACAGAGGGAAACGGAGTTAAGCAGAGTTAATCAGAGGTAAACAGAGTGAAACAGGTTTAAACAGACGCAAACAGAGTTAAAGAGAGTTGAACAGAGGCAAACAGAGTTTAGCAGAGGCAAACAGAGTTAAACAGATTTAAACAGAGTTAAACAGAGTTAAACATAGGCAAACAGAATTCAAAATAGTTAAATAGAGTTAATCAGAGGCAAACAGAAGGAAACTGAGTTAAACAGAGTTATACAGATGCAAACAGAGTTAAACAGAGTTAAACAGAGGCAAACAGAGTTAAACAGAGTTAAACAGAGGCATACAGAGTTCACCAAATTTAAACAGAGGCAAACAGAGTTAGACAGCGTTAGACAGAGGCAAACAGAGTTAAATAGAGTTAAACAGAGCCATACAGAGTTAAACAGATTTAAACAGATTTAAACAGAGTTAAACAGAGGCGAACAGAGTTCAACAGTTTTAAACAGAGGCAAACAGAGTTAAACAGCGTTAGACAGAGGCAAACAGCGTTAAATAGAGTTAAACAGAGGCAATCAGAGTTAAACAGAATTAAACAGAGGCAGACAGAGTTAAATAGATTGAAACAGAGGCAAACAGAGTTCAACAGAGATAAACAGAGTTCAACAGAGTTAACCAGAGTTAAACAGAGGCAAACAGAGGGAAACAGAGGCAAACAGATGCAACCAGAGTTAAGCAGAGTTAATCAGAGGTAAACAGAGTGAAACAGATTTAAACAGACGCAAACAGAGTTAAAGAGAGTTGAACAGAGGCAAACAGAGTTTAGCAGAGGCAAACAGAGTTAAACAGATTTAAACAGAGTTAAACAGAGTTAAACATAGGCAAACAGAATTCAAAGTAGTTAAATAGAGTTACTCAGAGGCAAACAGAAGGAAACTGAGTTAAACAGAGTTAAACAGATGGAAACAGAGTTAAACAGAGTTAAAAAGAGGCAAACAGAGTTAAACAGAGTTAAACAGAGGCATACAGAGTTCAACAAATTTAAACAGAGGCAAACAGAGTTAGACAGCGTTAGACAGAGGCAAACAGAGTTAAATAGAGTTAAACAGAGGCAAACAGAGTTAAACAGAATTAAACAGAGTTAAACAGAGTTAAACAGAGGCGAACAGAGTTCAACAGTTTTAAACAGAGGCAAACAGAGTTAAACAGCGTTAGACAGAGGCAAACAGCGTTAAATAGAGTTAAACAGAGGCAATCAGAGTCAAACAGAATTAAACAGAGGCAGACAGAGTTAATTAGATTGAAACAGATGCAAACAGAGTTCAACAAAGATAAACAGAGTTCAACAGATTTAAACAGAGTTAAACAGAGGCAAACAGAGGGAAACAGAGTGAAACAAAGTTAAACAGAGGCAACCAGAGTTAGGCAGAGTTAATCAGAGGTAAACAGAGTGAAACAGGTTTAAACAGACGCAAACAGAGTTAAAGAGAGTTGAACAGTGGCAAACAGAGTTTAGCAGAGGCAAACAGAGTTAAACAGATTTAAACAGAGTTAAACAGAGTTAAACATAGGCAAACAGAATTCAAAATAGTTAAATAGAGTTAATCAGAGGCAAACAGAAGGAAACTGAGTTAAACAGAGTTAAACAGATGCAAACAGAGCTAAACAGAGTTAAACAGAGTTAAACAGAGTTAAACAGAGGCATACAGAGTTCAACAGAGTTAAACAGAGGCATACAGAGTTAAACAGAGTTCAACAGACTTAAACAGAGTTAGAAAGATGCAAACAGAGGGAAACAGAGTTAAACAGAGTTAAACAGAGGCACACAGAGTTAAACAGAGTTGGACAGAGGCAAACAGCTTTAAACAGGTTTAAACAGAGGCAAACAGAGTTAAGCAGAGGCAAACAAAGTTAAACGAGTTAAACAGAGGCATACAGAGTTAACCAGAGGCAAACAGAGTTAAACAGCGTTAGACAGAGGCAAACAGCGTTAAATAGAGTTAAACAGAGGCAATCAGAGTTAAACAGAATTAAACAGAGGCAGACAGAGTTAAATGGATTGAAACAGAGGCAAACAGAGTTCAACAGAGATAAACAGTGTTCAACAGAGTTAACCAGAGTTAAACAGAGGCAAACAGAGGGAAACAGAGTGAAACAGAGGCAAACAGAGGCAACCAGAGTTAAGCAGAGTTAATCAGAGGTAAACAGAGTGAAACAGGTTTAAACAGACGCAAACAGAGTTAAAGAGAGTTGAACAGAGGCAAACAGAGTTTAGCAGAGGCAAACAGAGTTAAACAGATTTAAACAGAGTTAAACAGAGTTAAACATAGGCAAACAGAATTCAAAATAGTTAAATAG
This sequence comes from Isurus oxyrinchus, assembly GCA_026770705.1. Taxonomy (NCBI): domain Eukaryota; kingdom Metazoa; phylum Chordata; class Chondrichthyes; order Lamniformes; family Lamnidae; genus Isurus; species Isurus oxyrinchus. Next base: position 538,090 of record JANJGN010000101.1, on the reverse strand, counting down.
AGTTAATCAGAGGCAAACAGAAGGAAACTGAGTTAAACAGAGTTATACAGATGCAAACAGAGTTAAACAGAGTTAAACAGAGGCAAACAGAGTTAAACAGAGTTAAACAGAGGCATACAGAGTTCACCAAATTTAAACAGAGGCAAACAGAGTTAGACAGCGTTAGACAGAGGCAAACAGAGTTAAATAGAGTTAAACAGAGCCATACAGAGTTAAACAGATTTAAACAGATTTAAACAGAGTTAAACAGAGGCGAACAGAGTTCAACAGTTTTAAACAGAGGCAAACAGAGTTAAACAGCGTTAGACAGAGGCAAACAGCGTTAAATAGAGTTAAACAGAGGCAATCAGAGTCAAACAGAATTAAACAGAGGCAGACAGAGTTAATTAGATTGAAACAGATGCAAACAGAGTTCAACAGAGATAAACAGAGTTCAACAGATTTAAACAGAGTTAAACAGAGGCAAACAGAGGGAAACAGAGTGAAACAGAGTTAAACAGAGGCAACCAGAGTTAGGCAGAGTTAATCAGAGGTAAACAGAGTGAAACAGGTTTAAACAGACGCAAACAGAGTTAAAGAGAGTTGAACAGTGGCAAACAGAGTTTAGCAGAGGCAAACAGAGTTAAACAGATTTAAACAGAGTTAAACAGAGTTAAACATAGGCAAACAGAATTCAAAATATTTAAATAGAGTTAATCAGAGGCAAACAGAAGGAAACTGAGTTAAACAGAGTTAAACAGATGCAAACAGAGTTAAAGAGAGTTAAACAGACTTAAACAGAGTTAGACAGATGCAAACAGAGGGAAACAGATTTAAACAGAGTTAAACAGAGGCATACAGAGTTAAACAGAGTTCAACAGACTTAAACAGAGTTAGACAGATGCAAACAGAGGGAAACAGAGTTAAACAGAGTTAAACAGAGGCACACAGAGTTAAACAGAGTTGGACAGAGGCAAACAGCTTTAAACAGGTTTAAACAGAGGCAAACAGAGTTAAGCAGAGGCAAACAGAGTTAAACGAGTTAAACAGAGGCATACAGAGTTAACCAGAGGCAAACAGAGTTAAACAGCGTTAGACAGAGGCAAACAGCGTTCAATAGAGTTAAACAGAGGCAATCAGAGTTAAACAGAATTAAACAGAGGCAGACAGAGTTAAATAGATTGAAACAGAGGCAAACAGAGTTCAACAGAGATAAACAGAGTTCAACAGAGTTAACCAGAGTTAAACAGAGGCAAACAGAGGGAAACAGAGGCAAACAGATGCAACCAGAGTTAAGCAGAGTTAATCAGAGGTAAACAGAGTGAAACAGATTTAAACAGACGCAAACAGAGTTAAAGAGAGTTGAACAGAGGCAAACAGAGTTTAGCAGAGGCAAACAGAGTTAAACAGATTTAAACAGAGTTAAACAGAGTTAAACATAGGCAAACAGAATTCAAAATAGTTAAATAGAGTTAATCAGAGGCAAACAGAAGGAAACTGAGTTAAACAGAGTTATACAGATGCAAACAGAGTTAAACAGAGTTAAACAGAGGCAAACAGAGTTAAACAGAGTTAAACAGAGGCATACAGAGTTCACCAAATTTAAACAGAGGCAAACAGAGTTAGACAGCGTTAGACAGAGGCAAACAGAGTTAAATAGAGTTAAACAGAGCCATACAGAGTTAAACAGATTTAAACAGATTTAAACAGAGTTAAACAGAGGCGAACAGAGTTCAACAGTTTTAAACAGAGGCAAACAGAGTTAAACAGCGTTAGACAGAGGCAAACAGCGTTAAATAGAGTTAAACAGAGGCAATCAGAGTCAAACAGAATTAAACAGAGGCAGACAGAGTTAATTAGATTGAAACAGATGCAAACAGAGTTCAACAGAGATAAACAGAGTTCAACAGATTTAAACAGAGTTAAACATAGGCAAACAGAGGGAAACAGAGTGAAACAGAGTTAAACAGAGGCAACCAGAGTTAGGCAGAGTTAATCAGAGGTAAACAGAGTGAAACAGGTTTAAACAGACGCAAACAGAGTTAAAGAGAGTTGAACAGTGGCAAACAGAGTTTAGCAGAGGCAAACAGAGTTAAACAGATTTAAACAGAGTTAAACAGAGTTAAACATAGGCAAACAGAATTCAAAATATTTAAATAGAGTTAATCAGAGGCAAACAGAAGGAAACTGAGTTAAACAGAGTTAAACAGATGCAAACAGAGTTAAAGAGAGTTAAACAGACTTAAACAGAGTTAGACAGATGCAAACAGAGGGAAACAGATTTAAACAGAGTTAAACAGAGGCATACAGAGTTAAACAGAGTTCAACAGACTTAAACAGAGTTAGACAGATGCAAACAGAGGGAAACAGAGTTAAACAGAGTTAAACAGAGGCACACAGAGTTAAACAGAGTTGGACAGAGGCAAACAGCTTTAAACAGGTTTAAACAGAGGCAAACAGAGTTAAGCAGAGGCAAACAGAGTTAAACGAGTTAAACAGAGGCATACAGAGTTAACCAGAGGCAAACAGAGTTAAACAGCGTTAGACAGAGGCAAACAGCGTTCAATAGAGTTAAACAGAGGCAATCAGAGTTAAACAGAATTAAACAGAGGCAGACAGAGTTAAATAGATTGAAACAGAGGCAAACAGAGTTCAACAGAGATAAACAGAGTTCAACAGAGTTAACCAGAGTTAAACAGAGGCAAACAGAGGGAAACAGAGGCAAACAGATGCAACCAGAGTTAAGCAGAGTTAATCAGAGGTAAACAGAGTGAAACAGATTTAAACAGACGCAAACAGAGTTAAAGAGAGTTGAACAGAGGCAAACAGAGTTTAGCAGAGGCAAACAGAGTTAAACAGATTTAAACAGAGTTAAACAGAGTTAAACATAGGCAAACAGAATTCAAAGTAGTTAAATAGAGTTACTCAGAGGCAAACAGAAGGAAACTGAGTTAAACAGAGTTAAACAGATGGAAACAGAGTTAAACAGAGTTAAAAAGAGGCAAACAGAGTTAAACAGAGTTAAACAGAGGCATACAGAGTTCAACAAATTTAAACAGAGGCAAACAGAGTTAGACAGCGTTAGACAGAGGCAAACAGAGTTAAATAGAGTTAAACAGAGGCAAACAGAGTTAAACAGAATTAAACAGAGTTAAACAGAGTTAAACAGAGGCGAACAGAGTTCAACAGTTTTAAACAGAGGCAAACAGAGTTAAACAGCGTTAGACAGAGGCAAACAGCGTTAAATAGAGTTAAACAGAGGCAATCAGAGTCAAACAGAATTAAACAGAGGCAGACAGAGTTAATTAGATTGAAACAGATGCAAACAGAGTTCAACAAAGATAAACAGAGTTCAACAGATTTAAACAGAGTTAAACAGAGGCAAACAGAGGGAAACAGAGTGAAACAAAGTTAAACAGAGGCAACCAGAGTTAGGCAGAGTTAATCAGAGGTAAACAGAGTGAAACAGGTTTAAACAGACGCAAACAGAGTTAAAGAGAGTTGAACAGTGGCAAACAGAGTTTAGCAGAGGCAAACAGAGTTAAACAGATTTAAACAGAGTTAAACAGAGTTAAACATAGGCAAACAGAATTCAAAATAGTTAAATAGAGTTAATCAGAGGCAAACAGAAGGAAACTGAGTTAAACAGAGTTAAACAGATGCAAACAGAGCTAAACAGAGTTAAACAGAGTTAAACAGAGTTAAACAGAGGCATACAGAGTTCAACAGAGTTAAACAGAGGCATACAGAGTTAAACAGAGTTCAACAGACTTAAACAGAGTTAGAAAGATGCAAACAGAGGGAAACAGAGTTAAACAGAGTTAAACAGAGGCACACAGAGTTAAACAGAGTTGGACAGAGGCAAACAGCTTTAAACAGGTTTAAACAGAGGCAAACAGAGTTAAGCAGAGGCAAACAAAGTTAAACGAGTTAAACAGAGGCATACAGAGTTAACCAGAGGCAAACAGAGTTAAACAGCGTTAGACAGAGGCAAACAGCGTTCAATAGAGTTAAACAGAGGCAATCAGAGTTAAACAGAATTAAACAGAGGCAGACAGAGTTAAATAGATTGAAACAGAGGCAAACAGAGTTCAACAGAGATAAACAGAGTTCAACAGAGTTAACCAGAGTTAAACAGAGGCAAACAGAGGGAAACAGAGTGAAACAGAGGCAAACAGATGCAACCAGAGTTAAGCAGAGTTAATCAGAGGTAAACAGAGTGAAACAGGTTTAAACAGACGCAAACAGAGTTAAAGAGAGCTGAACAGAGGCAAACAGAGTTCAGCAGAGGCAAACCGAGTTAAACAGATTTAAACAGAGTTAAACAGAGTTAAACATAGGCAAACAGAATTCAAAATAGTTAAATAGAGTTAATCAGAGGCAAACAGAAGGAAACTGAGTTAAACAGAGTTAAACAGATGCAAACAGAGTTAAACAGAGTTAAACAGAGGCAAACAGAGTTAAACAGAGTTAAACAGAGGCATAAAGAGTTCAACAAATTTAAACAGAGGCAAACAGAGTTAGACAGCGTTAGACAGAGGCAAACAGAGTTAAATAGAGTTAAACAGAGGCAAACAGAGTTAAACAGATTGAAACAGAGTTAAACAGAGCTAAACAGAGGCGAACAGAGTTCAACAGATTTAAACAGAGGCAAACAGAGTTAAACAGATTTAGACAGAGGCAAACAGCGTTAAATAGAGTTAAACAGAGGCAATCAGAGTCAAACAGAATTAAACAGAGGCAGACAGAGTTAATTAGATTGAAACAGATGCAAACAGAGTTCAACAGAGATAAACAGAGTTCAACAGATTTAAACAGAGTTAAACAGAGGAAAACAGAGAGAAACAGATTGAAACAGAGTTGAACAGAGGCAACCAGAGTTAAGCAGAGTTAATCAGAGGTAAACAGAGTGAAACAGGTTTAAACAGACGCAAACAGTGTTAAAGAGAGTTGAACAGAGGCAAACAGAGTTTAGCAGAGGCAAACAGAGTTAAACAGATTTAAACAGAGTTAAACAGAGTTAAACATAGGCAAACAGAATTCAAAATAGTTAAATAGAGTTAATCAGAGGCAAACAGAAGGAAACTGAGTCAAACAGAGTTAAACAGATGCAAACAGAGTTAAACAGAGTTAAACAGAGGCAAACAGAGTTAAACAGAGTTAAACAGAGGCATACAGAGTTCAACAGAGTTAAACAGATGCATACAGAGTTAAACAGAGTTCAACAGACTTAAACAGAGTTAGACAGATGCAAACAGAGGGAAACAGAGTTAAACAGAGTTAAACAGAGGCACACAGAGTTAAACAGAGTTGGACAGAGGCAAACAGCTTTAAACAGGTTTAAACAGAGGCAAACAGAGTTAAGCAGAGGCAAACAGAGTTAAACGAGTTAAACAGAGGCATACAGAGTTAACCAGAGGCAAACAGAGTTAAACAGCGTTAGACAGAGGCAAACAGCGTTCAATAGAGTTAAACAGAGGCAATCAGAGTTAAACAGAGTTAAACATAGGCAAACAGAATTCAAAATAGTTAAATAGAGTTAATCAGAGGCAAACAGAAGGAAACTGAGTTAAACAGAGTTAAACAGATGCAAACAGTGTTAAACAGAGTTAAACAGAGGCAAACAGAGTTAAACAGAGTTAAACAGAGGCATACAGAGTTCAACAAATTTAAACAGAGGCAAACAGAGTTAGACAGCGTTAAACAGAGGCAAACAGAGTTAAATGGAGTTAAACAGAGGCATACAGAGTTAAACAGAGTTCAGCAGACTTAAACAGAGTTAGACAGATGCAAACAGAGGGAAACAGAGTTAAACAGAGTTAAACAGAGGCACACAGAGTTAAACAGAGTTGGACAGAGGCAAACAGCTTTAAACAGATTTAAACAGAGGCAAACAGAGTTAAACAGCGTTAGACAGAGGCAAATAGCGTTAAATAGAGTTAAACAGAGGCAATCAGAGTTAAACAGAATTAAACAGAGGCAGACAGAGTTAAATAGATTGAAACAGATGCAAACAGAGTTCAACAGAGATATACAGAGTTCAACAGATTTAAACAGAGTTAAACAGAGGCAAACAGAGGGAAACAGAGTGAAACAGAGTTAAACAGAGGCAACCAGAGTTAAGCAGAGTTAATCAGAGGTAAACAGAGTGAAACAGATTTAAACAGACGCAAACAGAGTTAAAGAGAGTGGAACAGATGCAAAAAGAGTTAAACAGAGGCAAACAGAGTTAAACAGATTTAAGCAGAGTTAAACAGAGTTAAACAGAGGCGAACAGAATTCAAAATAGTTAAATAGAGTTAATCAGAGGCAAACAGAAGGAAACTGAGTTAAACAAAGTTAAACAGAGGCAAAGTTAAACAGAGTTAAACAGAGGCAAACAGAGTTAAACAGAGTTAAACAGAGGCAAACAGAGTTCAACAGAGTTAAACAGAGGCATACAGAGTTAAACAGAGTTCAAGACAGGCAAAGAGAGTGAAAGAGCGTTAAACAGAGGGAAACAGATTTAAATAGAGTTAAACAGATGCAAACAGAGTTAAACAGAATAAAACTGAAGCACACAGAGTTAAATAGAGTTGAACAGAGGCAAACAGAGTTCAACAGAGTTAAACAGAGGCATACAGAGTTAAACAGAGTTGAGCAGAGGGAAACAGAGTTAAACAGAGTTAAACAGAGGCATAAGGAGTTCAACAGAGTTAAGCAGAGGGAAACAGAGTTAAACAGAGGCAAACAGAGGTAAACTGAGTGAAACAGAGTTAAACAGACGCACACAGAGTTACACAGAGTTGAGCAGAGGGAAACAGAGTTAAACAGAGTTAAACAGAGGCATAAGGAGTTCAGCAGAGTTAAACAGAGGCATACAGAGTTCAACAGAGTTAAGCAGAGGCAAACAGAGTTAAACGAGTTAAACAGAGGCATACAGAGTTAACCAGATGCAAACAGAGTTAAACAGCGTTAGACAGAGGCAAACAGCGTTAAATAGAGTTAAACAGAGGCAATCAGAGTTAAACAGAATTAAACAGAGGCAGACAGAGTTAAATGGATTGAAACGGAGGCAAACAGAGTTCAACAGAGATAAACAGAGTTCAACAGAGCTAACCAGAGATAAACAGAGGCAAACAGAGTGAAATAGAGTGAAACAGAGGCAAACAGATGCAACCAGAGTTAAGCAGAGTTAATCAGAGGTAAACAGAGTGAAACAGGTTTAAACAGAGGCAAACAGAGTTAAAGAGAGTTGAACAGAGGCAAACAGAGTTTAGCAGAGGCAAACAGAGTTAAACAGATTTAAACAGAGTTAAACAGAGTTAAACATAGGCAAACAGAATTCAAAATAGTTAAATAGAGTTAATCAGAGGCAAACAGAAGGAAACTGAGTTAAACAGAGTTAAACAGATGCAAACAGAGTTAAACAGAGTTAAACAGAGGCAATCAGAGTTAAACAGAGTTAAACAGAGGCATACAGAGTTCAACAGAGTTAAACAGAGGCATACAGAGTTAAACAGAGTTCAACAGACTTAAACAGAGTTAGACAGATGCAAACCGAGGGAAACAGAGTTAAACAGAGTTAAACAGAGGCACACAGAGTTAAACTGAGTTGGACAGAGGCAAACAGCTTTAAACAGGGTTAAACAGAGGCAAACAGAGTTAAGCAGAGGCAAACAGAGTTAAACGAGTTAAACAGAGGCATACAGAGTTAACCAGAGGCAAACAGAGTTAAACAGCGTTAGACAGAGGCAAACAGCGTTAAATAGAGTTAAACAGAGGCAATCAGAGTTAAACAGAATTAAACAGAGGCAGACAGAGTTAAATGGATTGAAACAGAGGCAAACAGAGTTCAACAGAGATAAACAGAGTTCAACAGAGTTAACCAGAGTTAAACAGAGGCAAACAGAGGGAAACAGAGGCAAACAGATGCAACCAGAGTTAAGCAGAGTTAATCAGAGGTAAACAGAGTGAAACAGATTTAAACAGACGCAAACAGAGTTAAAGAGAGTTGAACAGAGGCAAACAGAGTTTAGCAGAGGCAAACAGAGTTAAACAGATTTAAACAGAGTTAAACAGAGTTAAACATAGGCAAACAGAATTCAAAGTAGTTAAATAGAGTTACTCAGAGGCAAACAGAAGGAAACTGAGTTAAACAGAGTTAAACAGATGGAAACAGAGTTAAACAGAGTTAAAAAGAGGCAAACAGAGTTAAACAGAGTTAAACAGAGGCATACAGAGTTCAACAAATTTAAACAGAGGCAAACAGAGTTAGACAGCGTTAGACAGAGGCAAACAGAGTTAAATAGAGTTAAACAGAGGCAAACAGAGTTAAACCGATTTAAACAGAGTTAAACAGAGTTAAACAGAGGCGAACAGAGTTCAACAGTTTTAAACAGAGGCAAACAGAGTTAAACAGCGTTAGACAGAGGCAAACAGCGTTAAATAGAGTTAAACAGAGGCAATCAGAGTCAAACAGAATTAAACAGAGGCAGACAGAGTTAATTAGATTGAAACAGATGCAAACAGAGTTCAACAGAGATAAACAGAGTTCAACAGATTTAAACAGAGTTAAACAGAGGCAAACAGAGGGAAACAGAGTGAAACAAAGTTAAACAGAGGCAACCAGAGTTAGGCAGAGTTAATCAGAGGTAAACAGAGTGAAACAGGTTTAAACAGACGCAAACAGAGTTAAAGAGAGTTGAACAGTGGCAAACAGAGTTTAGCAGAGGCAAACAGAGTTAAACAGATTTAAACAGAGTTAAACAGAGTTAAACATAGGCAAACAGAATTCAAAATAGTTAAATAGAGTTAATCAGAGGCAAACAGAAGGAAACTGAGTTAAACAGAGTTAAAAAGATGCAAACAGAGCTAAACAGAGTTAAACAGAGTTAAACAGAGTTAAACAGAGGCATACAGAGTTCAACAGAGTTAAACAGAGGCATACAGAGTTAAACAGAGTTCAACAGACTTAAACAGAGTTAGAAAGATGCAAACAGAGGGAAACAGAGTTAAACAGAGTTAAACAGAGGCACACAGAGTTAAACAGAGTTGGACAGAGGCAAACAGCTTTAAACAGGTTTAAACAGAGGCAAACAGAGTTAAGCAGAGGCAAACAAAGTTAAACGAGTTAAACAGAGGCATACAGAGTTAACCAGAGGCAAACAGAGTTAAACAGCGTTAGACAGAGGCAAACAGCGTTCAATAGAGTTAAACAGAGGCAAACCGAGTTAAACAGATTTAAACAGAGTTAAACAGAGTTAAACATAGGCAAACAGAATTCAAAATAGTTAAATAGAGTTAATCAGAGGCAAACAGAAGGAAACTGAGTTAAACAGAGTTAAACAGATGCAAACAGAGTTAAACAGAGTTAAACAGAGGCAAACAGAGTTAAACAGAGTTAAACAGAGGCATAAAGAGTTCAACAAATTTAAACAGAGGCAAACAGAGTTAGACAGCGTTAGACAGAGGCAAACAGAGTTAAATAGAGTTAAACAGAGGCAAACAGAGTTAAACAGATTGAAACAGAGTTAAACAGAGCTAAACAGAGGCGAACAGAGTTCAACAGATTTAAACAGAGGCAAACAGAGTTAAACAGATTTAGACAGAGGCAAACAGCGTTAAATAGAGTTAAACAGAGGCAATCAGAGTCAAACAGAATTAAACAGAGGCAGACAGAGTTAATTAGATTGAAACAGATGCAAACAGAGTTCAACAGAGATAAACAGAGTTCAACAGATTTAAACAGAGTTAAACAGAGGAAAACAGAGAGAAACAGATTGAAACAGAGTTGAACAGAGGCAACCAGAGTTAAGCAGAGTTAATCAGAGGTAAACAGAGTGAAACAGGTTTAAACAGACGCAAACAGTGTTAAAGAGAGTTGAACAGAGGCAAACAGAGTTTAGCAGAGGCAAACAGAGTTAAACAGATTTAAACAGAGTTAAACAGAGTTAAACATAGGCAAACAGAATTCAAAATAGTTAAATAGAGTTAATCAGAGGCAAACAGAAGGAAACTGAGTTAAACAGAGTTAAACAGATGCAAACAGAGTTAAACAGAGTTAAACAGAGGCAAACAGAGTTAAACAGAGTTAAACAGAGGCATACAGAGTTCAACAGAGTTAAACAGATGCATACAGAGTTAAACAGAGTTCAACAGACTTAAACAGAGTTAGACAGATGCAAACAGAGGGAAACAGAGTTAAACAGAGTTAAACAGAGGCACACAGAGTTAAACAGAGTTGGACAGAGGCAAACAGCTTTAAACAGCTTTAAACAGAGGCAAACAGAGTTAAGCAGAGGCAAACAGAGTTAAACGAGTTAAACAGAGGCATACAGAGTTAACCAGAGGCAAACAGAGTTAAACAGCGTTAGACAGAGGCAAACAGCGTTCAATAGAGTTAAACAGAGGCAATCAGAGTTAAACAGAGCTAAACATAGGCAAACAGAATTCAAAATAGTTAAATAGAGTTAATCAGAGGCAAACAGAAGGAAACTGAGTTAAACAGAGTTAAACAGATGCAAACAGAGTTAAACAGAGTTAAACAGAGGCAAACAGAGTTAAACAGAGTTAAACAGAGGCATACAGAGTTCAACAAATTTAAACAGAGGCAAACAGAGTTAGACAGCGTTAAACAGAGGCAAACAGAGTTAAATGGAGTTAAACAGAGGCATACAGAGTTAAACAGAGTTCAGCAGACTTAAACAGAGTTAGACAGATGCAAACAGAGGGAAACAGAGTTAAACAGAGTTAAACAGAGGCACACAGAGTTAAACAGAGTTGGACAGAGGCAAACAGCTTTAAACAGGTTTAAACAGAGGCAAACAGAGTTAAGCAGAGGCAAACAGAGTTAAACGAGTTAAACATAGGCATACAGAGTTAACCAGAGGCAAACAGAGTTAAACAGCGTTAGACAGAGGCAAACAGCGTTCAATAGAGTTAAACAGAGGCAATCAGAGTTAAACAGAATTAAACAGAGGCAGACAGAGTTAAATAGATTGAAACAGAGGCAAACAGAGTTCAACAGAGATAAACAGAGTTCAACAGAGTTAACCAGAGTTAAACAGAGGCAAACAGAGGGAAACAGAGTGAAACAGAGGCAAACAGATGCAACCAGAGTTAAGCAGAGTTAATCAGAGGTAAACAGAGTGAAACAGGTTTAAACAGACGCAAACAGAGTTAAAGAGAGTTGAACAGAGGCAAACAGAGTTTAGCAGAGGCAAACAGAGTTAAACAGATTTAAACAGAGTTAAACAGAGTTAAACATAGGCAAACAGAATTCAAAATAGTTAAATAGAGTTAATCAGAGGCAAACAGAAGGAAACTGAGTTAAACAGAGTTAAACAGATGCAAACAGAGTTAAACAGAGTTAAACAGAGGCAAACAGAGTTAAACAGAGTTAAACAGAGGCATACAGAGTTCAACAAATTTAAACAGAGGCAAACAAAGTTAGACAGCGTTAAACAGAGGCAAACAGAGTTAAATGGAGTTAAACAGAGGCAAACAGAGTTAAACAGATTTAAACAGAGTTAAACAGAGTTAAACAGAGGCGAACAGAGTTCAACAGATTTAAACAGAGGCAAACAGAGTTAAACAGCGTTAGACAGAGGCAAATAGCGTTAAATAGAGTTAAACAGAGGCAATCAGAGTTAAACAGAATTAAACAGAGGCAGACAGAGTTAAATAGATTGAAACAGATGCAAACAGAGTTCAACAGAGATATACAGAGTTCAACAGATTTAAACAGAGTTAAACAGAGGCAAACAGAGGGAAACAGAGTGAAACAGAGTTAAACAGAGGCAACCAGAGTTAAGCAGAGTTAATCAGAGGTAAACAGAGTGAAACAGATTTAAACAGACGCAAACAGAGTTAAAGAGAGTGGAACAGATGCAAAAAGAGTTAAACAGAGGCAAACAGAGTTAAACAGATTTAAGCAGAGTTAAACAGAGTTAAACAGAGGCGAACAGAATTCAAAATAGTTAAATAGAGTTAATCAGAGGCAAACAGAAGGAAACTGAGTTAAACAAAGTTAAACAGAGGCAAAGTTAAACAGAGTTAAACAGAGGCAAACAGAGTTAAACAGAGTTAAACAGAGGCAAACAGAGTTCAACAGAGTTAAACAGAGGCATACAGAGTTAAACAGAGTTCAAGACAGGCAAAGAGAGTGAAAGAGCGTTAAACAGAGGGAAACAGATTTAAATAGAGTTAAACAGATGCAAACAGAGTTAAACAGAATAAAACTGAAGCAAACAGAGTTAAATAGAGTTGAACAGAGGCAAACAGAGTTCAACAGAGTTAAACAGAGGCATACAGAGTTAAACAGAGTTGAGCAGAGGGAAACAGAGTTAAACAGAGTTAAACAGAGGCATAAGGAGTTCAACAGAGTTAAGCAGAGGGAAACAGAGTTAAACAGAGGCAAACAGAGGTAAACTGAGTGAAACAGAGTTAAACAGACGCACACAGAGTTACACAGAGTTGAGCAGAGGGAAACAGAGTTAAACAGAGTTAAACAGAGGCATAAGGAGTTCAGCAGAGTTAAACAGAGGCATACAGAGTTCAACAGAGTTAAGCAGAGGCAAACAGAGTTAAACGAGTTAAACAGAGGCATACAGAGTTAACCAGATGCAAACAGAGTTAAACAGCGTTAGACAGTGGCAAACAGCGTTAAATAGAGTTAAACAGAGGCAATCAGAGTTAAACAGAATTAAACAGAGGCAGACAGAGTTAAATGGATTGAAACGGAGGCAAACAGAGTTCAACAGAGATAAACAGAGTTCAACAGAGCTAACCAGAGTTAAACAGAGGCAAACAGAGGGAAACAGAGTGAAACAGAGGAAAACAGATGCAACCAGAGTTAAGCAGAGTTAATCAGAGGTAAACAGAGTGAAACAGGTTTAAACAGAGGCAAACAGAGTTAAAGAGAGTTGAACAGAGGCAAACAGAGTTTAGCAGAGGCAAACAGAGTTAAACAGATTTAAACAGAGTTAAACAGAGATAAAAATAGGCAAACAGAATTCAAAATAGTTAAATAGAGTTAATCAGAGGCAAACAGAAGGAAACTGAGTTAAACAGAGTTAAACAGATGCAAACAGAGTTAAACAGAGTTAAACAGAGGCAATCAGAGTTAAACAGAGTTAAACAGAGGCATACAGAGTTCAACAGAGTTAAACAGAGGCATACAGAGTTAAACAGAGTTCAACAGACTTAAACAGAGTTAGACAGATGCAAACCGAGGGAAACAGAGTTAAACAGAGTTAAACAGAGGCACACAGAGTTAAACTGAGTTGGACAGAGGCAAACAGCTTTAAACAGGGTTAAACAGAGGCAAACAGAGTTAAGCAGAGGCAAACAGAGTTAAACGAGTTAAACAGAGGCATACAGAGTTAACCAGAGGCAAACAAAGTTAAACAGCGTTAGACAGAGGCAAACAGCGTTAAATAGAGTTAAACAGAGGCAATCAGAGTTAAACAGAATTAAACAGAGGCAGACAGAGTTAAATGGATTGAAACAGAGGCAAACAGAGTTCAACAGAGATAAACAGAGTTCAACAGAGTTAACCAGAGTTAAACAGAGGCAAACAGAGGGAAACAGAGGCAAACAGATGCAACCAGAGTTAAGCAGAGTTAATCAGAGGTAAACAGAGTGAAACAGATTTAAACAGACGCAAACAGAGTTAAAGAGAGTTGAACAGAGGCAAACAGAGTTTAGCAGAGGCAAACAGAGTTAAACAGATTTAAACAGAGTTAAACAGAGTTAAACATAGGCAAACAGAATTCAAAATAGTTAAATAGAGTTAATCAGAGGCAAACAGAAGGAAACTGAGTTAAACAGAGTTAAACAGATGCAAACAGAGTTAAACAGAGTTAAACAGAGACAAACATAGTTAAACAGAGTTAAACAGAGGCATACAGAGTTCAATAAATTTAAACAGAGGCAAACAGAGTTAGACAGCGTTAAACAGAGGCAAACAGAGTTAAATAGAGTTAAACAGAGGCAAACAGAGTTAAACAGATGTAAACAGAGTTAAACAGAGTTAAACAGAGGCGAACAGAGTTCAACAGATTTAAACAGAGGCAAACAGAGTTAAACAGCGTTAGACAGAGGCAAACAGCGTTAAATAGAGTTAAACAGAGGCAATCAGAGTCAAACAGAATTAAACAGAGGCAGACAGAGTTAATTAGATTGAAACAGATGCAAACAGAGTTCAACAGAGATAAACAGAGTGCAACAGATTTAAACAGAGTTAAACAGAGGCAAACAGAGGGAAACAGAGTGAAACAGAGTTAAACAGAGGCAACCAGAGTTAAGCAGAGTTAATCAGAGGTAAACAGAGTGAAACAGATTTAAACAGAAGCAAACAGAGTTAAAGAGAGTTGAACAGATGCAAAAAGAGTTAAACAGAGGCAAACAGAGTTAAACAGATTTAAGCAGAGTTAAACAGAGTTAAACAGAGGCGAACAGAGTTAAACAGAGTTAAACATAGGCAAACAGAATTCAAAATAGTAAAATAGAGTTAATCAGAGGCAAACAGAAGGAAACTGAGTTAAACAAAGTTAAACAGAGGCAAAGTTAAACAGAGTTAAACAGAGGCAAACAGAGTTAAAAAGAGGCAAACAGAGTTCAACAGAGTTAAACAGAGGCATACAGATTTAAACAGAGTTAAACACAGGTAAAGAGAGTGAAAGAGCGTTAAACAGAGGGAAACAGATTTAAATAGAGTTAAACAGATGCAAACAGAGTTAAACAGAATAAAACTGAAGCAAACAGAGTTAAATAGAGTTGAACAGAGGCAAACAGAGTTCAACAGAGTTAAACAGAGGCATACAGAGTTCAACAGAGTTAAGCAGAGGGAAACAGAGTTAAACAGAGGCAAACAGAGGTAAACTGAGTGAAACAGAGTTAAACAGACGCACACCGAGTTAAACAGAGTTGAGCAGAGGGAAACAGAGTTAAACAGAGTTAAACAGAGGCGTAAGGAGTTCAGCAGAGTTAAACAGAGGCATACAGAGTTCAACAGAGTTAAGCAAAGGGAAACAGAGTTCAACAGAGGCAAACAGAGGTAAACTGAGTGAAACAGAGTTAAACAGATGCACACAGAGTTAAACAGAGTTGAGCAGAGGGAAACAGAGTTAAACAGAGTTAAACAGAGGCATAAGGAGTTCAGCAGAGTTAAACAGAGGCATACAGAGTAAAACAGAGTTAAGCAGAGGGAAACAGAGTTAAACAGAGTTAAACAGAGGCAAACAGAGGTAAACGGAGTGAAACAGAGTTAAACAGAGGCACACAGAGTTAAACAGAGTTGGACAGAGGCAAACAGCTTTAAACAGTGTTAAACAGAGGCAAACAGAGTTAAGCAGAGGCAAACAGAGTTAAACGAGTTAAACAGAGGCATACAGAGTTAACCAGATGCAAACAGAGTTAAACAGCGTTAGACAGAGGCAAACAGCGTTAAATAGAGTTAAACAGAGGCAATCAGAGTTAAACAGAATTAAACAGAGGCAGACAGAGTTAAATGGATTGAAACAGAGGCAAACAGAGTTCAACAGAGATAAACAGAGTTCAACAGAGTTAACCAGAGTTAAACAGAGGCAAACAGAGGGAAACAGAGTGAAACAGAGGCAAACAGATGCAACCAGAGTTAAGCAGAGTTAATCAGAGGTAAACAGAGTGAAACAGATTTAAACAGACGCAAACAGAGTTAAAGAGAGTTGAACAGAGGCAAACAGAGTTTAGCAGAGGCAAACAGAGTTAAACAGATTTAAACAGAGTTAAACAGAGTTAAACATAGGCAAACAGAATTCAAAATAGTTAAATAGAGTTAATCAGAGGCAAACAGAAGGAAACTGAGTTAAACAGAGTTAAACAGATGCAAAGAGTTAAACAGAGTTAAACAGAGGCAAACAGAGTTAAACAGAGTTAAACAGAGGCATACAGAGTTCAACAGAGTTAAACAGAGGCATACAGAGTTAAACAGAGTTCAGCAGACTTAAACAGAGTTAGACAGATGCAAACAGAGGGAAACAGAGTTAAACAGAGTTAAACAGAGGCACACAGAGTTAAACAGAGTTGGACAGAGGCAAACAGCTTTAAACAGGTTTAAACAGAGGCAAACAGAGTTAAGCAGAGGCAAACAGAGTTAAAGGAGTTAAACATAGGCATACAGAGTTAACCAGAGGCAAACAGAGTTAAACAGCGTTAGACAGAGGCAAACAGCGTTCAATAGAGTTAAACAGAGGCAATCAGAGTTAAACAGAATTAAACAGAGGCAGACAGTATTAAATAGATTGAAACAGAGGCAAACAGAGTTCAACAGAGATAAACAGAGTTCAACAGAGTTAACCGGAGTTAAACAGTGGCAAACAGAGGGAAACAGAGTGAAACAGAGGCAAACAGATGCAACCAGAGTTAAGCAGAGTTAATCAGAGGTAAACAGAGTGAAACAGGTTTAAACAGACGCAAACAGAGTTAAAGAGAGTTGAACAGATGCAAACAGAGTTTAGCAGAGGCAAACAGAGTTAAACAGATTTAAACAGAGTTAAACAGAGTTAAACATAGGCAAACAGAATTCAAAATAGTTAAATAGAGTTAATCAGAGGCAAACAGAAGGAAACTGAGTTAAACAGAGTTAAACAGATGCAAACAGAGTTAAACAGAGTTAAACAGAGGCAAACAGAGTTAAACAGAGTTAAACAGAGGCATACAGAGTTCAACAGAGTTAAACAGAGGCATACAGAGTTGAACAGAGTTCAACAGACTTAAACAGAGTTAGACAGATGCAAACAGAGGGAAACAGAGTTAAACAGAGTTAAACAGAGGCACACAGAGTTAAACAGAGTTGGACAGAGGCAAACAGCTTTAAACAGGTTTAAAAAGAGGCAAACAGAGTTAAGCTGAGGCAAACAGAGTTAAACGAGTTAAACAGAGGCATACAGAGTTAACCAGAGGCAAACAGAGTTAAACAGCGTTAGACAGAGGCAAACAGCGTTCAATAGAGTTAAACAGAGGCAATCAGAGTTAAACAGAATTAAACAGAGGCATACAGAGTTAAACAGAGTTGAGCCGAGGGAAACAGAGTTAAACAGAGTTAAACAGAGGCATAAGGAGTTCAGCAGAGTTAAACAGAGGCATACAGAGTTCAACAGAGTTAAGCAGAGGGAAACAGAGTTAAACAGAGGCAAACAGAGGTAAACTGAGTGAAACAAAGTTAAACAGACGCACACAGAGTTAAACAGAGCTGAGCAGAGGGAAACAGAGTTAAACAGCGTTAAACAGAGGCAAACAGAGGTAAACTGAGTGAAACAGAGTTAAGCAGAGGCACACAGAGTTAAACAGAGTTGGACAGAGGCAAACAGCTTTAAACAGCATTAAACAGAGGCAAACAGAGTTAAGCAGAGGCAAACAGAGTTAAACGAGTTAAACAGAGGCATACAGAGTTAACCAGATGCAAACAGAGTTAAACAGCGTTAGACACAGGCAAACAGCGTTAAATAGAGTTAAACAGAGGCAATCAGAGTTAAACAGAATTAAACAGAGGCAGACAGAGTTAAATGGATTGAAACAGAGGCAAACAGAGTTCAACAGTGATAAACAGAGTTCAACAGAGTTAACCAGAGTTAAACAGAGGCAAACAGAGGGAAACAGAGTGAAACACAGGCAAACAGATGCAACCAGATTTAGCAGAGTTAATCAGAGGTAAACAGAGTGAAACAGGTTGAAACAGACGCAAACAGAGTTAAAGAGAGTTGAACAGAGGCAAACAGAGTTTAGCAGAGGCAAACAGAGTTAAACAGATTTAAACAGAGTTAAACAGAGTTAAACATAGGCAAACAGAATTCAAAATAGTTAAATAGAGTTAATCAGAGGCAAACAGAAGGAAACTGAGTTAAACAGAGTTAAACAGATGCAAACAGAGTTAAACAGAGTTAAACAGAGGCAAACAGAGTTAAACAGAGTTAAACAGAGGCATACAGAGTTCAACAAATTTAAACAGAGGCATACAGAGTTAGACAGCGTTAAACAGAGGCAAACAGAGTTAAATAGAGTTAAACAGAGGCAAACAGAGTTAAACAGATTTAAACAGAGTTAAACAGAGTTAAACAGAGGCGAACAGAGTTCAACAGATTTAAACAGAGGCAAACAGAGTTAACCAGCTTTAGACAGAGGCAAACAGCGTTAAATAGAGTTAAACAGAGGCAATCAGAGTTAAACAGAATTAAACAGAGGCAGAGAGAGTTAATTAGATTGAAACAGATGCAAACGGAGTTCAACAGAGATATACAGAGTTCAACAGATTTAAACAGAGTTAAACAGAGGCCAACAGAGGGAAACAGATTGAAACAGAGTTAAACAGAGGCAACCAGAGTTAAGCAGAGTTAATCAGAGGTAAACAGAGTGAAACAGATTTAAACAGACGCAAACAGAGTTAAAGAGAGTTGAACAGATGCAAAAAGAGTTAAACAGAGGCAAACAGAGTTAAACAGATTTAAGCAGAGTTAAACAGAGTTAAACAGAGGCGAACAGAGTTAAACAGAGTTAAACATAGGCAAACAGAATTCAAAATAGTTAAATAGAGTTAATCAGAGGCAAACAGAAGGAAACTGAGTTAAACAAAGTTAAACAGAGGCAAAGTTAAACAGAGTTAAACAGAGGCAAACAGAGTTAAACAGAGTTAAACAGAGGCAAACAGAGTTCAACAGAGTTAAACAGAGGCATACAGAGTTAAACAGAGTTCAACACAGGCAAAGAGAGTGAAAGAGCGTTAAACAGAGGGAAACAGATTTAAATAGAGTTAAACAGATGCAAACAGAGTTAAACAGAATAAAACTGAAGCAAACAGAGTTCAATCGAGTTGAACAGATGCAAACAGAGTTCAACAGAGTTAAACAGAGGCATACAGAGTTAAACAGAGTTGAGCAGAGGGAAACAGAGTTAAACAGAGTTAAACAGAGGCATAAGGAGTTGAGCAGTGTTAAACAGAGGCATACAGAGTTCAACAGAGTTAAGCAGAGGGAAACAGAGTTAAACAGAGGCAAACAGAGGTAAACTGAGTGAAACAGAGTTAAACAGACGCACACAGAGTTAAACAGAGTTGAGCCGAGGGAAACAGAGTTAAACAGAGTTAAACAGAGGCATAAGGAGTTCAGCAGAGTTAAACAGAGGCATACAGAGTTCAACAGAGTTAAGCAGAGGGAAACAGAGTTCAACAGAGGCAAACAGAGGTACACTGAGTGAAACAGAGTTAAACAGACGCACACAGAGTTAAACAGAGCTGAGCAGAGGGAAACAGAGTTAAACAGAGTTAAACAGAGGCAAACAGAGGTAAACTGAGTGAAACAGAGTTAAACAGAGGCACACAGAGTTAAACAGAGTTGGACAGAGGCAAACAGCTTTAAACAGCATTAAACAGAGGCAAACAGAGTTAAGCAGAGGCAAACAGAGTTAAACGAGTTAAACAGAGGCATACAGAGTTAACCAGATGCAAACAGAGTTAAACAGCGTTAGACACAGGCAAACAGCGTTAAATAGAGTTAAACCGAGGCAATCAGAGTTAAACAGAATTAAACAGAGGCAGACAGAGTTAAATGGATTGAAACAGAGGCAAACAGAGTTCAACAGAGATAAACAGAGTTCAACAGAGTTAACCAGAGTTAAACAGAGGCAAACAGAGGGAAACAGAGTGAAACAGAGGCAAACAGATGCAACCAGAGTTAAGCAGAGTTAATCAGAGGTAAACAGAGTGAAACAGGTTGAAACAGACGCAAACAGAGTTAAAGAGAGTTGAACAGAGGCAAACAGAGTTTAGCAGAGGCAAACAGAGTTAAACAGATTTAAACAGAGTTAAACAGAGTTAAACATAGGCAAACAGAATTCAAAATATTTAAATAGAGTTAATCAGAGGCAAACAGAAGGAAACTGAGTTAAACAGAGTTACACAGATGCAAACAGAGTTAAACAGAGTTAAACAGAGGCAAACAGAGTTAAACAGAGTTAAACAGAGGCATACAGAGTTCAACAGAGTTAAACAGAGGCATACAGAGTTAAACAGAGTTCAACAGACTTAAACAGAGTTAGACAGATGCAAACAGAGGGAAACAGAGTTAAACAGAGGCACACAGAGTTAAACAGAATTAAACAGAGGCAGACAGAGTTAAATAGATTGAAACAGATGCAAACAGAGTTCAACAGAGATATACAGAGTTCAACAGATTTAAACAGAGTTAAACAGAGGCAAACAGAGGGAAACAGATTGAAACAGAGTTAAACAGAGGCAACCAGAGTTAAGCAGAGTTAATCAGAGGTAAACAGAGTGAAACAGATTTAAACAGACGCAAACAGAGTTAAAGAGAGTTGAACAGATGCAAAAAGAGTTAAACAGAGGCAAACAGAGTTAAACAGATTTAAGCAGAGTTAAACAGAGTTAAACAGAGGTGAACAGAGTTAAACAGAGTTAAACATAGGCAAACAGAATTCAAAATAGTTAAATAGAGTTAATCAGAGGCAAACAGAAGGAAACTGAGTTAAACAAAGTTAAACAGAGTTAAACAGAGGCAAACAGAGTTAAACAGAGTTAAACAGAGGCAAACAGAGTTCAACAGAGGTAAACAGAGGCATACAGAGTTAAACAGAGTTCAACACAGGCAAAGAGAGTGAAAGAGCGTTAAACAGAGGGAAACAGATTTAAATAGAGTTAAACAGATGTAAACAGAGTTAAACAGAATAAAACTGAAGCAAACAGAGTTAAATAGAGTTGAACAGAGGCAAACAGAGTTCAACAGAGTTAAACAGAGGCATACAGAGTTAAACAGAGTTGAGCAGAGGGAAACAGAGTTAAACAGAGGCAAACAGAGGTAAACTGAGTGAAACAGAGTTAAACAGACGCACACAGAGTTAAACAGAGCTGAGCAGAGGGAAACAGAGTTAAACAGAGTTAAACAGAGGCACACAGAGTTAAACAGAGTTGGACAGAGGCAAACAGCTTCAAACAGGGTTAAACAGAGGCAAACAGAGTTAAGCAGAGGCAAACAGAGTTAAACAGCGTTAGACAGAGGCAAACAGCGTTCAATAGAGTTAAACAGAGGCAATCAGAGTTAAACAGAATTAAACAGAGGCAGACAGAGTTAAATAGATTGAAACAGAGGCAAACAGAGTTCAACAGAGATAAACAGAGTTCAACAGAGTTAACCAGAGTTAAACAGAGGCAAACAGAGTGAAACAGAGTGAAACAGAGGCAAACAGATGCAACCAGAGTTAAGCAGAGTTAATCAGAGGTAAACAGAGTGAAACAGGTTTAAACAGACGCAAACAGAGTTAAAGAGAGTTGAACAGAGGCAAACAGAGTTTAGCAGAGGCAAACAGAGTTAAACAGATTTAAACAGAGTTAAACAGAGTTAAACATAGGCAAACAGAATTCAAAATAGTTAAATAGAGTTAATCAGAGGCAAACAGAAGGAAACTGAGTTAAACAGAGTTAAACAGATGCAAACAGAGTTAAACAGAGTTAAACAGAGGCAAACAGAGTTAAACAGAGTTAAACAGAGGCATACAGAGTTCAACAGAGTTAAACAGAGGCATACAGAGTTAAACAGAGTTCAACAGACTTAAACAGAGTTAGACAGAAGCAAACAGAGGGAAACAGAGTTAAACAGAGTTAAACAGAGGCACACAGAGTTAAACAGAGTTGGACAGAGGCAAACAGCCTTAAAGAGGGTTAAACAGAGGCAAACAGAGTTAAGCAGAGGCAAACAGAGTTAAACGAGTTAAACAGAGGCATACAGAGTTCAACAGAGTTAAACAGAGGCATACAGAGTTAAACAGAGTTCAACAGACTTAAACAGAGTTAGACAGATGCAAACAGAGGGAAACAGAGTTAAACAGAGTTAAACAGAGGCACACAGAGTTAAACTGAGTTGGACAGAGGCAAACAGCTTTAAACAGGTTTAAACAGAGGCAAACAGAGTTAAGCAGAGGCAAACAGAGTTAAACGAGTTAAACAGAGGCATACAGAGTTAACCAGAGGCAAACAGAGTTAAACAGCGTTAGACAGAGGCAAACAGCGTTCAATAGAGTTAAACAGAGGCAATCAGAGTTAAACAGAATTAAACAGAGGCAGACAGAGTTAAATAGATTGAAACAGAGGCAAACAGAGTTCAACAGAGATAAACAGAGTTGAACAGAGTTAACCAGAGTTAAACAGAGGCAAACAGAGGGAAACAGAGTGAAACAGAGCAAAACAGATGCAACCAGAGTTAAGCAGAGTTAATCAGAGGTAAATGGAGTGAAACAGGTTTAAACAGACGCAAACAGAGTTAAAGAGAGTTGAACAGAGGCAAACAGAGTTTAGCAGAGGCAAACAGAGTTAAACAGATTTAAACAGAGTTAAACAGAGTTAAACATAGGCAAACAGAATTCAAAATAGTTAAATAGAATTAATCAGAGGCAAACAGAAGGAAACTGAGTTAAACAGAGTTAAACAGATGCAAACAGAGTTAAACAGAGTTAAACAGAGGCAATCAGAGTTAAACAGAGTTAAACAGACGCAAACAGAGTTAAAGAGAGTTGAACAGAGGCAAACAGAGTTTAGCAGAGGCAAACAGAGTTAAACAGATTTAAACAGAGTTAAACAGAGTTAAACATAGGCAAACAGAATTCAAAATAGTTAAATAGAATTAATCAGAGGCAAACAGAAGGAAACTGAGTTAAACAGAGTTAAACAGATGCAAACAGAGTTAAACAGAGTTAAACAGAGGCAATCAGAGTTAAACAGAGTTAAACAGACGCATACAGAGTTCAACAGAGTTAATCAGAGGCATACAGAGTTAAACAGAGTTCAACAGACTTAAACAGAGTTAGACAGATGCAAACAGAGGGAAACAGAGTTAAACAGAGTTAAACAGAGTTGGACAGAGGCAAACTGCTTTAAACAGGGTTAAACAGAGGCAAACAGAGTTAAGCAGAGGCAAACAGAGTTAAACGAGTTAAACAGAGGCATACAGAGTTAACCAGAGACAAACAGAGTTAAACAGCGTTAGACAGAGGCAAACAGCGTTAAATAGAGTTAAACAGAGGCAATCAGAGTTAAACAGAATTAAACAGAGGCAGACAGAGTTAAATGGATTGAAACAGAGGCAAACAGAGTTCAACAGAGATAAACAGAGTTCAACAGAGTTAACCAGAGTTAAACAGAGGCAAACAGAGGGAAACAGAGTGAAACAGAGGCAAACAGATGCAACCAGAGTTAAGCAGAGTTAATCAGAGGTAAACCGAGTGAAACAGATTTAAACAGACGCAAACAGAGTTAAAGAGAGTTGAACAGAGGCAAACAGAGTTTAGCAGAGGCAAAGAGAGTTAAACAGATTTAAACAGAGTTAAACATAGGCAAACAGAATTCAAAATAGTTAAATAGAGTTAATCAGAGGCAAACAGAAGGAAACTGAGTTAAACAGAGTTAAACAGATGCAAACAGAGTTAAACAGAGGCAAACAGAGTTAAACAGAACTAAACAGAGGCATACAGAGTTCAAAATAGTTAAATAGAGTTAATCAGAGGCAAACAGAAGGAAACTGAGTTAAACAGAGTTAAACAGATGCAAACAGAGTTAAACAGAGTTAAACAGAGGCAAACAGAGTTAAACAGAGTTAAACAGAGGCATACAGAGTTCAACAAATTTAAACAGAGGCAAACAGAGTTAGACAGCGTTAAACAGAGGCAAACAGAGTTAAATAGAGTTAAACAGAGGCAAACAGAGTTAAACAGAATTAAACAGAGGCAAACAGAGTTAAACAGAGTTAAACAGAGGCAAACAGATTTAAATAGAGTTCAACAGAGGGAAATAGAGTTCAATAGAGTTAAACAGAGGCATACAAGTTTAAGCAGAGTTAAACAGATGCAATCAGAGTTAAACAGAGTTAAACAGTGGCAAACAGAGTTAAATAGATTGAAACAGAGGCCAACAGAGTTGAACAGATATAAACAGAGTTCAACAGAGTTAAACAGAGGCTAACAGATTTAAACAGAGTTGAACAGAGTCAAACTGAGTTAAACAGAGTTAAACATAGGCAAACAGAGTTGATCAGAGTTAAATAGAGTTAAACAGAAGCAAACAGAGGTAAACGGAGTGAAACAGAGTTAACCAGAGGCATAGAGAGTTAAACAGATTTGAACAGAGGCAAACAGAGTTAAACAGAGTTAAACAGAGGCAAACAGAGTTAAGCAGAGGCAAACAGACTTAAACGAGTTAAACAGAGGCATACAGAGTTAAACAGATTTAAACAGAGGCAAACAGTTAAACAGCTTTAAACAGAGGCAAACAGATTTAAATAGAGTTAAACAGATGCAATCAGAGTTAAACAGAGGCAAACAGAGTTAAATAGATTGAAACAGAGGCAAACAGAGTTCAACAGAGATAAACAGAGTTCAACAGACTTAAACAGAGTTAGACAGATGCAAACAGAGGGAAACAGAGTGAAAAAGAGTGAAACAGAGGCATACAGATTTAAACAGAGTTGAGCAGAGGCAAACAGAGTAGAACAGAGTTAAAAAGAGTTAAACAGAGTTGAACAGAGGCATACAGAGTGAAATAGATTGAAAAGAGGCAAACAGAGCTGAACAGATATAAACAGAGCACAACAGAGTTAATCAGAGTTAAACAGAGGGAAACGGAGTTAAACAGAGTTAAACCAAGGCACACAGAGTTAAACAGAGTTGAACAGAGGCAAACAGAGTTAAACAGCGTTAGACAGAGGCAAACAGCGTTAAATAGAGTTAAACACATGCAATCAGAGTTAAACAGAATTAAACAGAGGCAGACAGAGTTAAACAGATTGAAACAGAGGCATACAGAGTTAAACAGAGATAAACAGATTTCAACAGAGTTAAACAGGGTTAAACAGAGGCAAACAGAGGGAAACAGAGTGAAACAGAGTTAAACAGAGGCAACCCGAGTTAAGCAGAGTTAATCAGAGGTAAGCAGAGTGAAACAGATTTAAACAGACGCAAACAGAGTTAAAGAGAGTTGAACAGACGCAAAAAGAGTTGAACAGAGGCAAACAGAGTTAAACAGATTTAAACAGAGTTAAACAGAGTTAAACAGAGGCGAACAGAGTTAGACAGAGTTAAACATTGGCAAACAGAATTCAAAATAGTTAAATAGAGTTAATCAGAGGCAAACAGAAGGAAACTGAGTTAAACAGAGTTAAACAGAGGCAAAGTTAAACAGAGTTAAACAGAGGCAATCAGAGTTAAACAGAGTTAAACAGAGGCATACAGAGTTCAAAAGAGTTAAACAGAGGCAAACAGAGTTAAACAGAGTTCAACAGACTTAAACAGAGTTAGACAGATGCAAACAGAGGGAAACAGAGTTAAACAGAGTTAAACAGAGTTAAACAGAGTTAAACAGAGGCGAACAGAGTTAAACAGGGTTAAACATAGGCAAACAGAATTCAAAATAGTTAAATAGAGTTAATCAGAGGCAAACAGAAGGAAACTGAGTTAAACAAAGTTAAACAGAGGCAAAGTTAAACAGAGTTAAACAGAGGCAAACAGAGTTAAACAGAGTTAAACAGAGGCAAACAGAGTTCAACAGAGTAAAACAGAGGCATACAGAGTTAAACAGAGTTCAACACAGGCAAAGAGAGTGAAAGAGCGTTAAACAGAGGGAAACAGATTTAAATAGAGTTAAACAGATGCAAACAGAGTTAAACAGAATAAAACTGAAGCAAACACAGTTAAATAGAGTTGAACAGAGGCAAACAGAGTTCAACAGAGTTAAACAGAGGCATACAGAGATAAACAGAGTTGAGCAGAGGGAAACAGAGTTAAACAGAGTTAAACAGAGGCATAAGGAGTTCAACAGAGTTAAGCAGAGGGAAACAGAGTTAAACAGAGGCAAACAGAGGTAAACTGAGTGAAACAGAGTTAAACAGACGCACACAGAGTTAAACAGAGTTGGGCAGAGGGAAACAGAGTTAAACAGAGTTAAACAGAGGCATAAGGAGTTCAGCAGAGTTAAACAGAGGCAAACAGAGTTCAACAGAGTTAAACAGAGGCATACAGAGTTAAACAGAGTTGAGCAGAGGGAAACAGAGTTAAACAGAGACATAAGGAGTTCAGCAGAGTTAAACAGAGGCATACAGAGTTCAACAGAGTTAAGCAGAGGGAAACAGAGTTAAACAGAGGCAAACAGAGGTAAACTGAGTGAAACAGAGTTAAACAGACGCACACAGAGTTAAACAGAGTTGAGCAGAGGGAAACAGAGTTAAACAGAGTTAAACAGAGGCATAAGGAGTTCAGCAGAGTTAAACAGAGGCATACAGAGTAAAACAGAGTTAAGCAGAGGGAAACAGAGTTAAACAGAGTTAAACAGAGGCAAACAGAGGTAAAGTGAGTGAAACAGAGTTAAACAGAGGCAAAGTTAAACAGAGTTAAACAGAGGCAAAAAGAGTTAATCAGAGTTAAACAGAGCATACAGAGTTCAACAGAGTTAAACACAGGCATATAGAGTTAAACAGAGTTCAACAGACTTAAACAGAGTTAGACAGAGGCAAACTGAGGGAAACAGAGTTAAACAGAGGCACACAGAGTTAAACAGAGTTGGACAGAGGCAAACAGCTTTAAACAGGGTTAAACAGAGGCAAACAGAGTTAAGCAGAGGCAAACAGAGTTAAACGAGTTAAACCGAGGCATACAGAGTTAACCAGAGGCAAACAGAGTTAAACAGCGTTAGACAGAGGCAAACAGCGTTAAATAGAGTAAAACCGAGGCAATCAGAGTTAAACAGAATTAAACAGAGGCAGACAGAGTTAAATGGATTGAAACAGAGGCAAACAGAGTTCAACAGAGAAAAACAGAGTTCAACAGAGATAAACAGAGTTAAACAGAGGCAAACAGAGCGAAACAGAGTGAAACAGAGGCAAACAGATGCAACCAGAGTTAAGCAGAGTTAATCAGAGGTAAACAGAGTGAATCAGATTTAAACAGACGCAAACAGAGTTAAAGAGAGTTGAACAGAGGCAAACAGAGTTTAGCAGAGGCAAACAGAGGTAAACAGATTTAAACAGAGTTAAACAGAGTTAAACAGAGGCAAACAGAATTCAAAATAGTTAAATAGAGTTAATCAGAGGCAAACAGAAGGAAACTGAGTTAAACAGAGTTAAACAGATGCAAACAGAGTTAAACAGAGTTAAACAGAGGCAAACAGAGTTAAACAGAGTTAAACAGAGGCATACAGAGTTCAACAAATTTAAACAGAGGCAAACAGAGTTAGACAGCGTTAGACAGAGGCGAACAGAGTTAAATAGAGTTAAACAGAGGCAAACAGAGTTAAACAGAATTAAACAGAGGCAAACAGAGTTAAACAGAGTTAAACAGAGGCAAACAGATTTAAATAGAGTTCAACAGAGGGAAATAGAGTTCAATAGAGTTAAACAGAGGCATACAAGTTTAAGCAGAGTTAAACAGATGCAATCAGAGTTAAACAGAGTTAAACAGTGGCAAACAGAGTTAAATAGATTGAAACAGAGGCCAACAGAGTTGAACAGAGATAAACAGAGTTTAGCAGAGTTAAACAGAGGCTAACAGATTTAAACAGAGTTGAACAGAGTCAAACTGAGTTAAACAGAGTTAAACATAGGCAAACAGAGTTCAACAGAGTTAAACAGAGTTAAACAGAAGCAAACAGAGGTAAACGGAGTGAAACAGAGTTAACCAGAGGCATAGAGAGTTAAACAGAGTTGAACAGAGGCAAACAGAGTTAAACAGAGTTAAACAGAGGCAAACAGAGTTAAGCAGAGGCAAACAGACTTAAATAGCGTTAAACAGAGGCAAACAGATTTAACTAGACTCAAACAGATGCAGTCAGAGTTAAACAGAGGCAAACAGAGTTAAATAGATTGAAACAGAGGCAAACAGAGTTCAACAGAGATAAACAGAGTTCAACAGACTTAAACAGAGTTAGACAGATGCAAACAGAGGGAAACAGAGTGAAAAAGAGTGAAACAGAGGCATACAGATTTAAACAGAGTTGAACAGAGGCAAACAGAGTAGAACAGAGTTAAAAAGAGTTAAACAGAGTTGAACAGAGGCATACAGAGTTAAATAGATTGAAACAGAGGCAAACAGAGCTGAACAGATATAAACAGAGCACAACAGAGTTAATCAGAGTTAAACAGAGGGAAACGGAGTTAAACAGAGTTAAACCAAGGCACATAGAGTTAAACAGAGTTGAACAGAGGCAAACAGAGTTAAACAGAGTTAAACAGAGGCAAACAGAGTTAAGCAGAGGCAAACAGAGTTAAACGAGTTAAACAGAGGCATACAGAGTTAACCAGATGCAAACAGAGTTAAACAGCGTTAGACACAGGCAAACAGCGTTAAATAGAGTTAAACAGAGGCAATCAGAGTTAAACAGAATTAAACAGAGGCAGACAGAGTTAAATGGATTGAAACAGAGGGAAACAGAGTTCAACAGAGATAAACAGAGTTCAACAGAGTTAACCAGAGTTAAACAGAGGCAAACAGAGGGAAACAGAGTGAAACAGAGGCAAACAGATGCAACCAGAGTTAAGCAGAGTTAATCAGAGGTAAACAGAGTGAAACAGGTTTAATCAGACGCAAACAGAGTTAAAGAGAGTTGAACAGAGGCAAACAGAGTTTAGCAGAGGCAAACAGAGTTAAACAGATTTAAACAGAGTTAAACAGAGTTAAACATAGGCAAACAGAATTCAAAATAGTTAAATAGAGTTAATCAGAGGCAAACAGAAGGAAACTGAGTTAAACAGAGTTAAACAGATGCAAACAGAGTTAAACAGAGTTAAACAGAGGCATACAGAGTTCTACAAATTTAAACAGAGGCAAACAGAGTTAGACAGCGTTAAACAGAGGCAAACAGAGTTAAATAGAGTTAAACAGAGGCAAACAGAGTTAAACAGAATTAAACAGAGGCAAACAGAGTTAACCAGAGTTAAACAGAGATAAACAGATTTAAATAGAGTTCAACAGAGGGAAATAGAGTTCAATAGAGTTAAACAGAGGCATACAAGTTTAAGCAGAGTTAAACAGATGCAATCAGAGTTAAACAGAGTTAAACAGTGGCAAACAGAGTTAAATAGATTGAAACAGAGGCCAACAGAGTTGAACAGATATAAACAGAGTTCAACAGAGTTAAACAGAGGCTAACAGATTTAAACAGAGTTGAACAGAGTCAAACTGAGTTAAACAGAGTTAAACATAGACAAACAGAGTTGATCAGAGTTAAATAGAGTTAAACAGAAGCAAACAGAGGTAAACGGAGTGAAACAGAGTTAACCAGATGCATAGAGAGTTAAACAGATTTGAACAGAGGCAAACAGAGTTAAACAGAGTTAAACAGAGGCAAACAGAGTGAAGCAGAGGCAAACAGACTTAAACGAGTTAAACAGAGGCATACAGAGTTAAACAGATTTAAACAGAGGCAAACAGTTAAACAGCGTTAAGCAGAGGCAAACAGATTTAAATAGAGTTAAACAGATGCAATCAGAGTTAAACAGAGGCAAACAGAGTTAAATAGATTGAAACAGAGGCAAACAGAGTTCAACAGAGATAAACAGAGTTCAACAGACTTAAACAGAGTTAGACAGATGCAAACACAGGGAAACAGAGTGAAAAAGAGTGAAACAGAGGCATACAGATTTAAACAGAGTTGAACAGAGGCAAACAGAGTAGAACAGAGTTAAAAAGAGTTAAACAGAGTTGAACAGAAGCATACAGAGTTAAATAGATTGAAACAGAGGCAAACAGAGCTGAACAGATATAAACAGAGCACAACAGAGTTAATCAGAGTTAAACAGAGGGAAACGGAGTTAAACAGAGTTAAACCAAGGCACACAGAGTTAAACAGAGTTGAACAGAGGCAAACAGAGTTAAACAGAGTTAAACAGAGGCAAACAGAGTTAAGCAGAGGCAAACAGACTTAAACGTGTTAAACAGAGGCATACAGAGTTCAACAGATTTAAACAGAGGCAAACAGAGTTAAACAGCGTTAGACAGAGGCAAACAGCGTTAAATAGAGTTAAACAGAGGCAATCAGAGTTAAACAGAATTAAACAGAGTCAGACAGAGTTAAACAGATTGAAACAGAGGCATACAGAGTTCAACAGAGATAAACAGATTTCAAAAGAGTTAAACAGGGTTAAACAGAGGCAAACAGAGGTAAACTGAGTGAAACAGAGTTAAACAGAGGGAAACAGAGTTAAACAGAGGCAAACAGAGGTAAACTGAGTGAAACAGAGTTAAACAGACGCACACAGAGTTAAACAGAGTTGAGCAGAGAGAAACAGAGTTAAACAGAGTTAAACAGAGGCATAAGGAGTTCAGCAGAGTTAAACAGAGGCAAACAGAGTTCAACAGAGTTAAACAAAGGCATTCAGAGTTAAACAGAGTTGAGCAGAGGGAAACAGAGTTAAACAGAGTTAAACAGAGGCATAAGGAGTTCAGCAGAGTTAAACAGAGGCATACAGAGTTCAACAGAGTTAAGCAGAGGGAAACAGAGTTAAACAGAGGCAAACAGAGGTAAACGGTGTGAAACAGAGTTAAACAGACGCACACAGAGTTAAACAGAGTTGAGCAGAGGGAAACAGAGTTAAACAGAGTTAAACAGAGGCATAAGGAGTTCAGCAGTGTTAAACAGAGGCATACAGAGTTCAACAGAGTTAAGCAGAGGGAAACAGAGTTAAACAGAGGCAAACAGAGGTAAACTGAGTGAAACAGAGTTAAACAGACGCACACAGAGTTAAACAGAGTTGAGCAGAGGGAAACAGAGTTACACAGAGTTAAACAGAGGCATAAGGAGTTCAGCAGAGTTAAACAGAGGCATACAGAGTAAAACAGAGATAAGCAGAGGGAAACAGAGTTAAACAGATTTAAACAGAGGCAAACAGAGGTAAACTGAGTGAAACAGAGTTAAACAGAGGCACACAGAGTTAAACAGAGTTAAACATAGGCAAACAGAATTCAAAATAGTTAAATAGAGTTAATCAGAGGCAAACAGAAGGAAACTGAGTTAAACAGAGTTAAACAGATGCAAACAGAGTTAAACAGAGTTAAACAGAGGCATACAGAGTTCAACAAATTTAAACAGAGGCAAACAGAGTTAGACAGCGTTAAACAGAGGCAAACAGAGTTAAATAGAGTTAAACAGAGGCAAACAGAGTTAAACAGAATTAAACAGAGGCAAACAGAGTTAACCAGAGTTAAACAGAGATAAACAGATTTAAATAGAGTTCAACAGAGGGAAATAGAGTTCAATAGAGTTAAACAGAGGCATACAAGTTTAAGCAGAGTTAAACAGATGCAATCAGAGTTAAACAGAGTTAAACAGTGGCAAACAGAGTTAAATAGATTGAAACAGAGGCCAACAGAGTTGAACAGATATAAACAGAGTTCAACAGAGTTAAACAGAGGCTAACAGATTTAAACAGAGTTGAACAGAGTCAAACTGAGTTAAACAGAGTTAAACATAGACAAACAGAGTTGATCAGAGTTAAATAGAGTTAAACAGAAGCAAACAGAGGTAAACGGAGTGAAACAGAGTTAACCAGATGCATAGAGAGTTAAACAGATTTGAACAGAGGCAAACAGAGTTAAACAGAGTTAAACAGAGGCAAACAGAGTGAAGCAGAGGCAAACAGACTTAAACGAGTTAAACAGAGGCATACAGAGTTAAACAGATTTAAACAGAGGCAAACAGTTAAACAGCGTTAAGCAGAGGCAAACAGATTTAAATAGAGTTAAACAGATGCAATCAGAGTTAAACAGAGGCAAACAGAGTTAAATAGATTGAAACAGAGGCAAACAGAGTTCAACAGAGATAAACAGAGTTCAACAGACTTAAACAGAGTTAGACAGATGCAAACACAGGGAAACAGAGTGAAAAAGAGTGAAACAGAGGCATACAGATTTAAACAGAGTTGAACAGAGGCAAACAGAGTAGAACAGAGTTAAAAAGAGTTAAACAGAGTTGAACAGAAGCATACAGAGTTAAATAGATTGAAACAGAGGCAAACAGAGCTGAACAGATATAAACAGAGCACAACAGAGTTAATCAGAGTTAAACAGAGGGAAACGGAGTTAAACAGAGTTAAACCAAGGCACACAGAGTTAAACAGAGTTGAACAGAGGCAAACAGAGTTAAACAGAGTTAAACAGAGGCAAACAGAGTTAAGCAGAGGCAAACAGACTTAAACGTGTTAAACAGAGGCATACAGAGTTCAACAGATTTAAACAGAGGCAAACAGAGTTAAACAGCGTTAGACAGAGGCAAACAGCGTTAAATAGAGTTAAACAGAGGCAATCAGAGTTAAACAGAATTAAACAGAGTCAGACAGAGTTAAACAGATTGAAACAGAGGCATACAGAGTTCAACAGAGATAAACAGATTTCAAAAGAGTTAAACAGGGTTAAACAGAGGCAAACAGAGGTAAACTGAGTGAAACAGAGTTAAACAGAGGGAAACAGAGTTAAACAGAGGCAAACAGAGGTAAACTGAGTGAAACAGAGTTAAACAGACGCACACAGAGTTAAACAGAGTTGAGCAGAGAGAAACAGAGTTAAACAGAGTTAAACAGAGGCATAAGGAGTTCAGCAGAGTTAAACAGAGGCAAACAGAGTTCAACAGAGTTAAACAGAGGCATTCAGAGTTAAACAGAGTTGAGCAGAGGGAAACAGAGTTAAACAGAGTTAAACAGAGGCATAAGAAGTTCAGCAGAGTTAAACAGAGGCATACAGAGTTCAACAGAGTTAAGCAGAGGGAAACAGAGTTAAACAGAGGCAAACAGAGGTAAACGGAGTGAAACAGAGTTAAACAGACGCACACAGAGTTAAACAGAGTTGAGCAGAGGGAAACAGAGTTAAACAGAGTTAAACAGAGGCATAAGGAGTTCAGCAGTGTTAAACAGAGGCATACAGAGTTCAACAGAGTTAAGCAGAGGGAAACAGAGTTAAACAGAGGCAAACAGAGGTAAACTGAGTGAAACAGAGTTAAACAGACGCACACAGAGTTAAACAGAGTTGAGCAGAGGGAAACAGAGTTACACAGAGTTAAACAGAGGCATAAGGAGTTCAGCAGAGTTAAACAGAGGCATACAGAGTAAAACAGAGATAAGCAGAGGGAAACAGAGTTAAACAGAGTTAAACAGAGGCAAACAGAGGTAAACTGAGTGAAACAGAGTTAAACAGAGGCACACAGAGTTAAACAGAGTTGGACAGAGGCAAACAGCTTTAAACAGCGTTAAACAGAGGCAAACAGAGTTAAGCAGAGGCAAACAGAGTTAAACGAGTTAAACAGAGGCATACAGAGTTAACCAGAGGCAAACAGAGTTAAACAGCGTTAGACAGAGGCAAACAGCGTTCAATAGAGTTAAACAGAGGCAATCAGAGTTAAACAGAATTAAACAGAGGCAGACAGAGTTAAATAGATTGAAACAGAGGCAAACAGAGTTCAACAGAGATAAACAGAGTTCAACAGAGTTAACCAGAGTTAAACAGAGGCAAACAGAGGGAAACAGAGTGAAACAGAGGCAAGCAGTGGCAATCAGAGTTAAGCAGAGTTAATCAGAGGTAAACAGAGTGAAACAGATTTAAACAGACGCAAACAGAGTTAAAGAGAGTTGAACAGAGGCAAACAGAGTTAAACAGAGGCAAACAGAGTTAAATAGACTTAAACAGAGTTAAACAGAGGCGAACAGAGTTAAACAGAGTTAAACATAGGCAAACAGATTTCAAAATAGTTAAATAGAGTTAATCAGAGGCAACAGAAGCAAACTGAGTTAAACAGAGTTAAACAGAGGCAAAGTTAAACAGAGTTAAACAGAGGCAAAAAGAGTTAAACAGAGTTAAACAGAGCATACAGAGTTCAACATATTTAAACAGAGGCATACAGAGTTGAACAGAGTTCAACAGACTTAAACAGAGTTAGACAGATGCAAACAGAGGGAAACAGAGTTAAACAGAGTTAAACAGAGGCATACAGAGTTAACCAGAGGCAAACAGAGTTAAACAGCGTTAGACAGAGGCAAACAGCGTTAAAAAGAGTTAAACCGAGGCAATCAGAGTTAAACAGAATTAAACAGAGGCAGACAGACTTAAATGGATTGAAACAAAGGCAAACAGAGTTCAACAGAGTTCAACGGAGTTAACCAGAGTTAAACAGAGGCAAACAGAGGGAAACAGAGTGAAATAGAGGCAAACAGATGCAACCAGAGTTAAGCAGAGTTAATCAGAGGTAAACAGAGTGAAACAGATTTAAACAGACGCAAACAGAGTTAAAGAGAGTTGAACAGAGGCAAACAGAGTTTAGCAGAGGCAAACAGAGTTAAACAGATTTAAACAGAGTTAAACAGAGTTAAACAGAGGCAAACAGAATTCAAAATAGTTAAATAGAGTTAATCAGAGGCAAACAGAAGGAAACTGAGTTAAACAGAGTTAAACAGATGCAAACAGAGTTAAACAGAGTTAAACAGAGGCAAACAGAGTTAAACAGAGTTAAACAGAGGCATACAGAGTTCAACAAATTTAAACAGAGGCAAACAGAGTTAGACAGCGTTAAACAGAGGCAAACAGAGTTAAATAGAGTTAAACAGAGGCAAACAGAGTTAAACAGAATTAAACAGAGGCAAACAGAGTTAAACAGAGTTAAACAGAGCCAAACAGAATTAAATAGAGTTCAACAGAGGGAAATAGAGTTCAATAGAGTTAAACATAGGCACACAGAGTTAAACAGAGTTGGACAGAGGCACACAGCTTTAAACAGGGTTAAACAGAGGCAAACAGAGTTAAGCTGAGGCAAACAGAGTTAAACGAGTTAAACAGAGGCATACAGAGTTAACCAGAGGCAAACAGAGTTAAACAGCGTTAGACAGAGGCAAACAGCGTTAAAAAGAGTTAAACCGAGGCAATCAGAGTTAAACAGAATTAAACAGAGGCAGACAGACTTAAATGGATTGAAACAAAGGCAAACAGAGTTCAACAGAGTTCAACGGAGTTAACCAGAGTTAAACAGAGGCAAACAGAGGGAAACAGAGTGAAATAGAGGCAAACAGATGCAACCAGAGTTAAGCAGAGTTAATCAGAGGTAAACAGAGTGAAACAGATTTAAACAGACGCAAACAGAGTTAAAGAGAGTTGAACAGAGGCAAACAGAGTTTAGCAGAGGCAAACAGAGTTAAACAGATTTAAACAGAGTTAAACAGAGTTAAACAGAGGCAAACAGAATTCAAAATAGTTAAATAGAGTTAATCAGAGGCAAACAGAAGGAAACTGAGTTAAACAGAGTTAAACAGATGCAAACAGAGTTAAACAGAGTTAAACAGAGGCAAACAGAGTTAAACAGAGTTAAACAGAGGCATACAGAGTTCAACAAATTTAAACAGAGGCAAACAGAGTTAGACAGCGTTAAACAGAGGCAAACAGAGTTAAATAGAGTTAAACAGAGGCAAACAGAGTTAAACAGAATTAAACAGAGGCAAACAGAGTTAAACAGAGTTAAACAGAGCCAAACAGAATTAAATAGAGTTCAACAGAGGGAAATAGAGTTCAATAGAGTTAAACAGAGGCATACAAGTTTAAGCAGAGTTAAACAGATGCAATCAGAGTTAAACAGAGTTAAACAGTGGCAAACAGAGTTAGATAGATTGAAACAGAGGCCAACAGAGTTGAACAGAGATAAACAGAGAGCAACAGAGTTAAACAGAGGCTAACAGATTTAAACAGAGTTGAACAGAGTCAAACTGAGTTAAACAGCGTTAAACATAGGCAAACAGAGTTCAACAGAGTTAAACAGAGTTAAACAGAAGCAAACAGAGGTAAACGGAGTGAAACAGAGTTAACCAGAGGCATAGAGAGTTAAACAGAGTTGAACAGAGGCAAACAGAGTTAAACAGAGTTAAACAGAGGCAAACAGAGTTAAGCAGAGGCAAACAGACTTAAACAGCGTTAAACAGAGGCAAACAGATTTAAATAGAGTTACACAGATGCAATCAGAGTTAAACAGAGGCAAACAGAGTTAAATAGATTGAAACAGAGGCAAACAGAGTTCAACAGAGATAAACAGAGTTTAACAGACTTAAACAGAGTTAGACAGATGCAAACAGAGGGAAACAGAGTGAAAAAGAGTGAAACAGAGGCATACAGATTTAAACAGAGTTGAACAGAGGCAAACAGAGTAGAACAGAGTTAAAAAGAGTTAAACAGAGTTGAACAGAGGCATACAGAGTTAAATAGATTGAAACAGAGGCAAACAGAGCTGAACAGATATAAACAGAGCACAACAGAGTTAATCAGAGTTAAACAGAGGGAAACGGAGTTAAACAGAGTTAAACCAAGGCACACAGAGTTAAACAGAGTTGAACAGAGGCAAACAGAGTTAAACAGAGTTAAACAGATGCAAACAGAGTTAAGCAGAGGATAACAGAGTTAAACGAGTTAAACAGAGGCATACAGAGTTAACCAGATGCAAACAGAGTTAAACAGCGTTAGACAGAGGCAAACAGCGTTAAATAGAGTTAAACAGAGGCAATCAGAGTTAAACAGAATTAAACAGAGGTGAACAGAGTTAAACAGCGTTAAACAGAGGCAAACAGCGTTAAATAGAGTTAAACAGAGGCAAACAGAATTAACCAGAGTTTAACAGAGGCAAACAGTGTTAAACAGAGTTGAACAGAGGCAAACAGAGTTAAGCAGAGGCAAACATTGTTAAACAGAGTTAAACAAATTTAAACAAAGTTAAAAAGAGGCGAACAGATTTAAACAGAGTTAAACAGAGGCAAACAGTGTTCAACAGAATTAAACAGAGGCAAAGAGAGGGAAACTGAGTGAAACAGAGTTAAACAGAGGCAAACAGAGTTAAACAGAGTTAAACAGAGGCGAACAGAGTTAAACAGAGTTAAGCAGAGGCAAACAGAGTTGAACAGAGTTAAACAGAGTTAAAAAGATTTAAACAGAGGCATACAGACTTAAACAGAGGTAAACAGAGTTGAACAGAGGCAAACAGAGTTAAACAGTGATAAACAGAATTCAACAGATTTAAACAGAGTTAACCAGAGGCAAACAGAGGGAAACAGAGAGAAACAGAGTTAAACAGAGGCAAATAGAGTTAAACAGAGTTGAACAGAAGCAAACAGAGTTAAGCAGAGGCAAACAGTGTTAAACAGAGTTAAACAAATTTAAACAAAGTTAAAAAGAGGCGAACAGATTTAAACAGAGTTAAACAGAGGCAAACAGAGTTGAACAGAGTTAAACAGAGTTCAACAGAGTTAAGCAGAGGTGAACAGATTTAAACACAGTTAAACAGATGCAAACAGAGTTCAACAGAGTTAAACAAGGGCAATGAGAGGTAAACTGAGTGAAACAGAGTTAAACAGAGGCATACAGATTTAAACAGAATTCAATAGAGTTAAAAAGAGTTAAACAGAGGCATACAGCATTAAACAGAAGTAAACAGATTTGAACAGAGGCAAACAGAGTTAAACAGAGTTAAACAGAGTTAAACAGATTTAAACACAGTTAAACAGAGGCGAACAGATTTAAACAGAGTTAAAAAGATGCAAACAGAGTTCAACAGAGTTAACCAGAGGCAAAGAGAGGGAAGCTGAGTGAAACAGAGTTAAACAGAGGCATACAGAGTTAAACAGAGTTGAACAGAGGCGAACAGAGTTAAATACATTGAAACAGAGGCAAACAGAGTTCAACAGAGATAAACAGAATTCAACAGATTTAAACAGAGTTAAACAGAGGGAAACAGAGAGAAACAGAGTTAAACAGAGGCAAATAGAGTTAAACAGAGTTGAACAGAAGCAAACAGAGTTAAGCAGAGGCAAACAGTGTTAAACAGATTTAAACAAATTTAAACAAAGTTAAAAAGAGGCGAACAGATTTAAACAGAGTTAAACAGAGGCAAACAGAGTTGAACAGAGGTAAACAGAGTTCAACAGAGTTAAGCAGAGGTGAACAGATTTAAACACAGTTAAACAGATGCAAACAGAGTTCAACAGAGTTAAACAAGGGCAATGAGAGGTAAACTGAGTGAAACAGAGTTAAACAGAGGCATACAGATTTAAACAGAATTCAATAGAGTTAAAAAGAGTTAAACAGAGGCATACAGCATTAAACAGAAGTAAACAGATTTGAACAGAGGCAAACAGAGTTAAACAGAGTTAAACAGGCAAACAGAGTTCAACAGAGTTATACAGAGGCATTCAGAGTTTAACAGAGTTAAACGGAGGCAAACAGAGTTAAATAGTGTTAAACAGAGGCAAACAGAGTTAAACAGAATTAAACAGAGGCTAACAGAGTTAAACAGAGATAAACAGAGGAGAACAGAGTTAAATAGCGTTCAGCAGAGCCAAACAGAGTTTAATAGAGTGAAACCGAGGCATACAGAGGGAAACAGAGTTAAACAGAGGTGAACAGAGTTAAACAGCGTTAAACAGAGGCAAACAGCGTTAAATAGAGTTAAACAGAGGCAAACAGAGTTAAATGGATTGAAACAGAGGCAAACAGAGTTCAAAAGAGATAAACAGAGTTCAACAGAGTTAAACAGAGTTTAACAGAGGCAAACAGAGTGAAACAGAGGCAAACAGAGTTAAACAGAGTTAAACAGAGGCATACAGATTTAAACAGAATTCAACAGAGTTAAATAGTGTAAAACAGAGGCAAACAGAGTTAAACAGAATTAAACAGACGCTAACAGAGTTAAACAGAGTTACATAGAGGAGGACAGAGTTAAATAGCCTTCAACAGAGCCAAACGGAGTTCAATAGAGTTAAACAGAGGCATACAGAGTTAAACAGAGTTAAACAGAGGTGAACAGAGTTAAACAGCGTTAAACAGAGGCAAACAGCGTTAAATAGAGTTAAACAGAGGCAAACAGAATTAAACAGAGTTTAACAGAGGCAAACAGAGTTAAACAGAGTTGAACAGAGGCAAACATAGTTCAACAGAGTTAACCAGAGTTAAACTGAGTTAAGCAGAGGTGAACAGATTTAAACAGAATTAAACAGATGCAAACAGAGTTCAACAGAGTTAAACAAGGGCAAAGAGAGGTAAACTGAGTGAAACAGAGTTAAACAGACGCATACAGATTTAAAAAGAATTCAATAGAGTTAAATAGTGTTAAACAGAGGCAAACAGAGTTAAACAGAATTAAACAGACGCTAACAGAGTTAAACAGAGTTAAACAGAGGAGGACAGAGTTAAATAGCCTTCAACAGAGCCAAACGGAGTTCAATAGAGTTAAACAGAGGCATACAGAGTTAAGCGGAGTTAAACAGAGGTGAACAGAGTTAAACAGCGTTAAACAGAGGCAAACAGCGTTAAATAGAGTTAAACAGAGGCAAACAGAATTAAACAGTGTTTAACAGAGGCAAACAGAGTTAAACAGAGTTGAACAGAGGCAAACAGAGTTAAGCAGAGGCAAACATTGTTAAACAGAGTTAAACAAATTTAAACAAAGTTAAAAAGAGGCGAACAGATTTAAACAGAGTTAAACAGAGGCAAACAGTGTTCAACAGAATTAAACAGAGGCAAAGAGAGGGAAACTGAGTGAAACAGAGTTAAACAGAGGCAAACAGAGTTAAACAGAGTTAAACAGAGGCAAACAGAGTTAAAAAGAGTTAAACAGAGTTAAAAAGATTTAAACAGAGGCATACAGACTTAAACAGAGGTAAACAGAGTTGAACAGAGGCAAACAGAGTTAAACAGAGTTAAACAGAGTTAGACCGAGGCAAACACAGTTAAATAGAGTTGAACAGAGGCAAACAGAGTTAAACAGAGGCAAACAGAGTTAAACAAATTTAAACAGAGTTAAACAGAGGTGAACAGATTTAAACAGAGTTAAACAGAGGCAAACAGAGTTCAACAGAGTAAAACAGAAGCAAAGAGAGGGAAACCGAGTGAAACTGTGTTAAACAGAGGCATACAGATTTAAACAGAGTTAAACAGAGGCAAACAGAGTTAAAAAGAGTTAAACAGAGGCAAACAGAGTTCAACAGAGATATACAGAGGCATTCAGAGTTTAACAGAGTTAAACAGAGGCAAACAGAGTTAAATAGTGTTAAACAGAGGCAAACAGAGTTAAACAGAATTAAACAGAGGCTAACAGATTTAAACAGAGATAAACAGAGGAGAACAGAGTTAAATAGCGTTCAACAGAGCCAAACAGAGTTTAATAGAGTTAAACAGAGGCATACAGAGTTAAACAGAGTAAAACAGCGTTAAACAGAGGCAAATCGAGGGAAACAGAGTTAAACAGAGTTAAACAGAGGCAAACAGAGATAAGCAGAGTTGAACAGAGGCAAATAGATTTAAACAGAGGCAAACAGAGTTAAACAGAGTTAAACAGATTTAAACAGAGTTAAACAGAGGCGAACAGATTTAAACAGAGTTAAAAAGATGCAAACAGAGTTCAACAGAGATAAACAGAATTCAACAGATTTAAACAGAGTTAAACAGAGGCAAACAGAGTTGAACAGAGTTAAACAGAGTTCAACAGAGTTAAGCAGAGGTGAACAGATTTAAACAGAGTTAAACGATGCAAACAGAGTTCAACAGAGTTAAACAAGGGCAATGAGAGGTAAACTGAGTGAAACAGAGTTAAACAGAGGCATACAGATTTAAACAGAATTCAATAGAGTTAAAAAGAGTTAAACAGAGGCATACAGCATTAAACAGAAGTAAACAGATTTGAACAGAGGCAAACAGAGTTAAACAGAGTTAAACAGAGGCAAACAGAGTTCAACAGAGTTATACAGAGGCATTCAGAGTTTAACAGAGTTAAACGGAGGCAAACAGAGTTAAATAGTGTTAAACAGAGGCAAACAGAGTTAAACAGAATTAAACAGAGGCTAACAGAGTTAAACAGAGATAAACAGAGGAGAACAGAGTTAAATAGCGTTCAGCAGAGCCAAACAGAGTTTAATAG
The DNA here is from genome assembly GCA_026770705.1 of Isurus oxyrinchus. NCBI lineage: Eukaryota > Metazoa > Chordata > Chondrichthyes > Lamniformes > Lamnidae > Isurus > Isurus oxyrinchus. The sequence goes on along the minus strand of JANJGN010000101.1, from coordinate 497,187 downwards.
AGTGAAACCGAGGCATACAGAGGGAAACAGAGTTAAACAGAGGTGAACAGAGTTAAACAGCGTTAAACAGAGGCAAACAGCGTTAAATAGAGTTAAACAGAGGCAAACAGAGTTAAATGGATTGAAACAGAGGCAAACAGAGTTCAAAAGAGATAAACAGAGTTCAACAGAGTTAAACAGAGTTTAACAGAGGCAAACAGAGTGAAACAGAGGCAAACAGAGTTAAACAGAGTTAAACAGAGGCATACAGATTTAAACAGAATTCAACAGAGTTAAATAGTGTAAAACAGAGGCAAACAGAGTTAAACAGAATTAAACAGACGCTAACAGAGTTAAACAGAGTTACATAGAGGAGGACAGAGTTAAATAGCCTTCAACAGAGCCAAACGGAGTTCAATAGAGTTAAACAGAGGCATACAGAGTTAAACAGAGTTAAACAGAGGTGAACAGAGTTAAACAGCGTTAAACAGAGGCAAACAGCGTTAAATAGAGTTAAACAGAGGCAAACAGAATTAAACAGAGTTTAACAGAGGCAAACAGAGTTAAACAGAGTTGAACAGAGGCAAACATAGTTCAACAGAGTTAACCAGAGTTAAACTGAGTTAAGCAGAGGTGAACAGATTTAAACAGAATTAAACAGATGCAAACAGAGTTCAACAGAGTTAAACAAGGGCAAAGAGAGGTAAACTGAGTGAAACAGAGTTAAACAGACGCATACAGATTTAAAAAGAATTCAATAGAGTTAAATAGTGTTAAACAGAGGCAAACAGAGTTAAACAGAATTAAACAGACGCTAACAGAGTTAAACAGAGTTAAACAGAGGAGGACAGAGTTAAATAGCCTTCAACAGAGCCAAACGGAGTTCAATAGAGTTAAACAGAGGCATACAGAGTTAAGCGGAGTTAAACAGAGGTGAACAGAGTTAAACAGCGTTAAACAGAGGCAAACAGCGTTAAATAGAGTTAAACAGAGGCAAACAGAATTAAACAGTGTTTAACAGAGGCAAACAGAGTTAAACAGAGTTGAACAGAGGCAAACAGAGTTAAGCAGAGGCAAACATTGTTAAACAGAGTTAAACAAATTTAAACAAAGTTAAAAAGAGGCGAACAGATTTAAACAGAGTTAAACAGAGGCAAACAGTGTTCAACAGAATTAAACAGAGGCAAAGAGAGGGAAACTGAGTGAAACAGAGTTAAACAGAGGCAAACAGAGTTAAACAGAGTTAAACAGAGGCAAACAGAGTTAAAAAGAGTTAAACAGAGTTAAAAAGATTTAAACAGAGGCATACAGACTTAAACAGAGGTAAACAGAGTTGAACAGAGGCAAACAGAGTTAAACAGAGTTAAACAGAGTTAGACCGAGGCAAACACAGTTAAATAGAGTTGAACAGAGGCAAACAGAGTTAAACAGAGGCAAACAGAGTTAAACAAATTTAAACAGAGTTAAACAGAGGTGAACAGATTTAAACAGAGTTAAACAGAGGCAAACAGAGTTCAACAGAGTAAAACAGAAGCAAAGAGAGGGAAACCGAGTGAAACTGTGTTAAACAGAGGCATACAGATTTAAACAGAGTTAAACAGAGGCAAACAGAGTTAAAAAGAGTTAAACAGAGGCAAACAGAGTTCAACAGAGATATACAGAGGCATTCAGAGTTTAACAGAGTTAAACAGAGGCAAACAGAGTTAAATAGTGTTAAACAGAGGCAAACAGAGTTAAACAGAATTAAACAGAGGCTAACAGATTTAAACAGAGATAAACAGAGGAGAACAGAGTTAAATAGCGTTCAACAGAGCCAAACAGAGTTTAATAGAGTTAAACAGAGGCATACAGAGTTAAACAGAGTAAAACAGCGTTAAACAGAGGCAAATCGAGGGAAACAGAGTTAAACAGAGTTAAACAGAGGCAAACAGAGATAAGCAGAGTTGAACAGAGGCAAATAGATTTAAACAGAGGCAAACAGAGTTAAACAGAGTTAAACAGATTTAAACAGAGTTAAACAGAGGCGAACAGATTTAAACAGAGTTAAAAAGATGCAAACAGAGTTCAACAGAGATAAACAGAATTCAACAGATTTAAACAGAGTTAAACAGAGGCAAACAGAGTTGAACAGAGTTAAACAGAGTTCAACAGAGTTAAGCAGAGGTGAACAGATTTAAACAGAGTTAAACGATGCAAACAGAGTTCAACAGAGTTAAACAAGGGCAATGAGAGGTAAACTGAGTGAAACAGAGTTAAACAGAGGCATACAGATTTAAACAGAATTCAATAGAGTTAAAAAGAGTTAAACAGAGGCATACAGCATTAAACAGAAGTAAACAGATTTGAACAGAGGCAAACAGAGTTAAACAGAGTTAAACAGAGGCAAACAGAGTTCAACAGAGTTATACAGAGGCATTCAGAGTTTAACAGAGTTAAACGGAGGCAAACAGAGTTAAATAGTGTTAAACAGAGGCAAACAGAGTTAAACAGAATTAAACAGAGGCTAACAGAGTTAAACAGAGATAAACAGAGGAGAACAGAGTTAAATAGCGTTCAGCAGAGCCAAACAGAGTTTAATAGAGTTAAACCGAGGCATACAGAGGGAAACAGAGTTAAACAGAGGTGAACAGAGTTAAACAGCGTTAAACAGAGGCAAACAGCGTTAAATAGAGTTAAACAGAGGCAAACAGAGTTAAATGGATTGAAACAGAGGCAAACAGAGTTCAAAAGAGATAAACAGAGTTCAACAGAGTTAAACAGAGTTTAACAGAGGCAAACAGCGTGAAACAGAGGCAAACAGAGTTAAACAGAGTTAAACAGAGGCATACAGATTTAAACAGAATTCAATAGAGTTAAATAGTGTTAAACAGAGGCAAACAGAGTTAAACAGAATTAAACAGACGCTAACAGAGTTAAACAGAGTTAAACAGAGGAGGACAGAGTTAAATAGCCTTCAACAGAGCCAAACGGAGTTCAATAGAGTTAAACAGAGGCATACAGAGTTAAACAGAGTTAAACAGAGGTGAACAGAGTTAAACAGCGTTAAACAGAGGCAAACAGCGTTAAATAGAGTTAAACAGAGGCAAACAGAATTAAACAGAGTTTAACAGAGGCAAACAGAGTTAAACAGAGTTGAACAGAGGCAAACAGAGTTCAACAGAGTTAACCAGAGTTAAACTGAGTTAAGCAGAGGTGAACAGATTTAAACAGAGTTAAACAGATGCAAACAGAGTTCAACAGAGTTAAACAAGGGCAAAGAGAGGTAAATTGAGTGAAACAGAGTTAAACAGACGCATACAGATTTAAAAAGAATTCAATAGAGTTAAATAGTGTTAAACAGAGGCAAACAGAGTTAAACAGAATTAAACAGACGCTAACAGAGTTAAACAGAGTTAAACAGAGGAGGACAGAGTTAAATAGCCTTCAACAGAGCCAAACGGAGTTCAATAGAGTTAAACAGAGGCATACAGAGTTAAACAGAGTTAAACAGAGGTGAACAGAGTTAAACAGCGTTAAACAGAGGCAAACAGCGTTAAATAGAGTTAAACAGAGGCAAACAGAATTAAACAGAGTTTAACAGAGGCAAACAGAGTTAAAAAGAGTTGAACAGAGGCAAACAGAGTTAAGCAGAGGCAAACATTGTTAAACAGAGTTAAACAAATTTAAACAAAGTTAAAAAGAGGCGAACAGATTTAAACAGAGTTAAACAGAGGCAAACAGTGTTCAACAGAATTAAACAGAGGCAAAGAGAGGGAAACTGAGTGAAACAGAGTTAAACAGAGGCAAACAGAGTTAAACAGAGTTAAACAGAGGCGAACAGAGTTAAAAAGAGTTAAACAGAGTTAAAAAGATTTAAACAGAGGCATACAGACTTAAACAGAGGTAAACAGAGTTGAACAGAGGCAAACAGAGTTAAACAGAGTTAAACAGAGTTAGACCGAGGCAAACACAGTTAAATAGAGTTGAACAGAGGCAAACAGAGTTAAACAGAGGCAAACAGAGTTAAACAAATTTAAACAGAGTTAAACAGAGGTGAACAGATTTAAACAGAGTTAAACAGAGGCAAACAGAGTTCAACAGAGTTAAATAGAAGCAAAGAGAGGGAAACCGAGTGAAACTGTGTTAAACAGAGGCATACAGATTTAAACAGAGTTAAACAGAGGCAAACAGAGTTAAACAGAGTTAAACAGAGGCAAACAGAGTTCAACAGAGATATACAGAGGCATTCAGAGTTTAACAGAGTTAAACAGAGGCAAACAGAGTTAAATAGTGTTAAACAGAGGCAAACAGAGTTAAACAGAATTAAACAGAGGCTAACAGATTTAAACAGAGATAAACAGAGGAGACCAGAGTTAAATAGCGTTCAACAGAGCCAAACAGAGTTTAATAGAGTTAAACAGAGGCATACAGAGTTAAACAGAGTAAAACAGCGTTAAACAGAGGCAAATCGAGGGAAACAGAGTTAAACAGAGTTAAACAGAGGCAAACAGAGATAAGCAGAGTTGAACAGAGGCAAATAGATTTAAACAGAGGCAAACAGAGTTAAACAGAGTTAAACAGATTTAAACAGAGTTAAACAGAGGCGAACAGATTTAAACAGAGTTAAAACGATGCAAACAGAGTTCAACAGAGTTAACCAGAGGCAAAGAGAGGGAAGCTGAGTGAAACAGAGTTAAACAGAGGCATACAGAGTTAAACAGAGTTGAACAGAGGCGAACAGAGTTAAATACATTGAAACAGAGGCAAACAGAGTTCAACAGAGATAAACAGAATTCAACAGATTTAAACAGAGTTAAACAGAGGCAAACAGAGGGAAACAGAGAGAAACAGAGTTAAACAGAGGCAAATAGAGTTAAACAGAGTTGAACAGAAGCAAACAGTGTTAAGCAGAGGCAAACAGTGTTAAACAGATTTAAACAAATTTAAACAAAGTTAAAAAGAGGCGAACAGATTTAAACAGAGTTAAACAGAGGCAAACAGAGTTGAACAGAGTTAAACAGAGTTCAACAGAGTTAAGCAGAGGGAAACAGAGTTAAACAGAGGCAAACAGAGGTAAACGGAGTGAAACAGAGTTAAACAGACGCACACAGAGTTAAACAGAGTTGAGCAGAGGGAAACAGAGTTAAACAGAGTTAAACAGAGGCATAAGGAGTTCAGCAGTGTTAAACAGAGGCATACAGAGTTCAACAGAGTTAAGCAGAGGGAAACAGAGTTAAACAGAGGCAAACAGAGGTAAACTGAGTGAAACAGAGTTAAACAGACGCACACAGAGTTAAACAGAGTTGAGCAGAGGGAAACAGAGTTACACAGAGTTAAACAGAGGCATAAGGAGTTCAGCAGAGTTAAACAGAGGCATACAGAGTAAAACAGAGATAAGCAGAGGGAAACAGAGTTAAACAGAGTTAAACAGAGGCAAACAGAGGTAAACTGAGTGAAACAGAGTTAAACAGAGGCACACAGAGTTAAACAGAGTTGGACAGAGGCAAACAGCTTTAAACAGCGTTAAACAGAGGCAAACAGAGTTAAGCAGAGGCAAACAGAGTTAAACGAGTTAAACAGAGGCATACAGAGTTAACCAGAGGCAAACAGAGTTAAACAGCGTTAGACAGAGGCAAACAGCGTTCAATAGAGTTAAACAGAGGCAATCAGAGTTAAACAGAATTAAACAGAGGCAGACAGAGTTAAATAGATTGAAACAGAGGCAAACAGAGTTCAACAGAGATAAACAGAGTTCAACAGAGTTAACCAGAGTTAAACAGAGGCAAACAGAGGGAAACAGAGTGAAACAGAGGCAAGCAGTGGCAATCAGAGTTAAGCAGAGTTAATCAGAGGTAAACAGAGTGAAACAGATTTAAACAGACGCAAACAGAGTTAAAGAGAGTTGAACAGAGGCAAACAGAGTTAAACAGAGGCAAACAGAGTTAAATAGACTTAAACAGAGTTAAACAGAGGCGAACAGAGTTAAACAGAGTTAAACATAGGCAAACAGATTTCAAAATAGTTAAATAGAGTTAATCAGAGGCAAACAGAAGCAAACTGAGTTAAACAGAGTTAAACAGAGGCAAAGTTAAACAGAGTTAAACAGAGGCAAAAAGAGTTAAACAGAGTTAAACAGAGCATACAGAGTTCAACATATTTAAACAGAGGCATACAGAGTTGAACAGAGTTCAACAGACTTAAACAGAGTTAGACAGATGCAAACAGAGGGAAACAGAGTTAAACAGAGTTAAACATAGGCACACAGAGTTAAACAGAGTTGGACAGAGGCACACAGCTTTAAACAGGGTTAAACAGAGGCAAACAGAGTTAAGCTGAGGCAAACAGAGTTAAACGAGTTAAACAGAGGCATACAGAGTTAACCAGAGGCAAACAGAGTTAAACAGCGTTAGACAGAGGCAAACAGCGTTAAATAGAGTTAAACCGAGGCAATCAGAGTTAAACAGAATTAAACAGAGGCAGACAGAGTTAAATGGATTGAAACAAAGGCAAACAGAGTTCAACAGAGTTCAACAGAGTTAACCAGAGTTAAACAGAGGCAAACAGAGGGAAACAGAGTGAAATAGAGGCAAACAGATGCAACCAGAGTTAAGCAGAGTTAATCAGAGGTAAACAGAGTGAAACAGATTTAAACAGACGCAAACAGAGTTAAAGAGAGTTGAACAGAGGCAAACAGAGTTTAGCAGAGGCAAACAGAGTTAAACAGATTTAAACAGAGTTAAACAGAGTTAAACAGAGGCAAACAGAATTCAAAATAGTTAAATAGAGTTAATCAGAGGCAAACAGAAGGAAACTGAGTTAAACAGAGTTAAACAGATGCAAACAGAGTTAAACAGAGTTAAACAGAGGCAAACAGAGTTAAACAGAGTTAAACAGAGGCATACAGAGTTCAACAAATTTAAACAGAGGCAAACAGAGTTAGACAGCGTTAAACAGAGGCAAACAGAGTTAAATAGAGTTAAACAGAGGCAAACAGAGTTAAACAGAATTAAACAGAGGCAAACAGAGTTAAACAGAGTTAAACAGAGCCAAACAGAATTAAATAGAGTTCAACAGAGGGAAATAGAGTTCAATAGAGTTAAACAGAGGCATACAAGTTTAAGCAGAGTTAAACAGATGCAATCAGAGTTAAACAGAGTTAAACAGTGGCAAACAGAGTTAGATAGATTGAAACAGAGGCCAACAGAGTTGAACAGAGATAAACAGAGAGCAACAGAGTTAAACAGAGGCTAACAGATTTAAACAGAGTTGAACAGAGTCAAACTGAGTTAAACAGCGTTAAACATAGGCAAACAGAGTTCAACAGAGTTAAACAGAGTTAAACAGAAGCAAACAGAGGTAAACGGAGTGAAACAGAGTTAACCAGAGGCATAGAGAGTTAAACAGAGTTGAACAGAGGCAAACAGAGTTAAACAGAGTTAAACAGAGGCAAACAGAGTTAAGCAGAGGCAAACAGACTTAAACAGCGTTAAACAGAGGCAAACAGATTTAAATAGAGTTACACAGATGCAATCAGAGTTAAACAGAGGCAAACAGAGTTAAATAGATTGAAACAGAGGCAAACAGAGTTCAACAGAGATAAACAGAGTTTAACAGACTTAAACAGAGTTAGACAGATGCAAACAGAGGGAAACAGAGTGAAAAAGAGTGAAACAGAGGCATACAGATTTAAACAGAGTTGAACAGAGGCAAACAGAGTAGAACAGAGTTAAAAAGAGTTAAACAGAGTTGAACAGAGGCATACAGAGTTAAATAGATTGAAACAGAGGCAAACAGAGCTGAACAGATATAAACAGAGCACAACAGAGTTAATCAGAGTTAAACAGAGGGAAACGGAGTTAAACAGAGTTAAACCAAGGCACACAGAGTTAAACAGAGTTGAACAGAGGCAAACAGAGTTAAACAGAGTTAAACAGATGCAAACAGAGTTAAGCAGAGGATAACAGAGTTAAACGAGTTAAACAGAGGCATACAGAGTTAACCAGATGCAAACAGAGTTAAACAGCGTTAGACAGAGGCAAACAGCGTTAAATAGAGTTAAACAGAGGCAATCAGAGTTAAACAGAATTAAACAGAGGTGAACAGAGTTAAACAGCGTTAAACAGAGGCAAACAGCGTTAAATAGAGTTAAACAGAGGCAAACAGAATTAACCAGAGTTTAACAGAGGCAAACAGTGTTAAACAGAGTTGAACAGAGGCAAACAGAGTTAAGCAGAGGCAAACATTGTTAAACAGAGTTAAACAAATTTAAACAAAGTTAAAAAGAGGCGAACAGATTTAAACAGAGTTAAACAGAGGCAAACAGTGTTCAACAGAATTAAACAGAGGCAAAGAGAGGGAAACTGAGTGAAACAGAGTTAAACAGAGGCAAACAGAGTTAAACAGAGTTAAACAGAGGCGAACAGAGTTAAACAGAGTTAAGCAGAGGCAAACAGAGTTGAACAGAGTTAAACAGAGTTAAAAAGATTTAAACAGAGGCATACAGACTTAAACAGAGGTAAACAGAGTTGAACAGAGGCAAACAGAGTTAAACAGTGATAAACAGAATTCAACAGATTTAAACAGAGTTAACCAGAGGCAAACAGAGGGAAACAGAGAGAAACAGAGTTAAACAGAGGCAAATAGAGTTAAACAGAGTTGAACAGAAGCAAACAGAGTTAAGCAGAGGCAAACAGTGTTAAACAGAGTTAAACAAATTTAAACAAAGTTAAAAAGAGGCGAACAGATTTAAACAGAGTTAAACAGAGGCAAACAGAGTTGAACAGAGTTAAACAGAGTTCAACAGAGTTAAGCAGAGGTGAACAGATTTAAACACAGTTAAACAGATGCAAACAGAGTTCAACAGAGTTAAACAAGGGCAATGAGAGGTAAACTGAGTGAAACAGAGTTAAACAGAGGCATACAGATTTAAACAGAATTCAATAGAGTTAAAAAGAATTAAACAGAGGCATACAGCATTAAACAGAAGTAAACAGATTTGAACAGAGGCAAACAGAGTTAAACAGAGTTAAACAGAGTTAAACAGATTTAAACACAGTTAAACAGAGGCGAACAGATTTAAACAGTGTTAAAAAGATGCAAACAGAGTTCAACAGAGTTAACCAGAGGCAAAGAGAGGGAAGCTGAGTGAAACAGAGTTAAACAGAGGCATACAGAGTTAAACAGAGTTGAACAGAGGCGAACAGAGTTAAATACATTGAAACAGAGGCAAACAGAGTTCAACAGAGATAAACAGAATTCAACAGATTTAAACAGAGTTAAACAGAGGCAAACAGAGGGAAACAGAGAGAAACAGAGTTAAACAGAGGCAAATAGAGTTAAACAGAGTTGAACAGAAGCAAACAGAGTTAAGCAGAGGCAAACAGTGTTAAACAGATTTAAACAAATTTAAACAAAGTTAAAAAGAGGCGAACAGATTTAAACAGAGTTAAACAGAGGCAAACAGAGTTGAACAGAGGTAAACAGAGTTCAACAGAGTTAAGCAGAGGTGAACAGATTTAAACACAGTTAAACAGATGCAAACAGAGTTCAACAGAGTTAAACAAGGGCAATGAGAGGTAAACTGAGTGAAACAGAGTTAAACAGAGGCATACAGATTTAAACAGAATTCAATAGAGTTAAAAAGAGTTAAACAGAGGCATACAGCATTAAACAGAAGTAAACAGATTTGAACAGAGGCAAACAGAGTTAAACAGAGTTAAACAGGCAAACAGAGTTCAACAGAGTTATACAGAGGCATTCAGAGTTTAACAGAGTTAAACGGAGGCAAACAGAGTTAAATAGTGTTAAACAGAGGCAAACAGAGTTAAACAGAATTAAACAGAGGCTAACAGAGTTAAACAGAGATAAACAGAGGAGAACAGAGTTAAATAGCGTTCAGCAGAGCCAAACAGAGTTTAATAGAGTGAAACCGAGGCATACAGAGGGAAACAGAGTTAAACAGAGGTGAACAGAGTTAAACAGCGTTAAACAGAGGCAAACAGCGTTAAATAGAGTTAAACAGAGGCAAACAGAGTTAAATGGATTGAAACAGAGGCAAACAGAGTTCAAAAGAGATAAACAGAGTTCAACAGAGTTAAACAGAGTTTAACAGAGGCAAACAGCGTGAAACAGAGGCAAACAGAGTTAAACAGAGTTAAACAGAGGCATACAGATTTAAACAGAATTCAACAGAGTTAAATAGTGTAAAACAGAGGCAAACAGAGTTAAACAGAATTAAACAGAGGCAAATAGAGTTAAACAGAGTTGAACAGAAGCAAACAGAGTTAAGCAGAGGCAAACAGTGTTAAACAGAGTTAAACAAATTTAAACAAAGTTAAAAAGAGGCGAACAGATTTAAATAGAGTTAAACAGAGGCAAACAGAGTTCAACAGAGTTAAACAGAGGTAAACAGAGTTAAGCAGAGGTGAACAGTTTTAAACAGAGTTAAACAGATGCAAACAGAGTTCAACAGAGTTAAACAAGGGCAATGAGAGTTAAACTGAGTGAAACAGAGTTAAACAGAGTTAAACAGAGGCAAACAGAGGGAAACAGAGTTAAACAGAGTTAAGCAAATTTAAACAAAGTTAAACAGAGGTGAACAGAATTAAACAGAGTTAAACAGAGGCAAACAAAGTTCAACAGATTTTAACAGAGTTAAGCAGAGGTGAACAGATTAAAACAGAGTTAAACAGAGGTGAACAGAGTTAAACAGCGTTAAACAGAGGCAAACAGCATTAAATAGAGCTAAACAGAGGCAAACAGAGTTAAACAGAGTTAAACAGAGTTATACAGAGGTGAACAGAGTGAATCAGAGTTAATCAGAGGCAAACAGAGTTCAACAGAGTTAAACAGAGTTAAACAGAGGCATACAGAGTTAAACAGAGTAAAACAGAGTTAAACAGAGGCAAATAGAGGGTAACAGAGTTAAACAGAGTTAAACAGAGGCAAACAGAGTTAAGCAGAGTTGGACAGAGGCAAATAGATTTAAACAGAGGCAAACAGAGTTAAACAGATTTAAACAGAGTTAAACAGAGGTGAACAGAATTAAACAGAGTTAAAAAGATGCAAACAGAGTTCAACAGAGTTAAACAGAGGCAAAGAAGGGAAGCTGAGTGAAACAGATTTAAACAGAGGCATACAGAGTTAAACAGAGTTGAACAGAGGCAATCAGAGTTAAACAGAGTTAAACAGAGGAGAACAGAGTTAAATAGCGTTCAACAGAGCCAAACGGAGTTCAATAGAGTTAAACAGAGGCATACAGAGTTAAACAGAGTTAGACAGAGGTGAAAGAGTTAAACAGCGTTAAACAGAGGCAAACAGCGTTAAATAGAGTTAAACAGAGGCAAACAGAATTAAACACAGTTTAACAGAGGCAAACAGAGTTAAATGGATTGAAACAGAGGCAAACAGAGTTCAACAGAGATAAACAGAGATCAACAGAGTTAAACAGAGTTAAACAGAGGCAAACAGAGGGCAACAGAGGCAAACAGCGTTAAATAGAGTTAAACAGAGGCAAACAGAGTAAAATGGATTGAAACAGAGGCAAACAGAGTTCAACAGAGATAAACAGAGTTCAACAGAGTTAAACAGATTTAAACAGAGGCAAACAGAATTAAACAGAGTTAAACAGAGGCATACAGAGTTAAATGGATTGAAACAGAGGCAAACAGAGTTCAACAGAGAGAAAGAGAGTTCAACAGAGTTAAACAGAGTTAAACAGAGGCAAACAGAGGGAAACAGAGGCAAACAGAGTTAAACAGAGTTAAACAGATTTAAACAGAGGCATACAGAGTTAAACAGAGTTAAACAGAGGCAAACAGATGGAAACAGAGTTAAACAGAGTTAAACAGAGGCAAAGAGAGGCAAACAGAGTTCAACAGAGTTAAACAGAGTTAAACAGAGTTAAGCAGAGGTGAACTGATTTAAACAGAGTTAAACAGAGGTGAACAGAGTTAAACAGCGTTAAACAGAGGCAAACAGCATTAAAAAGAGTTAAACAGAGGCAAACAGAGTTAAACTGGGTTAAACAGAGTTAAACAGAGGTGAACAGAGTGAATCAGAGTTAATCAGAGGCAAACGGAGTTCAACAGAGTTAAACAGAGTTAAACAGAGGCATACAGAGTTAAACAGAGTAAAACAGATTTTAACAGAGGCAAATAGAGGGAAACAGAGTTAAACAGATTTAAACAGAGTTAAACAGAGGCAAACAGAGTTCAACAGAGTTGAACAGAGTTAAACAGAGTTAAGCAGAGGTGAACAGTTTTAAACAGAGTTAAACAGATGCAAACAGAGTTCAACAGAGTTAAACAAGGGCAATGAGAGTTAAACTGAGTGAAACAGAGTTAAACAGAATTAAACAGAGGCTAACAGAGTTAAACAGAGATAAACAGAGGTGAACAGAGTTAAGTAGCGTTCAACAGAGCCAAACAGAGTTTAATAGAGTTAAACAGAGGCATACAGAGGGAAACAGAGTTAAACAGAGGTGAACAGAGTTAAACAGCGTTAAACAGAGGCAAACAGCGTTAAATAGAGTTAAACAGAGGCAAACAGAGTTAAATGGATTGAAACAGAGGCAAACAGAGTTCAACAGAGATAAACAGAGTTCAACAGAGTTAAACAGAGTTAAACAGAGGCAAACAGAGTGAAACAGAGGCAAACAGAGTTAAACAGAGTTAAACAGAGGCCAACAGAGTTATGCAGAGTTAAACAGAGGCAAACAGATTTCAACAGAATTAAATAGAGTTAAACAGAGGCGTACGGAGTTAAACAGAGTTAAACAGAGGCAAACAGAGGGAAACAGATTTAAACAGAGTTAAACAAATTTAAACACAGTTAAACAGAGGCGAACAGATTTAAACAGAGTTAAACAGAGGCAAACAGAGTTCAACAGAGTTAAACAGAGTTAAACAGAGTTAAGCAGAGGTGAACAGATTTAAACAGAGTTAAACAGAGGTGAACAGAGTTAAACAGCGTTAAACAGAGGCAAACAGCATTAAAAAGAGTTAAACAGAGGCAAACAGAGTTAAACTGGGTTAAACAGAGTTAAACAGAGGTGAACAGAGTGAATCAGAGTTAATCAGAGGCAAAAAGAGTTCAACAGAGTTAAACAGAGTTAAACAGAGGCATACAGAGTTAAACAGAGTAAAACAGATTTTAACAGAGGCAAATAGAGGGAAACAGAGTTAAACAGATTTAAACAGAGGCAAACAGAGTTAAGCAGAGTTGGACAGAGGCAAATAGATTTAAACAGAGGCAAACAGAGTTAAACAGAGTTAAACAGATTTAAACAGAGGCGAACAGAATTAAACTGAGTTAAAAAGATGCAAACAGAGTTCAACAGAGTTAAACAGAGGCAAAGAAGGGAAGCTGAGTGAAACAGATTTAAACAGAGGCATACAGAGTTAAACAGAATTGAACAGAGGCAAACAGAGTTAAATAGATTGAAACAGAGGCAAAGCGATTTCAACAGAGATAAACAGAATTCAACAGAGTTAAACAGAGTTAAACAGAGGCATACGGAGTTAAACAGAGTTAAACAGAGGCAAACAGAGGGAAACAGATTTAAACAGAGTTAAACAAATTTAAACAAAGTTAAACAGAGGCGAACAGATTTAAACAGAGTTAAACAGAGGCAAACAGAGTTCAACAGAGTTAAACAGAGTTAAGCAGAGTTAAGCAGAGGTGAACAGATTTAAACAGAGTTAAACAGAGGCAAACAGAGTTAAACAGGGTTAAACAGAGTTAAACAGAGGTGAACAGAGTGAATCAGAGTTAATCAGAGGCAAACAGAGTTCAACAGAGTTAAACAGAGTTAAACAGAGGCATACAGAGTTAAACAGAGTAAAACAGATTTTAACAGAGGCAAATAGAGGGAAACAGAGTTAAACAGATTTAAACAGAGGCAAACAGAGTTAAGCAGAGTTGGACAGAGGCAAATAGATTTAAACAGAGGCAAACAGAGTTAAACAGAGTTAAACAGATTTAAACAGATTTAAACAGAGGCGAACAGAATTAAACTGAGTTAAGAAGATGCAAACAGAGTTCAACAGAGTTAAACAGAGGCAAAGAAGGGAAGCTGAGTGAAACAGATTTAAACAGAGGCATACAGAGTTAAACAGAGTTGAACAGAGGCAAACAGAGTTAAATAGATTGAAACAGAGGCAAAGCGATTTCAACAGAGATAAACAGAATTCAACAGAGTTAAACAGAGTTAAACAGAGGCAAACAGAGGGAAACAGAGTGAAACAGGGTTGAACAGAGGCAAGCAGAGTTAAACAGAGGCAAACAGTGTTAAACAGGGTTAAACAAATTGAAACAAAGTTAAACAAAGACGAACAGATTTAAACAGAGTTAAACAGAGGCAAACAGAGTTCAACAGAGTTAAACAGAGTTAAGCAGAGGTGAACAGATTTAAACAGAGTTAAACAGAGGCATACAGAGTTAAACAGAGTTAAAAAGAGGCGAACAGATTTAAACAGAGTTAAACAGAGGCAAACAGAGTTCAACAGAGTTGAACAGAGTTAAACAGAGTTAAGCAGAGGTGAACAGTTTTAAACAGAGTTAAACAGATGCAAACAGAGTTCAACAGAGTTAAACAGAGGCAAAGAAGGGAAGCTGAGTGAAACAGATTTAAACAGAGGCATACAGAGTTAAACAGAGTTGAACAGAGGCAAACAGAGTTAAATAGATTGAAACAGAGGCAAAGCGATTTCAACAGAGATAAACAGAATTCAACAGAGTTAAACAGAGTTAAACAGAGGCAAACAGAGGGAAACAGAGTGAAACAGGGTTGAACAGAGGCAAGCAGAGTTAAACAGAGGCAAACAGTGTTAAACAGAGTTAAACAAATTGAAACAAAGTTAAACAAAGGCGAACAGATTTAAACAGAGTTAAACAGAGGCAAACAGAGTTCAACAGAGTTAAACAGAGGTAAGCAGAGGTGAACAGATTTAAACAGAGTTAAACAGAGGCATACAGAGTTAAACAGAGTTAAAAAGAGGCGAACAGATTTAAACAGAGTTAAACAGAGGCAAACAGAGTTCAACAGAGTTAAACAGAGTTAAACAGAGTTAAGCAGAGGTGAACAGTTTTAAACAGAGTTAAACAGATGCAAACAGAGTTCAACAGAGTTAAACAAGGGCAATGAGAGTTAAACTGAGTGAAACAGAGTTAAACAGAATTAAACAGAGGCTAACAGAGTTAAACAGAGATAAACAGAGGTGAACAGAGTTAAATAGCGTTCAACAGAGCCAAACAGAGTTTAATAGAGTTAAACAGAGGCATACAGAGGGAAACAGAGTTAAACAGAGGTGAACAGAGTTAAACAGCGTTAAACAGAGGCAAACAGCGTTAAATAGAGTTAAACAGAGGCAAACAGAGTTAAATGGATTGAAACAGAGGCAAACAGAGTTCAACAGAGATAAACAGAGTTCAACAGAGTTAAACAGAGTTAAACAGAGGCAAACAGAGTGAAACAGAGGCAAACAGAGTTAAACAGAGTTAAACAGAGGCAAACAGAGTTAAATGGATTGAAACAGAGGCAAACAGAGTTCAACAGAGATAAACAGAGTTCAACAGAGTTAAACAGAGTTAAACAGAGGCAAACAGAGGGAAACAGAGGCAAACAGAGTTAAACAGAGTTAAACAGATTTAAACAGAGGCATACAGAGTTAAACAGAGTTAAACAGAGGCAAACAGATGGAAACAGAGTTAAACAGAGTTAAACAGAGGCAAAGAGAGGCAAACAGAGTTCAACAGAGTTAAACAGTGTTAAACAGAGTTAAGCAGAGGTGAACTGATTTAAACAGAGTTAAACAGAGGTGAACAGAGTTAAACAGCGTTAAACAGAGGCAAACAGCATTAAAAAGAGTTAAACAGAGGCAAACAGAGTTAAACTGGGTTAAACAGAGTTAAACAGAGGTGAACAGAGTGAATCAGAGTTAATCAGAGGCAAACGGAGTTCAACAGAGTTAAACAGAGTTAAACAGAGGCATACAGAGTTAAACAGAGTAAAACAGATTTTAACAGAGGCAAATAGAGGGAAACAGAGTTAAACAGATTTAAACAGAGTTAAACAGAGGCAAACAGAGTTCAACAGAGTTGAACAGAGTTAAACAGAGTTAAGCAGAGGTGAACAGTTTTAAACAGAGTTAAACAGATGCAAACAGAGTTCAACAGAGTTAAACAAGGGCAATGAGTGTTAAACTGAGTGAAACAGAGTTAAACAGAATTAAACAGAGGCTAACAGAGTTAAACAGAGATAAACAGAGGTGAACAGAGTTAAGTAGCGTTCAACAGAGCCAAACAGAGTTTAATAGAGTTAAACAGAGGCATACAGAGGGAAACAGAGTTAAACAGAGGTGAACAGAGTTAAACAGCGTTAAACAGAGGCAAACAGCGTTAAATAGAGTTAAACAGAGGCAAACAGAGTTAAATGGATTGAAACAGAGGCAAACAGAGTTCAACAGAGATAAACAGAGTTCAACAGAGTTAAACAGAGTTAAACAGAGGCAAACAGAGTGAAACAGAGGCAAACAGAGTTAAACAGAGTTAAACAGAGGCCAACAGAGTTATGCAGAGTTAAACAGAGGCAAACAGATTTCAACAGAATTAAATAGAGTTAAACAGAGGCGTACGGAGTTAAACAGAGTTAAACAGAGGCAAACAGAGGGAAACAGATTTAAACAGAGTTAAACAAATTTAAACACAGTTAAACAGAGGCGAACAGATTTAAACAGAGTTAAACAGAGGCAAACAGAGTTCAACAGAGTTAAACAGAGTTAAACAGAGTTAAGCAGAGGTGAACAGATTTAAACAGAGTTAAACAGAGGTGAACAGAGTTAAACAGCGTTAAACAGAGGCAAACAGCATTAAAAAGAGTTAAACAGAGGCAAACAGAGTTAAACTGGGTTAAACAGAGTTAAACAGAGGTGAACAGAGTGAATCAGAGTTAATCAGAGGCAAACAGAGTTCAACAGAGTTAAACAGAGTTAAACAGAGGCATACAGAGTTAAACAGAGTAAAACAGATTTTAACAGAGGCAAATAGAGGGAAACAGAGTTAAACAGATTTAAACAGAGGCAAACAGAGTTAAGCAGAGTTGGACAGAGGCAAATAGATTTAAACAGAGGCAAACAGAGTTAAACAGAGTTAAACAGATTTAAACAGAGGCGAACAGAATTAAACTGAGTTAAAAAGATGCAAACAGAGTTCAACAGAGTTAAACAGAGGCAAAGAAGGGAAGCTGAGTGAAACAGATTTAAACAGAGGCATACAGAGTTAAACAGAGTTGAACAGAGGCAAACAGAGTTAAATAGATTGAAACAGAGGCAAAGCGATTTCAACAGAGATAAACAGAATTCAACAGAGTTAAACAGAGTTAAACAGAGGCATACGGAGTTAAACAGAGTTAAACAGAGGCAAACAGAGGGAAACAGATTTAAACAGAGTTAAACAAATTTAAACAAAGTTAAACAGAGGCGAACAGATTTAAACAGAGTTAAACAGAGGCAAACAGAGTTCAACAGAGTTAAACAGAGTTAAACAGAGTTAAGCAGAGGTGAACAGATTTAAACAGAGTTAAACAGAGGCAAACAGAGTTAAACAGGGTTAAACAGAGTTAAACAGAGGTGAACAGAGTGAATCAGAGTTAATCAGAGGCAAACAGAGTTCAACAGAGTTAAACAGAGTTAAACAGAGGCATACAGAGTTAAACAGAGTAAAACAGATTTTAACAGAGGCAAATAGAGGGAAACAGAGTTAAACAGATTTAAACAGAGGCAAACAGAGTTAAGCAGAGTTGGACAGAGGCAAATAGATTTAAACAGAGGCAAACAGAGTTAAACAGAGTTAAACAGATTTAAACAGATTTAAACAGAGGCGAACAGAATTAAACTGAGTTAAAAAGATGCAAACAGAGTTCAACAGAGTTAAACAGAGGCAAAGAAGGGAAGCTGAGTGAAACAGATTTAAACAGAGGCATACAGAGTTAAACAGAGTTGAACAGAGGCAAACAGAGTTAAATAGATTGAAACAGAGGCAAAGCGATTTCAACAGAGATAAACAGAATTCAACAGAGTTAAACAGAGTTAAACAGAGGCAAACAGAGGGAAACAGAGTGAAACAGGGTTGAACAGAGGCAAGCAGAGTTAAACAGAGGCAAACAGTGTTAAACAGAGTTAAACAAATTGAAACAAAGTTAAACAAAGGCGAACAGATTTAAACAGAGTTAAACAGAGGCAAACAGAGTTCAACAGAGTTAAACAGAGTTAAGCAGAGGTGAACAGATTTAAACAGAGTTAAACAGAGGCATACAGAGTTAAACAGAGTTAAAAAGAGGCGAACAGATTTAAACAGAGTTAAACAGAGGCAAACAGAGTTCAACAGAGTTAAACAGAGTTAAACAGAGTTAAGCAGAGGTGAACAGTTTTAAACAGAGTTAAACAGATGCAAACAGAGTTCAACAGAGTTAAACAGAGGCAAAGAAGGGAAGCTGAGTGAAACAGATTTAAACAGAGGCATACAGAGTTAAACAGAGTTGAACAGAGGCAAACAGAGTTAAATAGATTGAAACAGAGGCAAACAGAGTTAAATGGATTGAAACAGAGGCAAACAGAGTTCAACAGAGATAAACAGAGTTCAACAGAGTTAAACAGAGTTAAACAGAGGCAAACAGAGTGAAACAGAGGCAAACAGAGTTAAACAGAGTTAAACAGAGGCCAACAGAGTTATGCAGAGTTAAACAGAGGCAAACAGATTTCAACAGAATTAAATAGAGTTAAACAGAGGCGTACGGAGTTAAACAGAGTTAAACAGAGGCAAACAGAGGGAAACAGATTTAAACAGAGTTAAACAAATTTAAACACAGTTAAACAGAGGCGAACAGATTTAAACAGAGTTAAACAGAGGCAAACAGAGTTCAACAGAGTTAAACAGAGTTAAACAGAGTTAAGCAGAGGTGAACAGATTTAAACAGAGTTAAACAGAGGTGAACAGAGTTAAACAGCGTTAAACAGAGGAAAACAGCATTAAAAAGAGTTAAACAGAGGCAAACAGAGTTAAACTGGGTTAAACAGAGTTAAACAGAGGTGAACAGAGTGAATCAGAGTTAATCAGAGGCAAACAGAGTTCAACAGAGTTAAACAGAGTTAAACAGAGGCATACAGAGTTAAACAGAGTAAAACAGATTTTAACAGAGGCAAATAGAGGGAAACAGAGTTAAACAGATTTAAACAGAGGCAAACAGAGTTAAGCAGAGTTGGACAGAGGCAAATAGATTTAAACAGAGGCAAACAGAGTTAAACAGAGTTAAACAGATTTAAACAGAGGCGAACAGAATTAAACTGAGTTAAAAAGATGCAAACAGAGTTCAACAGAGTTAAACAGAGGCAAAGAAGGGAAGCTGAGTGAAACAGATTTAAACAGAGGCATACAGAGTTAAACAGAGTTGAACAGAGGCAAACAGAGTTAAATAGATTGAAACAGAGGCAAAGCGATTTCAACAGAGATAAACAGAATTCAACAGAGTTAAACAGAGTTAAACAGAGGCATACGGAGTTAAACAGAGTTAAACAGAGGCAAACAGAGGGAAACAGATTTAAACAGAGTTAAACAAATTTAAACAAAGTTAAACAGAGGCGAACAGATTTAAACAGAGTTAAACAGAGGCAAACAGAGTTCAACAGAGTTAAACAGAGTTAAACAGAGTTAAGCAGAGGTGAACAGATTTAAACAGAGTTAAACAGAGGCAAACAGAGTTAAACAGGGTTAAACAGAGTTAAACAGAGGTGAACAGAGTGAATCAGAGTTAATCAGAGGCAAACAGAGTTCAACAGAGTTAAACAGAGTTAAACAGAGGCATACAGAGTTAAACAGAGTAAAACAGATTTTAACAGAGGCAAATAGAGGGAAACAGAGTTAAACAGATTTAAACAGAGGCAAACAGAGTTAAGCAGAGTTGGACAGAGGCAAATAGATTTAAACAGAGGCAAACAGAGTTAAACAGAGTTAAACAGATTTAAACAGATTTAAACAGAGGCGAACAGAATTAAACTGAGTTAAAAAGATGCAAACAGAGTTCAACAGAGTTAAACAGAGGCAAAGAAGGGAAGCTGAGTGAAACAGATTTAAACAGAGGCATACAGAGTTAAACAGAGTTGAACAGAGGCAAACAGAGTTAAATAGATTGAAACAGAGGCAAAGCGATTTCAACAGAGATAAACAGAATTCAACAGAGTTAAACAGAGTTAAACAGAGGCAAACAGAGGGAAACAGAGTGAAACAGGGTTGAACAGAGGCAAGCAGAGTTAAACAGAGGCAAACAGTGTTAAACAGAGTTAAACAAATTGAAACAAAGTTAAACAAAGGCGAACAGATTTAAACAGAGTTAAACAGAGGCAAACAGAGTTCAACAGAGTTAAACAGAGTTAAGCAGAGGTGAACAGATTTAAACAGAGTTAAACAGAGGCATACAGAGTTAAACAGAGTTAAAAAGAGGCGAACAGATTTAAACAGAGTTAAACAGAGGCAAACAGAGTTCAAGAGAGTTAAACAGAGTTAAACAGAGTTAAGCAGAGGTGAACAGTTTTAAACAGAGTTAAACAGATGCAAACAGAGTTCAACAGAGTTAAACAGAGGCAAAGAAGGGAAGCTGAGTGAAACAGATTTAAACAGAGGCATACAGAGTTAAACAGAGTTGAACAGAGGCAAACAGAGTTAAATAGATTGAAACAGAGGCAAAGCGATTTCAACAGAGATAAACAGAATTCAACAGAGTTAAACAGAGTTAAACAGAGGCAAACAGAGGGAAACAGAGTGAAACAGGGTTGAACAGAGGCAAGCAGAGTTAAACAGAGGCAAACAGTGTTAAACAGAGTTAAACAAATTGAAACAAAGTTAAACAAAGGCGAACAGATTTAAACAGAGTTAAACAGAGGCAAACAGAGTTCAACAGAGTTAAACAGAGGTAAGCAGAGGTGAACAGATTTAAACAGAGTTAAACAGAGGCATACAGAGTTAAACAGAGTTAAAAAGAGGCGAACAGATTTAAACAGAGTTAAACAGAGGCAAACAGAGTTCAACAGAGTTAAACAGAGTTAAACAGAGTTAAGCAGAGGTGAACAGTTTTAAACAGAGTTAAACAGATGCAAACAGAGTTCAACAGAGTTAAACAAGGGCAATGAGAGTTAAACTGAGTGAAACAGAGTTAAACAGAATTAAACAGAGGCTAACAGAGTTAAACAGAGATAAACAGAGGTGAACAGAGTTAAATAGCGTTCAACAGAGCCAAACAGAGTTTAATAGAGTTAAACAGAGGCATACAGAGGGAAACAGAGTTAAACAGAGGTGAACAGAGTTAAACAGCGTTAAACAGAGGCAAACAGCGTTAAATAGAGTTAAACAGAGGCAAACAGAGTTAAATGGATTGAAACAGAGGCAAACAGAGTTCAACAGAGATAAACAGAGTTCAACAGAGTTAAACAGAGTTAAACAGAGGCAAACAGAGTGAAACAGAGGCAAACAGAGTTAAACAGAGTTAAACAGAGGCCAACAGAGTTATGCAGAGTTAAACAGAGGCAAACAGATTTCAACAGAATTAAACAGAGTTAAACAGAGGCGTACGGAGATAAACAGAGTTAAACAGAGGCAAACAGAGGGAAACAGATTTAAACAGAGTTAAACAAATTTAAACAAAGTTAAACAGAGGCGAACAGATTTAAACAGAGTTAAACAGAGGCAAACAGAGTTCAACAGAGTTAAACAGAGTTAAACAGCGTTAAGCAGAGGTGAACAGATTTAAACAGAGTTAAACAGAGGTGAACAGAGTTAAACAGCGTTAAACAGAGGCAAACAGCATTAAAAACAGTTAAACAGAGGCAAACAGAGTTAAACAGGGTTAAACAGAGTTAAACAAAGGTGAACAGAGTGAATCAGAGTTAATCAGAGGCAAACAGAGTTCAACAGAGTTAAACAGAGTTAAACAGAGGCATACAGAGTTAAACAGAGTAAAACAGATTTTAACAGAGGCAAATAGAGGGAAACAGAGTTAAACAGATTTAAACAGAGGCAAACAGAGTTAAGCAGAGTTGGACAGAGGCAAATAGATTTAAACAGAGGCAAACAGAGTTAAACAGAGTTAAACAGATTTAAACAGATTTAAACAGAGGCGAACAGAATTAAACTGAGTTAAAAAGATGCAAACAGAGTTCAACAGAGTTAAACAGAGGCAAAGAAGGGAAGCTGAGTGAAACAGATTTAAACAGAGGCATACAGAGTTAAACAGAGTTGAACAGAGGCAAACAGAGTTAAATAGATTGAAACAGAGGCAAAGCGATTTCAACAGAGATAAACAGAATTCAACAGAGTTAAACAGAGTTAAACAGAGGCAAACAGAGGGAAACAGAGTGAAACAGGGTTGAACAGAGGCAAGCAGAGTTAAACAGAGGCAAACAGTGTTAAACAGGGTTAAACAAATTGAAACAAAGTTAAACAAAGACGAACAGATTTAAACAGAGTTAAACAGAGGCAAACAGAGTTCAACAGAGTTAAACAGAGTTAAGCAGAGGTGAACAGATTTAAACAGAGTTAAACAGAGGCATACAGAGTTAAACAGAGTTAAAAAGAGGCGAACAGATTTAAACAGAGTTAAACAGAGGCAAACAGAGTTCAACAGAGTTGAACAGAGTTAAACAGAGTTAAGCAGAGGTGAACAGTTTTAAACAGAGTTAAACAGATGCAAACAGAGTTCAACAGAGTTAAACAGAGGCAAAGAAGGGAAGCTGAGTGAAACAGATTTAAACAGAGGCATACAGAGTTAAACAGAGTTGAACAGAGGCAAACAGAGTTAAATAGATTGAAACAGAGGCAAAGCGATTTCAACAGAGATAAACAGAATTCAACAGAGTTAAACAGAGTTAAACAGAGGCAAACAGAGGGAAACAGAGTGAAACAGGGTTGAACAGAGGCAAGCAGAGTTAAACAGAGGCAAACAGTGTTAAACAGAGTTAAACAAATTGAAACAAAGTTAAACAAAGGCGAACAGATTTAAACAGAGTTAAACAGAGGCAAACAGAGTTCAACAGAGTTAAACAGAGGTAAGCAGAGGTGAACAGATTTAAACAGAGTTAAACAGAGGCATACAGAGTTAAACAGAGTTAAAAAGAGGCGAACAGATTTAAACAGAGTTAAACAGAGGCAAACAGAGTTCAACAGAGTTAAACAGAGTTAAACAGAGTTAAGCAGAGGTGAACAGTTTTAAACAGAGTTAAACAGATGCAAACAGAGTTCAACAGAGTTAAACAAGGGCAATGAGAGTTAAACTGAGTGAAACAGAGTTAAACAGAATTAAACAGAGGCTAACAGAGTTAAACAGAGATAAACAGAGGTGAACAGAGTTAAATAGCGTTCAACAGAGCCAAACAGAGTTTAATAGAGTTAAACAGAGGCATACAGAGGGAAACAGAGTTAAACAGAGGTGAACAGAGTTAAACAGCGTTAAACAGAGGCAAACAGCGTTAAATAGAGTTAAACAGAGGCAAACAGAGTTAAATGGATTGAAACAGAGGCAAACAGAGTTCAACAGAGATAAACAGAGTTCAACAGAGTTAAACAGAGTTAAACAGAGGCAAACAGAGTGAAACAGAGGCAAACAGAGTTAAACAGAGTTAAACAGAGGCCAACAGAGTTATGCAGAGTTAAACAGAGGCAAACAGATTTCAACAGAATTAAACAGAGTTAAACAGAGGCATACGGAGATAAACAGAGTTAAACAGAGGCAAACAGAGGGAAACAGATTTAAACAGAGTTAAACAAATTTAAACAAAGTTAAACAGAGGCGAACAGATTTAAACAGAGTTAAACAGAGGCAAACAGAGTTCAACAGAGTTAAACAGAGTTAAACAGCGTTAAGCAGAGGTGAACAGATTTAAACAGAGTTAAACAGAGGTGAACAGAGTTAAACAGCGTTAAACAGAGGCAAACAGCATTAAAAACAGTTAAACAGAGGCAAACAGAGTTAAACAGGGTTAAACAGAGTTAAACAAAGGTGAACAGAGTGAATCAGAGTTAATCAGAGGCAAACAGAGTTCAACAGAGTTAAACAGAGTTAAACAGAGGCATACAGAGTTAAACAGAGTAAAACAGATTTTAACAGAGGCAAATAGAGGGAAACAGAGTTAAACAGATTTAAACAGAGGCAAACAGAGTTAAGCAGAGTTGGACAGAGGCAAATAGATTTAAACAGAGGCAAACAGAGTTAAACAGAGTTAAACAGATTTAAACAGATTTAAACAGAGGCGAACAGAATTAAACTGAGTTAAAAAGATGCAAACAGAGTTCAACAGAGTTAAACAGAGGCAAAGAAGGGAAGCTGAGTGAAACAGATTTAAACAGAGGCATACAGAGTTAAACAGAGTTGAACAGAGGCAAACAGAGTTAAATAGATTGAAACAGAGGCAAAGCGATTTCAACAGAGATAAACAGAATTCAACAGAGTTAAACAGAGTTAAACAGAGGCAAACAGAGGGAAACAGAGTGAAACAGGGTTGAACAGAGGCAAGCAGAGTTAAACAGAGGCAAACAGTGTTAAACAGGGTTAAACAAATTGAAACAAAGTTAAACAAAGACGAACAGATTTAAACAGAGTTAAACAGAGGCAAACAGAGTTCAACAGAGTTAAACAGAGTTAAGCAGAGGTGAACAGATTTAAACAGAGTTAAACAGAGGCATACAGAGTTAAACAGAGTTAAAAAGAGGCGAACAGATTTAAACAGAGTTAAACAGAGGCAAACAGAGTTCAACAGAGTTGAACAGAGTTAAACAGAGTTAAGCAGAGGTGAACAGTTTTAAACAGAGTTAAACAGATGCAAACAGAGTTCAACAGAGTTAAACAGAGGCAAAGAAGGGAAGCTGAGTGAAACAGATTTAAACAGAGGCATACAGAGTTAAACAGAGTTGAACAGAGGCAAACAGAGTTAAATAGATTGAAACAGAGGCAAAGCGATTTCAACAGAGATAAACAGAATTCAACAGAGTTAAACAGAGTTAAACAGAGGCAAACAGAGGGAAACAGAGTGAAACAGGGTTGAACAGAGGCAAGCAGAGTTAAACAGAGGCAAACAGTGTTAAACAGAGTTAAACAAATTGAAACAAAGTTAAACAAAGGCGAACAGATTTAAACAGAGTTAAACAGAGGCAAACAGAGTTCAACAGAGTTAAACAGAGGTAAGCAGAGGTGAACAGATTTAAACAGAGTTAAACAGAGGCATACAGAGTTAAACAGAGTTAAAAAGAGGCGAACAGATTTAAACAGAGTTAAACAGAGGCAAACAGAGTTCAACAGAGTTAAACAGAGTTAAACAGAGTTAAGCAGAGGTGAACAGTTTTAAACAGAGTTAAACAGATGCAAACAGAGTTCAACAGAGTTAAACAAGGGCAATGAGAGTTAAACTGAGTGAAACAGAGTTAAACAGAATTAAACAGAGGCTAACAGAGTTAAACAGAGATAAACAGAGGTGAACAGAGTTAAATAGCGTTCAACAGAGCCAAACAGAGTTTAATAGAGTTAAACAGAGGCATACAGAGGGAAACAGAGTTAAACAGAGGTGAACAGAGTTAAACAGCGTTAAACAGAGGCAAACAGCGTTAAATAGAGTTAAACAGAGGCAAACAGAGTTAAATGGATTGAAACAGAGGCAAACAGAGTTCAACAGAGATAAACAGAGTTCAACAGAGTTAAACAGAGTTAAACAGAGGCAAACAGAGTGAAACAGAGGCAAACAGAGTTAAACAGAGTTAAACAGAGGCCAACAGAGTTATGCAGAGTTAAACAGAGGCAAACAGATTTCAACAGAATTAAACAGAGTTAAACAGAGGCGTACGGAGTTAAACAGAGTTAAACAGAGGCAAACAGAGGGAAACAGATTTAAACAGAGTTAAACAAATTTAAACAAAGTTAAACAGAGGCGAACAGATTTAAACAGAGTTAAACAGAGGCAAACAGAGTTCAACAGAGTTAAACAGAGTTAAACAGAGTTAAGCAGATGTGAACAGATTTAAACAGAGTTAAACAGAGGTGAACAGAGTTAAACAGCGTTAAACAGAGGCAAACAGCATTAAAAAGAGTTAAACAGAGGCAAACAGAGTTAAACTGGGTTAAACAGAGTTAAACAGAGGTGAACAGAGTGAATCAGAGTTAATCAGAGGCAAACAGAGTTCAACAGAGTTAAACAGAGTTAAACAGAGGCATACAGAGTTAAACAGAGTAAAACAGATTTTAACAGAGGCAAATAGAGGGAAACAGAGTTAAACAGATTTAAACAGAGGCAAACAGAGTTAAGCAGAGTTGGACAGAGGCAAATAGATTTAAACAGAGGCAAACAGAGTTAAACAGAGTTAAACAGATTTAAACAGAGGCGAACAGAATTAAACTGAGTTAAAAAGATGCAAACAGAGTTCAACAGAGTTAAACAGAGGCAAAGAAGGGAAGCTGAGTGAAACAGATTTAAACAGAGGCATACAGAGTTAAACAGAGTTGAACAGAGGCAAACAGAGTTAAATAGATTGAAACAGAGGCAAAGCGATTTCAACAGAGATAAACAGAATTCAACAGAGTTAAACAGAGTTAAACAGAGGCAAACAGAGGGAAACAGAGTGAAACAGGGTTGAACAGAGGCAAGCAGAGTTAAACAGAGGCAAACAGTGTTAAACAGAGTTAAACAAATTGAAACAAAGTTAAACAAAGGCGAACAGATTTAAACAGAGTTAAACAGAGGCAAACAGAGTTCAACAGAGTTAAACAGAGTTAAGCAGAGGTGAACAGATTTAAACAGAGTTAAACAGATGCAAACAGAGTTCAACAGAGTTAAACAGAGGAAAAGAGAGGTAAACTGAGTGAAACAGAGTTCAACAGAGGCAAACAGATTTAAACAGAATTCAATAGAGTTAAACAGAGCTAAACAGAGGCAAACAGAAAGAAACAGAGTGAAACAGAGTTAAACAGAGGCAAACAGAGGGAAACAGATACAAACAGAGTTAAAAAGAGTTAAACAGAGTTAAACAGAGGCATACAGAGTTAAACAGAGTTAAAAAGAGGCGAACAGATTTAAACAGAGTTAAACAGAGGCAAACAGAGTTCAACAGAGTTAAACAGAGTTAAACAGAGTTAAGCAGAGGTGAACAGTTTTAAACAGAGTTAAACAGATGCAAACAGAGTTCAACAGAGTTAAACAAGGGCAATGAGAGTTAAACTGAGTGAAACAGAGTTAAACAGAATTAAACAGAGGCTAACAGAGTTAAACAGAGATAAACAGAGGTGAACAGAGTTAAATAGCGTTCAACAGAGCCAAACAGAGTTTAATAGAGTTAAACAGAGGCATACAGAGGGAAACAGAGTTAAACAGAGGTGAACAGAGTTAAACAGCGTTAAACAGAGGCAAACAGCGTTAAATAGAGTTAAACAGAGGCAAACAGAGTTAAATGGATTGAAACAGAGGCAAACAGATTTCAACAGAGATAAACAGAGTTCAACAGAGTTAAACAGAGTTAAAGAGAGGCAAACAGAGCGAAACAGAGGCAAACAGAGTTAAACAGAGTTAAACAGAGGCCAACAGAGTTAAGCAGAGTTAAACAGAGGCAAACAGATTTCAACAGAATTAAACAGAGTTAAACAGAGGCGTACGGAGATAAACAGAGTTAAACAGAGGCAAACAGAGGGAAACAGATTTAAACAGAGTTAAACAAATTTAAACAAAGTTAAACAGAGGCGAACAGATTTAAACAGAGTTAAACAGAGGCAAACAGAGTTCAACAGAGTTAAACAGAGTTAAACAGCGTTAAGCAGAGGTGAACAGATTTAAACAGAGTTAAACAGAGGTGAACAGAGTTAAACAGCGTTAAACAGAGGCAAACAGCATTAAAAACAGTTAAACAGAGGCAAACAGAGTTAAACTGGGTTAAACAGAGTTAAACAGAGGTGAACAGAGTGAATCAGAGTTAATCAGAGGCAAACAGAGTTCAACAGAGTTAAACAGAGTTAAACAGAGGCATACAGAGTTAAACAGAGTAAAACAGATTTTAACAGAGGCAAATAGAGGGAAACAGAGTTAAACAGATTTAAACAGAGGCAAACAGAGTTAAGCAGAGTTGGACAGAGGCAAATAGATTTAAACAGAGGCAAACAGAGTTAAACAGAGTTAAACAGATTTAAACAGATTTAAACAGAGGCGAACAGAATTAAACTGAGTTAAAAAGATGCAAACAGAGTTCAACAGAGTTAAACAGAGGCAAAGAAGGGAAGCTGAGTGAAACAGATTTAAACAGAAGCATACAGAGTTAAACAGAGTTGAACAGAGGCAAACAGAGTTAAATAGATTGAAACAGAGGCAAAGCGATTTCAACAGAGATAAACAGAATTCAACAGAGTTAAACAGAGTTAAACAGAGGCAAACAGAGGGAAACAGAGTGAAACAGGGTTGAACAGAGGCAAGCAGAGTTAAACAGAGGCAAACAGTGTTAAACAGAGTTAAACAAATTGAAACAAAGTTAAACAAAGGCGAACAGATTTAAACAGAGTTAAACAGAGGCAAACAGAGTTCAACAGAGTTAAACAGAGTTAAGCAGAGGTGAACAGATTTAAACAGAGTTAAACAGATGCAAACAGAGTTCAACAGATTTAAACAGAGGAAAAGAGAGGTAAACTGAGTGAAACAGAGTTCAACAGAGGCATACAGATTTAAACAGAATTCAATAGAGTTAAACAGAGCTAAACAGAGGCAAACAGAAAGAAACAGAGTGAAACAGAGTTAAACAGAGGCAAACAGAGGGAAACAGATACAAACACAGTTAAAAAGAGTTAAACAGAGTTAAATAGAGGCATACAGAGTTAAACAGAGTTAAAAAGAGGCGAACAGATTTAAACAGAGTTAAACAGAGGCAAACAGAGTTCAACAGAGTTAAACAGAGTTAAACAGAGTTAAGCAGAGTGAACAGTTTTAAACAGAGTTAAACAGATGCAAACAGAGTTCTACAGAGTTAAACAAGGGCAATGAGAGTTAAACTGAGTGAAACAAAGTTAAACAGAATTAAACAGAGGCTAACAGAGTTAAACAGAGATAAACAGAGGTGAACAGAGTTAAATAGCGTTCAACAGAGCCAAACAGAGTTTAATAGAGTTAAACAGAGGCATACAGAGGGAAACAGAGTTAAACAGAGGTGAACAGAGTTAAACAGCGTTAAACAGAGGCAAACAGCGTTAAATAGAGTTAAACAGAGGCAAACAGAGTTAAATGGATTGAAACAGAGGCAAACAGAGTTCAACAGAGATAAACAGAGTTCAACAGAGTTAAACAGAGTTAAACAGAGGCAAACAGAGTGAAACAGAGGCAAACAGAGTTAAACAGAGTTAAACAGAGGCCAACAGAGTTAAGCAGAGTAAAACAGAGGCAAACAGATTTCAACAGAATTAAACAGAGTTAAACGGAGGCATACGGAGTTAAACAGAGTTAAACAGAGGCAAACAGAGGGAAACAGATTTAAACAGAGTTAAACAAATTTAAACAAAGTTAAACAGAGGTGAACAGATTTAAACAGAGTTAAACAGAGGCAAACAGAGTTCAACAGAGTTAAACAGAGTTAAGCAGAGGTGAACAGATTTAAACAGAGTTAAACAGAGGCATACAGAGTTAAACAGAGTTAAAAAGAGGCGAACAGATTTAAACAGAGTTAAACAGAGGCAAACAGAGTTCAACAGAGTTGAACAGAGTTAAACAGAGTTAAGCAGAGGTGAACAGTTTTAAACAGAGTTAAACAGATGCAAACAGAGTTCAACAGAGTTAAACAGAGGCAAAGAAGGGAAGCTGAGTGAAACAGATTTAAACAGAGGCATACAGAGTTAAACAGAGTTGAACAGAGGCAAACAGAGTTAAATAGATTGAAACAGAGGCAAAGCGATTTCAACAGAGATAAACAGAATTCAACAGAGTTAAACAGAGTTAAACAGAGGCAAACAGAGGGAAACAGAGTGAAACAGGGTTGAACAGAGGCAAGCAGAGTTAAACAGAGGCAAACAGTGTTAAACAGAGTTAAACAAATTGAAACAAAGTTAAACAAAGGCGAACAGATTTAAACAGAGTTAAACAGAGGCAAACAGAGTTCAACAGAGTTAAACAGAGGTAAGCAGAGGTGAACAGATTTAAACAGAGTTAAACAGAGGCATACAGAGTTAAACAGAGTTAAAAAGAGGCGAACAGATTTAAACAGAGTTAAACAGAGGCAAACAGAGTTCAACAGAGTTAAACAGAGTTAAACAGAGTTAAGCAGAGGTGAACAGTTTTAAACAGAGTTAAACAGATGCAAACAGAGTTCAACAGAGTTAAACAAGGGCAATGAGAGTTAAACTGAGTGAAACAGAGTTAAACAGAATTAAACAGAGGCTAACAGAGTTAAACAGAGATAAACAGAGGTGAACAGAGTTAAATAGCGTTCAACAGAGCCAAACAGAGTTTAATAGAGTTAAACAGAGGCATACAGAGGGAAACAGAGTTAAACAGAGGTGAACAGAGTTAAACAGCGTTAAACAGAGGCAAACAGCGTTAAATAGAGTTAAACAGAGGCAAACAGAGTTAAATGGATTGAAACAGAGGCAAACAGAGTTCAACAGAGATAAACAGAGTTCAACAGAGTTAAACAGAGTTAAACAGAGGCAAACAGAGTGAAACAGAGGCAAACAGAGTTAAACAGAGTTAAACAGAGGCCAACAGAGTTATGCAGAGTTAAACAGAGGCAAACAGATTTCAACAGAATTAAACAGAGTTAAACAGAGGCGTACGGAGTTAAACAGAGTTAAACAGAGGCAAACAGAGGGAAACAGATTTAAACAGAGTTAAACAAATTTAAACAAAGTTAAACAGAGGCGAACAGATTTAAACAGAGTTAAACAGAGACAAACATAGTTCAACAGAGTTAAACAGAGTTAAACAGAGTTAAGCAGATGTGAACAGATTTAAACAGAGTTAAACAGAGGTGAACAGAGTTAAACAGCGTTAAACAGAGGCAAACAGCATTAAAAAGAGTTAAACAGAGGCAAACAGAGTTAAACTGGGTTAAACAGAGTTAAACAGAGGTGAACAGAGTGAATCAGAGTTAATCAGAGGCAAACAGAGTTCAACAGAGTTAAACAGAGTTAAACAGAGGCATACAGAGTTAAACAGAGTAAAACAGATTTTAACAGAGGCAAATAGAGGGAAACAGAGTTAAACAGATTTAAACAGAGGCAAACAGAGTTAAGCAGAGTTGGACAGAGGCAAATAGATTTAAACAGAGGCAAACAGAGTTAAACAGATTTAAACAGAGGCGAACAGAATTAAACTGAGTTAAAAAGATGCAAACAGAGTTCAACAGAGTTAAACAGAGGCAAAGAAGGGAAGCTGAGTGAAACAGATTTAAACAGAGGCATACAGAGTTAAACAGAGTTGAACAGAGGCAAACAGAGTTAAATAGATTGAAACAGAGGCAAAGCGATTTCAACAGAGATAAACAGAATTCAACAGAGTTAAACAGAGTTAAACAGAGGCAAACAGAGGGAAACAGAGTGAAACAGGGTTGAACAGAGGCAAGCAGAGTTAAACAGAGGCAAACAGTGTTAAACAGAGTTAAACAAATTGAAACAAAGTTAAACAAAGGCGAACAGATTTAAACAGAGTTAAACAGAGGCAAACAGAGTTCAACAGAGTTAAACAGAGTTAAGCAGAGGTGAACAGATTTAAACAGAGTTAAACAGATGCAAACAGAGTTCAACAGAGTTAAACTGAGGAAAAGAGAGGTAAACTGAGTGAAACAGAGTTCAACAGAGGCAAACAGATTTAAACAGAATTCAATAGAGTTAAACAGAGCTAAACAGAGGCAAACAGAAAGAAACAGAGTGAAACAGAGTTAAACAGAGGCAAACAGAGGGAAACAGATACAAACAGAGTTAAAAAGAGTTAAACAGAGTTAAACAGAGGCATACAGAGTTAAACAGAGTTAAAAAGAGGCGAACAGATTTAAACAGAGTTAAACAGAGGCAAACAGAGTTCAACAGAGTTAAACAGAGTTAAACAGAGTTAAGCAGAGGTGAACAGTTTTAAACAGAGTTAAACAGATGCAAACAGAGTTCAACAGAGTTTAAACAAGGGCAATGAGAGTTAAACTGAGTGAAACAGAGTTAAACAGAATTAAACAGAGGCTAACAGAGTTAAACAGAGATAAACAGAGGTGAACAGAGTTAAATAGCGTTCAACAGAGCCAAACAGAGTTTAATAGAGTTAAACAGAGGCATACAGAGGGAAACAGAGTTAAAACAGAGGTGAACAGAGTTAAACAGCGTTAAACAGAGGCAAACAGCGTTAAATAGAGTTAAACAGAGGCAAACAGAGTTAAATGGATTGAAACAGAGGCAAACAGAGTTCAACAGAGATAAACAGAGTTCAACAGAGTTAAACAGAGTTAAACAGAGGCAAACAGAGCGAAACAGAGGCAAACAGAGTTAAACAGAGTTAAACAGAGGCCAACAGAGTTAAGCAGAGTTAAACAGAGGCAAACAGAGTTCAACAGAGTTAAACAGAGTTAAACAGAGGCATACAGAGTTAAACAGAGTAAAA
This sequence comes from Isurus oxyrinchus, assembly GCA_026770705.1. Lineage (NCBI taxonomy): Eukaryota > Metazoa > Chordata > Chondrichthyes > Lamniformes > Lamnidae > Isurus > Isurus oxyrinchus. Next base: position 464,599 of record JANJGN010000101.1, on the reverse strand, counting down.
CAGATTTTAACAGAGGCAAATAGAGGGAAACAGAGTTAAACAGATTTAAACAGAGGCAAACAGAGTTAAGCAGAGTTGGACAGAGGCAAATAGATTTAAACAGAGGCAAACAGAGTTAAACAGAGTTAAACAGATTTAAACAGATTTAAACAGAGGCGAACAGAATTAAACTGAGTTAAAAAGATGCAAACAGAGTTCAACAGAGTTAAACAGAGGCAAAGAAGGGAAGCTGAGTGAAACAGATTTAAACAGAGGCATACAGAGTTAAACAGAGTTGAACAGAGGCAAACAGAGTTAAATAGATTGAAACAGAAGCAAAGCGATTTCAACAGAGATAAACAGAATTCAACAGAGTTAAACAGAGTTAAACAGAGGCAAACAGAGGGAAACAGAGTGAAACAGGGTTGAACAGAGGCAAGCAGAGTTAAACAGAGGCAAACAGTGTTAAACAGGGTTAAACAAATTGAAACAAAGTTAAACAAAGACGAACAGATTTAAACAGAGTTAAACAGAGGCAAACAGAGTTCAACAGAGTTAAACAGAGTTAAGCAGAGGTGAACAGATTTAAACAGAGTTAAACAGAGGCATACAGAGTTAAACAGAGTTAAAAAGAGGCGAACAGATTTAAACAGAGTTAAACAGAGGCAAACAGAGTTCAACAGAGTTAAACAGAGTTAAACAGAGTTAAGCAGAGGTGAACAGTTTTAAACAGAGTTAAACAGATGCAAACAGAGTTCAACAGAGTTAAACAGAGGCAAAGAAGGGAAGCTGAGTGAAACAGATTTAAACAGAGGCATACAGAGTTAAACAGAGTTGAACAGAGGCAAACAGAGTTAAATAGATTGAAACAGAGGCAAAGCGATTTCAACAGAGATAAACAGAATTCAACAGAGTTAAACAGAGTTAAACAGAGGCAAACAGAGGGAAACAGAGTGAAACAGGGTTGAACAGAGGCAAGCAGAGTTAAACAGAGGCAAACAGTGTTAAACAGAGTTAAACAAATTGAAACAAAGTTAAACAAAGGCGAACAGATTTAAACAGAGTTAAACAGAGGCAAACAGAGTTCAACAGAGTTAAACAGAGGTAAGCAGAGGTGAACAGATTTAAACAGAGTTAAACAGAGGCATACAGAGTTAAACAGAGTTAAAAAGAGGCGAACAGATTTAAACAGAGTTAAACAGAGGCAAACAGAGTTCAACAGAGTTAAACAGAGTTAAACAGAGTTAAGCAGAGGTGAACAGTTTTAAACAGAGTTAAACAGATGCAAACAGAGTTCAACAGAGTTAAACAAGGGCAATGAGAGTTAAACTGAGTGAAACAGAGTTAAACAGAATTAAACAGAGGCTAACAGAGTTAAACAGAGATAAACAGAGGTGAACAGAGTTAAATAGCGTTCAACAGAGCCAAACAGAGTTTAATAGAGTTAAACAGAGGCATACAGAGGGAAACAGAGTTAAACAGAGGTGAACAGAGTTAAACAGCGTTAAACAGAGGCAAACAGCGTTAAATAGAGTTAAACAGAGGCAAACAGAGTTAAATGGATTGAAACAGAGGCAAACAGAGTTCAACAGAGATAAACAGAGTTCAACAGAGTTAAACAGAGTTAAACAGAGGCAAACAGAGTGAAACAGAGGCAAACAGAGTTAAACAGAGTTAAACAGAGGCCAACAGAGTTATGCAGAGTTAAACAGAGGCAAACAGATTTCAACAGAATTAAACAGAGTTAAACAGAGGCGTACGGAGTTAAACAGAGTTAAACAGAGGCAAACAGAGGGAAACAGATTTAAACAGAGTTAAACAAATTTAAACAAAGTTAAACAGAGGCGAACAGATTTAAACAGAGTTAAACAGAGACAAACATAGTTCAACAGAGTTAAACAGAGTTAAACAGAGTTAAGCAGATGTGAACAGATTTAAACAGAGTTAAACAGAGGTGAACAGAGTTAAACAGCGTTAAACAGAGGCAAACAGCATTAAAAAGAGTTAAACAGAGGCAAACAGAGTTAAACTGGGTTAAACAGAGTTAAACAGAGGTGAACAGAGTGAATCAGAGTTAATCAGAGGCAAACAGAGTTCAACAGAGTTAAACAGAGTTAAACAGAGGCATACAGAGTTAAACAGAGTAAAACAGATTTTAACAGAGGCAAATAGAGGGAAACAGAGTTAAACAGATTTAAACAGAGGCAAACAGAGTTAAGCAGAGTTGGACAGAGGCAAATAGATTTAAACAGAGGCAAACAGAGTTAAACAGATTTAAACAGAGGCGAACAGAATTAAACTGAGTTAAAAAGATGCAAACAGAGTTCAACAGAGTTAAACAGAGGCAAAGAAGGGAAGCTGAGTGAAACAGATTTAAACAGAGGCATACAGAGTTAAACAGAGTTGAACAGAGGCAAACAGAGTTAAATAGATTGAAACAGAGGCAAAGCGATTTCAACAGAGATAAACAGAATTCAACAGAGTTAAACAGAGTTAAACAGAGGCAAACAGAGGGAAACAGAGTGAAACAGGGTTGAACAGAGGCAAGCAGAGTTAAACAGAGGCAAACAGTGTTAAACAGAGTTAAACAAATTGAAACAAAGTTAAACAAAGGCGAACAGATTTAAACAGAGTTAAACAGAGGCAAACAGAGTTCAACAGAGTTAAACAGAGTTAAGCAGAGGTGAACAGATTTAAACAGAGTTAAACAGATGCAAACAGAGTTCAACAGAGTTAAACTGAGGAAAAGAGAGGTAAACTGAGTGAAACAGAGTTCAACAGAGGCAAACAGATTTAAACAGAATTCAATAGAGTTAAACAGAGCTAAACAGAGGCAAACAGAAAGAAACAGAGTGAAACAGAGTTAAACAGAGGCAAACAGAGGGAAACAGATACAAACAGAGTTAAAAAGAGTTAAACAGAGTTAAACAGAGGCATACAGAGTTAAACAGAGTTAAAAAGAGGCGAACAGATTTAAACAGAGTTAAACAGAGGCAAACAGAGTTCAACAGAGTTAAACAGAGTTAAACAGAGTTAAGCAGAGGTGAACAGTTTTAAACAGAGTTAAACAGATGCAAACAGAGTTCAACAGAGTTAAACAAGGGCAATGAGAGTTAAACTGAGTGAAACAGAGTTAAACAGAATTAAACAGAGGCTAACAGAGTTAAACAGAGATAAACAGAGGTGAACAGAGTTAAATAGCGTTCAACAGAGCCAAACAGAGTTTAATAGAGTTAAACAGAGGCATACAGAGGGAAACAGAGTTAAACAGAGGTGAACAGAGTTAAACAGCGTTAAACAGAGGCAAACAGCGTTAAATAGAGTTAAACAGAGGCAAACAGAGTTAAATGGATTGAAACAGAGGCAAACAGAGTTCAACAGAGATAAACAGAGTTCAACAGAGTTAAACAGAGTTAAACAGAGGCAAACAGAGCGAAACAGAGGCAAACAGAGTTAAACAGAGTTAAACAGAGGCCAACAGAGTTAAGCAGAGTTAAACAGAGGCAAACAGAGTTCAACAGAGTTAAACAGAGTTAAACAGAGGCATACAGAGTTAAACAGAGTAAAACAGATTTTAACAGAGGCAAATAGAGGGAAACAGAGTTAAACAGATTTAAACAGAGGCAAACAGAGTTAAGCAGAGTTGGACAGAGGCAAATAGATTTAAACAGAGGCAAACAGAGTTAAACAGAGTTAAACAGATTTAAACAGATTTAAACAGAGGCGAACAGAATTAAACTGAGTTAAAAAGATGCAAACAGAGTTCAACAGAGTTAAACAGAGGCAAAGAAGGGAAGCTGAGTGAAACAGATTTAAACAGAGGCATACAGAGTTAAACAGAGTTGAACAGAGGCAAACAGAGTTAAATAGATTGAAACAGAAGCAAAGCGATTTCAACAGAGATAAACAGAATTCAACAGAGTTAAACAGAGTTAAACAGAGGCAAACAGAGGGAAACAGAGTGAAACAGGGTTGAACAGAGGCAAGCAGAGTTAAACAGAGGCAAACAGTGTTAAACAGGGTTAAACAAATTGAAACAAAGTTAAACAAAGACGAACAGATTTAAACAGAGTTAAACAGAGGCAAACAGAGTTCAACAGAGTTAAACAGAGTTAAGCAGAGGTGAACAGATTTAAACAGAGTTAAACAGAGGCATACAGAGTTAAACAGAGTTAAAAAGAGGCGAACAGATTTAAACAGAGTTAAACAGAGGCAAACAGAGTTCAACAGAGTTAAACAGAGTTAAACAGAGTTAAGCAGAGGTGAACAGTTTTAAACAGAGTTAAACAGATGCAAACAGAGTTCAACAGAGTTAAACAGAGGCAAAGAAGGGAAGCTGAGTGAAACAGATTTAAACAGAGGCATACAGAGTTAAACAGAGTTGAACAGAGGCAAACAGAGTTAAATAGATTGAAACAGAGGCAAAGCGATTTCAACAGAGATAAACAGAATTCAACAGAGTTAAACAGAGTTAAACAGAGGCAAACAGAGGGAAACAGAGTGAAACAGGGTTGAACAGAGGCAAGCAGAGTTAAACAGAGGCAAACAGTGTTAAACAGAGTTAAACAAATTGAAACAAAGTTAAACAAAGGCGAACAGATTTAAACAGAGTTAAACAGAGGCAAACAGAGTTCAACAGAGTTAAACAGAGGTAAGCAGAGGTGAACAGATTTAAACAGAGTTAAACAGAGGCATACAGAGTTAAACAGAGTTAAAAAGAGGCGAACAGATTTAAACAGAGTTAAACAGAGGCAAACAGAGTTCAACAGAGTTAAACAGAGTTAAACAGAGTTAAGCAGAGGTGAACAGTTTTAAACAGAGTTAAACAGATGCAAACAGAGTTCAACAGAGTTAAACAAGGGCAATGAGAGTTAAACTGAGTGAAACAGAGTTAAACAGAATTAAACAGAGGCTAACAGAGTTAAACAGAGATAAACAGAGGTGAACAGAGTTAAATAGCGTTCAACAGAGCCAAACAGAGTTTAATAGAGTTAAACAGAGGCATACAGAGGGAAACAGAGTTAAACAGACGTGAACAGAGTTAAACAGCGTTAAACAGAGGCAAACAGCGTTAAATAGAGTTAAACAGAGGCAAACAGAGTTAAATGGATTGAAACAGAGGCAAACAGAGTTCAACAGAGATAAACAGAGTTCAACAGAGATAAACAGAGTTAAACAGAGGCAAACAGAGTGAAACAGAGGCAAACAGAGTTAAACAGAGTTAAACAGAGGCCAACAGAGTTATGCAGAGTTAAACAGAGGCAAACAGATTTCAACAGAATTAAACAGAGTTAAACAGAGGCGTACGGAGTTAAACAGAGTTAAACAGAGGCAAACAGAGGGAAACAGATTTAAACAGAGTTAAACAAATTTAAACAAAGTTAAACAGAGGCGAACAGATTGAAACAGAGTTAAACAGAGGCAAACAGAGTTCAACAGAGTTAAACAGAGTTAAACAGAGTTAAGCAGAGGTGAACAGATTTAAACAGAGTTAAACAGAGGTGAACAGAGTTAAACAGCGTTAAACAGAGGCAAACAGCATTAAAAAGAGTTAAACAGAGGCAAACAGAGTTAAACTGGGTTAAACAGAGTTAAACAGAGGTGAACAGAGTGAATCAGAGTTAATCAGAGGCAAACAGAGTTCAACAGAGTTAAACAGAGTTAAACAGAGGCATACAGAGTTAAACAGAGTAAAACAGATTTTAACAGAGGCAAATAGAGGGAAACAGAGTTAAACAGATTTTAACAGAGGCAAACAGAGTTAAGCAGAGTTGGACAGAGGCAAATAGATTTAAACAGAGGCAAACAGAGTTAAACAGAGTTAAACAGATTTAAACAGATTTAAACAGAGGCGAACAGAATTAAACTGAGTTAAAAAGATGCAAACAGAGTTCAACAGAGTTAAACAGAGGCAAAGAAGGGAAGCTGAGTGAAACAGATTTAAACAGAGGCATACAGAGTTAAACAGAGTTGAACAGAGGCAAACAGAGTTAAATAGATTGAAACAGAGGCAAAGCGATTTCAACAGAGATAAACAGAATTCAACAGAGTTAAACAGAGTTAAACAGAGGCAAACAGAGGGAAACAGAGTGAAACAGGGTTGAACAGAGGCAAGCAGAGTTAAACAGAGGCAAACAGTGTTAAACAGAGTTAAACAAATTGAAACAAAGTTAAACAAAGGCGAACAGATTTAAACAGAGTTAAACAGAGGCAAACAGAGTTCAACAGAGTTAAACAGAGGAAAAGAGAGGTGAACTGAGTGAAACAGAGTTCAACAGAGGCATACAGATTTAAACAGAATTCAATAGAGTTAAACAGAGCTAAACAGAGGCAAACAGAAAGAAACAGAGTGAAACAGAGTTAAACAGAGGCAAACAGAGGGAAACAGATACAAACAGAGTTAAAAAGAGTTAAACAGAGTTAAACAGAGGCATACAGAGTTAAACAGAGTTAAAAAGAGGCGAACAGATTTAAACAGAGTTAAACAGAGGCAAACAGAGTTCAACAGAGTTAAACAGAGTTAAACAGAGTTAAGCAGAGGTGAACAGTTTTAAACAGAGTTAAACAGATGCAAACAGAGTTCAACAGAGTTAAACAAGGGCAATGAGAGTTAAACTGAGTGAAACAGAGTTAAACAGAATTAAACAGAGGCTAACAGAGTTAAACAGAGATAAACAGAGGTGAACAGAGTTAAATAGCGTTCAACAGAGCCAAACAGAGTTTAATCGAGTTAAACAGAGGCATACAGAGGGAAACAGAGTTAAACAGAGGTGAACAGAGTTAATCAGCGTTAAACAGAGGCAAACAGCGTTAAATAGAGTTAAACAGAGGCAAACAGAGTAAAATGGATTGAAACAGAGGCAAACAGAGTTCAACAGAGATAAACAGAGTTCAACAGAGTTAAACAGAGTTAAACAGAGGCAAACAGAGTGAAACAGAGGCAAACAGAGTTAAACAGAGTTAAACAGAGGCCAACAGAGTTAAGCAGAGTTAAACAGAGGCAAACAGATTTCAACAGAATTAAACAGAGTTAAACAGAGGCATACGGAGTTAAACAGAGTTAAACAGAGGCAAACAGAGGGAAACAGATTTAAACAGAGTTAAACAAATTTAAACAAAGTTAAACAGAGGCGAACAGATTTAAACAGAGTTAAACAGAGGCAAACAGAGTTCAACAGAGTTAAACAGAGTTAAACAGAGTTAAGCAGAGGTGAACAGATTTAAATAGAGTTAAACAGAGGTGAACAGAGTTAAACAGCGTTAAACAGAGGCAAACAGCATTAAAAAGAGTTAAACAGAGGCAAACAGAGTTAAACTGGGTTAAACAGAGTTAAACAGAGGTGAACAGAGTGAATCAGAGTTAATCAGAGGCAAACAGAGTTCAACAGAGTTAAACAGAGTTAAACAGAGGCATACAGAGTTAAACAGAGTAAAACAGATTTTAACAGAGGCAAATAGAGGGAAACAGAGTTAAACAGATTTAAACAGAGGCAAACAGAGTTAAGCAGAGTTGGACAGAGGCAAATAGATTTAAACAGAGGCAAACAGAGTTAAACAGAGTTAAACAGATTTAAACAGATTTAAACAGAGGCGAACAGAATTAAACTGAGTTAAAAAGATGCAAACAGAGTTCAACAGAGTTAAACAGAGGCAAAGAAGGGAAGCTGAGTGAAACAGATTTAAACAGAGGCATACAGAGTTAAACAGAGTTGAACAGAGGCAAACAGAGTTAAATAGATTGAAACAGAGGCAAAGCGATTTCAACAGAGATAAACAGAATTCAACAGAGTTAAACAGAGTTAAACAGAGGCAAACAGAGGGAAACAGAGTGAAACAGGGTTGAACAGAGGCAAGCAGAGTTAAACAGAGGCAAACAGTGTTAAACAGAGTTAAACAAATTGAAACAAAGTTAAACAAAGGCGAACAGATTTAAACAGAGTTAAACAGAGGCAAACAGAGTTCAACAGAGTTAAACAGAGTTAAGCAGAGGTGAACAGATTTAAACAGAGTTAAACAGATGCAAACAGAGTTCAACAGAGTTAAACTGAGGAAAAGAGAGGTAAACTGAGTGAAACAGAGTTCAACAGAGGCATACAGATTTAAACAGAATTCAATAGAGTTAAACAGAGCTAAACAGAGGCAAACAGAAAGAAACAGAGTGAAACAGAGTTAAACAGAGGCAAACAGAGGGAAACAGATACAAACAGAGTTAAAAAGAGTTAAACAGAGTTAAACAGAGGCATACAGAGTTAAACAGAGTTAAAAAGAGGCGAACAGATTTAAACAGAGTTAAACAGAGGCAAACAGAGTTCAACAGAGTTAAACAGAGTTAAACAGAGTTAAGCAGAGGTGAACAGTTTTAAACAGAGTTAAACAGATGCAAACAGAGTTCAACAGAGTTAAACAAGGGCAATGAGAGTTAAACTGAGTGAAACAGAGTTAAACAGAATTAAACAGAGGCTAACAGAGTTAAACAGAGATAAACAGAGGTGAACAGAGTTAAATAGCGTTCAACAGAGCCAAACAGAGTTTAATAGAGTTAAACAGAGGCATACAGAGGGAAACAGAGTTAAACAGACGTGAACAGAGTTAAACAGCGTTAAACAGAGGCAAACAGCGTTAAATAGAGTTAAACAGAGGCAAACAGAGTTAAATGGATTGAAACAGAGGCAAACAGAGTTCAACAGAGATAAACAGAGTTCAACAGAGTTAAACAGAGTTAAACAGAGGCAAACAGAGTGAAACAGAGGCAAACAGAGTTAAACAGAGTTAAACAGAGGCCAACAGAGTTAAGCAGAGTTAAACAGAGGCAAACAGATTTCAACAGAATTAAACAGAGTTAAACAGAGGCATACGGAGTTAAACAGAGTTAAACAGAGTTAAACAGAGGGAAACAGATTTAAACAGAGTTAAACAAATTTAAACAAAGTTAAACAGAGGCGAACAGATTTAAACAGAGTTAAACAGAGTTAAGCAGAGGTGAACAGATTTAAACAGAGTTAAACAGAGGTGAACAGAGTTAAACAGCGTTAAACAGAGGCAAACAGCATTAAAAAGAGTTAAACAGAGGCAAACAGAGTTAAAAAGGGTTAAACAGAGTTAAACAGAGGTGAACAGAGTGAATCAGAGTTAATCAGAGGCAAACAGAGTTCAACAGAGTTAAACAGAGTTAAACAGAGGCATACAGAGTTAAACAGAGTAAAACAGATTTTAACAGAGGCAAACAGAGTTACGCAGAGTTGGACAGAGGCAAATAGATTTAAACAGAGGCAAACAGAGTTAAACAGAGTTAAACAGATTTAAACAGAGGCAAACAGAGTTAAGCAGAGTTGGACAGAGGCAAATAGATTTAAACAGAGGCAAACAGAGTTAAACAGAGTTAAACAGATTTAAACAGATTTAAACAGAGGCGAACAGAATTAAACTGAGTTAAAAAGATGCAAACAGAGTTCAACAGAGTTAAACAGAGGCAAAGAAGGGAAGCTGAGTGAAACAGATTTAAACAGAGGCATACAGAGTTAAACAGAGTTGAACAGAGGCAAACAGAGTTAAATAGATTGAAACAGAGGCAAAGCGATTTCAACAGAGATAAACAGAATTCAACAGAGTTAAACAGAGTTAAACAGAGGCAAACAGAGGGAAACAGAGTGAAACAGCGTTGAACAGAGGCAAGCAGAGTTAAACAGAGGCAAACAGTGTTAAACAGAGTTAAACAAATTGAAACAAAGTTAAACAGAGGCGAACAGATTTAAACAGAGTTAAACAGAGGCAAACAGAGTTCAACAGAGTTAAACAGAGTTAAGCAGAGGTGAACAGATTTAAACTGAGTTAAACAGATGCAAACAGAGTTTAACAGAGTTAAACAGAGGAAAAGAGATGTAAACTGAGTGAAACAGAGTTCAACAGAGGCATACAGATTTAAACAGAATTCAATAGAGTTAAACAGAGTTAAACAGAGGCAAACGGAGGGAAACAGAGTGAACCAGAGGCATACAGAGTTACGCAGAGCTGATCAGAGGCAAACAGAGTTAAATAGATTGAAACAGAGGCAAACAGAGTTCAACAGAGATAAACCGAATTCACCAGAGTTAAACAGAGTTAAACAGAAACAAACAGAGGGAAACAGAGTGAAACAGAGTTAAAAAGAGTTAAACAGAGGCATACAGAATTAAACAGAATTAAACAGAGTTAAACAGAGGCAAACAGAGTTAAAGAGAGTTAAACAGAGGCAAACAGAGTTCAACAGAGATAAACAGAGTTCAACAGAGTTAAACAGATTTAAACAGAGGCAAACAGAATTAAACAGAGTTAAACAGAGGTATACAGAGTTAAATGGATTGAAACAGAGGCAAACAGAGTTCAACAGAGATAAAGAGAGTTCAACAGAGTTAAACAGAGTTAAACAGAGGCAAACAGAGGGAAACAGAGGCAAACAGAGTTAAACAGAGTTAAACAGAGTTAAACAGAGGCATACAGAGTTAAACAGAGTTAAACAGAGGCAAACAGAGTGAAACAGAGTTAAACAGAGTTAAACAGAGGCAAAGAGAGGGAAACTGAGTGAAACAGAGTTAAACAGAGGCATACAGATTTAAACAGAGTTCAAGAGATTAAAACAGAGTTAAACAGAGGCAAACATAGGGAAACAGAGTGAAATAGAGGCATGCAGAGTTAAACAGAGTTGAACAGAGGCAAACAGAGTTAAATCGTGTTAGACAGAGGCAAACAGAGTTCAACGGAATTAAACAGAGGCTAACAGAGTTAAATAGCGTTTAACAGAGCCAAGCAGAGTTCAATAGAGTTAAACAGAGGCATACAGTGGGAAACAGAGTTAAACAGAGTTAAACAGAGGCAAGCAGAGTTAAGCAGAGTTGAACAGAGGTAAACAGATTTAAACAGAGGCAAACAGAGTTAAACAGAGTTAAACAGATTTAAACAGAGTTAAACAGAGGCGAACAGATTTAAACAGAGTTAAACAGATGCAAACAGAGTTCAACAGAGTTAAACAGAGGCAAAGAGAGGGAAACTGAGTGAAACAGAGTTAAACAGGGGCATACAGATTTAAACAGAGCTCAAGAGATTAAAACAGAGTTAAACAGAGGCAAACATAGGGAAACAGAGTGAAATAGAGGCATGCAGAGTTAAACAGAGTTAAACAGAGGCAAACCGAGTTATATAGATTGAAACAGAGGCGAAGAGAGTTCAACAGAGATAAACAGAATTCAGCAGAGAGAAACAGAGTTAAACAGAGGCAAACAGAGTTAAACAGAGGTGAACAGAGTTAAACAGCGTTAAACAGAGGCAAACAGCATTAAAAAGAGTTAAACAGAGGCAAACAGAGTTAAACAGGGTTAAACAGAGTTAAACAGAGGTGAACAGAGTGAATCAGAGTTAATCAGAGGCAAACAGAGTTCAACAGAGTTAAACAGAGTTAAACAGAGGCATACAGAGTTAAACAGAGTAAAACAGATTTTAACAGAGGCAAATAGAGGCAAACAGAGTTAAGCAGAGTTGGACAGAGGCAAATAGATTTAAACAGAGGCAAAGAAGGGAAGCTGAGTGAAACAGATTTAAACAGAGGCATACAGAGTTAAACAGAGTTGAACAGAGGCAAACAGAGTTAAATAGATTGAAACAGAGGCAAATAGATTTAAACAGAGGCAAACAGAGTTAAACAGAGTTAAACAGATTTAAACAGATTTAAACAGAGGCGAACAGAATTAAACTGAGTTAAAAAGATGCAAACAGAGTTCAACAGAGTTAAACAGAGGCAAAGAAGGGAAGCTGAGTGAAACAGATTTAAACAGAGGCATACAGAGTTAAACAGAGTTGAACAGAGGCAAACAGAGTTAAATAGATTGAAACAGAGGCAAAGCGATTTCAACAGAGATAAACAGAATTCAACAGAGTTAAACAGAGTTAAACAGAGGCAAACAGAGGGAAACAGAGTGAAACAGGGTTGAACAGAGGCAAGCAGAGTTAAACAGAGGCAAACAGTGTTAAACAGGGTTAAACAAATTGAAACAAAGTTAAACAAAGACGAACAGATTTAAACAGAGTTAAACAGAGGCAAACAGAGTTCAACAGAGTTAAACAGAGTTAAGCAGAGGTGAACAGATTTAAACAGAGTTAAACAGAGGCATACAGAGTTAAACAGAGTTAAAAAGAGGCGAACAGATTTAAACAGAGTTAAACAGAGGCAAACAGAGTTCAACAGAGTTAAACAGAGTTAAACAGAGTTAAGCAGAGGTGAACAGTTTTAAACAGAGTTAAACAGATGCAAACAGAGTTCAACAGAGTTAAACAGAGGCAAAGAAGGGAAGCTGAGTGAAACAGATTTAAACAGAGGCATACAGAGTTAAACAGAGTTGAACAGAGGCAAACAGAGTTAAATAGATTGAAACAGAGGCAAAGCGATTTCAACAGAGATAAACAGAATTCAACAGAGTTAAACAGAGTTAAACAGAGGCAAACAGAGGGAAACAGAGTGAAACAGGGTTGAACAGAGGCAAGCAGAGTTAAACAGAGGCAAACAGTGTTAAACAGAGTTAAACAAATTGAAACAAAGTTAAACAAAGGCGAACAGATTTAAACAGAGTTAAACAGAGGCAAACAGAGTTCAACAGAGTTAAACAGAGGTAAGCAGAGGTGAACAGATTTAAACAGAGTTAAACAGAGGCATACAGAGTTAAACAGAGTTAAAAAGAGGCGAACAGATTTAAACAGAGTTAAACAGAGGCAAACAGAGTTCAACAGAGTTAAACAGAGTTAAACAGAGTTAAGCAGAGGTGAACAGTTTTAAACAGAGTTAAACAGATGCAAACAGAGTTCAACAGAGTTAAACAAGGGCAATGAGAGTTAAACTGAGTGAAACAGAGTTAAACAGAATTAAACAGAGGCTAACAGAGTTAAACAGAGATAAACAGAGGTGAACAGAGTTAAATAGCGTTCAACAGAGCCAAACAGAGTTTAATAGAGTTAAACAGAGGCATACAGAGGGAAACAGAGTTAAACAGACGTGAACAGAGTTAAACAGCGTTAAACAGAGGCAAACAGCGTTAAATAGAGTTAAACAGAGGCAAACAGAGTTAAATGGATTGAAACAGAGGCAAACAGAGTTCAACAGAGATAAACAGAGTTCAACAGAGATAAACAGAGTTAAACAGAGGCAAACAGAGTGAAACAGAGGCAAACAGAGTTAAACAGAGTTAAACAGAGGCCAACAGAGTTATGCAGAGTTAAACAGAGGCAAACAGATTTCAACAGAATTAAACAGAGTTAAACAGAGGCGTACGGAGTTAAACAGAGTTAAACAGAGGCAAACAGAGGGAAACAGATTTAAACAGAGTTAAACAAATTTAAACAAAGTTAAACAGAGGCGAACAGATTGAAACAGAGTTAAACAGAGGCAAACAGAGTTCAACAGAGTTAAACAGAGTTAAACAGAGTTAAGCAGAGGTGAACAGATTTAAACAGAGTTAAACAGAGGTGAACAGAGTTAAACAGCGTTAAACAGAGGCAAACAGCATTAAAAAGAGTTAAACAGAGGCAAACAGAGTTAAACTGGGTTAAACAGAGTTAAACAGAGGTGAACAGAGTGAATCAGAGTTAATCAGAGGCAAACAGAGTTCAACAGAGTTAAACAGAGTTAAACAGAGGCATACAGAGTTAAACAGAGTAAAACAGATTTTAACAGAGGCAAATAGAGGGAAACAGAGTTAAACAGATTTTAACAGAGGCAAACAGAGTTAAGCAGAGTTGGACAGAGGCAAATAGATTTAAACAGAGGCAAACAGAGTTAAACAGAGTTAAACAGATTTAAACAGATTTAAACAGAGGCGAACAGAATTAAACTGAGTTAAAAAGATGCAAACAGAGTTCAACAGAGTTAAACAGAGGCAAAGAAGGGAAGCTGAGTGAAACAGATTTAAACAGAGGCATACAGAGTTAAACAGAGTTGAACAGAGGCAAACAGAGTTAAATAGATTGAAACAGAGGCAAAGCGATTTCAACAGAGATAAACAGAATTCAACAGAGTTAAACAGAGTTAAACAGAGGCAAACAGAGGGAAACAGAGTGAAACAGGGTTGAACAGAGGCAAGCAGAGTAAAACAGAGGCAAACAGTGTTAAACAGAGTTAAACAAATTGAAACAAAGTTAAACAAAGGCGAACAGATTTAAACAGAGTTAAACAGAGGCAAACAGAGTTCAACAGAGTTAAACAGAGGAAAAGAGAGGTGAACTGAGTGAAACAGAGTTCAACAGAGGCATACAGATTTAAACAGAATTCAATAGAGTTAAACAGAGCTAAACAGAGGCAAACAGAAAGAAACAGAGTGAAACAGAGTTAAACAGAGGCAAACAGAGGGAAACAGATACAAACAGAGTTAAAAAGAGTTAAACAGAGTTAAACAGAGGCATACAGAGTTAAACAGAGTTAAAAAGAGGCGAACAGATTTAAACAGAGTTAAACAGAGGCAAACAGAGTTCAACAGAGTTAAACAGAGTTAAACAGAGTTAAGCAGAGGTGAACAGTTTTAAACAGAGTTAAACAGATGCAAACAGAGTTCAACAGAGTTAAACAAGGGCAATGAGAGTTAAACTGAGTGAAACAGAGTTAAACAGAATTAAACAGAGGCTAACAGAGTTAAACAGAGATAAACAGAGGTGAACAGAGTTAAATAGCGTTCAACAGAGCCAAACAGAGTTTAATCGAGTTAAACAGAGGCATACAGAGGGAAACAGAGTTAAACAGAGGTGAACAGAGTTAAACAGCGTTAAACAGAGGCAAACAGCGTTAAATAGAGTTAAACAGAGGCAAACAGAGTTAAATGGATTGAAACAGAGGCAAACAGAGTTCAACAGAGATAAACAGAGTTCAACAGAGTTAAACAGAGTTAAACAGAGGCAAACAGAGTGAAACAGAGGCAAACAGAGTTAAACAGAGTTAAACAGAGGCCAACAGAGTTAAGCAGAGTTAAACAGAGGCAAACAGATTTCAACAGAATTAAACAGAGTTAAACAGAGGCATACGGAGTTAAACAGAGTTAAACAGAGGCAAACAGAGGGAAACAGATTTAAACAGAGTTAAACAAATTTAAACAAAGTTAAACAGAGGCGAACAGATTTAAACAGAGTTAAACAGAGGCAAACAGAGTTCAACAGAGTTAAACAGAGTTAAACAGAGTTAAGCAGAGGTGAACAGATTTAAATAGAGTTAAACAGAGGTGAACAGAGTTAAACAGCGTTAAACAGAGGCAAACAGCATTAAAAAGAGTTAAACAGAGGCAAACAGAGTTAAACTGGGTTAAACAGAGTTAAACAGAGGTGAACAGAGTGAATCAGAGTTAATCAGAGGCAAACAGAGTTCAACAGAGTTAAACAGAGTTAAACAGAGGCATACAGAGTTAAACAGAGTAAAACAGATTTTAACAGAGGCAAATAGAGGGAAACAGAGTTAAACAGATTTAAACAGAGGCAAACAGAGTTAAGCAGAGTTGGACAGAGGCAAATAGATTTAAACAGAGGCAAACAGAGTTAAACAGAGTTAAACAGATTTAAACAGATTTAAACAGAGGCGAACAGAATTAAACTGAGTTAAAAAGATGCAAACAGAGTTCAACAGAGTTAAACAGAGGCAAAGAAGGGAAGCTGAGTGAAACAGATTTAAACAGAGGCATACAGAGTTAAACAGAGTTGAACAGAGGCAAACAGAGTTAAATAGATTGAAACAGAGGCAAAGCGATTTCAACAGAGATAAACAGAATTCAACAGAGTTAAACAGAGTTAAACAGAGGCAAACAGAGGGAAACAGAGTGAAACAGGGTTGAACAGAGGCAAGCAGAGTTAAACAGAGGCAAACAGTGTTAAACAGAGTTAAACAAATTGAAACAAAGTTAAACAAAGGCGAACAGATTTAAACAGAGTTAAACAGAGGCAAACAGAGTTCAACAGAGTTAAACAGAGTTAAGCAGAGGTGAACAGATTTAAACAGAGTTAAACAGATGCAAACAGAGTTCAACAGAGTTAAACTGAGGAAAAGAGAGGTAAACTGAGTGAAACAGAGTTCAACAGAGGCATACAGATTTAAACAGAATTCAATAGAGTTAAACAGAGCTAAACAGAGGCAAACAGAAAGAAACAGAGTGAAACAGAGTTAAACAGAGGCAAACAGAGGGAAACAGATACAAACAGAGTTAAAAAGAGTTAAACAGAGTTAAACAGAGGCATACAGAGTTAAACAGAGTTAAAAAGAGGCGAACAGATTTAAACAGAGTTAAACAGAGGCAAACAGAGTTCAACAGAGTTAAACAGAGTTAAACAGAGTTAAGCAGAGGTGAACAGTTTTAAACAGAGTTAAACAGATGCAAACAGAGTTCAACAGAGTTAAACAAGGGCAATGAGAGTTAAACTGAGTGAAACAGAGTTAAACAGAATTAAACAGAGGCTAACAGAGTTAAACAGAGATAAACAGAGGTGAACAGAGTTAAATAGCGTTCAACAGAGCCAAACAGAGTTTAATAGAGTTAAACAGAGGCATACAGAGGGAAACAGAGTTAAACAGACGTGAACAGAGTTAAACAGCGTTAAACAGAGGCAAACAGCGTTAAATAGAGTTAAACAGAGGCAAACAGAGTTAAATGGATTGAAACAGAGGCAAACAGAGTTCAACAGAGATAAACAGAGTTCAACAGAGTTAAACAGAGTTAAACAGAGGCAAACAGAGTGAAACAGAGGCAAACAGAGTTAAACAGAGTTAAACAGAGGCCAACAGAGTTAAGCAGAGTTAAACAGAGGCAAACAGATTTCAACAGAATTAAACAGAGTTAAACAGAGGCATACGGAGTTAAACAGAGTTAAACAGAGTTAAACAGAGGGAAACAGATTTAAACAGAGTTAAACAAATTTAAACAAAGTTAAACAGAGGCGAACAGATTTAAACAGAGTTAAACAGAGTTAAGCAGAGGTGAACAGATTTAAACAGAGTTAAACAGAGGTGAACAGAGTTAAACAGCGTTAAACAGAGGTATACAGAGTTAAATGGATTGAAACAGAGGCAAACAGAGTTCAACAGAGATAAAGAGAGTTCAACAGAGTTAAACAGAGTTAAACAGAGGCAAACAGAGGGAAACAGAGGCAAACAGAGTTAAACAGAGTTAAACAGAGTTAAACAGAGGCATACAGAGTTAAACAGAGTTAAACAGAGGCAAACAGAGTGAAACAGAGTTAAACAGAGTTAAACAGAGGCAAAGAGAGGGAAACTGAGTGAAACAGAGTTAAACAGAGGCATACAGATTTAAACAGAGTTCAAGAGATTAAAACAGAGTTAAACAGAGGCAAACATAGGGAAACAGAGTGAAATAGAGGCATGCAGAGTTAAACAGAGTTGAACAGAGGCAAACAGAGTTAAATCGTGTTAGACAGAGGCAAACAGAGTTCAACGGAATTAAACAGAGGCTAACAGAGTTAAATAGCGTTTAACAGAGCCAAGCAGAGTTCAATAGAGTTAAACAGAGGCATACAGTGGGAAACAGAGTTAAACAGAGTTAAACAGAGGCAAGCAGAGTTAAGCAGAGTTGAACAGAGGTAAACAGATTTAAACAGAGGCAAACAGAGTTAAACAGAGTTAAACAGATTTAAACAGAGTTAAACAGAGGCGAACAGATTTAAACAGAGTTAAACAGATGCAAACAGAGTTCAACAGAGTTCAACAGAGGCAAAGAGAGGGAAACTGAGTGAAACAGAGTTAAACAGGGGCATACAGATTTAAACAGAGCTCAAGAGATTAAAACAGAGTTAAACAGAGGCAAACATAGGGAAACAGAGTGAAATAGAGGCATGCAGAGTTAAACAGAGTTAAACAGAGGCAAACCGAGTTATATAGATTGAAACAGAGGCGAAGAGAGTTCAACAGAGATAAACAGAATTCAGCAGAGAGAAACAGAGTTAAACAGAGGCAAACAGATTTAAACAGAGTTGAACAGAGGCAAACAGAGTTAAGCAGAAGCAAACAGTGTCAAACAGAGTTAAACAAATTTAAACAAAGTTAAACAGAGGTGAACAGATTTAAACAGAGTTAAACAGAGGCAAACAGAGTTCAGCAGAGTTAAACAGAGGCAAGGAGAGGGAAACTGAGTCAAACAGTGTTAAACAGAGGAATACAGATTTAACCAGAGTTAAACAGAGTTAAACAGAGGCGAACAGAGTTAAAATGGGTTAAACAGAGGCAAAAAGAGTTGAACAGAGTTAAACAGAGTTAAGCAAAGGCAAACAGAGTTAAACAGAGTTAAACAGAGGTGAGTATTGTTAAACAGAGTTAAACAGAGGTGAACAGATTTGAACAGATTTAAACAGAGTTAAAAAGAGTTAAACAGAGGCATACAGACTTAAACAGAGGTAAACAGAGTTGAACAGAGGCAAACAGAGTTAAACAGAGTTAAACAGAGTTGAACAGAGTTAAACAGAGGCAAACAGTTTTAAACAAATTTAAGCAGACTTAAACAGAGGCTAACAGATTTAAACAGAGTTAAACAGAGGCAAACAGAGTTAAACAGAGTTAAACAGAAGCAAACAGAGTTCAACAGAGTTATGCAGATGCATAAAGAGTTTAACAGAGTTAAACAGAGGCAAACAGAGTTAAATCATGTTAGAGGCAAACAGAGTTAAACAGAGGCTAGCAGAGTTAAACAGAGTTAAACAGAGGAGAACAGAGTTAAATAGCGTTGCACAGAGCCAAGCAGAGTTCAATAGAGTTAAACAGAGGCATACAGTGGGAAACAGAGTTAAACAGAGTTAAACAGAGGCAAACAGAGTTAAGCAGAGTTGAGCAGAGGTAAACAGATTTAAACAGAGGCAAACAGAGTTAAACAGAGTTAAACAGATTTAAACAGAGTTAAACAGATGCAAACAGACTTGAACAGAGTTAAACAGAGGCAAAGAGAGGGAAACTGAGTGAAACAGAGTTAAACAGAGTTGAACAGAGGCAAACAGAGTTAAATAGATTGAAACAGAGGCAAAGCGATTTCAACAGAGATAAACAGAATTCAACAGAGTTAAACAGAGTTAAACAGAGGCAAACAGAGGGAAACAGAGTGAAACAGGGTTGAACAGAGGCAAGCAGAGTTAAACAGAGGCAAACAGTGTTAAACAGGGTTAAACAAATTGAAACAAAGTTAACAAAGACGAACAGATTTAAACAGAGTTAAACAGAGGCAAACAGAGTTCAACAGAGTTAAACAGAGTTAAGCAGAGGTGAACAGATTTAAACAGAGTTAAACAGAGGCATACAGAGTTAAACAGAGTTAAAAAGAGGCGAACAGATTTAAACAGAGTTAAACAGAGGCAAACAGAGTTCAACAGAGTTAAACAGAGTTAAACAGAGTTAAGCAGAGGTGAACAGTTTTAAACAGAGTTAAACAGATGCAAACAGAGTTCAACAGAGTTAAACAGAGGCAAAGAAGGGAAGCTGAGTGAAACAGATTTAAACAGAGGCATACAGAGTTAAACAGAGTTGAACAGAGGCAAACAGAGTTAAATAGATTGAAACAGAGGCAAAGCGATTTCAACAGAGATAAACAGAATTCAACAGAGTTAAACAGAGTTAAACAGAGGCAAACAGAGGGAAACAGAGTGAAACAGGGTTGAACAGAGGCAAGCAGAGTTAAACAGAGGCAAACAGTGTTAAACAGAGTTAAACAAATTGAAACAAAGTTAAACAAAGGCGAACAGATTTAAACAGAGTTAAACAGAGGCAAACAGAGTTCAACAGAGTTAAACAGAGGTAAGCAGAGGTGAACAGATTTAAACAGAGTTAAACAGAGGCATACAGAGTTAAACAGAGTTAAAAAGAGGCGAACAGATTTAAACAGAGGTGAACAGTTTTAAACAGAGTTAAACAGATGCAAACAGAGTTCAACAGAGTTAAACAAGGGCAATGAGAGTTAAACTGAGTGAAACAGAGTTAAACAGAATTAAACAGAGGCTAACAGAGTTAAACAGAGATAAACAGAGGTGAACAGAGTTAAATAGCGTTCAACAGAGCCAAACAGAGTTTAATAGAGTTAAACAGAGGCATACAGAGGGAAACAGAGTTAAACAGAGGTGAACAGAGTTAAACAGCGTTAAACAGAGGCAAACAGCGTTAAATAGAGTTAAACAGAGGCAAACAGAGTTAAATGGATTGAAACAGAGGCAAACAGAGTTCAACAGAGATAAACAGAGTTCAACAGAGATAAACAGAGTTAAACAGAGGCAAACAGAGTGAAACAGAGGCAAACAGAGTTAAACAGAGTTAAACAGAGGCCAACAGAGTTATGCAGAGTTAAACAGAGGCAAACAGATTTCAACAGAATTAAACAGAGTTAAACAGAGGCGTACGGAGTTAAACAGAGTTAAACAGAGGCAAACAGAGGGAAACAGATTTAAACAGAGTTAAACAAATTTAAACAAAGTTAAACAGAGGCGAACAGATTTAAACAGAGTTAAACAGAGGCAAACAGAGTTCAACAGAGTTAAACAGAGTTAAACAGAGTTAAGCAGAGGTGAACAGATTTAAACAGAGTTAAACAGAGGTGAACAGAGTTAAACAGCGTTAAACAGAGGCAAACAGCATTAAAAAGAGTTAAACAGAGGCAAACAGAGTTAAACTGGGTTAAACAGAGTTAAACAGAGGTGAACAGAGTGAATCAGAGTTAATCAGAGGCAAACAGAGTTCAACAGAGTTAAACAGAGTTAAACAGAGGCATACAGAGTTAAACAGAGTAAAACAGATTTTAACAGAGGCAAATAGAGGGAAACAGAGTTAAACAGATTTAAACAGAGGCAAACAGAGTTAAGCAGAGTTGGACAGAGGCAAATAGATTTAAACAGAGGCAAACAGAGTTAAACAGATTTAAACAGATTTAAACAGAGGCGAACAGAATTAAACTGAGTTAAAAAGATGCAAACAGAGTTCAACAGAGTTAAACAGAGGCAAAGAAGGGAAGCTGAGTGAAACAGATTTAAACAGAGGCATACAGAGTTAAACAGAGTTGAACAGAGGCAAACAGAGTTAAATAGATTGAAACAGAGGCAAAGCGATTTCAACAGAGATAAACAGAATTCAACAGAGTTAAACAGAGTTAAACAGAGGCAAACAGAGGGAAACAGAGTGAAACAGGGTTGAACAGAGGCAAGCAGAGTTAAACAGAGGCAAACAGTGTTAAACAGAGTTAAACAAATTGAAACAAAGTTAAACAAAGGCGAACAGATTTAAACAGAGTTAAACAGAGGCAAACAGAGTTCAACAGAGTTAAACAGAGGAAAAGAGAGGTGAACTGAGTGAAACAGAGTTCAACAGAGGCATACAGATTTAAACAGAATTCAATAGAGTTAAACAGAGCTAAACAGAGGCAAACAGAAAGAAACAGAGTGAAACAGAGTTAAACAGAGGCAAACAGAGGGAAACAGATACAAACAGAGTTAAAAAGAGTTAAACAGAGTTAAACAGAGGCATACAGAGTTAAACAGAGTTAAAAAGAGGCGAACAGATTTAAACAGAGTTAAACAGAGGCAAACAGAGTTCAACAGAGTTAAACAGAGTTAAACAGAGTTAAGCAGAGGTGAACAGTTTTAAACAGAGTTAAACAGATGCAAACAGAGTTCAACAGAGTTAAACAAGGGCAATGAGAGTTAAACTGAGTGAAACAGAGTTAAACAGAATTAAACAGAGGCTAACAGAATTAAACAGAGATAAACAGAGGTGAACAGAGTTAAATAGCGTTCAATAGAGCCAAACAGAGTTTAATCGAGTTAAACAGAGGCATACAGAGGGAAACAGAGTTAAACAGAGGTGAACAGAGTTAAACAGCGTTAAACAGAGACAAACAGCGTTAAATAGAGTTAAACAGAGGCAAACAGAGTTAAATGGATTGAAACAGAGGCAAACAGAGTTCAACAGAGATAAACAGAGTTCAACAGAGTTAAACAGAGTTAAACAGAGGCAAACAGAGTGAAACAGAGGCAAACAGAGTTAAACAGAGTTAAACAGAGGCCAACAGAGTTAAGCAGAGTTAAACAGAGGCAAACAGATTTCAACAGAATTAAACAGAGTTAAACAGAGGCATACGGAGTTAAACAGAGTTAAACAGAGGCAAACAGAGGGAAACAGATTTAAACAGAGTTAAACAAATTTAAACAAAGTTAAACAGAGGCGAACAGATTTAAACAGAGTTAAACAGAGGCAAACAGAGTTCAACAGAGTTAAACAGAGTTACACAGAGTTAAGCAGAGGTGAACAGATTTAAATAGAGTTAAACAGAGGTGAACAGAGTTCAACAGCGTTAAACAGAGGCAAACAGCATTAAAAAGAGTTAAACAGAGGCAAACAGAGTTAAACTGGGTTAAACAGAGTTAAACAGAGGTGAACAGAGTGATATCAGAGTTAATCAGAGGCAAAACAGAGTTCAACAGAGTTAAACAGAGTTAAACAGAGGCATACAGAGTTAAACAGAGTAAAACAGATTTTAACAGAGGCAAATAGAGGGAAACAGAGTTAAACAGATTTAAACAGAGGCAAACAGAGTTAAGCAGAGTTGGACAGAGGCAAATAGATTTAAACAGAGGCAAACAGAGTTAAACAGAGTTAAACAGATTTAAACAGATTTAAACAGAGGCGAACAGAATTAAACTGAGTTAAAAAGATGCAAACAGAGTTCAACAGAGTTAAACAGAGGCAAAGAAGGGAAGCTGAGTGAAACAGATTTAAACAGAGGCATACAGAGTTAAACAGAGTTGAACAGAGGCAAACAGAGTTAAATAGATTGAAACAGAGGCAAAGCGATTTCAACAGAGATAAACAGAATTCAACAGAGTTAACACAGAGTTAAACAGAGGCAAACAGAGGGAAACAGAGTGAAACAGGGTTGAACAGAGGCAAGCAGAGTTAAACAGAGGCAAACAGTGTTAAACAGAGTTAAACAAATTGAAACAAAGTTAAACAAAGGCGAACAGATTTAAACAGAGTTAAACAGAGGCAAACAGAGTTCAACAGAGTTAAACAGAGTTAAGCAGAGGTGAACAGATTTAAACAGAGTTAAACAGATGCAAACAGAGTTCAACAGAGTTAAACAGAGGAAAAGAGAGGTAAACTGAGTGAACAGAGTTCAACAGAGGCATACAGATTTAAACAGAATTCAATAGAGTTAAACAGAGCTAAAACAGTAGGCAAACAGAAAGAAACAGAGTGAAACAGAGTTAAACCAGAGGCAAACAGAGGGAAACAGATACAAACAGAGTTAAAAAGAGTTAAACAGAGTTAAACAGAGGCATACAGAGTTAAACCAGAGTTAAAAAGAGGCGAACAGATTTAAACAGAGTTAAACAGAGGCAAACAGAGTTCAACAGAGTTAAACAGAGTTAAACAGAGTTAAGCAGAGGTGAACAGTTTTTAAACAGAGTTAAACAGATGCAAACAGAGTTCAACAGAGTTGAAACAAGGGCAATGAGAGTTAAACTGAGTGAAACAGAGTTAAACAGAAGCAAACAGAGTTCACACGAGTTATGCAGATGCATAAAGAGTTTAACAGAGTTAAACAGAGGCAAACAGAGTTAAATCATGTTAGAGGCAAACAGAGTTAAAGCAGAGGCTAGCAGAGTTAAACAGAGTTAAACAGAGGAGAACAGAGTTAAATAGCGTTGCACAGAGCCAAGCAGAGTTCAATAGAGTTAAACAGAGGCATACAGTGGGAAACAGAGTTAAACAGAGTTAAACAGAGGCAAACAGAGTTAAGCAGAGTTGAGCAGAGGTAAACAGATTTAAACAGAGGCAAACAGAGTTAAACAGAGTTTAAACAGATTTAAACAGAGTTTAAACAGATGCAAACAGACTTGAACAGAGTTAAACAGAGGCAAAGAGAGGGAAACTGAGTGAAACAGAGTTAAACAGAGTTGAACAGAGGCAAACAGAGTTAAATAGATTGAAACAGAGGCAAAGCGATTTCAACAGAGATAAACAGAATTCAACAGAGTTAAACAGAGTTAAACAGAGGCAAACAGAGGGGAAACAGAGTGAAACAGGGTTGAACAGAGGCAAGCAGAGTTAAACAGAGGCAAACAGTGTTAAACAGGGTTAAACAAATTGAAACAAAGTTAACAAAGACGAACAGATTTAAACAGAGTTAAACAGAGGCAAACAGAGTTCAACAGAGTAAACAGAGTTAAGCAGAGGTGAACAGATTTAAACAGAGTTAAACAGAGGCATACAGAGTTAAACAGAGTTAAAAAGAGGCGAACAGATTTAAACAGAGTTAAACAGAGGCAAACAGAGTTCAACAGAGTTAAACAGAGTTAAACAGAGTTAAGCAGAGGTGAACAATTTTAAACAGAGTTAAACAGATGCAAACAGAGTTCAACAGAGTTAAACAGAGGCAAAGAAGGGGGAAGCTGAGTGAAACAGATTTAAACAGAGGCATACAGAGTTAAACAGAGTTGAACAGAGGCAAACAGAGTTAAATAGATTGAAACAGAGGCAAAGCGATTTCAACAGAGATAAACAGAATTCAACAGAGTTAAACAGAGTTAAACAGAGGCAAACAGAGGGAAACAGAGTGAAACAGGGTTGAACAGAGGCAAGCAGAGTTAAACAGAGGCAAACAGTGTTAAACAGAGTTAAACAAATTGAAACAAAGTTAAACAAAGGCGAACAGATTTAAACAGAGTTAAACAGAGGCAAACAGAGTCAACAGAGTTAAACAGAGGTAAGCAGAGGTGAACAGATTTAAACAGAGTTAAACAGAGGCATACAGAGTAAACAGAGTTAAAAAGAGGCGAACAGATTTAAACAGAGGTGAACAGTTTTAAACAGAGTTAAACAGATGCAAACAGAGTTCAACAGAGTTAAACAAGGGCAATGAGAGTTAAACTGAGTGAAACAGAGTTAAACAGAATTAAACAGAGGCTAACAGAGTTAAACAGAGATAAACAGAGGTGAACAGAGTTAAATAGCGTTCAACAGAGCCAAACAGAGTTTAATAGAGTTAAACAGAGGCATACAGAGGAAACAGAGTTAAACAGAGGTGAACAGAGTTAAACAGCGTTAAACAGAGGCAAACAGCGTTAAATAGAGTTAAACAGAGGCAAAACAGAGTTAAATGGATTGAAACAGAGGCAAACAGAGTTAACAGAGATAAACAGAGTTCAACAGAGATAAACAGAGTTAAACAGAGGCAAACAGAGTGAAACAGAGGCAAACAGAGTAAACAGAGTTAAACAGAGGCCAACAGAGTTATGCAGAGTTAAACAGAGGCAAACAGATTTCAACAGAATTAAACAGAGTTAAACAGAGGCGTACGGAGTTAAACAGAGTTAAACAGAGGCAAACAGAGGGAAACAGATTTTAAACAGAGTTAAACAAATTTAAACAAAGTTAAACAGAGGCGAACAGATTTAAACAGAGTTAAACAGAGGCAAACAGAGTTCAACAGAGTTAAACAGAGTTAAACAGAGTTAAGCAGAGGTGAACAGATTTTAAACAGAGTTAAACAGAGGTGAACAGAGTTAAACAGCGTTAAACAGAGGCAAACAGCATTAAAAAGAGTTAAACAGAGGCAAACAGAGTTAAACTGGGTTAAACAGAGTTAAACAGAGGTGAACAGAGTGAATCAGAGTTAATCAGAGGCAAACAGAGTTCAACAGAGTTAAACAGAGTTAAACAGAGGCATACAGAGTTAAACAGAGTAAAACAGATTTTAACAGAGGCAAATAGAGGGAAACAGAGTTAAACAGATTTAACAGAGGCAAACAGAGTTAAGCAGAGTTGGACAGAGGCAAATAGATTTAAACAGAGGGCAAACAGAGTTAAACAGATTTAAACAGATTTAAACAGAGGCGAACAGAATTAAACTGAGTTAAAAAGATGCAAACAGAGTTCAACAGAGTTAAACAGAGGCAAAGAAGGGAGCTGAGTGAAACAGATTTAAACAGAGGCATACAGAGTTAAACAGAGGTTGAACAGAGGCAAACAGAGTTAAATAGATTGAAACAGAGGCAAAGCGATTTCAACAGAGATAAACAGAATTCAACAGAGTTAAACAGAGTTAAACAGAGGCAAACAGAGGGAAACAGAGTGAAACAGGGGTTGAACAGAGGCAAGCAGAGTTTAAACAGAGGCAAACAGTGTTAAACAGAGTTAAACAAATTGAAACAAAGTTAAACAAAGGCGAACAGATTTAAACAGAGTTTAAACAGAGGCAAACAGAGTTCAACAGAGTTAAACAGAGGAAAAGAGAGGTGAACTGAGTGAAACAGAGTTCAACAGAGCATACAGATTTAAACAGAATTCAATAGAGTTAAACAGAGCTAAACAGAGGCAAACAGAAAGAAACAGAGTGAAACAGAGTTAAACAGAGGCAAACAGAGGGAAACAGATACAAAAACAGAGTTAAAAAGAGTTAAACAGAGTTAAACAGAGGCATACAGAGTTAAACAGAGTTAAAAAGAGGCGAACAGATTAAACAGAGTTAAACAGAGGCAAACAGAGTTCAACAGAGTTAAACAGAGTTAAACAGAGTTAAGCAAGGTGAACAGTTTTAAACAGAGTTAAACAGATGCAAACAGAGTTCAACAGAGTTAAACAAGGGCAATGAGAGTTTAAACTGAGTGAAACAGAGTTAAACAGAATTAAACAGAGGCTAACAGAATTAAACCAGAGATAAACAGAGGTGAACAGAGTTAAATAGCGTTCAATAGAGCCAAACAGAGTTTAATCGAGTTAAACAGAGGCATACAGAGGGAAACAGAGTTAAACAGAGGTGAACAGAGTTTAAACAGCGTTAAAACAGAGACAAACAGCGTTAAATAGAGTTAAACAGAGGCAACAGAGTTAATGGATTGAAACAGAGGCAAACAGAGTTCAACAGAGATAAACAGAGTTCAACAGAGTTAAACAGAGTTAAACAGAGGCAAACAGAGTGAAACAGAGGCAAACAGAGTTAAACAGAGTTAAACAGAGGCCAACAGAGTTAAGCAGAGTTAAACAGAGGCAAACAGATTTCAACAGAATTAAACAGAGTTAAACAGAGGCATACGGAGTTAAAACAGAGTTAAACAGAGGCAAACAGAGGGAAACAGATTTAAACAGAGTTAAACAAATTTAAACAAAGTTAAACAGAGGCGAACAGATTTAAACAGAGTTAAACAGAGGCAAACAGAGTTCAACAGAGTTAAACAGAGTTACACAGAGTTAAGCAGAGGTGAACAGATTTAAATAGAGTTAAACAGAGGTGAACAGAGTTCAACAGCGTTAAAACAGAGGCAAACAGCATTAAAAAGAGTTAAACAGAGGCAAACAGAGTTAAACTGGGTTAAACAGAGTTAAACAGAGGTGAACAGAGTGAATCAGAGTAATCAGAGGCAACAGAGTTCAACAGAGTTAAACAGAGTTAAACAGAGGCATACAGAGTTAAACAGAGTAAAACAGATTTTTAACAGAGGCAAATAGAGGGAAACAGAGTTAAACAGATTTAAACAGAGGCAAACAGAGTTAAGCAGAGTTGGACAGAGGCAAATAGATTTAAACAGAGGCAAACAGAGTTAAACAGAGTTAAACAGATTTAAACAGATTTAAAACAGAGGCGAACAGAATTTAAACTGAGTTAAAAAGATGCAAACAGAGTTCAACAGAGTTAAACAGAGGCAAAGAAGGGAAGCTGAGTGAAACAGATTTAAACAGAGGCATACAGAGTAAACAGAGTTGAACAGAGGCAAACAGAGTTAAATAGATTGAAACAGAGGCAAAGCGATTTCAACAGAGATAAACAGAATTCAACAGAGTTAAACAGAGTTAAACAGAGGCAAACAGAGGCAGGGTTGAACAGAGGCAAGCAGAGTTAAACAGAGGCAAACAGTGTTAAACAGAGTTAAACAAATTGAAACAAAGTTAAACAAAGGCGAACAGATTTAAACAGAGTTAAACAGAGGCAAACAGAGTTCAACAGAGTTAAACAGAGTTAAGCAGAGGTGAACAGATTTAAACAGAGTTAAACAGATGCAAACAGAGTTCAACAGAGTTAAACAGAGGAAAAGAGAGGTAAACTGAGTGAAACAGAGTTCAACAGAGGCATACAGATTTAAACAGAATTCAATAGAGTTAAACAGAGCTAAACAGAGGCAAACAGAAAGAAACAGAGTGAAACAGAGTTAAACAGAGGCAAACAGAGGGAAACAGATACAAACAGAGTTAAAAAGAGTTAAACAGAGTTAAACAGAGGCATACAGAGTTAAACAGAGTTAAAAAGAGGCGAACAGATTTAAACAGAGTTAAACAGAGGCAAACAGAGTTCAACAGAGTTAAACAGAGTTAAACAGAGTTAAGCAGAGGTGAACAGTTTTAAACAGAGTTAAACAGATGCAAACAGAGTTCAACAGAGTTAAACAAGGGCAATGAGAGTTAAACTGAGTGAAACAGAGTTAAACAGAATTAAACAGAGGCTAACAGAGTTAAACAGAGATAAACAGAGGTGAACAGAGTTAAATAGCGTTCAACAGAGCCAAACAGAGTTTAATCGAGTTAAACAGAGGCATACAGAGGGAAACAGAGTTAAACAGAGGTGAACAGAGTTAAACAGCGTTAAACAGAGGCAAACAGCGTTAAATAGAGTTAAACAGAGGCAAACAGAGTTAAATGGATTGAAACAGAGGCAAACAGAGTTCAACAGAGATAAACAGAGTTCAACAGAGTTAAACAGAGTTAAACAGAGGCAAACAGAGTGAAACAGAGGCAAACAGAGTTAAACAGAGTTAAACAGAGGCCAACAGAGTTAAGCAGAGTTAAACAGAGGCAAACAGATTTCAACAGAATTAAACAGAGTTAAACAGAGGCATACGGAGTTAAACAGAGTTAAACAGAGTTAAACAGAGGGAAACAGATTTAAACAGAGTTAAACAAATTTAAACAAAGTTAAACAGAGGCGAACAGATTTAAACAGAGTTAAACAGAGTTAAGCAGAGGTGAACAGATTTAAACAGAGTTAAACAGAGGTGAACAGAGTTAAACAGCGTTAAACAGAGGCAAACAGCATTAAAAAGAGTTAAACAGAGGCAAACAGAGTTAAAAAGGGTTAAACAGAGTTAAACAGAGGTGAACAGAGTGAATCAGAGTTAATCAGAGGCAAACAGAGTTCAACAGAGTTAAACAGAGTTAAACAGAGGCATACAGAGTTAAACAGAGTAAAACAGATTTTAACAGAGGCAAACAGAGTTACGCAGAGTTGGACAGAGGCAAATAGATTTAAACAGAGGCAAACAGAGTTAAACAGAGTTAAACAGATTTAAACAGAGGCAAACAGAGTTAAGCAGAGTTGGACAGAGGCAAATAGATTTAAACAGAGGCAAACAGAGTTAAACAGAGTTAAACAGATTTAAACAGATTTAAACAGAGGCGAACAGAATTAAACTGAGTTAAAAAGATGCAAACAGAGTTCAACAGAGTTAAACAGAGGCAAAGAAGGGAAGCTGAGTGAAACAGATTTAAACAGAGGCATACAGAGTTAAACAGAGTTGAACAGAGGCAAACAGAGTTAAATAGATTGAAACAGAGGCAAAGCGATTTCAACAGAGATAAACAGAATTCAACAGAGTTAAACAGAGTTAAACTGAGGCAAACAGAGGGAAACAGAGTGAAACAGGGTTGAACAGAGGCAAGCAGAGTTAAACAGAGGCAAACAGTGTTAAACAGAGTTAAACAAATTGAAACAAAGTTAAACAGAGGCGAACAGATTTAAACGGAGTTAAACAGAGGCAAACAGAGTTCAACAGAGTTAAACAGAGTTAAGCAGAGGTGAACAGATTTAAACTGAGTTAAACAGATGCAAACAGAGTTCAACAGAGTTAACCAGAGGAAAAGAGATGTAAACTGAGTGAAACAGAGTTCAACAGAGGCATACAGATTTAAACAGAATTCAATAGAGTTAAACAGAGTTAAACAGAGGCAAACGGAGGGAAACAGAGTGAACCAGAGGCATACAGAGTTACGCAGAGCTGATCAGAGGCAAACAGAGTTAAATAGATTGAAACAGAGGCAAACAGAGTTCAACAGAGATAAACCGAATTCACCAGAGTTAAACAGAGTTAAACAGAAACAAACAGAGGGAAACAGAGTGAAACAGAGTTAAAAAGAGTTAAACAGAGGCATACAGAATGAAACAGAATTAAACAGAGTTAAACAGAGGCAAACAGAGTTAAAGAGAGTTAAACAGAGGCAAACAGAGTTCAACAGAGATAAACAGAGTTCAACAGCGTTAAACAGAGTTAAACAGAGGCAAACAGAATTAAACAGAGTTAAACAGAGGCATACAGAGTTCAACAGAGTTAAACAGAGTTAAACAGAGTTAAGCAGAGGTGAACAGATTTAAACAGAGTTAAGCAGCGTTAAACAGAGGCAAACAGCATTAAATAGAGTTAAACGGAGGCAAACAGAACTAACAGAGTTAAACAGAGTTAAACAGAGGTGAACAGAGTGAATCAGAGTTAATCAGAGGCAAACAGAGTTCAACAGAGCTAAACAGAGTTAAACAGAGGCATACAGAGTTAAACAGAGTGAAACAGATTTAAACAGAAACAAAAAGAGGGGAACAGAGTTAAACAGAGTTAAACAGAGGCATACAGAGTTAAACAGAGTAAAACAGATTTAAACAGAGGCAAATAGAGGGAAACAGAGTGAAACAGAGTTAAACAGAGGCAAACAGAGTTAAGCAGAGTTGGACAGAGGCAAATAGATTTAAACAGAGGCAAACAGAGTTAAAAAGAGTTAAACAGATTTAAACAGAGTTAAACAGAGGCGAACAGAATTACACAGAGTTAAAAAGATGCAAACAGAGTTCAACAGAGTTAAACAGAGGCAAAGCGATTTCAACAGTGATAAACAGAATTCAACAGAGTTAAACAGAGTTAAACAGAGGCAAACAGAGGGAAACAGAGTGAAACAGAGTTGAACAGAGGCAAACAGAGTTAAACAGAGGCAAACAGTGTTAAACAGAGTTAAACAAATTGAAACAAAGTTAAACAGAGGCGAACAGATTTAAACAGATTTAAACAGAGGCAAACAGAGTTCAACAGAGTTAAACAGAGTTAAGCAGAGGTGAACAGATTTTAACAGAGTTAAACAGATGCAAACAGAGTTCAACAGAGTTAAACAGAGGAAAGGAGAGGTAAACTGATTGAAACAGAGTTCAACAGAGGCATACAGATTTAAACAGAATTCAATAGAGTTAAACAGAGTTAAACAGAGGCAAACGGAGGGAAACAGAGTGAACCAGAGGCATACAGAGTTACGCAGAGTTGTTCAGAGGCAAACAGAGTTAAATAGATTGAAACAGAGGCAAACAGAGTTCAACAGAGATAGACCGAATTCACCAGAGTTAAACAGAGTTAAACAGAAACAAACAGAGGGAAACAGAGTGAAACAGAGTTAAAAAGAGTTAAACAGAGGCATACAGAATTAAACAGAATTAAACAGAGTTAAACAGATGCAAACAGAGTTAAATAGTGTTAAACAGAGGCAAACAGAGTTAAACAGAATTAAACAGAGGCTAACAGAGTTAAACAGAGTTAAAGAGAGGAGAACAGAGTTAAATAGCGTTCAACAGAGCCAAACGGAGTTCAATAGAGTTAAACAGAGGCATACAGAGTTAAACAGAGTTAAACAGAGGTGAACAGAGTTAAACAGCGTTAAACAGAGGCAGACAGCGTTAAATAGAGTTAAACAGAGGCAAACAGAATTAAACAGAGTTAAACAGAGGCAAACAGAGTTAAATGGATTGAAACAGAGGCAAACAGAGTTCAACAGAGATAAACAGAGTTCAACAGAGTTAAACAGATTTAAACAGAGGCAAACAGAATTAAACAGAGTTAAACAGAGGTATACAGAGTTAAATGGATTGAAACAGAGGCAAACAGAGTTCAACAGAGATAAAGAGAGTTCAACAGAGTTAAACAGAGTTACACAGAGGCAAACAGAGGCAAACAGAGTTAAACAGAGTTAAACAGAGTTAAACAGAGGCATACAGAGTTAAACAGAGTTAAACAGAGGCAAACAGAGTGAAACAGAGTTAAACAGAGTTAAACAGAGGCAAAGAGAGGGAAACTGAGTGAAACAGAGTTAAACAGAGGCATACAGATTTAAACAGAGTTCAAGAGATTAAAACAGAGTTAAACAGAGGCAAACATAGGGAAACAGAGTGAAATAGAGGCATGCAGAGTTAAACAGAGTTGAACAGAGGCAAACAGAGTTAAATCGTGTTAGACAGAGGCAAACAGAGTTCAACGGAATTAAACAGAGGCTAACAGAGTTAAATAGCGTTTAACAGAGCCAAGCAGAGTTCAATAGAGTTAAACAGAGGCATACAGTGGGAAACAGAGTTAAACAGAGTTAAACAGAGGCAAGCAGAGTTAAGCAGAGTTGAACAGAGGTAAACAGATTTAAACAGAGGCAAACAGAGTTAAACAGAGTTAAACAGATTTAAACAGAGTTAAACAGAGGCGAACAGATTTAAACAGAGTTAAACAGATGCAAACAGAGTTCAACAGAGTTAAACAGAGGCAAAGAGAGGGAAACTGAGTGAAACAGAGTTAAACAGGGGCATACAGATTTAAACAGAGCTCAAGAGATTAAAACAGAGTTAAACAGAGGCAAACATAGGGAAACAGAGTGAAATAGAGGCATGCAGAGTTAAACAGAGTTAAACAGAGGCAAACCGAGTTATATAGATTGAAACAGAGGCGAAGAGAGTTCAACAGAGATAAACAGAATTCAGCAGAGAGAAACAGAGTTAAACAGAGGCAAACAGATTTAAACAGAGTTGAACAGAGGCAAACAGAGTTAAGCAGAAGCAAACAGTGTCAAACAGAGTTAAACAAATTTAAACAAAGTTAAACAGAGGTGAACAGATTTAAACAGAGTTAAACAGAGGCAAACAGAGTTCAGCAGAGTTAAACAGAGGCAAGGAGAGGGAAACTGAGTCAAACAGTGTTAAACAGAGAAATACAGATTTAACCAGAGTTAAACAGAGTTAAACAGAGGCGAACAGAGTTAAAATGGGTTAAACAGAGGCAAAAAGAGTTGAACAGAGTTAAACAGAGTTAAGCAAAGGCAAACAGAGTTAAACAGAGTTAAACAGAGGTGAGTATTGTTAAACAGAGTTAAACAGAGGTGAACAGATTTGAACAGATTTAAACAGAGTTAAAAAGAGTTAAACAGAGGCATACAGACTTAAACAGAGGTAAACAGAGTTGAACAGAGGCAAACAGAGTTAAACAGAGTTAAACAGAGTTGAACAGAGTTAAACAGAGGCAAACAGTTTTAAACAAATTTAAGCAGACTTAAACAGAGGCTAACAGATTTAAACAGAGTTAAACAGAGGCAAACAGAGTTAAACAGAGTTAAACAGAAGCAAACAGAGTTCAACAGAGTTATGCAGATGCATAAAGAGTTTAACAGAGTTAAACAGAGGCAAACAGAGTTAAATCATGTTAGAGGCAAACAGAGTTAAACAGAGGCTAGCAGAGTTAAACAGAGTTAAACAGAGGAGAACAGAGTTAAATAGCGTTGCACAGAGCCAAGCAGAGTTCAATAGAGTTAAACAGAGGCATACAGTGGGAAACAGAGTTAAACAGAGTTAAACAGAGGCAAACAGAGTTAAGCAGAGTTGAGCAGAGGTAAACAGATTTAAACAGAGGCAAACAGAGTTAAACAGAGTTAAACAGATTTAAACAGAGTTAAACAGATGCAAACAGACTTGAACAGAGTTAAACAGAGGCAAAGAGAGGGAAACTGAGTGAAACAGAGTTAAACAGAGGCATACAGATTTAAACAGAGTTCAAGAGATTAAAACAGAGTTAAACAGAGGCAAACATAGGGAAACAGAGTGAAATAGAGGCATGCAGAGTTAAACAGAGTTGAACAGAGGCAAACAGAGTTAAATCGTGTTAGACAGAGGCAAACAGAGTTCAACGGAATTAAACAGAGGCTAACAGAGTTAAACAGAGTTAAACAGAGGAGAACAGAGTTAAATAGCGTACAACAGAGCCAAGCAGAGTTCAATAGAGTTAAACAGAGGCATACAGTGGGAAAGAGAGTTAAACAGAGTTAAACAGAGGCAAACAGAGTTCAACAGAGTTAAACAGAGGCAAAGAGAGGGAAACTGAGTGAATCAGTGTTAAACAGAGGCATACAGATTTAAACAGAGTTAAACACAGTTAAACAGAGGCGAACAGAGTTAAATGAGTTAAACAGAGGCAAAAAGAGTTGAACAGAGTTAAACAGAGTTAAGCAAAGGCAAACAGAGTTAAACAGAGTTAAACAGAGGCGAATATTGTTAAACAGAGTTAAACAGAGGCGAACAGATTTGAACAGATTTAAACAGAGTTAAAAAGAGTTAAACAGAGGCATACAGACTTAAACAGAGGTAAACAGAGTTGAACAGAGGCAAACAGAGTTAAACAGAGTTAAACAGAGTTGAACAGAGTTAAACAGAGGCAAACAGAGTTAAATAGAGTTGAACAGAGGCAAACCGAGTTAAACAGAGGCAAACAGAGTTAAACAAATTTAAACAGACTTAAACAGAGGCTAACAGATTTAAACAGAGTTAAACAGAGGCAAACAGAGTTAAACAGAGTTAAACAGAAGCAAACAGAGTTCAACAGAGTTATGCAGATGCATAAAGAGTTTAACAGAGTTAAACAGAGGCAAACAGAGATAAATAGTGTTAAACAGAGGCAAACAGAGTTCAACAGAATTAAGCAGAGGCTAACAGAGTTAAACACAGTTTAACAGAGGAGAACAAAGATAAATAGTGTTCAACAGAGCCAAACAGAGTTCAATAGAGTTAAACAGAGGCATACAGAGGGAAACAGAGTTTAATAGAGTTAAACAGAGGCAAACAGAGTTCAACAGAGTTATGCAGAGGCATAAAGAGTTTAACAGAGTTAAACAGAGGCAAACAGAGTTACATCGTGTTAGACAGAGGCAAACAGAGTTCAACAGAATTAAACAGAGGCTAACAGAGTTAAACAGAGTTAAACAGATTAGAACAGAGTTAAATAGCGTTCAACAGAGCCAAGCAGAGTTCAATAGAGTTAAACAGAGGCATACAGTGGGAAACAGAGTTAAACAGAGTTAAACAGAGGCAAACAGAGTTAAGCAGAGTTGAAGAGAGGTAAACAGATTTAAACAGAGGCAAACAGAGTTAAACAGAGTTAAACAGATTTAAACAGAGGCAAACAGAGGTGAACAGATTTAAACAGAGTTAAACAGATGCAAACAGAGTTCAACAGAGTTAAACAGAGGCAAAGAGAGGGAAGCTGAGTGAAAAAGAGTTAAACATAGGCATACAGATTTAAACAGAGTTCAAGAGAGTTAAACAGAGTTAAACAGAGTCAAACATAGGGAAACAGAGTGAAACAGAGGCATACAGAGTTAAACAGAGTTGAACAGAGGCAAACAGAGTTAAATAGATTGAAACAGAGGCAAAGAGAGTTCAACAGAGATAAACAGAATTCAACAGAGTAAAACAGATTTAAACAGAGGCAAACAGAGGTAAACAGCGTCAAACAGAGTTAAACAAATTTAAACAAAGTAAAACAGAGGTGAACAGATTTAAACAGAGTTAAACAGAGTTCAACAGAGTTAAACAGAGGCAAAGAGAGGGAAACTGAGTGAAACAGAGTTACACAAAGGCAAACAGAGGTAAACAGAGTTAAACAGAGTTAAACAGAGGCATACAGACTTAGCAGAGGTAAACAGAGTTGAACAGAGGAAAACAGAGTTAAACAGAGTTAAACAGAGTTAAACAGATTTAAACCGAGGCAAACAGAGTTAAATAGAGTTGAACAGAGGCAAACAGAGTTAAACAGAGGCAAACAGAGTTAAACAAATTTAAACAGACTTAAACAGAGGCGAACAGATTTAAACAGAGTTAAACAGAGGCAAACAGAGTTCAACAGAGTTAAACAGAGGCAAACAGAGTTAAACAGAGTTAAACAGAGGCAAACAGAGTTCCACAGAGTTATACAGAGGCACAAAGAGATAAACAGAGTTAAACAGAGGCAAACAGAGTTAAATAGTGTGAAACAGAGGCAAACAGAGTTCAACAGAATTAAACAGAGGATAACAGAGTTAAACAGATTTAAACAGATTTAAACAGAGTTAAATAGAGTTCAGCAGAACCAAACAGATTTCAACAGAGTTAAACAGAGCTAAACAGATTTAAACAGAGTTAAACAGAGGCGAACAGATTTAAACAGAGTTAAAAAGATGCAATCAGAGTTCAACAGAGCTAAACAGAGGCATAGAGAGGGAAACTAAGTGAAACAGAGTTAAACAGAGGCATACAGAGTTAAACAGAGTTAAACAGATTAGAACAGAGTTAAATAGCGTTCAACAGAGCCAAGCAGAGTTCAATAGAGTTAAACAGAGGCATACAGTGGGAAACAGAGTTAAACAGAGTTAAACAGAGGCAAACAGAGTTAAGCAGAGTTGAAGAGAGGTAAACAGATTTAAACAGAGGCAAACAGAGTTAAACAGAGTTAAACAGATTTAAACAGAGGCAAACAGAGGTGAACAGATTTAAACAGAGTTAAACAGATGCAAACAGAGTTCAACAGAGTTAAACAGAGGCAAAGAGAGGGAAGCTGAGTGAAAAAGAGTTAAACATAGGCATACAGATTTAAACAGAGTTCAAGAGAGTTAAACAGAGTTAAACAGAGTCAAACATAGGGAAACAGAGTGAAACAGAGGCATACAGAGTTAAACAGAGTTGAACAGAGGCAAACAGAGTTAAATAGATTGAAACAGAGGCAAAGAGAGTTCAACAGAGATAAACAGAATTCAACAGAGTAAAACAGATTTAAACAGAGGCAAACAGAGGTAAACAGCGTCAAACAGAGTTAAACAAATTTAAACAAAGTAAAACAGAGGTGAACAGATTTAAACAGAGTTAAACAGAGTTCAACAGAGTTAAACAGAGGCAAAGAGAGGGAAACTGAGTGAAACAGAGTTACACAAAGGCAAACAGAGGTAAACAGAGTTAAACAGAGTTAAACAGAGGCATACAGACTTAGCAGAGGTAAACAGAGTTGAACAGAGGAAAACAGAGTTAAACAGAGTTAAACAGAGTTAAACAGATTTAAACCGAGGCAAACAGAGTTAAATAGAGTTGAACAGAGGCAAACAGAGTTAAACAGAGGCAAACAGAGTTAAACAAATTTAAACAGACTTAAACAGATGCGAACAGATTTAAACAGAGTTAAACAGAGGCAAACAGAGTTCAACAGAGTTAAACAGAGGCAAACAGAGTTAAACAGAGTTAAACAGAGGCAAACAGAGTTCCACAGAGTTATACAGAGGCACAAAGAGATAAACAGAGTTAAACAGAGGCAAACAGAGTTAAATAGTGTGAAACAGAGGCAAACAGAGTTCAACAGAATTAAACAGAGGATAACAGAGTTAAACAGATTTAAACAGATTTAAACAGAGTTAAATAGAGTTCAGCAGAACCAAACAGATTTCAACAGAGTTAAACAGAGCTAAACAGATTTAAACAGAGTTAAACAGAAGCGAACAGATTTAAACAGAGTTAAAAAGATGCAATCAGAGTTCAACAGAGCTAAACAGAGGCATAGAGAGGGAAACTAAGTGAAACAGAGTTAAACAGAGGCATACAGAGTTAAAAAGAGTTGAACAGAGGCAAACAGAGTTAAATAGATTGGAACAGAGTAAAAGAGACTTCATTAGAGATAAACAGAATTCAACAGATTTAAACAGAGTTAAACAGAGGCAAACAGAGGGAAGCAGAGTGAAACAGAGTTAAACAGAGGCAAACAGAGTTAAACAGAGTTGAACAGAGGCAAACAGAGTTAAGCAGAGGCAAGCAGTGTTAAACAGAGTTAAACAAATTTAAACAAAGTTAAACAGAGGCGAACAGATTTAAACAGAGGCAAACAGAGTTCAACAGAGTTAAACAGAGGCAAAGAGAGGTAAACTGAGTGAAACAGAGTTAAACAGAGGCTAACAGAGTTAAACAGAGTTAAACAGAGTTAAATAGAGGCGAACAGAGTTAAACAGAGTTAAACAGAGGCAAACAGTTTTGAACAGAGTTAAACAGAGTTCAACAGAGTTAAACAGAATTTAGCAGAGGTGAACAGATTTAAACAGAGTTAAACAGATGCAAACAGAGTTCAACAGAGTTAAACAGAGGCAAAGAGAGGTAAACTGAGTGAAACAGAGTTAAACAGAGGCATACAGATTGAAACAGAATTCAAAAGAGTTAAACAGAGTAAAATAGAGGCAAACAGAGTTCAACAGAGTTATACAGAGTCATTCAGAGTTTAGCAGAGTTAATCAGAGGTAAACAGAGTTAAATAGTGTTAAACAGAGGCAAACAGAGTTAAACAGAATTAAACAAAGGCTAACAGAGGTAAACAGCGTCAAACAGAGTTAAACAAATTTAAACAAAGTAAAACAGAGGTGAACAGATTTAAACAGAGTTAAACAGAGGCAAACAGAGTTCAACAGAGTTAAACAGAGGCAAAGAGAGGGAAACTGAGTGAAACAGAGTTACACAAAGGCAAACAGAGTTAAACAGAGTTAAACAGAGGTATACAGACTTAGCAGAGGTAAACAGAGTTGAACAGAGGAAAACAGAGTTAAACAGAGTTAAACAGAGTTAAACAGATTTAAACCGAGGCAAACAGAGTTAAATAGAGTTGAACAGAGGCAAACAGAGTTAAACAGAGGCAAACAGAGTTAAACAAATTTAAACAGACTTAAACAGAGGCGAACAGATTTAAACAGAGTTAAACAGAGGCAAACAGAGTTCAACAGAGTTAAACAGAGGCAAACAGAGTTAAACAGAGTTAAACAGAGGCAAACAGAGTTCCACAGAGTTATACAGAGGCATAAAGAGATAAACAGAGTTAAACAGAGGCAAACAGAGTTAAATAGTGTGAAACAGAGGCAAACAGAGTTCAACAGAATTAAACAGAGGATAACAGAGTTAAACAGATTTAAACAGATTTAAACAGAGTTAAATAGAGTTCAACAGAACCAAACAGAGTTCAACAGAGTTAAACAGAGTTAAACAGATTTAAACAGAGTTAAACAGAGGCGAACAGATTTAAACAGAGTTAAAAAGATGCAATCAGAGTTCAACAGAGTTAAACTGAGGCAAAGAGAGGGAAACTAAGTGAAACAGAGTTAAACAGAGGCATACAGAGTTAAAAAGAGTTGAACAGAGGCAAACAGAGTTAAATAGATTGGAACAGAGTAAAAGAGACTTGATTAGAGATAAACAGAATTCAACAGAGTTAAACAGAGTTAAACAGAGGCAAACAGAGGGAAACAGAGTGAAACAGAGTTAAACAGAGGCAAACAGAGTTAAACAGAGTTGAGCAGAGGCAAACAGAGTTAAGCAGAGGCAAGCAGTGTTAAACAGAGTTAAACAAATTTAAACAAAGTTAAACAGAGGCGAACAGATTTAAACAGAGGCAAACAGAGTTCAACAGAGTTAAACAGAGGCAAAGAGAGGGAAACTGAATGAAACAGAGTTAAACAGAGGCTAACAGAGTTAAACAGAGTTAAACAGAGTTAAATAGAGGCGAACAGAGTTAAACAGAGTTAAACAGAGGCAAACAGTTTTGAACAGAGTTAAAAAGAGTTAAACAGAGTTAAACAGAGGCATACAGACGTAGACAGAGGTAAACAGAGTTGAACAGAGTTAAACCGAGTTAAACAGAGTTAAACAGAGTTAGACCGAGGCAAACACAGTTAAATAGAGTTGAACAGAGGCAAACAGAGTTAAACAGAGGCAAACAGAGTTAAACAAATTTAAACAGAGTTAAACAGAGGTGAACAGATTTAAACAGAGTTAAACAGAGGCAAACAGAGTTCAACAGAGTTCAACAGAGTTAAACAGTATTTAGCAGAGGTGAACAGATTTAAACAGAGTTAAACAGATGCAAACAAAGTTCAACAGAGTTAAACAGAGGCAAAGAGAGGGAAACTGAATGAAACAGAGTTAAACAGAGGCTAACAGAGTTAAACAGAGTTAAATAGAGTTAAATAGAGGCGAACAGAGTTAAACAGAGTTAAACAGAGGCAAACAGTTTTGAACAGAGTTAAAAAGAGTTAAACAGAGTTAAACAGAGGCATACAGACGTAGACAGAGGTAAACAGAGTTGAACAGAGTTAAACCGAGTTAAACAGAGTTAAACAGAGTTAGACCGAGGCAAACACAGTTAAATAGAGTTGAACAGAGGCAAACAGAGTTAAACAGAGGCAAACAGAGTTAAACAAATTTAAACAGAGTTAAACAGAGGTGAACAGATTTAAACAGAGTTAAACAGAGGCAAACAGAGTTCAACAGAGTTCAACAGAGTTAAACAGAATTTAGCAGAGGTGAACAGATTTAAACAGAGTTAAACAGATGCAAACAGAGTTAAACAGAGTTAAACAGAGGCAAAGAGAGGTAAACTGAGTGAAACAGAGTTAAACAGAGGCATACAGATTGAAACAGAATTCAAAAGAGTTAAACAGAGTTAAATAGAGGCAAACAGAGTTCAACAGAGTTATACAGAGGCATTCAGAGTTTAGCAGAGTTAATCAGAGGTAAACAGAGTTAAATAGTGTTAAACAGAGGCAAACAGAGTTAAACAGAATTAAACAAAGGCTAACATAGTCAAACTGAGTTAAACAGATTAAAACAGAGGAAACTGAGTTAAACGGAGTTAAGCAGAGATAAACAGAGGCGAACAGAGTTAAACAGAGTTAGCAGAGGCAAACTGATTTCAACAGGGTTAAATAGAGGCATAGAGAGTTAAACAGAGGCACACATAGTTAAACAGCGTTAAACAGAGGCAAACAGAGTTAAATAGAGTAAAACAGAGGCAAACAGAGTTAAACAGAAGCAAACAGAGTTAAATAGATTGAAACAGAGGCAAACAGAGTTCAACAGATATAAACAGATTTCAACAGAGTTAAACATAGTTAAACAGAGGCAAACAGACGGAAACAGAGTGAAACAGAGTTTAACAGAGGCATATAGAGTTAAACAGAGTTGAACAGAGGCAAACAGAGTTA
Organism: Isurus oxyrinchus; assembly: GCA_026770705.1. Taxonomy (NCBI): domain Eukaryota; kingdom Metazoa; phylum Chordata; class Chondrichthyes; order Lamniformes; family Lamnidae; genus Isurus; species Isurus oxyrinchus. The sequence continues at coordinate 423,519 of JANJGN010000101.1, read as the reverse complement.
AATAGATTGAAACAGAGTCAAACAGAGTGCAACAGATATAAACAGATTTCAACAGAGTTAAACAGATTTAAACGGAGGCAAACAGAGGGTAACAGTGTGAAACAGAGTTAAACAGAGGCAAACAGAGTTAAACAGAGCCGAACAGAGGCAAACAGAGTTAAACAGAGTTAAACAGATGCAAGCAGTGTTAAACAGAGTTAAACAGAGGCGAACAGAGTTAAATAGAGTAAAACAGAGGCAAACAGAGTTAAACAGAAGCAAACAGAGTTAAATAGATTGAAACAGAGGCAAACAGAGTTCAAAAGATGTAAACAGATTTCAAAAGAGTTAAACATAGTTAAACAGAGGCAAACAGACGGAAACAGAGTGAAACAGAGTTTAACAGAGGCATATAGAGTTAAACAGAGTTGAACAGAGGCAAACAGAGTTAAATAGATTGAAACAGAGTCAAACAGAGTGCAACAGATATAAACAGATTTCAACAGTGTGAAACAGAGTTAAACAGAGGCAAACAGAGTTAAACAGAGCCGAACAGAGGCAAACAGAGTTAAACAGAGTTAAACAGATGCAAACAGTGTTAAACAGAGTTAAACAGAGGCGAACAGACTTAACCAGATTTAAACGGAAGCAAACAGTTTTCAACAGAGTTAAACAGAGTTGAACAGAGTTAAACAGAGTTAAATAGAGGCGAACAGAGTTAAACAGAGTTAAACACAGGCAAACAGTTTTGAACAGAGTTAAACAGAGTTAAAAAGAGTTAAACAGAGGCATACAGAGTTAAATAGAGTTGAACAGAGGCAAACAGAGTTAAACAGAGGCAAACAGAGTTAAACAAATTTAAACAGACTTAAACAGAGGCGAACAGATTTAAACAGAGTTAAACAGAGGCAAACAGAGTTCAACAGAGTTAAACAGAGGCAAACAGAGTTAAACAGAGTTAAACAGAGGCAAACAGAGTTCCACAGAGTTATACAGAGGCATAAAGAGATAAACAGAGTTAAACAGAGGCAAACAGAGTTAAATAGTGTGAAACAGAGGCAAACAGAGTTCAACAGAATTAAACAGAGGATAACAGAGTTAAACAGATTTAACCAGATTTAAACAGAGTTAAATAGAGTTCAACAGAACCAAACAGAGTTCAACAGAGTTAAACAGAGTTAAACAGATTTAAACAGAGTTAAACAGAGGCGAACAGATTTAAACAGAGTTAAAAAGATGCAATCAGAGTTCAACAGAGTTAAACTGAGGCAAAGAGAGGGAAACTAAGTGAAACAGAGTTAAACAGAGGCATACAGAGTTAAAAAGAGTTGAACAGAGGCAAACAGAGTTAAATAGATTGGAACAGAGTAAAAGAGACTTGATTAGAGATAAACAGAATTCAACAGAGTTAAACAGAGTTAAACAGAGGCAAACAGAGGGAAACAGAGTGAAACAGAGTTAAACAGAGGCAAACAGAGTTAAACAGAGTTGAGCAGAGGCAAACAGAGTTAAGCAGAGGCAAGCAGTGTTAAACAGAGTTAAACAAATTTAAACAAAGTTAAACAGAGGCGAACAGATTTAAACAGAGGCAAACAGAGTTCAACAGAGTTAAACAGAGGCAAAGAGAGGGAAACTGAATGAAACAGAGTTAAACAGAGGCTAACAGAGTTAAACAGAGTTAAACAGAGTTAAATAGAGGCGAACAGAGTTAAACAGAGTTAAACAGAGGCAAACAGTTTTGAACAGAGTTAAAAAGAGTTAAACAGAGTTAAACAGAGGCATACAGACGTAGACAGAGGTAAACAGAGTTGAACAGAGTTAAACCGAGTTAAACAGAGTTAAACAGAGTTAGACCGAGGCAAACACAGTTAAATAGAGTTGAACAGAGGCAAACAGAGTTAAACAGAGGCAAACAGAGTTAAACAAATTTAAACAGAGTTAAACAGAGGTGAACAGATTTAAACAGAGTTAAACAGAGGCAAACAGAGTTCAACAGAGTTCAACAGAGTTAAACAGTATTTAGCAGAGGTGAACAGATTTAAACAGAGTTAAACAGATGCAAACAAAGTTCAACAGAGTTAAACAGAGGCAAAGAGAGGGAAACTGAATGAAACAGAGTTAAACAGAGGCTAACAGAGTTAAACAGAGTTAAATAGAGTTAAATAGAGGCGAACAGAGTTAAACAGAGTTAAACAGAGGCAAACAGTTTTGAACAGAGTTAAAAAGAGTTAAACAGAGTTAAACAGAGGCATACAGACGTAGACAGAGGTAAACAGAGTTGAACAGAGTTAAACCGAGTTAAACAGAGTTAAACAGAGTTAGACCGAGGCAAACACAGTTAAATAGAGTTGAACAGAGGCAAACAGAGTTAAACAGAGGCAAACAGAGTTAAACAAATTTAAACAGAGTTAAACAGAGGTGAACAGATTTAAACAGAGTTAAACAGAGGCAAACAGAGTTCAACAGAGTTCAACAGAGTTAAACAGAATTTAGCAGAGGTGAACAGATTTAAACAGAGTTAAACAGATGCAAACAGAGTTCAACAGAGTTAAACAGAGGCAAAGAGAGGTAAACTGAGTGAAACAGAGTTAAACAGAGGCATACAGATTGAAACAGAATTCAAAAGAGTTAAACAGAGTTAAATAGAGGCAAACAGAGTTCAACAGAGTTATACAGAGGCATTCAGAGTTTAGCAGAGTTAATCAGAGGTAAACAGAGTTAAATAGTGTTAAACAGAGGCAAACAGAGTTAAACAGAATTAAACAAAGGCTAACATAGTCAAACTGAGTTAAACAGATTAAAACAGAGGAAACTGAGTTAAACGGAGTTAAGCAGAGATAAACAGAGGCGAACAGAGTTAAACAGAGTTAGCAGAGGCAAACTGATTTCAACAGGGTTAAATAGAGGCATAGAGAGTTAAACAGAGGCACACATAGTTAAACAGCGTTAAACAGAGGCAAACAGAGTTAAATAGAGTAAAACAGAGGCAAACAGAGTTAAACAGAAGCAAACAGAGTTAAATAGATTGAAACAGAGGCAAACAGAGTTCAACAGATATAAACAGATTTCAACAGAGTTAAACATAGTTAAACAGAGGCAAACAGACGGAAACAGAGTGAAACAGAGTTTAACAGAGGCATATAGAGTTAAACAGAGTTGAACAGAGGCAAACAGAGTTAAATAGATTGAAACAGAGTCAAACAGAGTGCAACAGATATAAACAGATTTCAACAGAGTTAAACAGATTTAAACGGAGGCAAACAGAGGGTAACAGTGTGAAACAGAGTTAAACAGAGGCAAACAGAGTTAAACAGAGCCGAACAGAGGCAAACAGAGTTAAACAGAGTTAAACAGATGCAAACAGTGTTAAACAGAGTTAAACAGAGGCGAACAGAGTTAAATAGAGTAAAACAGAGGCAAACAGAGTTAAACAGAAGCAAACAGAGTTAAATAGATTGAAACAGAGGCAAACAGAGTTCAACAGATGTAAACAGATTTCAAAAGAGTTAAACATAGTTAAACAGAGGCAAACAGACGGAAACAGAGTGAAACAGAGTTTAACAGAGGCATATAGAGTTAAACAGAGTTGAACAGAGGCAAACAGAGTTAAATAGATTGAAACAGAGTCAAACAGAGTGCAACAGATATAAACAGATTTCAACAGTGTGAAACAGAGTTAAACAGAGGCAAACAGAGTTAAACAGAGCCGAACAGAGGCAAACAGAGTTAAACAGAGTTAAACAGATGCAAACAGTGTTAAACAGAGTTAAACAGAGGCGAACAGACTTAACCAGATTTAAACGGAAGCAAACAGTTTTCAACAGAGTTAAACAGAGTTGAACAGAGTTAAACAGAGTTAAATAGAGGCGAACAGAGTTAAACAGAGTTAAACACAGGCAAACAGTTTTGAACAGAGTTAAACAGAGTTAAAAAGAGTTAAACAGAGGCATACAGACTTAGACAGAGGTAAACAGAGTTGAACAGAGTTAAACAGAGTTAAACAGAGTTAAACAGAGTTAGACCGAGGCAAACACAGTTAAATAGAGTTGAACAGAGGCAAACAGAGTTAAACAGAGGCAAACAGAGTTCAACAGAGTTGAACAGAAGCAAAGAGAGGGAAACCAAGCGAAACTGAGTTAAACAGAGGTGTACAGATTTAATCAGAGTTAAACAGAGTTAAACAGAGTTAAACAGAGTTAGACCGAGGCAAACACAGTTAAATAGAGTTGAACAGAGGCAAACAGAGTTAAACAGAGGCAAACAGAGTTAAACAAATTTAAACAGAGTTAAACAGAGGTGAACCGATTTAAACAGAGTTAAACAGAGGCAAACAGAGTTCAACAGAGTTGAACAGAAGCAAAGAGAGGGAAACCGAGCGAAACTGAGTTAAACAGAGGCGTACAGATTTAATCAGAGTTAAACAGAGGCAAACAGAGTTAAACAGAGTTCAACAGAGTTAAACAGAATTTAGCAGAGGTGAACAGATTTAAACAGAGTTAAACAGATGCAAACAGAGTTCAACAGAGTTAAACAGAGGCAAAGAGAGGTAAACTGAGTGAAACAGAGTTAAACAGAGGCATACAGATTGAAACAGAATTCAAAAGAGTTAAACAGAGTAAAATAGAGGCAAACAGAGTTCAACAGAGTTATACAGAGGCATTCAGAGTTTAGCAGAGTTAATCAGAGGTAAACAGAGTTAAATAGTGTTAAACAGAGGCAAACAGAGTTAAACAGAATTAAACAAAGGCTAACATAGTCAAACTGAGTTAAACAGATTAAAACAGAGGAAACTGAGTTAAACGGAGTTAAGCAGAGATAAACAGAGGCGAACAGAGTTAAACAGAGTTAGCAGAGGCAAACTGATTTCAACAGGGTTAAATAGAGGCATAGAGAGTTAAACAGAGGCACACATAGTTAAACAGCGTTAAACAGAGGCAAACAGAGTTAAATAGAGTAAAACAGAGGCAAACAGAGTTAAACAGAAGCAAACAGAGTTAAATAGATTGAAACAGAGGCAAACAGAGTTCAACAGATATAAACAGATTTCAACAGAGTTAAACATAGTTAAACAGAGGCAAACAGACGGAAACAGAGTGAAACAGAGTTTAACAGAGGCATATAGAGTTAAACAGAGTTGAACAGAGGCAAACAGAGTTAAATAGATTGAGTCAAACAGAGTGCAACAGATATAAACAGATTTCAACAGAGTTAAACAGATTTAAACGGAGGCAAACAGAGGGTAACAGTGTGAAACAGAGTTAAACAGAGGCAAACAGAGTTAAACAGAGCCGAACAGAGGCAAACAGAGTTAAACAGAGTTAAACAGATGCAAACAGTGTTAAACAGAGTTAAACAGAGGCGAACAGACTTAACCAGATTTAAACGGAAGCAAACAGTTTTCAACAGAGTTAAACAGAGTTGAACAGAGGCAAACAGAGTTAAACAGATTTAAACAGAGGAAACAGTGTTAAACAGAGTTAAACAGAGATAAACAGAAGTGAACAGAGTTAAAGAGAGTTAAACAGAGGCAAACAGAGTTCAACAGAGTTAAACAGAGGCAAAGAGAGGGAAACTGAGTGAAACAGAGTTAAACAGAGGCTAACAGAGTTAAACAGAGTTAAACAGAGTTAAATAGAGGCGAACAGAGTTAAACAGAGTTAAACACAGGCAAACAGTTTTGAACAGAGTTAAACAGAGTTAAAAAGAGTTAAACAGAGGCATACAGACTTAGACAGAGGTAAACAGAGTTGAACAGAGTTAAACAGAGTTAAACAGAGTTAGACCGAGGCAAACACAGTTAAATAGAGTTGAACAGAGGCAAACAGAGTTAAACAGAGGCAAACAGAGTTAAACAAATTTAAACAGAGTTAAACAGAGGTGAACCGATTTAAACAGAGTTAAACAGAGGCAAACAGAGTTCAACAGAGTTAAACAGAAGCAAAGAGAGGGAAACCGAGCGAAACTGAGTTAAACAGAGGCGTACAGATTTAATCAGAGTTAAACAGAGGCAAACAGAGTTAAACAGAGTTCAACAGAGTTAAACAGAATTTAGCAGAGGTGAACAGATTTAAACAGAGTTAAACAGATGCAAACAGAGTTCAACAGAGTTAAACAGAGGCAAAGAGAGGTAAACTGAGTGAAACAGAGTTAAACAGAGGCATACAGATTGAAACAGAATTCAAAAGAGTTAAACAGAGTAAAATAGAGGCAAACAGAGTTCAACAGAGTTATACAGAGGCATTCAGAGTTTAGCAGAGTTAATCAGAGGTAAACAGAGTTAAATAGTGTTAAACAGAGGCAAACAGAGTTAAACAGAATTAAACAAAGGCTAACATAGTCAAACTGAGTTAAACAGATTAAAACAGAGGAAACTGAGTTAAACAGAGTTAAACAGAGATAAACAGAGGCGAACAGAGTTAAACAGAGTTAGCAGAGGCAAACTGATTTCAACAGAGTTAAATAGAGGCATAGAGAGTTAAACAGAGGCACACATAGTTAGACAGCGTTAAACAGAGGCAAACAGAGTTAAATAGAGTAAAACAGAGGCAAACAGAGTTAAACAGAAGCAAACAGAGTTAAATAGATTGAAACAGAGGCAAACAGAGTTCAACAGATATAAACAGATTTCAACAGAGTTAAACATAGTTAAACAGAGGCAAACAGACGGAAACAGAGTGAAACAGAGTTTAACAGAGGCATATAGAGTTAAACAGAGTTGAACAGAGGCAAACAGAGTTAAATAGATTGAAACAGAGTCAAACAGAGTGCAACAGATATAAACAGATTTCAACAGAATTAAACAGATTTAAACGGAGGCAAACAGAGGGTAACAGTGTGAAACAGAGTTAAACAGAGGCAAACAGAGTTAAACAGAGCCAAACAGAGGCAAACAGAGTTAAACAGAGTTAAACAGATGCAAACAGTGTTAAACAGAGTTAAACAGAGGCGAACAGACTTAACCAGATTTAAACGGAAGCAAACAGTTTTCAACAGAGTTAAACAGAGTTGAACAGAGGCAAACAGAGTTAAACAGATTTAAACAGAGGAAACAGAGTTAAACAGAGTTAAACAGAGATAAACAGAGGCGAACAGAGTTAAACAGAGTTAGCAGAGGCAAACTGATTTCAACAGAGTTAAACAGAGGCATACAGATTAAACAGAGGCACACATAGTTACACCGCGTTAAACAGAGTTAAACAGAGTTAAATAGAGTTAAACAGAGGCAAAGAGAGTTAAATGGATTGAAACAGAGGCAAACAGAATTCAACAGAGATAAACAGAGTTCAACAGATTTAAACAGAGTTAAACAGAGGCAAACACAGGGAAACCCAGTGAAACAGAGTTAAACAGAGACATACAGATTTAAACAGAGTTAACCAGAGGCAAACAGAGTTAAATAGATTGAAACAGAGGCAAGCAGAGTTGAACAGAGATTAACAGAGTTCAACACAGTTAAACAGAGCTAAACAGAGCAAACAGAGTGAAACAGAGTGGAACAGAGTTAAACAGAGGCAAACAGAGTTAAATAGAGTTGAACAGAGACAAACAGAGTTCAACAGAGTTAAACAGATTTAAACAGAGCCAAACAGAGTTAAATAGAGTTACACAGTGGCAAACAGAGTTAAACAGAATTAAACAGAGCCAAACATAGTTAAACAGATTTAAACAGAGGCAAGCAGCGTTAAATAGATTGAAGCAGAGGCAAACAGCGTTCAACAGAGATAAACAGACTTCAACAGAGTTAAACAGAGTTAAACAGAAGCAAACAGGGTTAAACAGAGTTAAACAGAGGCAAACAGAGTGAAACAGAGTTAAACAGTGGCAAACAGAGTTAAACAGCGTTAAAGAGAGGCATTAAACACTGGCCCTGTTCAAAAAATAATCTAATGCCCCCTTGAATGTCTTGATTGAACTTAACTCCACAACAGTTCCAGGCTTTTAATTCCAGGCCAGCAAAACTTGCCGTCTTAAAAATAAAATTATTTTCCTTATGCCAGTTTTGTTTCCTTTGTAAATCTGTTAATCTCTATGCTCTCTAGATCATAATATGTTCACCAGCGGGATTGTAGTCTGTCTATTTACTTTGCCCAGACATCTAATTATTTTGGACAGCTTTATCAAACCTCCTGTTAGCCACCTTCTCTCTATCGAGAAGAGTCTCAACATCTATCCTTGCTGCTGAAGTTTCTCATCCCTGGAACCATTCCTGTAGATCTCCCCTGAACTCCCTGCAATGTGCTCACACCCTTCCATTATCTTGGCACCAAGAGCTTCACACATTACACCAGCTGAGGTCCAACGGATGCCGTATATAATTTCAAGATAATCCCTCCCCCTTTTCTTGTTCTCCATACCCCTATTAATATAGCCCAGAGCCCATAATGCTTTAATAAATACTCACTCCGCCTGTTCTGCCACCTTCAATGATCTATACGCATACATACCTAGGTCTTTCTGCTACTTCAAGACTTTCAAAATTTCGCCCCTCATTTTGCATTGTCCTCCCATGTTCTTCCTACAAAAATATATCAACTTGCCCTTCTGCACATTGAATTTTAACTGCCACCTCAGTCCCCACTCCACCAACTTGTCTATGTTCTTTTGAATTGCTACACTGTTCTCCTCCCAAGCTTCGAATCATCCACAAACTATAAAATATTTCCCTGCACACCAAGATCAAGATATATCAGGAGAAGCACGGGTCCCAGTTCTGACCCATGGGTACTTCCACCGCAAAACTTCCCCAAGCCCAAAATAATATCAATTGATCCTTCCTCTATGCTCCCTATTCTCAGAAGAAATTTGTATGCCTGTTGCAGATGTTTATTTCAAGTTCAAATCTTATCGCACAAGCCTGTTTCGCGGCACTCCAACAAATGCTTCTTGAAAGTCAATGCACAGCACATCAACAGCATTAGCCTCATCGACATTTTCTGGTACGTGTTGAGAAAACTCCAAGTTAATTTAAAATGATTTTCTCTTTTGAAATATATTCTGGGCCTTCTTTAACAAACTGATGAGGTTTATTGTGCATGTCGTTTCTTATTATATCCCGAAAAATTACTTCTCCAACCTCAGCCAAACATGCAGTTAAAATGAGCATTCCGTCATGGCGGGCTTAACCCTATGACCAGATTTCAAGAAAAGAGCAATGTTTGCCATCCTCCAGCGTTTTTGAACCTCCCCTGAGTCCAACGAAGGGTGACCACTCGCTAACTAACTTAGAAACCCCTTGAAAATTTTACACTTCGTTTGACGTTAACACTCCTCATACATTCAACCAAATTGAGAATATGCACAATCCCCTGTAATAAATCCCAGCTTTCACTCATCCGCCAAATGGATTTGCTGTAGAGCACAAAAGGAGAGAGGGATCATATTGGGAATGAAAGGACAAGAGAAGCGTCTATTTCGGAAGACCCCAGGTGAATGAGGCTCCAGGATCAGTTCATTCTGACAGTTCACACAGCAGCAAGAAAGCAAAATTCCCTGATGAGGGCCAAACCCTGGTGGCAGGAGTGGGATCGGATTTAATAGGATGTTTTCCGAAAACACAGAAGGATTGTTCAGACCATAAAAGCCTCAACTGAGTTCGGCAGAACAATTACATGAAAAGTGTGACAAAAGTAAAATCTATTTTTTTTTTCTATTGACTGCTAAGCAGGTTTATGGGACTGAGTGTATATTTGTCTCTCCGTGCGATTTAATTGCATTTGGAGTGAAGTAGACTTCAAGGCTGAACACATGAAAATAACCTTGCGTGTGGCCTGCCTAAGTGCACATACAGGCTGCCTTAGCAAGTAAGGTGTGAAGCAAATATGCATTGTAGATAAATGAAGGGATTTGAATTCCAAATGGGTGTTAGGATGTTTAGAACTAACCGGATAAGCAAAGCTCAGCAGAGTGTTTGTTTATTTTTCCCCCAAATTTCCTGTCAATATAGGCAAAATGAAATTGTTTTACATTGTGAGAAAGATACAGTTTCAAAGACATGTGGAAAAATGTAATTCACATCCTAAAAGTGGAATCCTGTATGAAGACAAATGAAAGGCTACGTGGGGTAAGGCGATGTAAGATCTAAGAGGAGTGTGTGAAAAAGCTGTAATTTTGCCTCCAACCATTTGCACATAAGTCTGCAATATAACGAAACTTACATTGGGGAATAAAACATTTGGAATTGCTGTGACCAGTGCGAATTGTGTTGCCTTGTTTATTTTCTTTTAAATTTAAAACCTATGTTGGACTGCTGCCTTAAAAGGGCTGTAACTGGGGCTGAGATTGATTATTACTTTTTGGATAAAATCAGTAGTAATTAATCATCGTCTTACTTATGGGCTTTAAACATTGTTTTTACCGTATTAAATATTTTTATTTAATTTTGAAAATCTCGAAATGCCTCAGTGGAATCGTTGCAGCTTTAGTCAGTGCACACATCTTCCTGTGCTATATAAAAATAGCAAAATCGTTGTGGTAGCGTGACCAAGCGAGACCTTGTAGATTCGGTCCACCTGTCCCACATCACCTGCCACTTCCTAACAACAGTGAGGGTGACTAGTGCCACAAGCTGCGGATGTACAGCTTCCAAACTCCAAACCCCCCAATCTAATCAATGTGGCTCCTCTGGAACGTGCAAGGCCACTATTGATCCTTTATAACTCACCGTTCCCAGACCTATACACAGCCTTCCAGGTGTGGCCCACCCGAGGCTTCGCAATGCTGTGGAGATCCTGTTCCTCTTTCTGAAACAGCCTGTGTTACAGACTGTACAGCAAGGGGAATTATGTTATGTATATCGACTGAGTACAATGAGGATATGATTGGACGGTGCAAATTTCTTTGAAAAAAATCGATTTTAAACCAACGTTTTTTTTAAAAAATCGATAAATGTAAAATATCCCCGAATCCAACTCTTTGTGTCATTGGGTCGGAGAAATATTATTAGTTCTCTCACACTGTACATGGGCAATGGAGGAGCACCTGGAGCCCTATTAATATTATAATTATTTATTAACTCAAGAGCTTTCGAAGCGGAATTGGATAAATACTAGCATGAGACGGAAGCAAACAGGGTTTTTGAGGGATGATAAAGTAATTGGAAAGGTCTGTGTACAAAGATGACAGAGCAGCGATGGGCAGGAGGTCCTCCCATAGCGTTGTGTCATTTGATGATAATATTTTAAAATCACTCTGTCTCCAGCATTCTGAGTTTCAGCAGCTGAATTCCATTTCTTCAGAAGCAAAGACCCAAAGTTTTTCCGTATGGTGGCACAGATTTAGATTTTAGCCACGCTTATTGAGGGCTGTGCTCTTGCTTGTTTCTAACAACAGAGAGGTGGAATCGCACCACAAGCTGCGGATGTACAGGTTTCCCATAGCGTAGCGATTATTATGTTTGCCTAACACGCAAAAAGTACATGGTTCGAAACCTTCCAGAAACATTTTCACAATCTGTGCATTCACGATTGTAGGACACAGGACCTCACAACAATGCCTCCTGGCCAATGCTTACCCTTCAATCAGAAACACATTATCCGCTCCTTGTTACTTTCCTGTTTATGGGAGTTTGCTGAGCGGTGATAGGCTGCCATATTTCTAAAATCCAACAATGATGGCACTTAAAAATTCCTTCATTGACTGGAAAGGTCTTTGTCCCCTCTGTTGTTCCAGAGAAGCGCTTTATAAATGCAAGTTTCTCTTTCATTAATTGTCTTAAATCCCAATCATCTTGTTAATGACTCTGGTAAGTGGAAATAGTCTCTCTCTATCTGCCTATCAGGCCGCCCTCACTTCAAGATTTTGCACAAATGCATGAAATCTTCCTTTAATATTCTTTGCACTAAAGAGGATCAAAGGGGCAAACAGAGTCTGCAGGTTGGTGAACCGTTAAAAATTAGTTGTGAAGCGAATCAGAGGACAATGAAGGGCGAACTGTCCGTCTTGAACACTCTGGGACATTTCATTGATAAAATCTGAGTCAGTTATCAGATCTGAGGCTGAGAAACATTTTACATTCTGCAAATACTGAATTCAAACTTAATATCGCTTTCAAAACAAAAATAATATTGGTAACAGAGAAGAAACCGAAAGGCGGAAAGAGAGACTTCACCGGCTGTCGGAGACCTGTTTACCGTCACATGGATGTGTCGCCTAGGGTGGGGTCAGACTGCCTCCATTTCTCCATAATGAATACCCCACCCACTATATGGGAAGAGTAAAACTGTTAGGTAACAACTTCATCCCGGAGCGGCGATCTGAAACTTAAATGGATTGATACCCTGGTTAAGGATATCTTGCAACATGCTTTTGTATCGGTCTCTCTGAGGCAATCACTTAGCGCATTTGGCTATTAACCGAAAGGATGATATTAAGAGAACTCCCAGCATTTGCCCATTAGCATGCATTGTCACTCAGTTCTGGATTATCATTGGGCACTTGAACAGCGAGAAAATAGAGCCGAAACCATGGCAGCGTCACTGTTCTCCAATGAATTCCCACAAAGCAGCCTTTTTTCTGATTATTGTTTCAAACGTAATGCGAAATAAATTAGACACTGTTTGAGGTACTGAATTCAGATGCTATTTTTTTTAATAGAGCTGAGGGATCGCATTTTCTGCTAAAATTGGGCTTTGGCCGAAAACGCCCCCGCTTAAAGTTAAGGCACGCGTCCGTGGTGTTTGATTTTAACAGAAAGATTGAGGAAGGACAATACAAAAATAAATTGCTTTAGGGAAAAAGCAGGTTTGTCGATGCAGCTGAATTCTTCTTCCGTAAATTGGCCCCGCCCAAAGGGCCAAATGCCTCCCTTCATCTGCTGCAGCCGTCGAAGCTTTTAAAAGGACGCGGTGACCTCCAGTGAAAGTTTTGGCCGAATTAATGTGACATCAAATTAGTCTCGTGTCAAATCTGGTGCTAGAAAGGATAAGAGAAGCCGCTGAAATTGTTCAAAAATCTCTCTACATTTGACTTAAGAATGTCCAATGCCCCCGCCTCCACCAACTTCATTGGCAGTAAATTCCAAAGTGCCAGTTTAAGCTGCCTCGACAATGTCACCGTCAAACGTTCCTTCGATGGGCACATACCTGGGTTAGTTAGAGGGTCAAGATCCCTCTAAACTACCCCGTTAAACCTCCCAAGGACCTTGGAACATCGGAGAGAAACAGTATATTTCAGTCTGAATTGACCCATGAGAAGGTCTCACTTTTTTACAACCTGATGAATGAAACAGAGTAAAGCCCATTCTGCACAGTGTAATTAGACGATTAGCACTCCAGGTCAGAATCACAGAATCACACAGTGTAGAAGAGGCCCATCAGCAAATCAAGTCTCCACCGACAGGTGTTACAAACCTGACCTATCTACCTAAGCCCATTTACCAGAAATTATCCCATAGCCTTGAATATAATGAAGTACCAAGTGATCGTTCAGGTGCTTTTTGAAGGGTGTGAAGGATTCCGCCTCCAGCGCCCTCCCAGGCAGCGTATTCCAGAACGTCCACAGTTTCTGTGTAAAAAAGCTTTTACTCACATCCCTCCTAAACCACCTGCCGCTCACTTTGAACTTGTGTCCCCTCGTTACCGACTCTTCTACTAAGTGTAACAGCTGCTCCTTATCCACCATGGTTATGCCAGTTATAACCTTGTAAACCTCGATAAGGTCGCACCTCGGTCTTCTCTGCTCCAACAAAAACAACCCAAGTCTTTTCAACCACTCTTCATAATTCCAATGTTTCATGCCAGTCAACATTCTGGTGAATCCCATCTGCAGCGCCTCCAGTGAAATCAAATTATGCGACGCTCAGAACTGCACACAATACTCCAGCTGTGGCCTCACCATGGTTCTACACGACTTCTACTTGACCTCCCGACATTTGTACTCTACCGATTGATGAAGGTAAATGTCCCATGTGCCTTTTTCACCACGCCACTGACAATGACCCTCCGCCTTCAGGGATCTATGGACACATACTCCGAGGTCCCTTTCTTGCTCTGGAATTCCTGGTTTCATGTCATTCACTGAATTCTTCCTTGTCAAATTTCTCCATACGATGATTATCACCTCACACTTTTCAGGGTTAAATTCTATCTGCCGCTTATCTGCCTGTTTGATAATCCCGTCTATACCTTCTTGTTTAGCAAGCCACTCACCCTCATCCTTAACCACCAGGCCATTACTTGTATCATCCGCAAACTTACTAATCCTACCACCCCCACACCCCCCACTTCTTCATCTATGTCGTCTATGTAAATGACGAGTAATAAGCAGAGATGCCTGAGGTACGCCAGTGCACACTGACTTCCAGTCACTAAATCAGCCTTCTGTCATCACAGTCTGTCTCCTACAACTAACCAAATTTCCAATCCACCTTATTAATTTACCCTGTATCCCATGTGTATTTGACTTTTATATAAGTCTCCCATGTGCAAACTGGTCAAAGGCTTTGCTGAAACCCATATAAACTACATGAACTTTAATACCCTCATCTCCATAGCTGATTACCTGCGCAAAAAAAATATCACATTCGTTAGGCATGACCACCCTCTGAAAAAGCCCTGCTGACAATCCCTGATCAAACCTTGCCTATCTAAGTGGAGAAAGATTCTCTATTTCAGGATTCTCTCCAATAGTTTCATGACCACTGACGTGAGACCCTCTGGCCTGTAGTTCCCTGGCTTATAACTACAAACCTTCTAAAATATCGAAACCCTTTTTGCTGTTCTCCATTCCACTGGAACTTGGTCTCTAAAGGGCCCCACACTTTCCCTGGTTATGCTCTTCCCAATGATACACTTATAGAATATCGTGGGATTTTCCCTTCTTTTACCAGCCAGAGCTTTGTGGTATCCCATCTTTGTTCCCCGAATTGCTTGTTAGGCTCCAACCTGCCCAGTTCTGTTGAAGGGTCATGAGGACTCGAAACGTCAACTCTTTCCTTCACCGCAGATGCTGCCAGACCTGCTGAGTTTTTTCCAGATAATTCTGTTTTTGTTTTCCATCCTGCACTTTCTGTACTTCACCAATGCCTTCGCTAATTTGTTTCCTCTTTGATTTGTTACAGAGCAAACCTCTATCGATAGAGCCGAATCAAAAAGTCACAGGACAATGATAACATAGGGTAGCTGAAAAGGGAAATAGGCGCAGCATTAGCCCGATTACAGCGTGGCTGATCCACTTGAATTCAAGCTCCACTTCCTGTCTGCCCCCATAAAACGTGATTCATTTGCATAACGAAAGTCAGTTTTAACCAGCCTTGAAGAATTTCAATGACCAACCCCCCACAGCTTCAGGGGTTCAAAATTCCGCACATGAAGGATACAAAATTCCGCTGATCCAGAAGAAAAATCTCCTCGTTTCTGTATAACTAGGGAATTCTCTCATTTTGGTATCAGGTCCGCCAGCTTTACGACCCGCCGGCAGAGGCACATCCTCTGGGCATCCACGCTATCAAGGCCTCTCAGGATCTTATGTGTTTTAATAAGAAAAACACAAATGCTGTGTGACCTGTGACCATGCCCTGATCCTGGGCTATCATTCTGCTGCGATCGGCAAACACAGTCGCTTCTCTGCTTTCATTCTCACTTATTAAGCTTGAGACCGTTTTCCTCATCTTCTCTTCAACAAATATATTCGGGCGGACAAATGACAAATGACTTAATGCAGGTAAGTTTGAAGAAAATCGTTACAGTCGGAAGAAGGAGAAAAATCAACGTGAAGTGAAGTGTACATTTCTAAGGATGTCTCTATGTTACACAGTGAGTAACATAGTAAACATTAACCCGTTCTTCTAATCAATGTTGTAAGGATAAGCCCAGCAGTTACAGAGGAGTCCATTTAACTTCAATTTTGGTAAAATTTCTAGAAACTATTACGGGGAAAGAAATCGATGTCACGGGAATGTAATAAGGAATACTCAGCATGGACTGCTAGAGGGAGATCGAGTTCAACTAACTTGCTGGAGTTCGTTCTTTACAAGATAAAAATAAATGTCAATGCGGATAATGTTTTTTTACGTGGTTTACATGAATTATCAAAGGCAATTGTTACACTGCAACACAACAGACTTGTGAGCAACGTTATTGTTCATGCACTGAAAGGAACAGTGGCAACACGGATATTAAATTTGGCTGAAAAATCGGAAGCCAAGAATAATGGTCAATGCTTTTTCTCGTGGCTGGGTCAAAGTTTGTTGTGGAGTTTCCAACGGGTCGTTATTGGAAACCTTGTTTTTTCTAACATAATTTACTGATCTGGATCATTGTGTCTAGGGGAACATGTCGAAGTTTCTGGATGAAACCAAGCTTGGATTTGTTAAAAATTGCGAGGGGACAGTGTTGACCTTCAAAAGAACATAGAGAAGTTGATGGAGTTTGCAGATAGGTGGCAGCTATTATTCAGTGAAGAGATGTGCGAGCTGCTGCAATTAGGTATGAAGAACATGAAACGACAATGGAAAATAAGGGTTGATATTTTGGAGGGAGAGAAGGGACAGAAAGAAATATGTGTGTATTTGCATAAATCATTGAAGGTAGAAGGAGTGGTGGAGAAAACAGTCAATAAAGCCTATTGTAACCCGGGCTTTAAAATAGGTGCATGGAGAACAAGAGCAGGGAGTTCATGCTCAATTTATTTACGATAATTTCTCGACCTCAGCTGGAGTGTTGTGCACTCTTCTGGGCGTCTCAATAGAGGAAGGATGTGAGTGCATTGCAATGAGTGTAAACGAGGTTTACAGGAATTAGAAACTTCAGCTATGAGGATAGATCTGGAAATCTCCATGGCGAGAAGGCGGCGAGAAGGAGAATTGATTGCGTTGTTCAACATCATGAGAGGCTTCACGCAGTAGAATGGAGAAGCTGATCCCGCTTCTAGAAGGGTGAAGAACGATAGGGCAGAAATATTAGTGATTTGCAAAAGAAGAAAATGGGACGTGATGATAAAGAAACATTATTCACTCAATGAGTTCTTCGGGTCTGGCATGCACTGCCTGGAAGGGAGGTGGAGGCACGTTCAATCGAGGAATTCAAGAGTGTATTAGATGATTATCTGAACAGAGACAGTGTGGGAAGGTATGGTGAAATGGCAGGATAAAGCTTCGCTGTTATAATGCTCATTTGGAGAGTGATGGGAAGAACAGTGTCCTTGTGTGCCGTGCAGGTTCTGTGATTATATTGTTAGGGTCTGGAATTCACTAACTGAGAGTGTGCGCGAGGCAGAATCAATTTCCGAATTTCA
This sequence comes from Isurus oxyrinchus, assembly GCA_026770705.1. Lineage (NCBI taxonomy): Eukaryota > Metazoa > Chordata > Chondrichthyes > Lamniformes > Lamnidae > Isurus > Isurus oxyrinchus. The sequence goes on along the minus strand of JANJGN010000101.1, from coordinate 406,311 downwards.
TAAGGAAATTGAACAAAAAGTGGTGGTTTCCTGGGAAGAAGCGGGATACTGGGAACAGGCGAGTTTGTTTCCAAAAGAGTAAAATATCTCTATTTTCATCCTGAGATGAGGAATTCTGCTTCCTGTCAGATGCCCGCAATTTGGTGGGATTATGTATTTATTCTGTCCAGAAAACAGTGGAGTCCGGCTGCTTGAATTTACTGAAGACCGTTTTTTGCTGGAGAAGGAGTCGTGAGGTTGGGGCTGATGATCAGAAAGGGAAGTGGAGTTGAGATCATAACCAGATCAGCTACAAAATATTGGATGTTGAAGCAGGGTCAAAGACCCGAGTGGCCTACCCCTGATCTAAGCGCAATGTTAATTTGGTTCGGGCCGAGTGGCTTTTATCTGTGGTGTTAAAATTGGCTCTGATTCCCTAATACCATGATTGGCTCGAGGGGCGAAATGATTCCATTCCTGCTGCTATTTGTTACGTTCTTGTTCAGTACTGATAGCAATGAAGAGTATGGTTAGTCTACTGCCCAACGATGAACAGCCCTGCGTTTAGGTGACCTTCTCTCGGGAACTGTGTTTTCAAATCCATCCACAAGCGCGGTTTCTGGTAGTTAGATTTGCAGCAATTCCCTCCAGATGCGCTTGTGTAGCAGTAATCTTCAGTGTTTTACTTTAGTGGTAGGACATAGGGGAGGCGATGTAAATTGGAGGTTGACGGCAAGCAGTTGGGAGCGATTCAAAGCTTTCTGCTGTGACATTTCTATTATTTTATTTGAACAATGTTAACATTGCTCGCAAAGCTGCTGTCGTGGCAGTGGTTAAAGTGATAACACTACAATTTTTTTGGTGTATACTCACGCAGTTTCGAATACTACTGACTGTGCTGATCATCCTTCCTTCATTTAGATGTATCCAGAGCTAAATATTGACTAAATGGAAAGCGAACACTGTCAAACAGTCTCTGTTCTTCCAGCTTAACTTCCAACGTTCCTTCATTGTCCATCATCCACAAACATTCACCAAATCTGCTGCCGGAAATGGAACAAAACTGAGCCAAATTGGTGGCAACCCTACTATCCGATTGTTTACCCCTCGTTAGAGGCAAACTCTTGCCCTTTGTGACGCTTTTTTATGCGCCTGTGCGTAAATGTGGTTCAGTTCCCCGGGGAATGATCACATTTTTACCACAACAACATTTAGTCAATTCGTAATTTGCTCCATTGTAATTTATACAGATAATAATGACAGGTTTAAACGTTGTAAGATGAGATTGACACGTTCTGTATTGTTTTTGGGTGGAGATTGCTTATTGACTAAGTGCACTTATGTTACAAAGCAGACAATGTTGAAATTTTCACTGATCAATAATTAAACAGACAGTGGATCCACTCGGTGTGATTGAGTGCATTTATGAAACTGGTGCACACTATGTCCACTGCTCTGAACTCAATATTTTCATAGGCTTGATGATATGCAAAACTACATGTAATTGTTCATTGTGTTTGAAATCAATATTCATAAATGTGAGAGAACTTAATGAATAATAGCCGGTCTGGTAACGTGTCGATAGTAATTCCTTTGTTGTCAAAGAACACAAAGCAGAAATATGCCTGTAATGTGAGTAGCAGCAAGAATAGACACAGACTACTTGGCCTTGGCTGCTCTGAAATTACAGAGCCGACAGCTAGAGGCGCTGCAGGAATTTGCCAGAGGGGCAGCATGGTTCGCCACTGGTTAGATTGCGGTGCCTTCACTTTCCTCATTCGACTCCCTGAGTCAGTGATTTGAAAAATGTTGCAACGAGCAAACTATGAACAATCAACAAAGGCCCAAAACTTTAGATGTTGCTGCTACACAATTTCTGCTATAATTTTTGAGAACTTCTACTGCTTTCATTTTCAATTATAATTACAGACCGTAACATAACATAAGAGACGTAGGAGAGAGGAAAATAGCAGATCAGCCATGATCTTATAGAATGGTGGAACTTGCTTGAAGGGCCAAGTGGCCTAAAGCCGCTATAATTCATATGTTTGCATGACCTTATGTTCGTATTCTATCTCCAAACCTTAACAGCCGTCATAGTGATTCGGTTGTTTTTGTTTCTGGAAATTGTAATAGCAACATGAGATAGGTTTACAGCTTTTGGATTGGAGATGGATAAGCTGGGGTGAGGGTTCCACAGATGGGGTGTGAGTGACATTTCCATTTTTTGATCAATGAAGTGGTTGCTACATTTCGAAAGGAATTATCTGATGGTTACAGATAACGAGGCAAGTAATGCGGAGTAATACGTTTATTATTCCCAAACCTGAAAGAGCATATTGACCACAGGATGCACTGCTATATAATGGGAAAAGTAATGTTTTTTTAAGGCATGATGAGCCGTTGGATGTTACACATTAAAGATGGATAAACATGTATAAAGGAGGTTGGAGATCAATGCAGGGGATTGGCCGAGAGAAATCTGGAAAGTTGCACAGTGTGAACCAGCCTTGTGAAAAGCCTATAGGCACACTGAAGATGTGCTGCTCCATGAAATGACTTTGTGTCAAAAGCCTTCGAAATTCCACTGTAGACTTGGTGCTGTGGTAAACTTGCTAGATTGTCTATGTTGAAACAAATTTCCAACGGTTGCCATATACAGGGTGTAAGTTTGTTCGTCAGTGTAATTAAGAATTGTAGGATTTGTTACCACATCAAGTAAAAGTAAACTAATGTATGATTTTAACGTTATTTTATTTGGCTAATAAATATTTTAATTTAATTTCTAAAACCTCTAAAGTTGTTGGTGGACTTCTAATTCCGAATTCAGTGCATAAATCTTCTCAAAATAATTACATTCCGTTATGAGAGAGTGGCCAAGTTCCCCTTGTGGATTTTGTCCGGCTAGCACATGTCACTTGGCATGTTATAACGCGTGCTTCACATGTGGCATTTCCAACCATGATGTGATAATTTTCCTCTCACTCCACTCGTACTGGTAGAGCCTTAATGTATTTTCTCCTGTCAATTAATAATGAATTCATGTTCCTTCAAGCAACTTCAACAAATCATTTTTACTGACCTTATTCAAAAGCAGATCATGATGGAAAAAGCGCCTATATCCAAATCACAAAACAGTCAGTGAAGTTGCTGACAGATCTTGCAGCAAGGTTTGGTTATTACTTTGTATTCCTGGCTATTTTCACCCTAGGCAAATTTATCCGACCGTGTGGCATGTTAAGCTAGAAAACAAACTAATTCTCTATGATGTTATTGTAAATTGACTGGCCGGTAAGTAGATAGTGTTAGGGACAGTGGCTCCCCCACACTGCCTCTCATTCTCTCTCTCTCTCTCTCTCTCTCTCTCTTCCTATCTCCTATATTCACTCTCACTCTCTATCCATCTATCTATCTCCCTCTCTCCCTCAATCGATCCGTGTTTCTCTTTCTACTCATTTTCTCTCTCTCTTCATCTCTACGCTCACACATTCCATCCCTGCCTGTCTCTCAGTTTTGTACATCTTCCTCCCTCTACAGCATTCTCTCTATCACTCTGGTCCCCTCTCTCTGTCTCTCTCACTTTACTTCTCTGTCTCTCTCTTTTTCAATGACTCTCTGTAACGCTCTGCTCCTCTTAAACCCTCTCTCATTCCCTCTCTCTTTCAATCTCCTCTCCCTCACTCTCTCACTCCACATGTGTAACTGAGTCTCCATCTCAAAAATAATCCCTCTGACTGTGACTCACTCTGCCTCACTCACCCTTTTCTCCCACTCTCTCTGTGTGTCACCCTCTCTGTATGTATCGCTCCCTAGAAATTTCAATATCATTATGTGCGTCAATCTATCTACCTGTCTTTCTTTCGCTTCTTGGTTCACTTTCTGGATCACCATTCCTCTCTGTCTCTCTCTCTCTCTCTGTCTCTCTCTCTCTGTCTATCCCTCCCTCTCCCCCACAGTCTCTCCCACACCGTCTCTCCCCCTTCCTCTTCCTCCCTCTCCCCCTCCCTCTCCCCCCTCCCTCTCCCCCCTCCCTCTCCCCCCTCCCTCTCCCCCTTCCCTCTCCCCCCTCCCTCTCCCCCCTCCCTCTCCCCCTCCCTCTCCCCCCTCCCTCTCCCCCCTCTCTCTCCCCCCTCTCTCCCCTCTCCCCCTGCCACTCCCCCATTTCTCTCCCTCCCTCCGTCTGCACCCCATTCATCTGTGCCCCCCTCTCTGTCTCTGCACCTCTATCTATGAAACCACTCTTTTTCTCTGCCCATCTCTGTCTTTCTGTGTCCAACTCTCCCGTGCTCCACACTCTCTCCCTCTGTCCTTCTCTCTGTTCCTGCCTCTCTCTGTGTGTCTCTCTGAATTTGAGTGTGTCTTTCTATCTCTCTGTCTACTCTCTATATCGTCCCCTCCACCTCTGCCTATGCCCCTCTGACTCTTTACCGCTGTCTGCCTCTCTGTGCCACTTTCTCTCTTCTTTACTGCCTTTCTGCCACTCTCGTTCTCTGCCTCTCTCTTTCTCTCTGTACCTTTCCTCTCTATCTTTCTATCTCTGAATCTCTCTCTATAGCTTTAACTCTCTCTCTCTCTCTCTGCCTCTCTCTTTCTGCCTCAATCTCTCTATCCTATGATCTTTTGAACTATTTTCCGATATACACATCTATCTCTCCCTCTCTGTCTTTCTTTCTAGCACATCCCTTCTTCATCCCAAGCTGAATATCAGACTGTCTCACTCTCTGTCTCTGACCCTCTTTGTCTTTTCTCCTTCGGTGTCTCACCCTCTCTCGCTCCATCTCTCTCTCTGTGCTCACACCCTCCATCTCTCCCTTTCTCTCTCCACCTCGTTCTCCCTCCCAATCCCTCTGACTCTATCTCACAGCCCCCCCCAACCACCAACCCACAGACAAACCCCCCTCACTCAGTCGCCCTCTCTGATCATCTCTATCTCTCACGGTTTCCCAATATCTGTGGCACACTCCGTTCACTCTTAATCCTTCTCTTTTTCTCGTTCCCTTTCACTGTCATCTCCCTCTTGCTCTCTCACTCTATATTGCTATCTGACTCTCTGAATCTCATGTTTCTCACTTTGTCTGTTAATCTTAATCCTCTCTCTCTCTCTCATCTCTCTGTCTCTTTACCTATCACTATCACTCTGTCTCTTCTCTCTCTCATCGCTCCCTCTCCCTCTCTCTTTCTCTGTATTGCACCCTCTCTGTATGCCCCGCTCTCTTAATGCATCGTTCTCTCTATGCATCAATCTCCCTGTATGCCCCATGTTCTCTCTACACCTTTCTCTCTCTCTCTGTTATTTTCCCTATTTGTGTAGTTCTCAATGTAAGTTTTTCACTCTGATTGTTTGAATCTCCCCGTCTCGTGGTCTCTGCCTGTCGATCCGTTTCTACATAGCTCTCTGTGTGCAACTCTCTTTTTTCCATCTCTCTCTATCCCTCTCTATCTCTCACTACCCTCATTATTATTGAGTCGCTTTCCTTCTCTATATTTCTCCAGTACTCGGATGCTCTTCATCTCACTTTAGCCTCTCAGTCCCTCTCTGTGACTCGATCACACTATCAAACACATTCTCCCATTCCCTCTTGTACCCATCTCTTTCATTCGTATTCCCTCTGCTCTTCTCACTGGCTCTCTCTCTATATATATATTTGTACCTATTTCTCTCTCTGAGCTTCTATTTCCCTCTCTGAACATCTCTTTACCCTGCTGTATCTCCATCTCTCTCTCTCTGTCCCTGTGTTACACATTCCCTCTCTATCTCCCACCCTCACACCTTGCCTCCATCTTTTGTCTCCATCTCGCATTTACTCTGCCCCGTGTGCACCACCTGCCACTCTCTCCGCATCCCACCCTCTCCGCATCCCACCCTCTCCGCATCCCACCCTCTCCGCATCCCACCCTATCCACATCCCACCCTCTCCGCATCCCACCCTCTCTGCATCCCACCCTCTCCGCATCCCACCCTCTCCGTATCCCACTCTCTCTCCCCGCATCCCACTCTCTCTCCCCGCATCACACTCCCTCTCCCCACAGCCCACTCTCTCTCCCCACAGCCCACTCTCTCTCCCCGCAGCCCACTCTCTCTCCCCGCAGACCACTCTCTCTCCCCGCAGCCCACTCTCTCTCCCCGCAGCCCACTCTCTCTCCCCACAGCCCACTCTCTCTCCCCGCAACCCACTCTCCCTCTCCGCATCCCAATCTCCCTCTCCGACTCACACTCTCGCTGCCTTGCACTCCCACCACCTCCCACTCTTTGTGCCTCTCCCTCTTGGTCTCTTTCCCTCTGCATGTCTCCCATGGAATACCTACCACAGTCTCTCTCAATCTGTCTATCACTCTCTATGTAAGATTCTCCCTCAATCAGTCTGCTCCTTTTCATGTGCCTGCCTTTCACTATCACTGTCTCAGTCCCAATCCCTCTCTCCCTCTTTGCTGCCATCTTGATCTCTCTATCTGTCTCTCCCACTCTCTCTCTATCTGTCTCTGCCTCTCTCTCTGCCCCTCTGTCACTATCTGACTCTACATTTCTGATCCTCTGTCTATTTCACATACTGTGTCCCACACTGCATCCCTCTCTCCTGCTTAATCCCCATTTCTACCTCTGTCTCTCTCTCTGTCTTCACTGTATGACACTCTTTCTCTGACTCTGTCTCTGCCTCTCTCTCTCTCTCCCTTCCATCTATCACTCTCTTTTCCTCATTCCCTTATCTTTCTGTCTCTCTCTCCCTCACTCCATCCCTTCCTCCTTCTCCAACACTCTTCATTATCCCTCAGCCTCTCTCCATCTCTCCATTAGCTTCCCCCTCTCTCCGTCTGTCTCTGTCTATGTTCCTCTCTCTTCATCTCATTTATCTCTCTGTGTCTATCTATAACTCAACCTCTCTGTTGCAATTTCACCCTCTGTCTCATTCTACTCGCCTCTTTCTCACTCTCCATCTCTCTCTCTGTCTTTATGTGACGCATTTTTCTCTCCATCTCTACCCCTATCTCATTTCCTTTCCAGTTTCAGCCTGAATCTCTCACTTACTCTCTTTCTGATTATCCCTCTCTCCATCCACCCTCTCTCTCTGCACTTCACACTTTGTATCGCAATTCACAATCACTGTCTCTTTCTCGCCGTCACCCTCAATCTGTCATTCTCGCTGTTCCCCTCTCTGGCTCTGTCCCTCTTTGTCCTGCTCTAAGTCTCTCTCTCTCTCTCTATCTCTCTCTCTCACTAGATATGTATAACTTACTCTTTCTTTCTCCCTCTCTCTGTTTCTCTCTATCTCCATCTCGCTCTCTCTCTCTCACTCTCTATTACTCTGTCTCTCTTTCTATCTCGCTTCTCTCACTGACCCCCCTCTCCCATTCATTCTCCCTCTCTCAAACACTCTTTATATTTGATTATTGCTCTCTCTCTGAGAACCTCTCCCTCTATGTGTCTCTTTCTCAGTCTCTCTTTTCTCTCTCTGTCTCCCTGTTTCTGTTATTTTCCTTAAATGTAACCCAGTATTGTCATCCTCTTCCAGAACCATTTACCCTCATGTACTTCATTTTTTGTTCACCTCACATCTACCTCTCCCCCTACGAGTGGTGTTGCCATCTCTCCAGTCATTGAGAACTAGCATTATTGTCCTGCAGCCTGTCTAATGGCAGGGCAGAGATGGAAGGAGGATTATTTATTTTTCTGTCCAATCATTGAGTTGTAACCATGATCGACAGTCAGCCTGACCAATGGGGGTAGACGGCGGTTAGGAGCTGCCCTTCTCTCTGTCCAAGCATGGATACCCATGGAGAACAGAAGGCGATGCAAATTGGAGGGAATATATTTTAGGTAGTTGAATTTCTTATTTTATCCAATTAAAAAGAGGAATCGCAAATGGACAGGAAGCCTGGCAAATGGGAGAGTTGAAATGTGGGGAGGTGCATTATTCTTTGACTGTGTTACTGGGAGCCTGCATTTGCAGGGAGATGGTGCAACGGGAGAGCAGAGATGTCCGGAGCTTTTTTCTGCTGTTCAATCAGTGGTGGGGAGCCAATAGGACAGATGTGCTAGCCAATGAGAGATCAGGGATGTGGGTAGATGTATTTCATTTCTCTCCAATCTGCGAGGTAGATCCATGATGCAGAGGCTGGCCAGAGAATGGAAACTTTCAGTGATTTTGGTGCTCTCATCAAAAAATGAATTGAATAGTTGTAGTAAAGGGGTATTTCAGCACATTCTTCAACTGCTGTCTGAACGGAGTCTGTGTCACAGCGTAAAAAGCAGTGTTAGTGCAGCAGCTCAGGAGCTGCAGCATGAAGCCCAGTTCCACAACAAATACACCTAACCGTACAGAGTAAAAGCCCAAGCCATACATGCGGACCCATATAGAATAAACCATTATCATTGACCATAACAGGATGAAATTGGCCGAGATCACAAACAGTAAAATGATGGATTTCCTGCGACTCTCCATCTCTGGGTCTCTGGGACTCTCCCCACTGCTGTGAGCCCGGAGTCTCCTGCGGGCTCTGCTGCTCAGTAAAATGTGTCTGATGGTGAGAACATTGAGCAGCAGAATCAGGACAAATGGGACACACGGGGTTAGAATGTGGTGGAGGAATTCGATTGTTACCCAGAACGTAGAGAGCCGAATATCGGCTGTGACATTACAAAACCAGGGCACGTTAGTCAGCAAATACCGGTCTGTGAGCATGAAATACCAGAAAATGTTCTTTATACAGCTCAGCACAGTCACTGTTCCCAGAACCACAGCTGCCGTTTTCTCGCTGCAATATTTACTTTTCAACTTCGGGCAACAAATGGCCACAAATCGATCAAAGGTAAAAGTGACGGTGAACCAGACAGAACAGTCAGTGGCTGCATAAAGCAGGACAGCGTGGATATTACACACGGGGATGGACTTCAGGAAAATAAAATGCCCATTAAAAACAATCGGAATGTGCCTCAATATCAGGTCCAGGATAACGACCAGTAGATCTGCCATTGCCATGGACACCAGGTAACAAGTGACACATTTGGTCAGACCACAGTTTCTGCACTGCAGGATCACAATTGTGATTATGTTGACTGTAAATAAAGAAAGAATTCATCAATTGGGGAAGATGTTATTGGTTTGATTGAGGAGTTGTTGAAATTTTCAGATGAGTGCCTGCATCCAGTGACATATTTAATTAATTAGCCATAAACAAAAACATACAGAAGCTTCTTGATACAGTGGAAATAACCAGGGATTATATATATTTAAAAAAAGGCTGTGAAGAAGGGGGGCGGGGAGACTGACATTGTGGTCAGGACCCCAACCGTGTCTTGTGAGTGAAGTCATAACATGAAGAGTCAGGAGTGATGGGAGTAGTCTTGATTGACGGACAGCCGAGGGTGATTGTCTGAAAGCGTTTGTTACAGCTGGGATAGAGATTTGGAATCATTTCTAATTTTCCACTCTTCTCCACTGACTGCAACAAGATGTGTTTCTGAAGAGGATGGTTTAACCCCTCCAGTCCTGGAACTGTTTTTATTTTAATTAGCAGTCACAGAACAGACATTCTTCGATTTTTAAAAATAAAATGTTTGTTACAAACCAGATAGACAAATTGGCAGAAAGTACTCTTGGTGAGGGAGGTAAATGTCCTTGACCAAGAGTGACTCAGGAGCAGCAATATTGGCCGAGCTATCACTGAACGAAATGAGTTGCTTCTAGGCTGATTCTGTGGCAGGTGCTGAGGAAACCAACAAGTGTTGAATAATACCTGATCACACCCTCACTAACCAATCAGCCGATCTTTCCATGACAGTATTGGTTGAACTGAGCAACAGAAAGTCGTTGGGGAGCTGAAATCCTGCCTTCACATTGAGGATACCCTCCATCATGTTGTGTGGCATGGTGCTCAATAGATAGATTTGGAACAGATGTGGAAAATCAAGGCTCGGCATTCATGAGATGCTGTGGGCCATCAGCAGCAGCAGATGGGAGTCTACTACAGGGTGTAATCTTGTGACCTGTTATATTCCCCAGCCTGCCATTATCATCAAGCCAGGACTTCAACCCTGGTTCAACGCACGGTGCAGGAGAGCATGCCACAAGCAGAACCAGTCATACATGAAATGAGATGTAAACTTAGTGAAGCTGTTCAGCAGGACTAATTAAGTGGCAAATAGCATTAGCAGCAAGTTATCGGCAGAGCCAAGTGATCCTACAACCAAAGGATCAGATATAAGTTCTGCAGAACTGGCACATACAGTCATGAATGCTGGTTGACAATTAATTAACTCACCAGAGAAGGAGGCTCCACAAACATCCCTGTCCACAATGATGGAGGTTCCCAGCACATCAGTGCAAAAGTTAAGGCTGAACCACTTGTTGCAACATTCATCCAGACATTCAGAGTGTTTCATCCAACTCGGCCTCCTCGAGAGTTCCCTGGTGTCACAGATGCCAGTTTTCAGCAAATTTGATTCAGTCCTTGTGTTATCCAGAAACAGCTGAAGGCAATGGAAAAGCCTATAGTCCCTGATAATGTTCAAATAGCACTAAGTACTTGTGCCCCATAAATGACCACACAACTAGCTAAGCTGTTCCTGTAAAGCCACAACACTGACATTTGCCTGGCTATGTGGAAATTTGCACAGTTAAGTCCTGTACATAAAAAGGAGGGCCAATCCAATTTGGCATGTCACTGCGCCATCAGACAATTCTTGTTCATCAGTAAACTAATGGACGGGGTTACAAACTGAGCAATCTCGCGCCACTTGCTTCACAATAACCAGCTTACTGACACCCAGTTTGAGCATTAGCAAGCAATAACCAGCTTACTGACACCCAGTTTGAGCATTAGCAAGCAATAACCAGCTTACTGACACCCAGTGTGAGCATTAGCAAGCAATAACCAGCTTACTGACACCCAGTTTGAGCATTAGCAAGCAATAACCAGCTTACTGACACCCAGTTTGAGCGTTAGCAAGCAATAACCAGCTTACTGACACCCGGTTTGAGTGTTAGCAAACAATAACCAGCTTACTGACACCTAGTTTGAGCATTAGCAAGCAATAACCAGCTTACTGACACCCAGTTTGAGCATTAGCAAGCAATAACCAGCTTACTGACACCCAGTTTGAGCATTAGCAAGCAATAACCAGCTTACTGACACCCAGTTTGAGCATTAGCAAGCAATAACCAGCTTACTGACACCCAGTTTGAGTATTAGCAAGCAATAACCAGCTTACTGACACCCAGTTTGAGCAATAGCAAGCAATAACCAGCTTACTGACACCCAGTTTGAGCATTAGCAAGCAATAACCAGCTTACTGACACCCAGTTTGAGCAATAGCAAGCAATAACCAGCTTACTGACACCCAGTTTGAGCATTAGCAAGCAATAACCAGCTTACCGACACCCAGTTTGAGCATTAGCAAGCAATAACCAGCTTACTGACACCCAGTTTAAGCATTAGCAAGAATATGCAGCTTACTGATGTCCATTTTGGGTACGGCCAGGGCTACTCAGCTCCTCACATAATTCCTGCCTTGGTTCCAACATGGAGAAAGGAGCTAACCACCCCAGGTGGAGTGAGGGTGATATCCCGTGACATCGAGGCAGCATTTGAAAGAGTGTGGCATCAAGGAGTCCCACCAAAACTGTAGTCAAAGGGCATCAATGGTGAAAGTATCCAATGTTAGCACTCATGCTTAGGACAAATGAAGATAGTTGTGCCTATTTGAGATCAGTCATCACAGATCCAAGCGTTCCTCAGAGTTGTGTCGTTGCTGCAACCATTTCTGCCGCTTTATTGGTGAACTTCCTTCCAACGTTATGTCAGAATTTAGGATGCTAGCAAATGATTGCACAATGTTCAGCACCGTTCGCAACTCCTCAGATATGGAAGAAGTCTTGGAACATTTGCAGCAAGGCCTGGGTAATATCGAGGCTTCACCTGACAAGCAGAAAGTAACATTCACACGACAGAAGAGTAAGGCAATTATCATCTCCAACAGCAGCGAATCTAACCGTGGGAAAATTACGATCAAAGGTGTTACCATCACTGAATGCCACACTATCAACACCCCAGGGGTTGCCATTGACCTTAAAATGAACTTGAAAAGCAGAATACATTCTGTGGATACAGGAGCTTTCAGAGGCTGGGAATCGTGCGACGAATAACACACAATCTCAATCCCCAAAGCCTGTCCGTCACCGACAAGCACACGTCAGAAGTGCGATGGTCATAACCATCCACGTAAATGGCACCACATCCACAAACATTCAGTCCCTCCACACGTACAGTAGCAGCTTTGTGTACCGTGTACAAGAAGCACTGCAAAATTAATGAAGGCTCCTTGGACAGTGCCTTTCAAACTCATGACAAATACCATCTAGAAGGACAATGGCAGCAGTTAGATGGGAATATCACCAGCTACAAGATCCCGCCACAAACCGCCAAAATTCATTAACATAAATTGAAATATATTGCTGTTCATTCACAATGCCGGGCCAAAATCGTGGAACTCCCTTCCGAGCAGCACTGTGGGAGTCCATGAACCATGGGGACTGCAGTAGTACAAGACTGAAACTCACCGCCAGCATCTCAAAAGCACCAAGGGGTGGGACATAAATTCTGGCCCAGCCAGCGAAGCGAACAACCCAAGAATGAATAAAAAACTGAAGAAAAAGCATGCAAACCCGTATAGACGCATACACATGGACACAAAAACACACACACTCACAAACACAGACACAGAGAGACACATGCTGACACTCACATACACAAGCATGCAGACACGTACACACACAAACACACACACAGACACAAATTGCTCATTTGCAATTAAGGGTGGAATTTAAATGCTAGCCTAGGCAGTGTTGCCAATATCCCATTAAAATGGATTTAATAAACAAACATCATGACACACACACACACAAACTCATACGCAAACACGCTCACACACACACACACACACACACATGAACACGCACACAAACATACACACACACACACACACACATACACAAACACACATACACACACAAGCACACACACACACACACAATGTAAATCACATGCACTCACAAGCATTTTCACAACTGCAGTTGCACAGCCGAATCCGAGCCTATATGCACACATACATTTACATGTGTGCTGATACACACACGGAAACACTCATAAACACTCACATAAACTCAAACATGCTTACACCAAAACACACAACACAATGACACTCACACACACACATACATTTTCACACAAGCGCACTCTCTCTCTCTATCTTACATGCACACACATGTACACATGCATGGACACTCACACACACACACATACACACACTCACATGCACACACACATACACACACTCACATGCACACACACATGCAATGCCACTTAAGAAGCACACCCACATAGAGACACACGCACAGCATGTAGACACACAATCAAACAGAAGCACCCACAGCCAAACTTCCTCCGAAGCAGCTACTCCTTCAGACAGACACACGAAAAACACACACACACACACAGACACACACACACACACACACACACACACACAGACACACACACGCAGACAAACATAAATACACGCGCCCATTCACACACACATACACCAACACACACACAGAATCACGCACACACACATGCACAGACAGGCACACACCCACTCACACACAAACACTTATAAACATCTTTATTGCAATCTGGAATGGGAAATAAATGTTGTCCCATCCAGCGAAGATTATGATGCCTTTAATACACACACACACACACACACACACACACACACACACACACACACACACACACACACACACACACACACACACACACACACACACACACACACACACACACACACACACACAGTGAAGCTCGCGCCCTCACATGCTCTCTTACACATGCAGGGACACACCTTTATGCACGGATAGATAGACACCCCCTCACATGGATGGCGACAAACTCACTGAAACAATCTCTCATCTTCTCTCATACAGGCTCACGTGAACACACATGCACATTCCGGAGCACACTCTGATAATTACACACACTCTTTCACACAATCACAGTTTCTCACTCTCTCTCTCATAAACACACACACACAGGGACACACGAGAACCCACAAGCACATGCAGATACTCATGCACTACCTTCGGGGAAACACACACACACATACAGGTGTGTGCTTTTGCCGGTTAGGGGAGGGTGGACTGGTGGTGGGTGTGCAACAACCAGGACCCGAAATATAACTTTATTGAACAGTGTCTAACTTCTAACCATATGAAGGATGCAACAGAATGCCATGAAATTGAAGAACTGCTTCAGCGTGAACTGGAGGGTTCACTGCATGTGATTCACGAAACAACAGCGTTGCAGCTCAACACCACCTTCTCAAAAGCATCTGACCAGTGGTGCCCACGTCCGAGGGAAAACAATTAAGTAAATAAATAAATTCATACAATCATTCATCCATGCATACATACATTCAGACATATCTGGGCTGAGAATTCTTTCAGCTCCTGTACCTCTCTCCGGGGACCAAGCACAGCCACAAACACATTCGGGAGTCCCACTGACCTGGGAAAGTCATGGGACGATTCATCATGCTTCTCCCTGCTGAGGGATAAAACAATGAATTCACCTCACATGGCATTGATGATCACCGTCATCGAGTGGATCCCTCCATAGACAGCAAAATGGGAGCTGATGAATATGTCTCCCGCTCGAGCCTGCGAAGTTCTGGGCTATAGAATGTCAATGAAACTGTGACCGTAACAACGACTGACAGCACCGCGTTCACCTGGTTTGAACCTGCAGTTCGTGATGAAGGACGTGACACCTCTCCGTGACTATTTCCTTGCTGAATCAGAGTAGACACTCTGCTCACTGCTGGGGTGAAGTTCAGTAAGTGTTCTAGATAGGGAAGAGCCACCCTCGCCTTCCCTTGTTACAGAATTTCACCTCTCTACAGCCTCTGCTCCATTTGCTGGTTATGCTCCAGGCACAGATTGTCGGTAACTAGGGTTCCCACACCTCATGCAGATTTGGGTCTCGAAATCATCGTCCTCTCGGAATATACGCTGCATCTCAGAACACAGCCTCAAGAACAAAACCCACAACACCTCCACGCAGTTTCCAATCAGACAAACAAGTCAAAGCCATTCAGCTGCAAGTTAGATCCTTGTTCCTTTTAAATCGCACTTCAGGGGTTTCCTCCTGTACTGAACACATGTTCAGCTGTCACGGACTAACACAGGCGATCAATGGGCAGGCAAAATTCAAGTTATAAACACATGTGTCTAAGATGCTGAAACCAATTTGCAACATGGTGCACCAGGTGGGAGACCAGGGGAAGTGAATGATAGTGCGGCACACACCTCTCCATCTTCTGCATGTTGCAGCTCCGGCACCAGTGAGCCTAGCACTGTCATGGCCAGGGGCAGATGTAGAGAGATACATATTCACTTTAAAATGGGAAATGCATTAATTTGCATGAATAAGTGGAAGTGGAGAGGGATTGGGATTAACTGAAGGACTGAGACCGTGGGGGTATCACGTCATAAGAATTAGAATATTAAAATAGAGGTGTTACCAGACCATGAAGCAATCTAAACGAGTGAGCATAGGGGTGATGGTTTGAAGGGAATTGCTGTGAGTTTGGATGTGAGCAAGAGAGGTTGCGAGGAGCTGGGGTTTATAAAACTTAGTAACTGAGAAGGTGACGAGGATAACATTGGACTATTCAAATCTGCATTTAGACACATGTGAGGGTTTATTCAGTAGCTGAAGGCGGCGGTGGTTATGTGATGTACTATGGAGTTGGATTGGGGCAGCATAGGGAATATAGGGTCACTAATCAGATCACTGTTAAAGGGATTGCACATGTTGCAAAAAGTCAGGTTGTAGCTCAGACATTGGCAAGGGAGTCTCGTGCATGCAATGGCTGGGGAAGGGAGATTGTGCTGAAAGTGAAGACAATCGATTCCATCTCCCAAATTTAAAATGACAGGAATTGTAATGAAGCTAAATGTGATTTTGAAATAAATAACCCGACAGAGAGACTTACCAGGTACACCAACAAGAGCCACGATGGGATAATAAAATATTTGAATAGCTCGAAGCGTGTATAGGATGCGAGAAGCCAATGGCAACAATTCATAATATGTAGAAAGAATGTAAAGGGCTTCTGATAAGCTTCTGCCAATTGTTGTAACATTCCAGTCTATTGTTAACAGATTCAGATCCATTGATCCCAGATTCTTATCTGTTGTTGGTAGCTTCCAATCAATTGCTCTCACATCCTGTTCCATTTCTAGAACATTCCAATCTCTTGTTCTCAGATTCTGATCAATTGTTTGAATAATTCAATCTATTGTTCTCTGATTCAGACTCTCCCTTTCCCTTTCTCTGGAATTGCTGATTCCTTTTATTTTCGGGCAAAATGCTCCCACTGTGAATATGGAATAACATGTTGGAAGGCTCCCTTATTAATAGAAGAGGGAAAGGCTCTCGTGAGACAATTAGGATCCATGTACACTGGCGTTAATTACAGTCACTGAACAAACAGCTCCTTTTAACCCTGTTCAACTCAATATTTTTCATATTACAATAATGTTGAACATTTACCGGCCTGTGGGGCATATGTGATGGTCTTGAGGGATAGACTGATGTAAATAGTGGGTGACCCGTTGTGTGCCAGAGGGTTTAGTGCTTGTGCACCATCTGTTGAAATATATACGAATGATCTGTATGAGGGAAACTAATATAGACTATTCTCCAGTTAGCTACTGACACGAGGCTTGTTGTGAATGTCAGCGATGAGGAGGCTGTTAAAATGATTCAACACACATTAGGTAAGTTGAGTGAGAGGGGAAATACATGACAGATGAATGTATAACGTGGCTAAGTGTCAGTTTACCAACTCTGGCAGGGAAAGCAGGATTACAGAGTATTATATAAATGATTATGGATTGTTGAACATTGAGGTAGAAAAGGACTTTGTTGTCCTTGTACACTAAACATTGAAATCAAGCACCCATTTGCAGCAAGCAGTGAAGGAGACAAACGGTATGTTTGCCCTCCTTGCAAAAAATGGCTTGATTACTGGAGCAAGCTTGTCTTAATGCAGTTGATCAAGGGCTTGGTGAGTCACTCCAGGATGATTGTGTGTAGTTTTGCTCTTCTTACCTTAGAAGGGGTATATTTGCCATAGAGAGTGTACTGCAAATGTTCACCAAATTGATTCTTGAGATGACAATATTGTTGTACAAGGAGTGATTTGGCCGGCTAGACCTGTATGAATCGGTACCAGCCTCATGATTCGAGTAGGCCATTTTGGACTGAGATGATAAGAAACTTCTTCACTCAGAGAGAGGTGAACCTGCGGAATTTTCCATCACAGATGATGGTGGATGCCACATCACTGATTATATTTAAGACTGAAAGACATTTCTGAACTCTAAAGGCATCAAGGATATGGGGAGATCATGGTAGCATGACGTTCAGACAGAGAAACAGCCATGACCATACTTACAGGCAGTGCAACTTCGAATGTCCTGCTGTTCCTCGTGTTTTCTCTGTTTTAATGTTTGCTATTACCATCAAGTTGGGAATCAACCCTGGACCAATGAAGAAAGTCGAAGGGCATTCCTGTATAAGCACCAGACATTCAATAAAACGTGCTGTCAACCTATTGAAGTGAATACACAGGGTTACTTGCATGCCAAACAGCAGAAGCAGTAATTGACAGACGGAGCTCAGCGTATCCACAACCATCAGGTCAGATCATGACTCTGCAGTCCTGCCACATGCAGACCTGAAAATTAAACAATTAACCTCTGGTCGAATATGCCACATATTCTCATCATCAATGGTGGAGGAGCCCAAATCATCAGAGCAAAATATAAGGCTGAATCATTTGCAACAGCCTTCAGTCAGAAGTGACAAGTGCATGATCCATCTTGGCCTCTAATGGAGGACAACTGCTTCACAGCTGCCAGTCTTTAGGCAATTCGATTCATTCCGTGCAATAACAAGGAGTGACTGAAGGAACTGGGTAATGCAAATGCTATGGACCATGACAGTATTCAGTCAGTGATGCAGATTCCAGATTTAACTGTGCCCTGCCCACAGCAAGCATTTCCATTACAGATGGAAAACTGACATCCACCTAATGTGGAAAAAAATCTCCAGGTACATCCTATTCATCGAATGTTGGACCAAAGCAAGCCAGAGAATTACCGTGCCATCAGTCTGATCTTGATCATCAGGATAGTGATGGAAGGGTCATCTGAAGAGCAGTCATGCGGCACTTACTGAACAATCCGCTGCTCACAGGTGCACACTTGGGCCTCCACCACAGCCGTTTAATTCCTGAACTCATTATAGCCATAGCGCAAAGATGGAACAAATAAATGAACTCAAGAGCTTAAGTGAACGTCAGATTTTGACAGAGAATGACATCGGGAGCTATAGAAACACTCATGTCAATAAGAAACAGGCTGGAGACGTGGTGTTGGTGCAAACCCTCACTGGGTAGAGTCATACCTGGCACAAAGGAAGCTAGTTGTAGTTATTGCAGGCCAACCACCTCATCCATCACTGCCTGAGTTCCTCAGGATAATATACGAGGTCCAAGAAATTTCAGCTTTTTCATCAATGACCTGCCAAGCACCAAAAGCTTTGCAGTAAGATTTTTTGCTGCTGATGGGCAATGTTCAACATCATCCATAACACATGACTGCAGAAGTAGTGTGTGCTCATGTGTTTCAAGGCCTGAGCTACTTTCCCTCTTGGGCTGAATAGTGGGAAGTAACAAATCGGCCACCGATTCCACACCGATGAATATACAAATGTTTGCTGCGAGTGAGCACGGATTCAGCCACAGGAGAGTGATAAATATGTAATTATGTCTGTGATCATTGTCATGGAGCAGCGCAAATGGTCAGACCTGGAGACAGGAAAGCGTGGAAGGAAAATATGCTCACCCCCGCCATGCCTCGCTGATGGAGCTACATAAATATGTATTTTTTATACTTACCATTTTCATAAACTTCACTGCGCTGAAAACACAAAATAATAAAAAAAGGGCTTATTTACACACATGCACACAAAGGGAATACAAATATTTAGTTGCACACATCCAGACAAGAAGCAAGTGTTTTCCTGCACACAGAAACAAACAATAAAAACAATGACATGTACATTGATGCACCTGAGAAATGTTTATAAATTTATTAGTCAAGAAATTCTCAGACTTGGGCTGTGCTCGTGACTGTGTCTGAATAACGTTAATAAACATTAACCATTTTCCTCACATTAATTTAAATTTGTCTGATGTATCAATATAAATGTAACATTGTGACTGTGACAATAGTGCTCACTGCCAGTCCTTCACTTGTTTTTGTTTTTGGTAGTTGCAACAAACACCTCAGTAACATTGTTCATGGTTCTCCAGCATGACAGAGGAACCTCTAACCGAACATCTGCTCATTGTTCCCTGTCAGATATCATCAATAATCAAGGTTTCCAAAAGTGAAATAGTCCATCAAACTTGTCAATGTGGAGCTATTGAAATATACGTGGTTTCTGTGTTTACATTGTAATTCTTTATTTTATAAACAACAACAGGATGTAGGATTTCACTGTCTGATCACAGATTGTTTGAAGGTGCAGATAAGGGATGTGGCTGAACTAAAGACGGGGACTTCCCTCCAGACAAACTGCCCTGCCTGAAACTTTATGGGGGAGGGGAG
Organism: Isurus oxyrinchus; assembly: GCA_026770705.1. NCBI lineage: Eukaryota > Metazoa > Chordata > Chondrichthyes > Lamniformes > Lamnidae > Isurus > Isurus oxyrinchus. Next base: position 386,614 of record JANJGN010000101.1, on the reverse strand, counting down.
GGGAGGAAGGTACTGCTTGGCCATTTCGCCCTTGTGTCTATTGAGAGCCTCAAGTGGCCAATGAATAGCTACCTCAGGCCTCATGCCACCCATCCCTATTTTATGCGAAACAGGGAGAAGCCCAATCCAGTTTGAGCAGCTCTCCCTCTCTGGTCTTGCACCCAAGATAGTGCTGGAAGTCTCACCTTTAAACTTGTAACGCTCTTCCCAGTGCGAGCAAGCAGCAGCATATTGGCCTCGCTCACCAACTGCCTTTTTAGACAGGGTAGCGGGGTGGGATGGGGGAGTGAGGGGGTAGGGTTGGGGGGTTGGGGCACAGCGCCTGGTAAAATCCAGCCCAATGAGTCATCAATGACCTTTCTCCTGTATGTTCCCACTGTGAAATCATAATTGCCTCAATATTACATAGTAATCACTAATCATGGATAAAGTTTCAGCTACTGAGGATAGTTAATCACTTCTGACAAATTCTAGGCGAAACATTTGCCTCTTGGTTAATGTTAGACAAATGAATTGAAAATTTATCGTTGATCCTAATGAGGATGAGAGACTTTACTAACTTTTCTAATCTACACATCTACCAAATAGGAATACTCCCATTGACAATTAGACTTCGATTTCTTCGACATTCGAATTTGCACAGATTTCCTTTTTATTTGGAGTTCTGCCTAACACAAAGTTAAGCAGAGTACTCCAAACGCTTCTCAAGACTATAAAGACTTTATAGTTTTGTGAAGTGTACACCTGCTCTTCCTCGCGACTGGAACTGTTCTAAGCTTTACGAATCACAACAACACTCCATGACAAGTAGAGAAATCATCTCAAATAAACTGCTAAAAATAGCAGCCGAGATATCTATTCATTCCGGACGTTTCAAAGTACCATTACTGGAGCCACATTGGGATACCGGATCATCAAATGTCTGGTTTGGAGGTGTATTTGGGGCTTGAGGATCCCAACAGAATTCCCATGCCCTTCATTGGATCACTGACAGATTTTCAGAGCCACTCCACCTGTGATTCGGCCTCACTCCAACATTCTGACAGCGATCAGGAGTGGCGGTCATTGGCACTTTAACATTTCCCCCATCCCCCCATTTGTGCTCAGTAACTGGCTACGTAACACGACAGAATGGACCAATAGAGCATCAGCCATTTGACACACACACGCACACTCACACTCACACTCACACTCACACTCACTCACAGACACACACACACACGCACACTCACACTCACACTCACACTCACACTCACTCACAGACACACACACACACACACACACACACACACTCACACTCACTCACAGACACACACACACACGCACACTCACAATCACAGACTCACACTCACACGGTCAGTGACGAAAAAGTTCCAATTTTCAAAACATAAAAACTACCTTTTAACGTACATTAATTGAAATAGTAATAGGATATGAAAGGTGCTTCAAAGTTAAATATCTAATTATGTTGAGTAGAGTGTTAATAAGAGTAAGGATCTAATTGATTTTTAAACCAATAAGCAAAGTAAAGAGTCAAGTACTTGTCCAAACAACAATAAAATAAAATAAGATGCTAGCAAAGGTAAGGCTTTAATTATCACATGACTGTAGGTTCAATTTTCGCAATAAATATCAAAGAATATACACTGGCGACAAGACTGGGCTGACTAATATTTATATTTTAATGCGTGTATTACATAACTACATATGTCATTGAAAGATGACTTTTTTGTGATCCTGTGGCTGAATAATTATGAGATGTTTACTGTGATTATTGGGCTGAAGAATAATTTAATCTTTACTGCAATTGTCATAATGTTATCAATTGATTTCATAATCACTGTCACCATTGCTCTCAGAGTATTGAACATCTACCGAAATTGTCAACGTAAACAATAATGTTTATTATTTGACAAACAATGATTAATTACGTGGTCTAGTAATCCTTATATATTCAAATAATTATTTGAACGGGCATCGATTGGAATTAAAGAATGTTGATTGGTCTGAACATTGATTTGATCTTTCATCCTCTGACGGAAAAAATAAATCTGTCGAAATAATAATTTGATATTCATTATTATTATTGAATTAAACAATTAGACTCTCAGAATGCTTACTGGACTAAACAAAAATGTTGTTCCGCGTTGATCAACAGACTGAACATTATTCAGCAATTTACTGTCATCACTTGGCTGCACAATAATTAAATAGCACTATGAAATCTGTAGACTATTTCCATTCAACAATTAGTTTTTGTTTTGTTGAAGGACAGCAATTATAGGTCTCAATATTAATCAGAACTCTTTTTAAATAAGTAGATTTTCTGCCATAAAACATGTCAATATCTACTGGAAGTAGTGGCGACAACATGTACTCTTGCAGTTGTCTGAACAGGATCTATATTTTCTGCGCTTATCGAAACTCAGAAAATAACAACTAATCTTGTCCGATTATTGAATCGAACAATGGCAAGACGTTTAACGAGTTAACTCAAGAGAACTATATTTATGCATTCACAATGTTTCTTGGATGTCACACTTATAGCAAATACAATGTAATTATTGGACTGAAAATAATGGAATGTCAATTGAACTCATTGGTCGTGAAACATGAACAAATTCACTGTGTTATTGCATTTTATTAAGTATTCTCTGAGCACTACGATCACCATCTTTTCCACATTGTCATATGCAGTGTTTTGCTCACCAGAAAAAAGAACAATGTTTAATCAACGTATTCCACTGCTCATTAATTACACTCTGCTGTGCTGAAGGGGGAAAAAACAGTATTGATCCCATCTGTTTACTGCACTTTTCATTAATTGCATAATTGGTGAGCTGATTCGAGAGAACACACCATAATTATTTAATCGGATTATTGCAGTGTTTATTAATCATAAAACAACTGTTCTAATTTGACATAATAAACAATATTTATATAATATGATTATTGCTCTTTTCTTTCGTTGTTCACTTGAGGTGTTGTTTGAACAGAACACACAATAACTATTTAACATATTTATTGCCCTCTTCGTTAAATGTTCAATTAATGTGCTGCTTGGACAGAACAACCCCTATTTATTTAATCTTTTTGTTGCAACATTCATTAATTACACGTTTACGGTGTTAATTTGGCAGAACAACAAAAACATAATTAACCTGCTTATTGGAATTTCCTTTAGTTACAAATTTAATACGCTGATTTCAAAAGGAAAACAATTCTTATTGTATACTTCATTTATTGCACACGTTCTGTGTTGATAAGGCAGAACAACCAATATTTATTTGATCTGCCCACTTCAATGTCCATTAATTTCATCCTTATTGTGTTATTTGGAGAGGACAATACATGTTTGTTTAACCAGCTCATTGTTCTGTTCATCAATTACACACTTAGTGTTGTGAGTGGATAAAACAAACAATATTTATTGATTACGTTGATTGCAGTTATTGTTAATCACACACTTGCTGTGCTGATTATTCTGAACAATAATTATTATTTCTTAATTCTAACAACAGGGGCAGCCTCTGCTCTGAAGCCATGCCTGATTAATTGGAGCTTGCTGCACTGTGAGACTTAAGTGTTTCACCCGACAAACAATCAGCAGTGGATTCCACAAATGCTAACTTCTAATGGCCTCACAATCTAACAATTATATTAAAATTATTATATATGTTCTTTGGTTATTGCTATGAAAACTGACGCCTTATCAACATATTGTGAAGAACGATATTGTGGATATTAATCTGAGGTCTTATCCCTAAATGATATTTTTGCCTGTGCTAGTAATTTATTTTCTTGGAAGGAAATATTAAATGTTACATTCCGTGAAACCTGGAGTAAGAATTGGTAACTTCCCTTCTCTTCTTCGAGACAACATTTCAATAGTTGCTGCTCCTACTTATCTGAAATATGAATAGTTACACAGGCTGATGTCCCGAGAGAACATTAGATGTTTACTGCCATTATTGGTTTGATCACTGTTAATCTGCATCAGTTGTTCATGAGATGTGTGAGCCGCTGGCTCGGCAAGCATTTATTACCCATCCCCAATTGCCCTTCTTCAGTTTCAACCACATTACGTGGTATTGGAGTGACATGTAGGCCAAAGCAGGTAAGGAGTGCATGTTTCCATCCATAATGGACATTAGTGAACCAGATGTTCCATTTTATTGGCTATTTCCTAAGATCAATATTAATGAGAGTGATAATTCGACAATTCCTCCTTATAACTTCACATGTTCATTTATTCTGGTATTTTTATCGGCAACAGCTTAATGGTCATCATTCAGCTACTATTGTTTTTATTGGATTTGAATTCAGCTGTGGTGGGATTTGAAATGCCGTCCGCAAAGCATTACCTTTGGGTTTCTTCATAACCAATTCAGTGATATGACCACAAGGCACCCACAATTTTAGGATTGAACAATAACTTCGTATTTCTTCCAAATTTACTCCACCTGTTGGTTGATTAACAATTCATATATAGTGCTTATGGGACTGAATATGAATTTAACATTCACTGTGCTTTTCATCAGGACGGTAATTACGTTGAAATGTGATTACTTGTTTGAATATTTATCAGCTATTTCTCAAGATCAGTGAACTTGTGTAACTGTGTACATTCAGTATTCTGGTCCTTGAATCACTTTATTATTGTAATTAAAGTACAGTTTTAAATATCAAACGATTATGCTCTCCAATTTTCACAAAATGTATACCTGGTGTCAATATTGAAAATAGCAATGGCTAGACACATTGTGAAACGGTAATTAAATTCTTCCTGTGAAGATTGGACAAACATTAATCTGTTGGCTAAAGTCTAACCGTTTCTTGCAATTTAATTTTTGTTATTATTGGGCGAGAAACACAGAACTGCTTAAACTAATTATTGTCTGGACATCTGTTGCATAATTACTGTGTTTATTGTTCTTACAATAATCAATTTTTTAGATTTCTCATAACATTGAAGATTAATTATGTAATCTCAGACTATTCGAATACAGGATAATTTGATATGATTTTTAAAAAAAATAATTATGTTTCATGAGATAGCATACTGTTTAGTTCTTATATATTCTGTTTCCCACGAAATTATTATGCATCCTGCAAGAGGATGTACCAAGACAATAGTTCAACGCCGTTATCAAGCTGAACAATAACTGGATTTCCATTTCCATATATATATTTCATGTTAATTTGATTATGACTGTCACTATTGTCTAGCACTATTAACTATTTCGAATCATGAGTGAACTGAAAAATAATTAGATAAATACTGTGAATAGTGGGAAAGCAATGATCTTTTACTTTGGCAAACAATTCTTAGACATTTGTAGTAATTAATTGGAAAAGTACATTGATATTGGACTGAACAATGCTTCGACATTTAGCCTCAGCAGTGAAAATGCATAAATTAGACATGCTCTGAGATCATAGTCCTAAAATGCTATGATATTTTTTGTCATTACTAACTTTTTAAAAAAAGGATGAGATATTTTCTGAATGCTGCACTGAACAGTGATTAGTTGTTTACACTAATTACTGCACTGACGATTGGTCAGATTTTAATGGTCATCATTGTAGTGTTCGGAAATTAAACAGAACAGTGAATATTTGATGCACCCACTCACAAGTGATTTCGCTTTAAGTACTATCCTATGAGCATCCGGTTATGCAGAGTATGAATTGAACAAATGATTGAGCGAATTGGAACAACCAGTTTTGACCAAGTTATCGGTTCTACACTGTCAAACATTCCTTCACATTCCTGAAGGCCATACTGGACTTGAATATCAATAGCAATGATGTGCTTATGTATTTGTTTGCCAAAGTGAGTCTATTAATCAATGTTCTACTGAAAGAATCCACAAACTCTTTCCCTACTCTATATCACGGCAATCTAGACCCGCCAACAATGAATGAATCGAAAGTCATTGAGGTTATGAACTCACAAATCACGTAGTTGAGTTCAGCTTTAACGACACCATGTATGCAAACATACATCCAGCTCTCACATAGACCTTTACAGGGTTCCATGTGAAATTGCCTTCTATGAAATTCCACTCATCCTCCTTGACTTTGAATATGTCTGTTACAATTGCTTTATTTAAAACCGTCGCAAAATATATATATTTAGTTACATATCTGAATGGGCTCCATCCTGCACTGAATTTCACATCTGAAATGGAGCAGCAAATGGATTCGCTTTCCTTGATGAAGTCACTGAGGAATCTGCCAGCTGTTTCTCTACTAAAACAAAAACAGACTTACCTGGAAAAACACAGCAGGTCTGCCAGCATCGGCAGAAAAGAAAGGAGTTGACGTTTCAAGTCCTTATGAACCTTCAACAGAACTGGGTGAATCCAAGGAGCGGGGTCAAATATAAGCATGTTTAAGGTTGGGGGGGGGGGGGGTGCGGGGTTGGGTGTGGGGAGAGAAGTGGAGGGGGCTGGTGTGTTTGTAGGGACAAGCATGCAGTGATAGGAGCCGATAATCAAAAGATGTCACAGACAAAAGAACGAAAGAACACAGAGGTGTTGAAGTTGGTGATATTATCTAAACGAATGTGCTAATTAAGAATGGATGGTACGGCACTCAACGTATAGCTCTAGTGGGTGTGGGGGGGTCATCAAAATTTTTAAAATAATGCAAATAGGTGGGAAAAGAAAAATCTATATAAATTATTGGAAAAAAAGAAAAGGAAGGGGGAAGAAACAGAAAAGGGTGGGGATGGAAGAGGGAGTTCAAGATCTAAAGTTGTTGAATTCAATAGTCAGTCCAGAAGGCTGTAAAGTGCCTAGTCAGAAGATGAGGTGCTTTTCCTCCAGTTTGTGTTGGGCTTCACTGGAACAATGCAGCAAGCCAAGGACAGACATGTGGGCAAGAGAGCAGGGTGGAGTATTAAAATGGCAAGCGACAGAGAGATTTGGGTCATGCTGGTGGACAGACCGCAGGTGTTCTGCAAAGCGGTCGCCCAGTTTACCTTTGGGTCTCTCCAATGTAGAGGGGACCACATTGCGAGCAACGAATGCAGTAGACTAATTTGGGGGAATTGCAAGTGACGTGATGCTTCACTTGAAAGGAATGTTTGGGTCCTTGGACGGTGAGGAGAGAGAACGTGAAGGGGCAGGTGTTGCATCTTTTGCGTGGGCATGGGGTGGTGCCATAGACGGGGGTTGAGAAGTAGTGGGTGATGGAGGAGTGGACCAGGGTGTCCCGGAGGGAACGATCCCTATGGAATGCCGCCAGGGGTGGTGAAGTGAAGATGTGTTTGACTATCTCTACTCTCACTCTCTGCCACTCTCCCTGCCTTTCTCATTATCTCTGCCTCCCAATTCCTCTCGCAATTTTATGTGCCTCTGTTTCTAAACCACTATTTCTCTCCAACTACCTCTCTCTCTCTCTCTGTCCTTTTCACTCTCTCTCTTTCTCTCTCTCTCACACCCTCACTCTCTCTCCCTCTCTGCCTGTCTATTGTTCTCTCTACATATCTCTCTGTCATTCCCTACCTCGCTCTTATTCCCTGTCTCTCTGTCTCTCTCCTTCTGTTTCCCTGTGTTTATCTCATCCTCCCGCTGCCTCTCTCTCAAATCTCTCTGATTATCACTCCCTCTCTCGCTCTCTCTATCTCTATCTATGCCTCTCTATGCCTCTCTGTCTGACTCCTTTTCTGTGTTTCTCTCTGTCTTTTTTCCCTCCCTCCCACTTTGGCTCTCTGCATCGCAGTTACTCACTGTCTTTCCCTGTGTGCTTCTAGCTTTCTCTCTGTCGCTACCTCGCTCTGTCTCTCTCCCTCTCTCTCTCCTTCACTCTATTTTTCTCTATATATCTCTCCCTATCGCTAGCTCTCTCTCCCACACTCTTTCGATGTGCCTCAGCATCTCTCCCGCTGTCTCTCTTTCCCTTTCGCTCCATCCCTGCAACCGTCTTGGTTTTTCTCTCTCTCCCTGTTTCTGTTCTCTCACCCTCTCTCTCTCTCTTTTTATCCCTCTCTCTCTCTCTTTCTATCTCTCTCTCTCTCTCTCTCTCTCTCTCTCTCTTTCTATCCCTCTCTCTCTCTCTCTCTTTCTATCCCTCTGTTTCCCTATCCCCCTCTCTCTCTGCCTTTCCCTGTCTATCTATCTCTATCTCTTTCTGTCACTTGCTGTCTCTCTGTCTCTCTCAGCCTCTCTATTGGTCTCACTCTCCCTCCATCTCTATCTCACTGTCTGCCTCTCAACCTCTCACTCTTCCTTTTTGCTGCCTCTCTCTTTATTATTCCGAGCCCCTTCTCTCCTTCAAAGACTCTTTCTATGTCTCACTCTCTACTCTTTCTGACTCTGTCTCTCCACTTCTCTCCCACACACTCATTCTCTCTGTTCCTCTCGCTGTCTCAATCTCTTTGCCTTTCTCTCTCTCTCTCTGTCTCTCTCACACTTTCTCCCTCTCTCTCTTTCTCAGTCTCCCTCTCTCTCTGCCTGTTTCTCTTTCGATGTCTCTGCCCACCAATACCCTCAACTCTGCACACCGACCTTTCTCCCTCTTTTTGGCTTCAACTTCTATGACCGATCCCTCTGTTGCTCTTTGATAAATGCTGTGCCGTGTTCTGGCGGAACGACTGCTGTCCAAACAATGTGATGAATCGCGCTGAGGGACAGGCAGACCATCCAATGGGATTGTGGAGATGTTCTCAGGTGGAATTTCATTGCAATCGCTGACTGATAGTTATATTGGACAGACAGCCCCGTTAACGGGATCGCCGCGATGCTTGAAGATTTATTTTCTTTTTCTGCCCAATCAATGAGGGTAATCCATTCTGACAAACAGCCCTGTGACTGGGAGGACCGAGAAGGTAGGTGGTCTGTACGTTTTCATTCCAACCAGTGAGGCGTATCCATGATGGACAGACAGCTGGGCTAATGGGAAATCCCAGTTAGTGTGTTATTCTCATCACTGAATGACTTGAAGAAGGAAAAGGATATTTCTTGACATCCTCCAACTGCTTTCTGAACGGATTCATGTCATGGCGAAAATCACAGTGTAAGTGAAGCAGCTAAGGAGCCATACAAAATTAACACGGAAATTCCACATCCAGTTCCAAATAAAATAAACCAATGATGTTCATCATAACAGAATGTAATTGGCCGAGATCACAAACAGTTGAATTATGGACATTCTTCTACTCTCCATCTCTGGGTCTCTGGGACTCTCCCCACTGCTGTGAGCCCGGAGTCTCCTGCGGGCTCTGCTGCTCACTAAAATGTGTCTGACGGTGAGAACATTGAGCAGCAGAATCAGGACAAATGGGACACACAGGGTTAGAATGTGGTAGAGGAGGTCGGTTGTTACCCAGAACAGACGCTGCTGAACATCAAATGTAACGTCACAAAACCAGGGGGGATTCACACGCGAATACCGACCTGTAAACATAAAATAATAGAAAATGTTCTTTATACAGCTCAGCACAGTCACTGTTCCCAGGACCACAGCTGCCGTTTTCTCGCTGCAATATTTACTTTTCAGCTTCGGGCAACAAGTGGCCACAAATCGATCAAAGGTGAATGTGACTGTGAACCAGACAGAACAGTCAGTGGCTGCATAAAGCAGGACAGCGTGGATATTACACACGGGGATGGAATCCAGGAAACGAATCTGTTAACAAAAAACTTTGGGAATGTGTCTCAATTTGACTTTCAGACTCAGGACCAGTAGATCCGCCACTACCATAGCCTCTAGGTATCAAGAGACAGATTTACTCAGACCACAGTGTTTGGACTTCAGGGTAACAATTGTGATTAAGTTCAGTGTAAGGAAAGGAAATAAGGGCTGACATAACTTATTCCGCTGGGGAATCTAGTACCAGTTTGCATGTGGAGTTGCTGATATTTTCAAATGTGTGACTGCGTCCAGTGATTTATTGAATGAAATGAAAGTGAGAGAATATAAGAGGATGTCCTTTATAAAGTAGATGGAAGTAGAGATTAAAAAGCAAACAAACACGGGCTGTGAGCAAGGAGGTGACTCGGAACCAGGGGACAATGTGGACATTCAGGGGTGATGGGGAGACCTCATGAGTGACAGGAAGCGGAGGATGAGTGGGTCAAACCACATGTGACACGTGTGTTACAGGCAGGGTGCATATTTGGAATAATTAATCATTTATCCCTCTTCTCTACGGACTCTAACAAGACACCATTATCCGAGAGATGCTTTATGAGCAGTGTTGTAGTTTATAAAAGCAGTCACAAAACATACATCCTTCATTTAAAAAAAATGAATGGGTAAAAATATATTTATTGCAAAACCAGGGAGACAAATACTGACTCTGTAAAGACACAACGAAAAATATTTACAGGCAATATAAGATGTACATAAATAATTAGAAGCTTGGTACAGAAGCTGATCAATTTTCTACATTGCTTCAGTTGGTAGTTGAAAACTTTTCAGGCTGATAGATTCCCTCTCGTTTCTTGCAGGGAAATCATGCCCGTACCAGGCTTTAATAAAATCCGTAATTCAATGTCAGTTATTTCTTTATATCCGTTTCCCTATCCAGTGACAATAATATGGGATTTCCAGTTACCACAAAGGAACATTCTCGTTACTAACAACCTCCCAATTTTTCCTCCATCCTACCAACATTTTCACGTTAATGTCACACCATGGTTACAGGAAAGTCCGGTGACTCATTCGAGAGTTGTGGTGGGCGCCAGGAGTGAAAGGAGGAATCTACATTCACACTTTCCCCCGGAATTTCCCAGCAATACTAAACTTGACACTCATCCCTGAGGATAGACCGACACACTGACCAAAACACCCAGACAGAAACATCTCTCTCTCTGTCTCTCCGTCTCTTTCTGTCTCTCTCTCACACACACACACGGGCAAGCACTAACACACTTATGTACAGAGGCATGCACATACCGCACATGCCAAGTGCAAATAGAAACGCGCACATACACAAACATTGCACGCGCGCACACACACACACACTCACATGAACTCATACATGGACACACATCTTTGCATATGCAGACAGACACACACAAACACACAAACACACACACATGCACATTGTCACAGGCTCTTTCTGACACCGGTGCACGTTCACACACAAAATCCCAAACACACACACACTGATAAATTCACATTGATAATGACAGGCACAGAAAAAGAATCAATTTAACTAAGACACTGCACTGTTCTCTGTATGTCTCTGTAGCTCTTTGTATCTCTCTCGCTCTCTATCACTCTCTGTCTTATTCTCGCTCTCTCAGACTGACTGTCTGTCTATCTCTGTCTCTCGCTCTCCCATTCTCTCCATCTCTCTCCCTTTCTCTCTACCTCTCTGTCTCTCTGTCTTTCTCTCTCTCACACACACACACATACATGGACTCACACACTGACATATACACCGACACACGCACAAAGGCATGCATATTCACATGAACATGCATGCACAGATGCACTGACACACAAGCGCACAAACCTGCACACACACACACACACACACACACACACATGCACACATACAAATGCACACAAGCAAGCACACGCACATGGACTCACAGACACACACACTTGCGGACTCGCACATATGCACACACGAACACAAGCAAGCATGTGCACGTGGAAATGTATGTATAGACACATTGAGACACAAGAAGTGCACGGACGCGGGAATTATATTAAAGAAAATGAACAGGGGATGTTGTAACATGCCTTTGCGAGATTGCATAATTACATCAGTGGAATGGATGCGTGTCACGCAATGCCATTTTAGTTTCACTTTAGGCACTGAGCAGACCACATCGCTTACCTCTGCTGCTGACGGGTCTTCAAATTGTATACCTCTATTTTAAACTTCCATGTGCCTAGTCACAATAAAAAAGCCCAAATGTTAGTCCATCATGAATGATCAGTGCCTTTTTATCTCTCCAAACACACGACATGAAGAGCCATCATTCACCGCTTCCCTTTGATTTCTGTCTCACAGCCAATGTCACATCCATAATGCCACTTGAATCCATGGAATTCAATTTCCATTGCAATTGCATTAAGTTACACTTAATCACACTTTTTTCATCTATATAACATCAAGCTCAGTTCGCTCATCAATCCCTTCGATACTGAGACAAAGGACTTAATTTAGTTTATTCATTGCCATGTTACATGGGGGTTGTGTTGTGAGCTGCTGCTTACATTCAGGGAGGGTAGAGGACGTGGCCACCCAAATCTGGATGAGATCTGGGGACTGTATTTACACTGCATAACGGTCTGTATCATGACAAGAGATGGAGCAGAGGCTGCAGGGAGTGGAGACTCTTCCAATGTGGACTGGGAGGGCGGGTCTGGTGGAGATTGGTTATTCCGTACCCACCACAGGTTTTTCAAGGTCATTTTCCATTCTGAACTTCACACAGGTGCAGAGTTGGAGACAATGCAGGTTGAACAATAAGTTAGTCTCAGAGCTATGTCACCTCCTCCAAAACGAAGTGCAGACTCAAACCAATATGACGAGGTCCTGTCAGGGGCCATGACGTTCAGAGTTCCATTGAACATCTCTGGATCCGGAACTTTCCAGGAAGCGGCATGTAACATATCCAACATCTCCCGATATGCTGCCCAGCAGTGTTTCCGCTAAGTGACAAGGACCATCTATGCTGAGTGAGGAGTGTGTACTGTTTTCTACCTCGGCAGGGAGAAGCAGGGTGAGAGTTCCGATGGTTTTCCCAGAATAGCGGGATTCCCGGTGCTGTACCTGGCAATGTCAGGCCCTCATGTTAACGGGGAGAGGTTCAGGAACTGTAATAACTCTCACTCCAGAAATGTGTTGTCACATGTGGGTGTCAGTGGCAAAGTTTCCCTGAGGAGGAAAGGTTGAGCTTCCACAATGCTTTGTTGTGTGTGACCAAGAACATTACGTAATGCTGGATAATGTCCAATTTCTGGACAGCAGCCAGGATATTTTAATTCTAAAGTGGACAGTAATTCCCAACTTTTTTCAAGTCTCCACATATAAAAGAGGGTGGATTCCAGAAGATGAAGTTTGTGCTTTCGATACATGGCACAAAACACCCAGAATGTTACACATTCCCATCGCCAACCAACCACGTGAAAATGACACGTGTGTACCTAGAGTAATAGAGCCAGGATAACACCATGGAGCAGACCTTTGGTGTGATGAAGCATCGTTTCTGATTCCAAAAACATCTCCGGCCTAACCATCCAGTAAACGCTGGAAAACATGTTCAATTCCATGCTGTTCTGTTGCACCCCTCATATCATCACCATCATGAAGTGACAGGCATTGACCCCAGGAATCCGGAGGGTACCTCAGGAGGAGGAGGAAGACGAGGAGGTCGGGAACCTACTGCCTCGAGTCTGGCCGGCTGTCGCAAAGTGCCTGATATGACTGGTTCCCACTGGACAACATCCATTTCCATGGTGGATCCCCCATTCTCCACTGTTACATCCATCTGAAATGTCCCGTCCCATCTTTCCCTTGGGTACCATCCTGTAATAAAAACAGAAACAAACAAATAATGTCATTAACATGTTTTCAAACAAAATATCCAATTATGCAATACACCTGAACCATTCAGTCTTGTGTATTCCCCTGGCGCCTGCCTTCTGGTTTCCTCTGACTCACCTATTGCTCCTACACTGTGCTTCCCCACTGACGCTAGCATGGCTGGTGGAAGGCTGCTGGATTACACTGGGGGGCACTGCCGGGGGTCTGGAAGGAGCCCATCGAGCAGCTCAGGGGCCTGAGGGCACAGATTGGCAACACCTCGCCATGGGCAGCAGAAGTCTGTGTTGTCTGATGGGTAAGAACCGGGACACTGGAGGAGTAGAAGTGAAGGGGGATCTAACGTTGACATTCTGAGAGACTGTAGACAATGATAATACACTTGCTGTCGGATGCAGTGCATTTCAGCAAAGACTTTTTTACTCGATCCCAAATGGGAGACTTATAAAGGAGGAAAGTGCACATGAAATGCAATATACTTTGATAAGGTAGATTCAAAATTGGCTTAGTTGCAGGAGACAGAGGGTGATGACAGAATTATGCTTTATTGGCTGGAGGTCAGTGCCAAATGGCGTACCACATGATCTGTCTTCAGTCCCCTATTATTTGTAATTTATATAAATGACATAGAGGCCTATGAAGGGTTAGGATTAGTAAGTTTGCTGATGACACAAAGATTGGTCGGGTGCTTATTAGTGAGGTTGAATGTCTTGGGCTACATAAAGATACAGACTGGATGGTCAAATAGGCATATAAGTGGAAGATGGAATTTATCACTGAACAGTGTGAGGTGATAGACTTTTGAAGGAGTAATTTGACAACAAATAATTCAATGGACGGTATGACACTAGTATGTTCTGAGGAATAAAGGGACTTTGATTTGTGTGTCCATAGATCTCTGAACATGGAGGGGCATATTAGTGGGGTGGTGAAAAAGGCATATGGGACACTTGCCTTTATCATTCGAGGTATAGCGTACATAAGTAGGGATTTCATGTTGGAGTTGTATAGACCCTTGGTGAGGCCACAGCTGGAGTACTGTGTGCAGTAAAGGGTGCCACCTTATAAGAAGGATGTCAGTGCACTGGATGGGGTGCAAAGGAGATTCACCAGGATGTTGGCTGGCATAGAACATTTAAGTTATGAAGAGTGCATGGATAGACTCAGGTTGTTTTAGTTGGAACAGAGAAGACTGAGAGGTAACCAGATTGAAGTGTGCAAGATTATCAGCAGCATGGGCAGGGTTGATAGGGAGAAGCTTTTCCCCTTATTGGAAGGGCAAGTCACAAGTGGACAAAGTTCAAGTTGAGTGGCAGGAGGTTTAGGAGGGTGTGAGAAAAAACTTTTTTTCCCCAGAAGGTTTTGAGGATCTGGAATACAATTCTTGGGAGTTTGGTGGAGGCAGATTGCCTCATTTCTTGTAAAAAATACATCGATGAGCACTTGGCACATCATAACATTCAAGGTTAAGGTCCAAGTGCTGGAATTAGTTATATACAACAGGTGTTTCTCACGTGTCGGTGAAGACTCGATGGACCGAACGGCCTCTTCTGCACTGTGTGATCCTGTCATTATGTGACAGCAGGTTCATACTCCATGGAGACACTATCACTCCTGGGGAGTGGAACTGCAGCAATCCTAGCAATCTGCTAGAGCACAGATCGCTGCACTGCCCAGATAGTCTGCAGTTCCCCTTTGAGAACTGAGATCCATTGTCCTGACCACAGCAGACTGTGCCAGCAGGGCAGGAAGCATGGATCTCATGAGCACAGTCTGATCTTCCACTGCCGAAATGAGATGTTGGATGGTTTCAGCCTTTGATGTAGTGGAAGCTGCAACAATATCCACCAGACACTTTATCACAGCTGGGTCCACTAGCACTCTGATGGAGTTAGTGACCACACCCACAGCAAAGTTCTCATCTCAATCCCGTGTATCATAACTCGTCTGTGACCTCATCCTCTGGTGAGCTGGCCCGCAACCAAGCTTTTCCCTCTGGCCCTGCTGCAGTACACATTTTTTCCAGTGGATTACCTCGTACAGATTGCAAGTTAGTACTAATCTCTCCATCATGCAAAGCGTAAATGTTTGATCTTTTGTCTGTGAGGGTCAATACAAGTGAACACGATTTATCATCATTGTTGTGCCGTTTTTCTCCCTCTCTCCAAGTTCCCCTTCCTCTCGTTTCACACCTCCCCATTTTTCACTCTCCCTTCGTTACTCCAGATATCACTCTCTTCCTTCATCTCCCTCTCTCTGTCCCTCTACTGGAGCTGCTTTGCGTTGGATACACGCGGTTTATTGGTTGGTGTAAAGTCAGATTTCTGGGGCTGCGGGTGGTATGAGAAGTGCTGATGAGTGGAATGCAGTGTGAGGCTGGGGGTGGGGGGCCAGTGGTGGAAATCAAGATGTCCTTGGTCCCACCATATTCACCTTAACGTCATCCCAGACAGCAAGGGGAGGGTGAGCTGGGAGATCAGGAGCTCAGCAGGCAGGAACAAGGTGTCACCACAAAAAAACTTTCACTGACATCGGATGTTTCAGGCTCTGCCACAACTGAACCAGTATACAGGGACACGTCTCCTCTACCACGATCAAGGGAGGAAGGATTTCCTTATACACACCGGCCCTCTACCACTCACTGTGACTTTGAAGCCACCTTAAACTAAAATAGAGCGAGGTCAGAATGTGAATATTCTAATGCGTGTGTTACTGGAGACAGGGATGGGGACATGAGGACACAGAACATAGGATGAATATTATAGGCACATGCTGTCCTGCGTGTGTATGTATTTGTAAACTACGTGGGCTGTTTCAGCCTGCCAATCACAACCACCCCTAACCTTAAACCCATATCACCTTGGGCCTATAGAGTACCTCATCTCAACTCTGCAGCCTTTATCCCCAGGGCAACAGGAGGCCCATGTCAACTGGTTAGCCTGGTAGCTTCTAATGTGCAGAAAGGTGTTGGTTAACTGGAACAGGCCATCATTTGGGACAGTGGGGGGAGTATACATCAGAGACATTACCCTCAAGGGGTTTTCCACTTTAAGACTCTCAAAGCTGGACCCAAAATGGACTCAAAACTGGCTCTGACTGCAAAGTCCCTGAACTTGCTTTTTTAAAAAAAAAAATTGCTTCTGGCATGTGGGTTTCGCAGGTGAGCTCAGCTTTTTGTGCCCGTTCTTAATTGTTTTTGAGAATGTGGTGTCTTCCTAGGCCATTGTAGAGCCAACCACATTGCTGTGGATCTGGAGTCACATGTAGTCCAGACCAGGTAAGGGAGGTAGGTTTCCTTAATTAAAGAACAACAGGGACCTGATGGCTTTTAAAGCAAGGATTTCATGGCCAGTATTAGGCTTACATTTCCAAATATTTTACTGAATGAAATTTCCAACATTTGCGCTGGTGGATCTGAATCCGAGTCCACAGGGTATGAAGAGTCCAGTGACAATCACACTGCGCCACAAAACCAATCTTCTTCCTATGACCAGCAGTTCGGTTTTCCTTAGCTGCTGTTCTTTGGGGACTAGCTCTTGTCAGTAACTCGCTCCCACAAAGCAAAATACAAACACAGTTAGCAATGGGGAATATTAATGCCAGTCCAAACTGGTGTTATATACGTTGAACTGGATCACTCGTCAAAACTGGGAAATTAGACCACTGGCACAAACCTTTCTTCCCACCTTTTGGCTGACTCGGTGAGGCAGTGGTGTTGTGCCAATGTCACTTCACCAGTAATCCAGAAGCACAGCCTAATGTTCTGGGACACAGGGTTCAAATCCCTTGAAACCATTTTGAGGTTTCAGAAAAATAAAACTCACAAATGTCCTTTGAGGAAAGAAAACCTGACAGACTTGCCTGGACTGGACTTCATTGGAATGCAGACCAACAGCAATGTGGTTTACTGTGAACTGGCCAACATGTCCCATGAAGACTCGAAACGTCAACTCTTTTCTTCTCCGCCAATGCTGCCAGACCTGCTGAGTTTTTCCAGGTAATTCTGTTTTTGTTTAACATGTCCCTCAGTTGTCTCAACTCGCTTTAGACAGTAAACACAATGAAACTGGATAGGCCACTGAGCTTTGGCCCGAGCATTGGAAATGACCATTACAATCCCTGCACTGTCGACCCTGCAAAGTTCTCCTCCCCACTATCTATGGGACATGTACACAAATTGGGAGAATCAAATCCAAGCTCTGAGGTCCTACTGAATCCAGTCGTAAATTGTGGTGGACAGTTAAACAATTCACTGTTTGAGGAAGTGTCAGACACATCATTAACCTCAATGATGGGGGAGTTCAGAACTTCAGTTCAAAATGCATTGCTAAAATACTTGCAACCATCTTCAAACAGACGTGCCGAGTGATTGAATCATCTTGTCCTCCTCCTGAGTCCACAGCATCTTATGATGGCACTCATCAGTCAACTCGATTCATTCCACGTGATATCTAAAAATGTTGGAAGGCACTGAATACTGCAGACACTATGGAGACTGAGAATGTTGTGCAAAACAACGGAAGACTTGTGCTCCCTAACCAACTGCGTATGAGCCAAGCTAGGCGGAAGTGATTTAGTGATGTTATTGCTGGACTCGTCATCCAGAGGGCCGTACTGGGGACGTGTGTTAAATTCCCGCTGCAGCACTTTATTTCAAATGTGAATTATGTTAATAATTCCGGTTTTGAAAGCCAGCCTCAGCATTGTCGAAGACGGGCTTATCATCGATTGTATTCAAAAGACATCTGAGTCAGAACTGCATTGAGACAAGGGCTTCGGCCATCCTGGACAGGTCTGAATGTGACTCCCGGCCCAAGTCAATATGGTTGTCTCTTTAGAACCTTCTGAAATTGCCTGAAAATTCAATTTTGGAAATTCATTCAATACCTTGCCAGAGAGAAACCCTTTGCATGAACACATAAAAAAAAAAAACGAGATAATCCAGTACAGCTACAACACTGACAGCCACCCAGCAAAGTGGAGTATTGCCCAGGCGTGATCCTGTACATAAAAGGAAGAACATATCCAACCCGAATAAATACCGCCCCCATCAAGCCCTCTCGATCGTCAGTGAAGTGATGGGAAGGGGTCATCAACCGTGTTATCCAAGACAATTGTTTCAGAATAAACTGCTCAGTTACCCACAGTATCGGTTCCAACAAACACTTCTGGCCTCATTCTAGCCTTGGTTCAAACATGCGCAAACGAGCTGAACTCCAAAGGTGAATTCTTTGTTACTGCCCTTGCAATCTGTGCTGAATTTAACTTAATGTAGCATCAACGAGCTCTCAGGATACTGGAGCCAATGGGAATAAGTGGGAAAACTCGCAGCTTTTTGGAATCATACCTAGCACAAAGATTCTGTGGCTTTTGGAGTTCAGTCATCACAGCTCCAGGACATCAGTGCATGAGTTCTTCAGGGCATTGTCCTCATCCCAATCATCTTCCGCTGCTTCAGCAACAACCTTCCATTCATCATAAGGTCAGAAACAGGAATGTTCGTTGGTGATTGTACTATACCTTGCACCATTAACTGGTCCTCAGATCCTGAAGTAGTAAATGTCCAGATGCAGGATGTTTTGGGCAATATTCCGTCTTTGGCTAATAATTGAGATGAAACATTCGTGCCAAGAAACAGCCAGGCATCCTCCATCTCCAACAGCAGAGAACCTCCCTTGACAGTCAATGGCATTAGCATCGCTGTATCCCACATTACCAATATCGCCGGGGCTACAATTGAACAGAAACTAATCTGGACATGGCATATAAATACCTCAGAACAGCAGGAGACATTCAAAAAGGAAATAATGACAGTGTGCAGCCAACATGTTTCCAAAAGGTGAAGGTTTGGTCCAGAAAGTCCAGAGAACCCTGCATGCTGAGTAATGTATATGATTGGATGAAGAAAACCAGGAATCCAGATACCGTGGCCTCATGAAAGCAGAAGCCCTAGAGGAGTAAGAAAAGTGATGTGGTGACTTAAAAAGCATTGAGGAGAGCGAAGAGGGGGCATGATAATAACACTGTCTGGTGAAATTCCCAAGGTGTTTTATAAGTATGTTCGGGGCAACAGAATAATCAGCGGAACAGTACAGCACATTGGGGAACACTGTGAGTGAGTAGTTATAAGAACTAGGTGAGGTTTTTAAAGATAACTCCATACTCATTATAGAGAATGGCCATGTGGTATAAAAATCATGAAGTATCATGGTGATATAATTGAACAAGTTAGCATTGAAAGGCAGGATGTATTAGCGTTTTAGTGAGCTTCAAAGTGGATCAATTCCCAGGCCCAGGCTGCTGTGGGAGGCAAGGGAGCAGACTGTACCGGCCCTGACACTTATATTCAAATCATGTCTGGTAACATGTTAGGTGCCAGATGAATGGAGCGCAGCGAATGTGGTGTCATTAGTCAAGAAGGACGGTAAGGACAAACCAGAGATCTAAAGGCCAGTGAATCTATCATCATTTGTAGGGATACTTTGAGAAAACAATTCTGCGGGGTGTGATTAAACTCCAGTTCTGGAGGCAAGGGTAAATCAATGGTCCTTAGCATGGCGTTTTTCAGGGGGTGGTCATGCCTAAGAAATTTGATGGAACTGGTAGTTCATGGAAGTAACAGTATCCACAGCCGCCGAGGAGTTAGAGAGCTTCACCCCTTCCAAAGAATGGCCTGCTCCAGTTACCAACACGTGAGTGCACAGTAAATGTTTTCAGACTGTTCAGCTGGCTCTGGGTTCCTGCGGAGTGGAGATGAGGCACTGTCCAGGCCCCAGGCGATTTGTTTTGAAGGTGCACCTTGAATGTTCGAACCAACCCCGAAGATGAACGAATACATTTTTGGAGATATGGTGCATCCTGTGAGGAGTGTGTGTGTGTGTGTGTGTGTGTGTGTGTGTGTGTGTGTGTGTGTAGGGTCGGTGGGTGTGGGGTGTTGGTGGGGAGCGTGGTGGGGTGCGTTCACTTCTGTAAGTCATTTCTGGACAGCTACACTGATTCTGTGAAATGCAAAATTGGGATTAGACAGACATCTTGCTGTAAATATAGGAACTAGAATTACTTTGCAATGAACTTGAAGTGACAGTGGACAGCTAAGCAGAACACAGCATGTTCTCAAAAAGCAAAGTATAACCTTGTAATTATACATGTGCCAATCTGTTTCTAACTTTAAGAATGCATTATCATACAGTTACCAGAAAAAAGGTAGTTCAATCAATACACCTCGGTTAACAGTCACATAGTTAACATAAGTCACAGAGAGGAGACATAACTTCTTTAACTGTTTAACATTATGATGGCATTATCTGAACTTTGGAAATATTTAAATTAAATAGTTGTTGCTTCTTAGAGAATACATCAGGTTAGATTACAAACACCTACTTCACTTTATTTTAAAAAAATGTTTTATTCATGAAAAATTAAGTAAAAAAACTCTTCAAATTGGACGTTACAGAAGGTGCAATAGAATGACATTTTTGTCCATGCATCATGTCCCACTCTGCGCTTCCTCAATATAATGACAAAACTCTTGATATTTACAATATAAGTTCCACGTCCAGAATTGAGCCCGAGGGGCTCAGCATTTTATGCCCCCTCAGTGTATCTAAGTGAAAGGCCCTGGAAAGCAACATTACATCGGTGAACCTCTGCGGCGACTGTCCCGGGGTTTACTGCTTCCCTCAGCACGTGGCCGTGGACCTTCGAAAGTGCCAGTCTGCAAAGCTCGTTCATGGTCAAAGTTCTGCACTGGAAAATCAACAAATTTCGGCATGGCCAAAGAGCATTTTCCACCGCGTTAATGATCTTCCAGCAGCTGTTGATTTTTAGCTTGATGTGTGTCAATGGCAACAGCCCAAAGAGCACAGGGTCTAGTGCTAGATAGCTACTCCAGATGAACATCGACAAGAACCATTTCATCTGTCTCCAGAGCTTTTTATGTAACAGTGCCTTCCAGAAGGAGATGGATAACGGGCCCTTCCCCACCACAGCTACCTGGAGGACAACGTGCAGATGGAGTAGTCTCTGTACAAGCAGAGAAGGCCTGACGAGGGAGGGGGAGGGGTTCGGTTGCTTTGTCACGAACAGTCAAACAATGTCTTGCTGATTGTTTGGAAGTTTTGGCATTAAGGCATTCTGCCTTACGTCTCTGACAATCTTCTCAGGGCACCATCCGAGTGGATCCAATGCGCTCCTGTTCCAGCATGGTCTCGAGGAGGTGCAGGCAGCTGCCTGATGGGCTTGCGGTCAATGCCATGTATATGCATAACCTTTTCCACGGGGATAAGGTTGGATGTTCCGGTTCAAGTGCTTTAGTGTTCTGCAACAACGTGGCCTGTCCACCCTTAGT
Source organism: Isurus oxyrinchus (assembly GCA_026770705.1). Taxonomy (NCBI): domain Eukaryota; kingdom Metazoa; phylum Chordata; class Chondrichthyes; order Lamniformes; family Lamnidae; genus Isurus; species Isurus oxyrinchus. The sequence continues at coordinate 364,751 of JANJGN010000101.1, read as the reverse complement.
AGTCTGGGGACAGGGAGAACAGGTAGAATGGGGATATTGAACTAGATTGAAGGGCAATTTAGTCAGACATGAATTGACATGACTCGTACATCATGAAGGGGCTTGAGTCTTTCTTGATTCCAAAAGGCTGAAAAAGCTTTCCACCACCACATTTTTTCATGAGCCGGTCTTAACAAAAAAGGTGTATTCTCTTTAACAAGGTATCCAATAATCTACAGTTAACCTGCAGAAATGATCACTATGAAAATCCACTCAAGACTGCAGAATATTTCAGTTGTAGGCTAAACAGAATCTCATCAATTGGCTACATTCGGGCTTTGCCCTCTGTACTTTATTTGATTAATTGGACTACAAATTAAAATTTGTCACCTCAGAGTTGAGAGGAAAAAATAAACCTTGTGCAACGCTACCAATGTACTCAGACACATGTCTGCTTCAGTAATAAAAACAAAAAAATAAATGCCGGGAAAATGTCAGCAGGTCTGGCAACATCTGTGCAGAGAGAAACAGAGTTAACGTTTCAATCTTTTGCAAATCTCTCCTAGAGTTAATGGGAAGAAGAAATGTGATGGCAGTTATACTGTTTAAGAGGGTGTGGAGCATGCGGGTCAAAATGGTAGACACTGTTAGGGAGGGAGGACCAGTATTATGTCCCAGTGACAGTGAGGGACCAGGGGATATATTTCAAGTCAGGATGACGAGAGACTTGCAGGAGAACATTCTTGTGCTCATATTGACATTTGTATGCTCTCCTTGTCCTTCTCGATGGTCGTGGCTGTGGGACTGAACAGTGCTGGCTATAGGGCCTCGGTAAATTCCTGCAGTGCCTCTTGCAGATGGTACACACTGCTGCCATGGTACATCAGTGGTGGAGGGTGCGGTGCCAATCAAATGGGCTTTTTTGTCCTGGATGATGTGAAGAAATCATGAATGTTGCACTCTTCCAGCCAATTTAAGAGCATTCCATCACACTCCTCACTTGTGCCTTGTAGATTGTGGACAGACCTAAGCAGTCAGAAGGTACATTACTCGCTGCAAGTTTCCTAGCCTATGATCTGCTTTCACTGCTGCAGTATTTATATGGCTTTTCCAGATGAGCTTCTGGTCAGTGGAAGCATCCAGGATGTTGTAAGTACGTGAGTAAGTGATGGTAATGGAACATAATGTCAAGGGGCAACGATTAGACTCCCTCCTCTTGGAGATGGTTATTGCCTTCAACTTGCTGCATGAATGCTGCTAGGAATGTGTCAGCTGAAATTTATGTGTTGTCCTGGTCTTGCTGCATTTTCACATAGAAAGCATGAGCATCTGACCCGTCGGGAATGTTGCTGAATTTTGTGCATTCATCAGCGAAAATCCCGACATTTGTGTCTGAGTGTGTGTGTGTGAGAGAGAGAGTCATTGAGTCTGTAAGATGTGAGGGTGACTGTGATCATGCAAGTGTATTTTATGATGTGTCTGTTCATGCATTAGTGAGTTTGTGTGTTCATGCTTCTGTGTATGTGTGTGAACACATCTGTATGTCAATGTGCATCCGTGTGTCCGAGAGTGGTTGAAATATTGTGTGTGTGCTTACGCAGGTTGTGTCTGTGTGTGTGCAATATTATGTGCGAGATACTTATTCAGTGTGAGTGTGTGTGTTTGTGTGTGCATATGTGTGTGTGTCAGTGTGTGTTCATGTGAGTGTGTATGTGAGAATGTGTGCATGGGACATGAATATGTGACAGCCTGTGTGTGTGAGATTGCAAGAGGTTTTGAGTGTATGTCTGAGTGCGTGTGTGTGTTTGTGCTTATGAGTCCGTGTGCATGTGTGTATGTGTATTTGTGTGCGTTCATGTGATTGTGTGTTTGTAAATGAGTGTACGAGACTTGAAAATGTGAGAGCCTGTGCGTGTTGGATTGCAAGAGTGTTGGAGCATGTGTTTCTGTGTTTGCATCTGTGTGTGTGTGTGTGTGTGTGTGTGTGTGTGTGTGTGTGTGTGTGTATGTGTGTTTGTGTGTGAGGGTTTCTTTGTGTGTGTGTGTGTGTGTATGACTATTCCCGTGTGAGTGCTTGTGAGAGTGCAGGTTGTCTTTATGTATGTTACAGTGATTGTGTGCGTTTTGCTATGAGTGTGGGTGAGTGTTTGCATATGTTTGTGTATGTGTGTGTGTGTATGTGTGTGTATGTGTGTGTGTGTGTGTGTGTGTGTGTGTGTATGTGTGTGTATGTGTGTGTATTTGTGTGTATGTGTGTGTGTCTGTACTTCGATGTGTGTTTGAGTCTGTGATCTTTGGTGCTCATGTGCATTTCTCTGTGTGAGTGCCTGTCTGTGAACGAATGCTTTTGTCTGTGTGTGATGCTGTGGGAATAAATGCGTATTGTGTGTGTCTGTGTTTCTGTGTATTTGCTTGTGTGGATGTGTTTTTGTGCATCTGTGGTCCTGTTTTTGTTTCTGTGAGAGATATTCTTATTGTCACTATTTGTGAGTGTTTGTGCATGACTGTGTTAATACCATGGTGTGCCTGTGTGCATCTGTCAGTGCATTCGCGTGTTCATGTATTTGCATGTGTGTGCGTGAGCCTGTCTGGGTGTGAGTTTGTGTGGGTGTGTGAGTCCAGGTTGTGGATGAGCGTCTCTGCACCTGTGTACTTGTGGTGTGTGTTTTTTCTGTGGTTGGGTGTCTTTGTGTGATTGTGCACACATTGTTGGCAGAACTATTATATATATACCGCCTCAGATTTCCCTTGAAAAGTTTATCAATCTTAATATGTTTCTATGAGTGTGTCTGTGCGTGTGTGTGTGTGTGTGTGTGTATGTGTCTGTGTGTGTGTGTGTGTGTGTGTGTGTGTGTGTGTGTGCATGTGTGTGTGTGTGTGTGTGTGTGTATGTGTGTGTATGTGTCTGTGTGTGTGTGTGTGTGTGTGTGTGTGTGTGTGCATGTGTGTGTGTATGTGTGTGTGTGTGTGTGTGCATGTGTGTGTGTGTGTGTGTGTGTGTGTGTATGTGTGTGTATGTGTCTGTGTGTGCATGTGTGTGTGTGTGTGTGTGTGTATGTGTGTGTATGTGTCTGTGTGTGTGTGTGTGTGTGTGTGTGTGTGTGTGTGTGTGTGCATGTGTGTGTGTATGTGTGTGTGTGTGTGTATGTGTGTGTATGTGTCTGTGTGTGTGTGTGTTTGTGAACGAGTGTGTGAAATTATGTGAAGATTTACATACTTGTGTTTCGGTATGTGTTTCGGTGCATTTACATTTCTGCATATTGTGTGTCAGTGTATGTCTTTCTGTGTATTTGGTTGATTATCTGTGAGTGTGTGCATGTGTGTATTTGTGTGAGTGTGAGCATGTTTGCGCTTATGTGTGCATGTGTCTTTGCCTGAGTTTTTGATAGTGAGAGTGATTATTTGTGTGAGCGAGCATCTGTGTGTCAGTGTGGATTTTGTGTGTCTGTGCATGCACATGTTTGTTCCCTTGTTCTGTGTGTGTGTGTGTGTGTGTGTGTGTGTGTGTGTGTGTGTCTGTGTGTGTGTGTGCCTGTTTGTGTGTGCTTGTGGGTTTAAGAGAGCGAGAGAGGGAGACATGCTGTGTATGTTTCTGTATTTGTGTGTTTGAACGTGGGTGTATGTGTGTGTCTGTGTCTGTGTGTCTGTGTGTTTGCGTGTATATTTGTGAGGGAGAGACTGTTTTTGTGACAGTATCTACCAATGTCACTGTTGGACTGTGTCAGATTGTATGCCTCTCTGTGTGAATGTGTGTTCATGTGTGTGTGTGTGTGTGTGTGTTTGTGCATGTGTGTGCCTGTGGCTTCTGTGTGTATAGGTGCATTTCTATTTTTGTCTGACTATGTATGATAAGGAGAAACAGTATTTCAGTGTTAAAGTGTCTGTGAATGTCACTTTATGCCTGTGTGCTCTGTATGAATATCTCTGTTCTTATGTTCATATGTATTTGTGTCTGTGCATGTGTGTGTGTGACAGAGAGTGTTATAGAGAGAGTAAGAGAGAAAGTGTATGAAATAATGTGCGTGATCAGTTGCCCATTTATTTATATGTGTTCGGTATGTGTTCCTGTGCATTTATTTTTCCCTGTGTGTGTGTATGTCTGTGCCTTATGCAAGTGATTCTGTGTCTGTGTGTGTGTGTGTGTGTGTGCATGTATATGTTTGTGAGGAACATACAGATTTTGTTTGACAGTGTCTCTGTATATCAGTGTGGGTCTGTGGTTGACTGTGTGCTTCTCTGTATGAATGTGTATTCGCGTGTGTGTTAATGTGCCTGTATGTGTGTCAGTGCATTTCTATATTTGTGTGTGCATGCGATGGATGGAAAGACAATGTTTGTGTGAATGAGTGTCTGTTTATGTCAGTTTATGTCTGTGTGCCTGAACGCTTCTGCGTGTGAATATCTGTGTTAATGCATGTGTATGTTTGCATGAGTGTGTGAGACATTTTCCACTTTTCCATGAGTGTGTTCAAGAGAGATAAAAAGGGCACCATATGAGTTTTCCTATGTATGTGATTATGTGCATCTGTGTATGTTTGAATGTGTCTGTGTATATGTTTTTGCATGTATGCCTCTCCTAACGAGTTTGAGTCATAGAGTGCATGTTTGTGTGCTAGTGCATAGAGGACGTACTGTTTGTCTCTCTGTGCACGTGAATCTGTGTCTGAGTGTGTGTCTTCATTTGTCTTTCTCTGTGCATTTGTAATCGTGTGTGCTTGTGAATGTGTGTGTGAGTGTGTCTGCGTATGTGTGTTTGACAGAGAGAGAGGAGTATGTTTTCTTTTACTTGTTTATGGTTATTTTTGTGCGAGAGAGGTAGTGTGTCGGAGAGAGTGATTTTGTGACTGTGCTTTTGCATGTGTGCGTGTGTGTCTGTGTGTTAATCTCAGTCTGTGTGTGTGCATTACTGTGTGTCCATCTGTTCGTCAATTTGATTGTGTGTGTTGTGTGAAGTTTTGACATAACTAATGTCTGAGTGAGCTTGTGTGCATGCATGAACGTGGTAATTTGTGTGTGACAGGGTGTGCAATTATGTATGTGTGTTTGTCTTAGCATTTGTATTTGTGTGTATGTTTGTGCATGTGTGAGTGTGTGTCTGTGTGTGTTTGTGTGTGTGTATGCATGGGTATGATGTGGGTTTTATATACTGAATATGTGCCTGAGTATTTCTGTCTGTGTGCATGTGTGTTTGAGAGGGAGAGAAAGTGTTTGCTTGACATAGTGGCTCTATCTGTCATTTATTGTCTGTGTGATGTGCTGTGTGCATGTGTGTTTGCATGTGCATATGTGTGTGCGTGTGTGTGTCTGTGTGTGTGTGACTGTGAGTTTTTCTGTGTTGTGTATATCTGTTTCTGTAAGTATGTGCGGATTTCACCAAGAGAGTGTGTTTGCCTTTGTGTGTGATTGTGTGTGTGCAACACTGTGCATGTCTGAATGGTTTGTTTACATGTATATGCTTGCGGCTGAGTTTCTGCTTGAGTGTGTGCCCTAGTGTTTGTGTATTTATAGATGCGTTAGTGACTGTGTGCATTTATGTGTTCTACTGTGAGATTTGGTGCATGTGTCTGCGTGCATTTGACTATGTATATGAACGTTTGCTTGTATGTCTGTGTGTGTGTCAGCCTTTGCATTCATGTTTGAGTTCAACTGTACGTGAGGCGCAGGAAGTGCTTGTGTTAGAGAAAGTCTTTCCCTTTCAGTTTTTGAGTCTGTGTGCTTTTGCCTGTGCATACGTGTGTTATTTTGTGTGTGTGTGTGTGTGTGTGTGTGTGTGTGTGTGTGTGTGTGTGAGTGTGAATAATAGTGAGAGAGAGATAGAGAGGGAGAGAGAGAGAGAGAAAGAGAAAGAGTGCATTTCCTGCACATGTGTGTTTGTTTGTGTGAGAGGGATAGTGTGTGACAGAGTGTGATTCTGTAACATGAGTGTGTGTACGTCTGTGTGTCGAAGTGTTCGTGCGTGTGTTAACATGTTTCCATCTGTGTGTGCATGTGAGGGAGAGTGTGTGATGTGTGAGTATTTGTATTACTGAATGCTTGTGTGAGATTCTGAGCGTATGTGGTTGTGATAATATGTGCGTACTATGTGTGCTTCTGTCTATGTGTGTTTCCATATTTCTGTTTGTGCATTAATGTTTGTGTTTGTGTGTGCGAGAGATGAGAATTTTTGTGACAGTGTTTGTATATGTCAGCATGGCTGTCTGTGTCACTGTGTGATTCTCTGTGTGAATGTGTGTTCACATAGATGAGGGCGTGGGTCTGGGTGTGTGTATGTGTTTGCACAATTGCTTTTGTGTGTTTGTTTGTGTGTGTGCTTTGGTGTGTGTGTTCATTGTCATTGTGTCTGTGTGCGCAGGAGAGTTTGTGGGTCTCAGATTAAGCGTATGTTTAATGGAATATGTAACATTCCGTGTGTGTATCTGTGCATGTGATTGAGTGTGTGATGTCTTTGTTTGTGCATGCATATTTGTGTGCATATGTGTGTGTGCATGTATGTGTGTTAACGTAGATATAGTTGTTTGAATGTGTGCCTGATCTGTGGGTGTGTGTACTTGTGCAACATTACTGTTTCAGTATGTGTGTGCCTGTATTTCCAAGTGTGATTATTAGTGGGCATGTGTTGTGTGTGTGTGTAAGAAGTGTGCTTCTATTTATGGGGTTGTGCGTTTGCATATGTGTGTGCGTTCTTGTGCCTCAGAGATTGTGTGTGTGTGAGGGATTATTCTTTTGTTAGAAGAATACTAATTCTTAACGGATGCAGCCTACGCTGGCTAGGTCAATATTTATTTTCCATTTCCAATTGAGAACTCTGCGTGTGTGTGTTATTGGGCATGTGTTTGAGAGAGAGTGACTGTTTGTGAGAGCTTGAGTATGTACATCAAGAAAGAGGAGGGGAACAGGATAAAGTCTCCTTCATCCCTCCGTTGTCTTAAAACACGCAGCATTTCTAGTTCCTACTCCTCCACCTCAGGTCCTCAGCACTCATGACATCTCCAATCACACCTGAGTCCTCCCATTTACCCACCGCCGCCAAATCCCCATTGATTTACCCTAATGTGTCACACACCTAAAACACCCCCTCCTAAAAACTACAGCTCTTTTATATATAATGTGCTTCTTTCCAATGTAACACAAGTAATCATTTTTGCTGTTTATGCCCATTTCATTCAATGTATTACATGATGCAGGCACACATTTGAAAATATCATCAACTCCTCAGTGAAACTGATAACTTCTTCCCCAGCCTGAGATTAATTTCATTTTATTTTCTTACAGTGAACATAATCACAATTGTGATACTGAAATGCAAAACCTGTGGTCTAACCAGATGTGTCATTTGTTACGTGGTGTCCATGGCAGTGGCCGATCTACTGGTCGTTATCCTGGACCTGATATTGAGACAGATTCCTGTTCTTTTTGAAGAACAGTTTTATTTCCTGCAGTCTATCCCCTTATGCAATGTACACGCTGTCCTGCTTTATGCAGCCACTGACTGTTCTGTCTGGTTCACCGTCACTTTCACCTTTGATCGATTTGTGGCCATTTGTTGCCCGAAGCTGAAAATTAAATATTGCAGAGAGAAAACGGCAGCTGTGGTTCTGGGAACAGTGGCTGTGCTGAGCTGTTGAAAGAACATTTTCTGGTATTTTATGTTCACATTACACTATTGGCTGGGTAACGCCCGCTGGTTTTGTGAGATAACAATCGCTGTTCTGCTCTCTCGGTTCTGGACAACGATCGAGTTCCTCCACCACATTCTAACCCCGTGTGTCCCATTTGTCCTGATTCTGCTGCTCAATGTTCTCACCGTCAGACACATTTTACTGAGCAGCAGAGCCCGCAGGAGACTCCGGGCTCACAGCAGTGGGGAGACACCCAGAGACCCAGAGATGGAGAGTCGCAGGAAATCCATCATTTTACTGTTTGTGATCTCGGCCAATTTCATCCTGTTATTGTCAACGTTAATGTTTTATTCTTTATGGTTCAGGATGATGTAATTGGATAATATTGCTTTTTATTTAGAGGGATATGTTGTGGAATTGGGCTTCATGCTGCAGCTCCTGAGCTGCTGCACTAACACTGTGATTTATGCTGTAACACAGACTCTGTTCAAACAGCAGCTGAAGGATGTGCTGAAATATCCCTTTACTCCAATTCTTCAATTCATTAGATGATGAAAAGAACAGAATGTTTGCATTGGCTGCACAGCCTGTCCATCATGGAAAACCCTCACTGACTCAATGGAAACAAACTGCTCCTAACATCACTTCCTTCCCAATGTTCAGGCAGGCCGAACATCACCAATATCCCTCACAGATTGGACAGTGAAACACAGAACCCAACAGCTCTGCCCTACCATTGGCTGGGATGTCTGCAAATCGTGCATGCAGCTCACTATTTGGAAAGAAAAGTATCAGAGACCATCTAACAGCTCTGCACTCCCATTGGCCTGGCTGTGTGTCAATCATGAATGTCTCTCACTGTATGGACAGATAAATAGGCCACCGAACATCACTGTTCTCTGATTCGCCGGGCCTTCTGTTCATTATCGTTATCGGACAGTGATTGGACTAAATTTAGCCTCTGACATCTCCACATTCCCATTGAACCAGTTGCCATTGGGTCATCGCGATCCCTCAGACTGATTGGACAGAAGAACCCACTCTATCCTGGCATTGCCTGTGCTGCATGCCCATCACTGCAGCTCGTCACATTGATTGGACAGGAATCCTTCTATCGGAAAACCCGAAGACAATTCCAGAGATCACCAGGAAGAGTGGTCAAAGGAAGTGAAGTAATAAATTGGTAGGGATCAATGGTTAAGCGATTGAGGTCAATTCATTTTTAACATACGGGGTTAATAAAAGAGGGGCAGAGTGAGAGGCAGATAGAGATAGAGAATGAGAGAAAGAGAGAGAGGGGAGACAGAACAGAGAGGCAGAGGCTGTGAGAGAGATTGTGTGAGATATTGAGAGAGAGAGAGTGGCGCATAGTGAGAGGCAGACAGAAGCAGAGAGAGAGGCAGAGAGCGAGAGAAATAGAACAAGAGTGACAGTGAGCTAGAGAGAGAGACATAGAGATACACACAGCGAGAGAGAGAAACAAAGAGTCAGAGGGATGGAGAGGAACACAGCGAAATGAAGCAGAAAGATAAAAAAGTGAGATAGAGAGAAAAACGAGAGAGTAATGTAGATCGAGAGAGACACACAGAACGTGAAAGAAAGATTCAGAGAGCGAGAGATTGACAGAGAGCGAGCGAGAAAGACGAGACAGAGAGAGAGAGAAAGAAAGCGAGAGAGAGCGACACAGAGAGAAAGAGATAGAGAGAGGGTAAGAGAGAGAGAGAGAGAGAGAGGTATAGTCTGAGAGGGAGAGGAACAGAGAGAGAGAGAGCTAAAGACAGACAGGCAGACAGAATTTGGGGGAGATAGAGATATAAATGCAGATCTTGTGAGATAGGATTTGTGGGAGTGAAAGTCTGTGTTGCAGAGAGTTTGGGAGAGAGAGTATTGTCGAGAGAGAGAAGAAAGTGTGGGAGAGTGAGAGTTTGTGTGGAACAGAAGGAGAGTAAGGGAGTGAAGCAGAGAGAGTGAGACGTTGTGGCAAAAAGAGAGGGCGAGAGAGTGTATGTCGTTCGCATGACCTGTAAACACTTCATCAGTATAAATCCTGATGCTTTCACAGGCAGCAAACCCTGCCAGAAGGAGAGTGTGGGGGAGTGGGAAAGAGGACGAGAGAGAGAGAGAGAGAGAGAGAGTGTGTATCATCCACAAAGCGTGTAAAATACAAATGCCTACATCAACAGCAGATCTTGGAAGCCCTGTAAGAGAGAAAGAACGTGGGAGAGAGACAGAGAGAAAGCTAGTGAGAGAGGTGGAGAGAGAGAGAGAGAAAAAGGGAGGGTAGAGAGATACTGTGAGAGAGAGTGAAAATTGTATCCGAGAGCGAGAGTGTTTTGGAGAGAAGGAGAGAGGGAGCCTGTGTCGTTCTCACGGATTAGAAAAAAAATCAACAATAAAGTTCCAAATACTTACACAGGTAGCAACCCATTAAATATCTACGAGAGAGAGATTGTGGAGTGGGGGGGGCGGTGAGATAGAGAGAGCATGAGAGAGATTGCGGCATAGAGGGAAAGAGGGTTTGTGGCAGAGAGAGAGAGAGAGAGGACAGTATGGGATAGCAAAAGAGAGGCTGTGAAAGAGAGAGAGAGAGAAAGGGGGCGGAGAGACAGTGAGAGTGTGGGAGAGAGAGAGAGATATTGGGAATTGGGAGAATATTTGCCATTCACAGGGACAGTAAAAAGTTCATTCGTAAAGATCGAAATATCTACACAGACAGCAAATGCTTGGAAACTGTGTCAGAAGAAGAGAGAGACATAAAGTGTGGGAGAAAGAAAGAGAGAGCAAGACAGAGAGAGAAAGAGAGAGATTATTTGTCGTCCATCGGCCTGTAAACAGTTCATCGTTAAAAACTCAATACGTATTGTGACATCAAGCTCTGGAATGTTGTTCACAGAGAGTGAGGAAAGTAGAGAGAGAGAAGTGGGAGAGTGATAGAGAGAAAGAGATGGAGAGAGAGGGTGTTAATATGTTAGTCACCTTGTTAAAACCTTTTTGTAGTTAAACAGGTTTTGAGCATTAATTATCCCATCAAAAAAGCATAAAAAGCTACAGCTGTGGACACCTTGCGTGGAAGCAGCTGGGAAGTTATCCGCACCGAGAATTTATCATGAAAATAAAGAAGCTTGAACCAAAGACAAGCCTGGATTAATTATTCCACAAGTACCTCTAACTTTGATTAACATGGTAGCAAAAGATACATTTTAAAGGTTGCTGATTGATTGTTCTATTTGAAGATTTCTGTCTCAATCATCTGAAGAAAAAAATAATTGCCCTGTTGCTAACAATTTACGTTATGGAGTAGCGGAAGGAGGGTGTGAAATTGCAACCCTTGAAGATTCAATGAATTATCCGGCTCTGAACCCTATCAGGAATGGGATGGTGAAGTTTGAATTTGGGCCCAGGTTATTTCCTTACCCCGGAAGAAACAAGGTATGGCTTTGGCGTTATCAGTACCAGCCAAAGGTATGCTATGGTGTAAGGTATTTTCAGAATGGAAGGTGGATGATTTGGATCATGAAGAGGGAGTAATCTTTCAGTTAAAGTTTCTGGATAAGTTCTGCTAAAACAATTGGAAACCTAAGAAGCTTGGAAGATCTTTGACAGATATTGGAAATCAGATGTCTGTCCAAGGAAATTATCTCATGCATTTCCATAAGTGATATTGGCGACTGCAGAGAATTGAACTTGAAATTCCGGAATCGGTGTCGGCATTTAAATTACTGGACTGTGCTGGCATTGCCCATGGTGATAGTATTTTAGTACTAACAGGGGTTCAGCTCCGGGGATGAGAATCTCCACTGGAAGAAATGAGTGCTGCCCTATAAACAAATTCTCCGGAAACAGACTTTCCCTGTCACTTGTTTAGCAGGTGCGAACAACCATGTTGCAAAACAAAGCATAGAGAATTCGATGTTCACGGAATTTCGCTGTCAAAAAAAAACTTAATATCACCAAACAAAGATAGGGCTACTGACAAGAGCTCTGAAAATAGCCGTTATTCAACCAATTTGAGAGTCGGGACTAAAAGCGTGGCTGGGAAGTTGACCGTAGGCGTTTAAACAGAACATGAATGCACGGGGCACGGTTAATCCATGTTTTTCTTGTTGATCCTTCAGTATCATTCCTTGATGAACTGCCCACAGAGAATTAATCATCTTTTTTTAAGTGATCCATGAACTGCATCCATCTAAAACTGAAAATGATGACGATGACTGTCATTGTGGAATTATATCGATGACAGAGTTTAAATCCGGTGATAAGCATCTAATTGGTAGATTCCTTCAACTGTGCACTTCTGAATATGGGTTTCAGTACTGTGTTGTGCAGCATGGAGTAGCCTGACTGCTATCTATAGTCCCGATGAGGCAGCCCGGCAGGAGGTCAAGGAGTGCGAAAGCTCTAACTTCATCAGGTTCTGAGATGACAATACATTAACCACCTCCAAACAGGTGGTCCTTCCTCGTAAGATAGCAGTGCTCAACCTGTTTATCATTACTGATGTGGTTTCCAGCCAGATAACGCTATTTACTCGATCTGAGATGAAGTGGGCTCAGATGTCGCTAGATATGAAGAATGATAGAGCAGTGGTGTTCAAAAAGTAACGCGGAACTCCACTTTACTCAGTCAAGTCATTGATACATCCCAATAGGTTAGCCCGTGATTTCTCAACAAAAAGTTCAGAAGCTTTGTTAACGGCTGAGAAAAATATTTTGGTGGGTAAAAATAAGATGAATTGGAAATTACATAGATTGCAAAGTTTGCACAACAGGAATTGCAGACTCTACATCAAAATGCCGAGTAGTCAATAAAGGGTATGATGACTTGCTTGAACCAATCACTGCTCAGTGTGAAACATGTCTTAAATATCGCAAAGACAAGTCCGTGTCCTGTTCTGAGCTTGCCAGCGGCCAGCGAGTTTCACATGCAGCGTCAATGGATCTGGAGCTTTTTGACCAAGGATAGGTGTATTTTTATTCCTACGCTTCTTAGATATGGTGAACAGATTTAGCGTATCCTCTGTAATGCACTGTAAAGCAACAGGTTATGGAACGTACCAGGAAGCTGGCTTTTCTGGAGTTTGTTTTGTGGAATGAGATGGGATTTATTAATGATGTCATTGTAAAGCCTCCTGTCGGGAAGAGTGATAGCATGATTTAATTTCAAATTCAGTTTGAGAGCGAGAAGCTGGTGTTCCACACTGCTGCTCTGGAATTAAACAAAGATACCTCCCTGAGCATGATGGCAGGTTTGACCCTAGATGACTGGGCTGGATGACTACAAGTTAGGACATTTGATTAACATAAGCAAATATTTAAGGAGATATTCAGTTCCTCCCATATAAACTATATTCGAAAGAGGAGGAAAGATGGTAAGAAGCGGATTAAAACTTTCATAGCTAAGCAAGGAAGTTAAATATAACAGAATGGCAAGAGCTGAGGCATACCAAATTGCAAAGATCAGTGGCAGGTTCGGAAAATTGGAAAACGTTAAAACATCGCCAAAGGGTTAGATAAAAAAATTAAAACTGAGCATGGTGAATTATGCAAGAAAGCTATCTCAAAAAGCAAAAGCTGGTAGCAAAAGCTTCAAAAATATATTAAAAGAGAGAAAATTGCTAAGGTGAATATTGCTCCCTTGCAGGACAAGTCTGGGTAGTTAATAGTGGGGGATGCATAACTGGCAGGGACACTTAATCCATATTTCCCTTCATTTTCATGGCAGAGGAAACTAATGGCACCCAATTTTGTTACAGGCAGTGCAGAGAAGGAGGGACGTGAACAATCACCATCACTGCTGAAAATCTTTTGAGAGAATTATTGGGATTGAAGGGTGACAGGTCCGCATGACCTGATGGCCTACATCCCAGGAGCTTAAGAGAAGTGGGTTCGGAGATAGTGGATGCATTGGCCAAAATATTCCAAAATTTGCTGTATTCTGGAAAGGTGCAACTACATTGGAAAAAAGCTAATATAACGCCCTTATCCCAAAAGAGGGTGAGAAGGATTGTAGGAAACTGTAGGCCACTTAGTTTAACATCTGTCATTGGGAATTTTTTGAGATCAATTATTAATGAAGTAGCAATGGGGCATTTGGAAGGTCAAAATGAAACCCATCAGAGTCAGCATGGATTTATGTTGAGTTTGAAGATGTGACAAGCAAAATTGATAATGGGGATCCTGTAGATGTAGTATATCTGCACTTCCAGAAGGCCTTTGTTAAAGTGCCACATGAAAGATTGGCACACAAGTTAAGAACACATGGAGTTATGGGTTATATACTTACTTGCGTGGAGGATTTTCTAACCAACAGAAAGCAGAGAATGAGGTGAAATAGGTCTTTTTCTTGAATACAAGCTGTATAACTGCAGTGCCACAGGGTTCTGTCCTTGGGCCCAATTATTTACACTCTATAAGAATCACATGGATTCTTGGATAGACGGTGCTCTAGCTAAGTTTGCAGATGACACCAAAATAGTTAGGAAAGTAAATTGCATTGAAGTAATAAGAAATTTACAAATGGATATGAGCAGGTTAGATGAATGGACCAAATTGGCAGATGCATTTTAAAATGGATAAATGTGAGGATATCCACTGTAGTCAGAAGAATAAAACAGCGACTTATTACTTAAATGGTCAGAACATTCAAACTGCTGCAGCTCAGAGGGATCTGACTTCATTGTGCATGAATCGCTGAAAGATAGTTTGCCCGAAAAGCAGGTAATGAAGAAGGCAAACTGAAATTTGGCATTTATTGCTAGAGGAATAGAACATTAATAATAGGGAAGCCTTGTTGCAGCATACAAGGCATTTGTGAGAAATCAAATAGAGTACTGTGCACAGTTCTGCTTCCCTTACTTGAGGGAGCATGTAGTTCCACAGGAGTTGGTTCACAGTCATTTGAAAAGATTGATTCTTGAGGTGTGGCCCTTGCCTCATGAGGAGAGATTGTGCTGTTTCTACCCTATAATCACTAGAGTTCAGAAGGATGAGAGGAGAGCTTCTTGTGGTATATAAGATGCTAAAGCTGATAGGCAAAGTCGACATGGAACAGATGTTTCCTCTTGTGGGCAGACTGGAACGAGAGGCCTTATTTTTAGGCTATGCGGTGGCAGATTTAAATCAGAGATGAGAAGGAATTACTTTTCTCAAAAGGTCATGAATCTGTGGAGCCCACTACCTCAGTGTACAATAGAGGATAGGCTACCAAATAATTTAAGGAGGAGATAGACAGATCTTTAATTAATGACAGCTTGAAAGATTATGGGAAGTGGGCGAGAAATTGGAGCTGAGAACGAAATGAGATCAGCAATGATTGTATTGAACAGCAGGGTAAGCTAGAGGGGATGAATTGTATCCGCCTGCTGCTATTTCTTATGATCTAATGTAGTGACAAGAGTGTCATTGTCAAGAAACCCATGGAGAAATTGGCAGGATTAGGAACACTAACGAAGCTCCTCACAGATAATAGTGGGGGAGTTTGCCAGTGAGGAACTATCATGTATGTGCGATCATTTAAACATCATAGCTATGCATACTGCAGCTAATAGCCCGGTTAGCAATGGTCACTGTGAAGGAGCCTTGCGGTGTCTGATGACGTGTTACACAAAATATTGGCTGATCAACCAGGTTGTAAATAGCAAACAGCGCTAGCTTGGGCAGTGCATCCAAATAAACCTGTACGAATGTTGGTGAGGGACTGTCGGTACTAGTTGGTGTGAGGAAGATAACTGAAGCAGCCTTCGGTTCTGTTAGATGCTGCCCCTGCTTAGGAGGAACTGGCATGCCGTCCAGCTTTTCTGCTCAACTGACTGTTTTGCATGTGGGCAATAGAATGTATCATTATAGCTGATCTTTCAGGCAAAATGTGGCCAGCCCGACAGAAACACTTAGCACGATCGGAAATACGATTTAGACAAGGAGACATGGTTTATTATACAAAGGAAGGCTGGAAATGTTTGAGAGGAACAATAAAAGTAATTAGAAAGTAGTAGATTTGCTTCATGTCAATGAAACATTTGGGGTACATTCGTTGTGGTTAATCAGTAGTGATCATAACTTTACAGGTTCTGTACATTTGATAGAACGTGAGGAGGCACCGTCTCTACATGTACACACACACATTGAGCTATTATGAAGAGCAGACGATGCCCTATAGAGGTTTGACTGACTATGAACAAAGTGACACTGAGATACAGGAGAACGCTATTCTTTCAAAGGTGCCACTAGGAAAATTAGGAACAAAAGTTAAATACATACCAGAAGTGACGAATGTGTGGAAGGATGTCTCCCTCATAGGGAAGCAGGAAAGGCCATTGCTAAATAGAAACAGCGGCTAAAGTTGTCCGATCAAGGCCTTGCAGCAAACCATGTCGTTTGGCAAACCGAGGTAAGGATGTGGAAAACCAGAAAGTGCTGTATGATTTCTGACAGTAGAATGTATATGTACACATTCTCACACACAAAATGATGCACAGCTGCACACAAACACATCAACTCACACATTCTCACAGACACTCAAACATACAGACATTCACATCTGCACACACACACACACACACACACACGCAGAAAGTCTCTCTGTCTCTAGGCCTTTCTCATTCTCTCTCACACTCACAATCTCACATGCACAAACATACACAATGCCAACCGACAAACACACTTGCTTGCAGACACTCACTCATACATTCCACAAAATTGAATATAAGCAACACTCGCTCTCAGAAACATAAACAGAATAAAACACACAAACACACCCACACACTCAAACGCATGCAAACTGTCACAACAAAACCTGCACGCCTGTGCACACACTCATGTAAACAAGAAAACACACGAAGATACACACACACTTCACAAGGGCAATTATGAGCGCAAAATGATTGAAGGGTTAGGCTTCGAAGGACACATCCTGCAAAAAACACATAAAAACCATGATCACTCACACACACAAACACACATGTAAACATGCGCACACATACACATGCAATCACAAACACTCGCATTGTGACCTGTATACATTCACTCTCACACAAGATTTCAAGAACACTCTCTCCCTCTCTGTCTCTCTCTCTCTCTCACACATACATACACACAAACAAACACACACACACAAACACATACATAGGCGCACACACACAAATATGCACACACATATTGGCAAAACGACACACATACAAATACATACATGTGAACAAACTCAAGCACTAACAGGCACAGGCACAGAATAACACACACACTCGCATTACTCACTCACATGTACGCACACACACACCAGTCTAATGCACACGCACATGGATAGTGTTTGTGAGCGTCAGTGTGGAGCTCCAATTCATTTGTTTGTTTATGTATGTATTTTGGCACGTGTGTTTATTTTGGCCTGTGTGCCTATGCATGTCACACTCATACACACTCAGACACACTGTGTGCATATGTCAGTGTAGGCCTGTGTGTGCCCAGGTAAGCGTTTTGGTTCATGTGTGTGGCTTTGCATGTGTGCCTGTGTTTTTCCATATGATTGAGACTTGTTGTGTGACCAAGAATGTGTTTGTGTGGGAGGGTCTTTGTGTCACCCTGCTTCTGCACGTTCATGTCTATGTGTGTATGTTTGAGTGCGTGCAGGTGTTTATTACTGTGTGTGTGTGTGTGTGTGCGTGTGTGTGTGTGTGTGTGTGTGTGAGAGTATGTGCGTTGGTAAATGTACATTACTGTATTTCACACTGACACAGTCATATTCTCTCTCTTTCTTACACACACACAAACACACACATGAACAAATGCAGACACACACACACACTCACACAGAGACACACACACACGTCAGGCACACTTGCACACACTTGCATAGAACGCACAGAATCACATTCACGGAAACAGAGAGATCTCCTTCTCTCTCTCACTCTCTCTCTCTCCCTCTCCCCCACCCTCTCTTTCTCCCACTCTTTCTTTCGCTCTCTCTCTCTCATACATATACAATGTTTATTTTTGAAAACCACAAACAGAAACACACACATGCAAAAGCGTTTGCACACGCATATATTCACACACACAGAAACACACAAGCGCACATGTGAACACTTAATAACACACACACACACACACACACACACACACACACCGACACAGGGATGCACACACATACATGTATAGAAAGGCAGACAGAGGGGCAGGCACACAAACACTCACATACGGTCAGACAAACTGCAGAGAGTCTGTGTGTTTCAGTGTTTGCCTGCGTGTTCATATTTGAGTTCATGTATGTACTTCGGCTCATGAGTCTATTTTTGTTTGTGTGCCTGTGCATTTCTGTATGTCTGTGTTTGAGAGGGAGACAATGCCGGTGTGACAGTATGTGTGCATGCATGTATGCATGTGTTTTTGTATGCGCGTGTCTGTGTATGTAATTATGTGTGTGAGTGTTTGTACATTAATGTATTTCAAGTACACTCACACACTTGCCTGTTCTCCTTCTCTCAAACACACACACACACAGACTCACACACTGTTTCTCTCTCTCACTCACACACACACATACAGAAATGCACAGGCACACAAACAAAACCAGACACACATATTTCTGCACTAATTCTCATAGAGATGCCCTAATGCACACACATGCACAGACACCAAAAATAACAACAAAACACACACACTCTAACATTAACTTGCACACAAATCCACACAGGCACAGACACTCACATGCAATAACTCACACACAAGCTTACATGCACAGACAAACACAGCTAAATAAACAAGCCCACACACACTCATTCACACATGTATAAACACACTGGCACATTTATGAACAAACACAAGCACACACAGAAACACACTGTCACACACATACAATGCCACACAAACACTGATTCTCTGTCAGAAATACAGGTAGAAACATACATACACAAAAAAGTCACAGACATACACACGTGCCCACTAACAATAACATTCAGAGAAATACGCACAAGTAGGCTTGTGCCCACGTGATCAGACAAACACACACACACACACAAACTCACATGCACTCACACGTAGGCAGAACTACACACTCACATACACACACACAAAAACTGTCAAACTCTCTGTCACAAACATGCACAGAAGCACACAGACTTATTCTCCCACATTCAAATACACAGACTAAATAATCACAAGCGCACACTCATACACACACACACAGACATACATGTTCAAACTCTCAAAATCACCCTTTGAATCAAACGCACAAAAGTTTACACATACTGTCACACACAGTCACATACAAAGAAGCCTGCAGACATACACACACACTCATGCAAAAACAAGAGCACATACACAAAAGCATGCAAACATGCACACTCGCTTCATCCACACATTAATTCTCAAAGCCAAGAAGTCTTACACATGTCACACAAGCTCAGATGAACCCACACATGCATGCAGACAAACTCCCACTCGCACACACATGGACAGTGTATGCCTGTGTCAGTGTTGGCCTGTATGTGCGTGTGTGTGTTCCTGTATTTTATTGGTACGTGTTTGTGGTTTTGAATATGTGCCTGTGTATTTATGTGAGAAATGAAATGTTTCTGTGAAAGTGTGTATATGTCCGTGTGCTGCTGGTCATGCATGTCTGTGTTTGTACCTATCTTTGGGTGTGCCTGTGTGTGTTTTGTGTGTGTGCACTTGTGCCAGTGTGCATGTGTGAGAGTACGTGCATGGGAACATGTGCATTCCTGTATTTCACACTCACACTCACAGTCTCTCTCTTTCACACACTAACACGCGCACCCACAAACACACACTCACATACAGGCAAATACTCACACATACACAAACACATACAAGCACTCTCACTCACACAAGTGCACACTCAGACAGAAACGGGCACACAAACACGGAATAGCTGTCAGACACACTCAAAGACACACTCACCTGAACACGCACACAAAAACCACAAGCACAAACTGTCACAAACTCTCTCTGTCAGAAACATGCACAGAAATACAGTCGCACACTCACACACACAAATAAACTCACTCTGAATCAGTCGCAAACACACACACACATTAACATGAACACACACATACACATACACAAAAACACACACAATACAGAAATGCACAGGCACAAGTTACAAGAACACAATAACAGAAACACATGTACAAACAAGATCTTGAAACACAAACACACACACACACATTTACACACACAATCACATAAATGGAAAAACATGCACAACTCTCTCTCTCTCTATCTCTCCCCCTCTCTCTCTCACTCAAGCTCTCTCACTCACTCTCTCCATCATTTTTTCTGTCTCTACCTCACTCTATTTTTCTCCCTCTCTCTCTCTGAGAAATACACAAGAACAACATACACATTCAGAAACACACACCCAAACACACAAACATGCGCACAAAAAAACACACACAGAGGAACACATACACTCACGCAGATTGTCACACCATATACTCTCCCTCTCTCACACACACATACACATACATACATAAACACATTGAAACATTTCCAAAAACATGACGTTCTGAAACACACTCATGTACCATTGAAAATACTAATGCACAGATTAAAATGCACTGACATCCACATACAGTACCAAACAATCACTGTCTATCTCACAGGCAGATACACACATGCACAGAAAGATGTGCACACACACACACACATGCCCAAAAACAATCACATACAAAGAAACACCCACACATTGGCTTCTGTGCATGTAATTACTCACACACTCACACATGCATGTGTGTGCTCAAATATGAACAGAAAGGCACACTCACATGTTCATGTACATGGACACAGGCATAATCACCAACTGTCACAAAAAGTCTGTGTCACAAATGTGCACAGAAACACACTCCCACACTCACACACACAAAAACACACATTCTGAATAAGTCTCAACCACACACACACAAGCACACACACAGGGACGCATGAATTCTGGAACATACACTCGAATTATTCTCACACAAATATACCCAAACAGACATACACAGTCACATACACATAAGCATGCACAAAGACACTGCTATACACATGGAAGAGTGCAAACCACAAGCATGCAAACACACGCCTCATTCACACAGTCCTTCTTTCACCCAAGCAGTCTCACACACTTCAAACACACTCAGTTGATCGAACACATGCATACATTGAAATTCTGATATATACACACACACACACACATACACAAACACATAGACGGGATGTGAGAGAGAGATAGAAAGAGAGAGAAAACGGTCCGCAAACATCAAAGAAACAGATGCATTCACGCCAAAATACACACACATATACAAGCACACACACACGCCCATGAACACACAAAAAAGCCGCAACACAAACACACAGAGAAACACACACACAAAACACACACACAGTCATGCACACATAGAAGCATCCATCCGCTCGGGGACAATTTCACAGAATACTGTTTCCCTCTCACACAGAAATACATACAGTTACTCAAGCGCATATGCAAAAACATGCAGACACACTGAAACACACTCATAACTATATGAACACACACATCCACATGCAAAAAAAGACTGATACACACATGCAGTGCACCCAAACACCGTCTCTCTGTCAGAAGCACATGCAGAAAGCCACTCACAAACAAACACATACCCACGAACAATCACACACACAGAAACACACACAAATATAAAGGTATACACGCAATCACACAAACACAGACCTATACAAACACACACACAGGCTGATAGAAAGAAAGACACACAAAGGCAAACATACATGCAGATATATCCGCACACACAGGCATACACACGCACACACACAAACACACATGGACAGTTAACATGTTTGTCAGCGTGGGTCTGCGAGTGAATGTGTATGTGTTCGTGTATGCGTTTTGTTATGTGTGTTTGGTTTTGCATGTGTGCCTGTTCATTTCTGCATGTATGTTTATGTCTGTGAGAAAGAGGGAGTTTGTGTGTGAGTCCTTGATCTATCCGTGTTCTTTTGTGCATGCATGCCTTTGCTTGTATGTATGTGTGTTTGTGCGTGTGCGTGTGTGTGTCTGTGTATGTGTGTTTGTGTGTGCGTGTGTGTCTGTGTGTGTGTGTGTATGTGTCTGTGTGTGTGTGTGTTTGTGTGTGAGTGTGCAGACGTGAAAGTATGTATGTGGGTGCATGTACTTTTTTGTATTTCACAGTTACACACACTCACCCTCTCTGTTTCTCTCTCTCACGCACACACTCACATAAATACTCACTCACATGAATACACAAAAGCATTCTCTCATACATGTGCGCACACAGACACAAACGGCTACACACACACTGAGTAACTCTCACACACACACGAAGACACAATCATACATATACACAGACTAACACATAAGCACAAACTATCACGAAAATGCACAGAAACAAACACGGAAGCTCACAGACAAAAATATACACACACTGAATAAGTCTCATGCACGCACACACATGCAGACACAGACACACACAAATACACACACACATACACACACACCCAGCACACTCATACACGCAAACTCTCCAAAAAGGCCTTTGACTCAAATGCTCAGAAACATACACAAATGGACACACAGGCACCAACATGCGCTCACAGACATACAGGCAGTGTATATCTGTATTACGGTGGGACTATGTGTGCATGCATGTGTTCCTGTATGCATTTTGGTGCATTGTTGTGGTTTTGCATGTGTGTTTTGTAATACTGTATGTGTGTGGATATTTGTAAGAAAGGCAGCGTTTGTGTGAGAGTGTGTGCATTTGTCCGTGTGCCTCAACCTTTGTTTTTACGAGAGAGAGAGAGAGAGTGTGAGCGTTAGTGTGTGTGTGCATGCATGTGTGTGTGTGTGAGTGTGTGTGTGTGTACAAATATGAGAGTATGTGTGTAGAAACGTTTACATTTCTGTATTTCACGCCGAAACACACACTCTCTCTCTCACCTTTTCTCACACACACGCACCAACACACACTCTCATACACATACACACTCCAATGCACTTGCTCACATACACACACAAATGCACAGGCACGTTAAAAACACACATGCACAAAGACTCACACATATATTAGCACAAGCTCTCATACAGGCACAACTACTCACACATGTGCATGCTCACACAAAATCACACACAATAGCACACACGCACACACAAGGAAACACTCATGCTTAAGGACACACACATGAACTCGCATGCAAACACAGACACAAACGCACAAGCAAGCACTGAACAACTCTCACACACGTACAAAGACACACTCACATGCGCATGCACAAAAACACATAATAACAATCTGTACCAAAATTGGGTCTCACACACATGCACAGAAAAACAAACACATGCTCACAAGCAGGCAGATATACTCACATTGAATACGTCTCATACAGATGCATACGCACACAAAAACACACACACACACTCTCTCCCACACACATACACACACTCTCTCCCACACACATACACACACTCTCTCACACACACACACTCTCTCTCTCACACACACACACACATACACACTCTCTCTCTCACACACACACACACACACACAAAAACACATACACACACACTCTATCACACACACACACACACACTCACATACACACACACACTCTCTCTCACACACACATATGCAAAAGCGCACAAACATTCTAACATAAATCCGGCACAAAGTGAATTTAGCATCCAAACACACTCTACGCACATTCTGATGCAAGCACACATGCATACACAAAAATACTTACGCATATGTACCCACAACACACACAGACAGATACCCACACACAGACACACACATAGACGCACATGCAGAAACACAAGCAGCAGCACAAAAGCACAGACAAACACATACATTCATGCACAAACACACACAGACACACACACAAAAGCTCACACTCAAGACGCAAGGCAAACACACTAGGCAAAACATGCACTCACGCACAGAACTACACACACACAAACATACATAAACTCTCATGCGCAAATATGCACTTTCCTTCTCTCTCACTCACAAGTACACACACACACACACACACACACACACACACACACACACACACACACACACACACACACACACACACACACACACAAGCACAAACATATTCACTCAAAGAAGCACTCAGAAGCACAGACATACACAGACATGCACAAAGAGAATCGCAGACACACTATCATGTATGTACACAGACACACACACACACACACACACATGATCAAACACACGCTTGGAAACAAATTGGCTGAAATACCGACCGAAACACACACACACACACAGACTCCAACTCAGTGAAACATATTCACTCACACAAACAGGCAAACACATACACGTTCACTCACTCAAACACACGTACATGATTGAACACATATACATACATACATACAGATAACACAATCAATGTAGCACAATCACACGCAGACATTGATTAACACAAGCACTTACACAAACTCACGTTCACAGACAATCACACACTGTCTCTCTCTCAGAAACACAAGCAGAAACACACATGCACAAAAGGGCAGGCAAACACACACACATGCCAACAAACAATCATACAGAGAAAGACACGCACATAGATATTTGCACAAATAATCACACAAAAACAACACACAACACACATAGACACACAAAAACACATATGTATAGACAGACACACAGAGACACAGACACAGATACACACAGGCACAGACACAGATAAACACAAACCCACACTCACACAAACATGGACCGTGTATATTTGTTTGGCAGTTCACCTGTGTGTGCATGCGTGTGTTCATGGATGTGTTTCGGTACGTGTGTGGTTTTGCATGTGTGCCTGTGTATTTCTGTGTAGAAGTGTATGTTTGTGAGTAAAACAGTGCTTGTGCGAGAGTGTGTGTTTTTGTGTGCTTCTATCCGTGCATGTCTGTATTTGTACGTGTGTAAGTGTGATTATATGTGAGAGTGTGTGTATGGGTATGCTTATATTTCTGCATTTCAGAATAACACTTATACAGTATTTCTTTTATTTTCTCACACACATACAAACGCACAGAAACTCAGGGCACAAACAGTGAAGGATGAGCACATACTACTGCACACACAGGTACAAATGGACACAAATACAATGAATAAATCTCATACTTCACACAATGACACACTCACCTGCCCAGCGCAAAGACAGAAAAGCACCAACTGTCACAAGCAGTCTCTGTCACAAACATGCGCAGGAATACAAATGCATACTCTCAAACATACAGATACACTCACACTGAATAAATGTCACATACACACCCAAATAAACATAAAGAAACTCGCGAAAACATTATCTGACCCCCCAGGCAGAGGGACATACACACACATACACACACAATCACATACACAGAAACATGCACACAGACAGTCAAACACATGCAAGATCGCACACACACAAACATATAAACACGCTTCATGCACACTGTCATTCTCACAACATAACAGCCTCACGCAATTCACACACACAGGATGAACGCACATCTGCATACATAAAAACCCACAAACACACATACACACACACAAACAGAGACACAGACATACATAGACAGAGGGAGTGAGAGAGAGAGTGAAGTAGCAACACAAACACATTCACGAATACACACATACACACACATTCACATGTGTTCACACATATACACAGATATACACAAACACACACACACACTTAAGCAAACACACAAGCAGCAATGCAAACACACTGAGAATCCCATAAGCACAAACACACACATGCACACACATGCACTCGCATAAACATGGACACTCTATCTGTGTGTCAGTGTGGGACTGTGAGTCCATATGTATCCCCTGTACGTGTATTTTGTTTTTTATGTCTGCCTGTGTATTTCGGTAAGTGTTTGTATGTTTATGATAAAGATACTGTCTGTAAGAGTGTTTTTGATTCTATGTGCTTTCATTTGTGTTTGTAGGTGTTTGTTCGTGTGTGTGAATGAATGTTAGTTTGTTTGTGTGTGTCAGTGTTTGTATGTTTGTATATGTGTGTGTGTGTTGTTTAAATGTGGGGCTATGTGTGTGTGTGCGTTTACCTTGCTGATTTTCACACTGATATTCTCTTTCTCTCTTTCTTGCACACACACTCTCTCACACACACACACACACTCTCTCTCTCTCTCACACACACACACATGAACATTTTCATGCACATGAGCAAATGCACACAAACATGCACATACACTAAACAAACACAAAAGCAAACAGATGCTGATACATACACTCGCACAGACACAGCCACTCACAATCTCAAAATTTCACAGACTCGCTTGGACAATGTCACACACAAACACTCATGGATACGGACACACAGATGCACACACACACACAAGTGCACGCATGGGCACAAATGCACACACAAACACTGAATAGCACTTTCATACGCAAAAAAGTCAGTCACATCCACATGCACACAAACACATAAACAGAAGCTGCCACACACATTCCCAATCACACATATGCATAAACACACACACATGCTAACAATGACACAGTTGCACTCACCACGGAATTAGTCTTATGAATGCACAGCCAGACAAACACACACATGCACAGACAAATACACAGGCACACCAATTCACAGTGCCTGTGTTTGTACATGTGTGTTATGGAATGTTATTCTGTATGTGAGTCTGATTTTGCCCCATGCCTGTTTATTTCTCTATGCATGTGTGTGTCAGAGAGGTTTTGTTTATGTTACATGTTGTTTCTGTGCCTGTGTGTTTTTATGTGTGCATGCTTGTGGTTGTGTGTGTGTTTGTCTTCGTCTGCGTGACTGTAGTTGCGTGTGTGTGTGTGTCTTTGACTGTGTCTGTGTGAGTGTAGTTGTGGTTGTGTGTGTGTATGCATTTATGTGTGTGTGTGTGTGTGTGTGTAAGAATGTGTGTGTTTGGAGGTGTGAGTAAGAATTTGTATTTCACATGCTCACAATCACACACTGATGCATTGCCTCTCTCAGACACACAAACACACTGGCACACAAACACATACACAGTTACACATACAGGAACATGGATTAAAACATGCACAAACATGCACAGACTCACACACACACAGAAATGTGCACACACTTGCACACAAGTAGCATTCAGTGACGCACAGTGTCAGACTCACATACTTTCACACAATCTTAGCTTCTGACACATTATCATTAGCAGACACACGTACTCACAAAAGCGCACACACAAAGACATTCCTATGTACAGACACATGCAGAGAAACAGAATCACACAGGTTTTTGAATGTCGGATGATCAAATGAAATAAAATTGTGATTATTGCCTGATCTATGTGCAAACTTGCATTGGGTAAGTAAGATGAGAGTGATAAAGACTGGCGTAAGAGAAGTGACTTCTGGTTCATGGAGCACTGGGAATATTATTTGATAATGTGGTGGCTCTAACATTGCTCAGGATTTCACCTGAAATGTGCTGGGACTATCGTCCTTCTGAGTCCTATAACTAGGGAAATACAGCGGGATTTGAAATAAATAAAGAGTGAAGTTTTCTTGTCGAGGAAGATTGTCCAAGTTAAAGGGAACTGCCAAGACAATAGATCAAGATAATATATGAGACAATTATGATTAGAGAATGGCAATAAGAGACATTGATTGAAATCTTCAGAAAGGTTTTACAAAAAGAGCGACAATACTGAACTAAGGGCTCAGTGTAAGAATACCCGCAGCATCCATAAAAGAACGACGAAGTGTCAGCTCAAATGGAAATGCATTTGTATGACATGATGCCCATTACGGAAATTCTTGAGAAACAAGTTGCTGAAGGTTTACAGGTGGTAGGCGAGATGTTTGCAGTCCGTATACCCATGATCTTAACAAATGTTTGAGCAGGCCGGAAAGATTCAATTGTCTATTGTTGCCCCTAATTTATAAGTTCTTAAGTTTGCATTTATTTACATCCTAGAGTTCTTTAAGATCTGACCGTACCAATAATAGATGCATCAGGCATTACCATGCAATTCTAAATAACCCTGAATTATTTGTAACTATTGCAGTGAGGTAACAGTAAGTCCATTATTGAAGAAATGAGGGAGAGAAGAGCAGTGACCTACAGGCTAGTGACCTAACATCAGCAACATGGTAAATGCTGGAGTCAATTATAAACAATGTTAACAGGACACATAAAGTGTTAAGATTGGGCAGTGGTAACATGGATTAATGAAAGGGGAATCTTGTTTAGGAAGCCTGAAGTATGTGTTTGAGGATATAACTAGTGCAATAGATATGGGGCGGGGGTAGTACATTTAGAATGTTAGAAAGATTTTGATAGGGCCCAGTGCAGCCATGATGGGCCGAATGTCCTCCTTCTGTGCCGGAAAACTTCTGAGATTGTCTGATTCTTTGGGCTTCACACAAAAGAGGTTACTTGGGAAAAATTGAGTGCATGAGATTCCGGTCAATATACTAGCCTGGATTGAGAACTGGTTAACGGGCATAAAACAGAGATAGGGTAAAATGGGTAAGTTTCAGGTTGGCAGACAGCTACTAGTGAGCACTGCAATTATCACTGAGTGGGGTCCTACTCACAACATATCTCGATGATTTGCATATCGTCAGTAAATGTAATCCTTCCAAGTTTGCATCTGAAATAAAACTAGCAGGAAATGTGAATTCTGAGGAAGAGGCAAAGGTCCTTCAAAGAGATTTTGAGAAGCCAAGTGAGTGGGGAAAAATGGCAGATGGAAGCTGGAAAAATGTGAGCTAATCCACTTTGGTAGGAAACCCAGTCATGCAGAATGTTTCTTAAATGGTGAGAGGCTGAGAGGTGTTGAATTTTAATCGGGCTTCTGATGAAACATTCAGGTACTGTCATCAATAAAGAATGCTGATTGCATGTTGTCATTTATTACTAGAAGAGTTGAGTATGTTATTAAATATGTCTCACTGCAATGATAAGGAACCTTGCTGAGGCAGTACCTGGATTACTATGTGCAATTTTGGTCTCTGAACCTAAGGAATAATGTAGATGTATAGAACGATTGCAGCAAAATTTCACGGAAATAATTCCTGGGATGGAGGATTGTCCTATGAGGAAAAGTAACATAGCCTGGAAGTTTATCCTCTGGTCCGACAGGTTTTGTGTAGGATGTTTCCCCTGGCTGGTTGTTCTAGAACCAGGGGGCATAATGTCAGAGACATGGACAGGGCACATAATCCGAGAAGGGGAAGTGTTTTCTTTTCCAATCAAAGGGTGGTGAAACTGGAATTATCTGACCAACAGGGCTGTAGAGGCTCTGCTGTGGAGCATGTTCAAGACTGAGATCGATTGTTTCCTACAGATTAAAAATATCAAGCAAACACCGCAGGGCAATCATGTTCAAGGATCAGACATGATCTCACGGAATGATGGAGCGGGGTTAAAGGGATAAAGGACGTACCCCTACTCCTGTTTCATATTTTCTAATACGATGGAAGTGTTCATCAGCATAACTGGGGATGGAGAGAAAATGTGTTTGTAATCCAGCTCAGGTAAACTGGAGAATGGAGTTTGAGAACATACTCAGACATCTGTCAGACAGGGGAGAGGAACTGCTCTATAGTGAATGGAATCAGTGACTGAAACTGAAGACAATGGCTTCAATTTCTTCAATGTTTAAAGGACAAGAGCAATAATACAGTTACACATGTTTTATAGAACAAATAACTGGATAGAGACACTTACCAGGCACACCAACAATTGCTAGGATGGGATAGAAACCTGCTTGAATAACCATAAGTACATCTTCGATCCGCACTGCTAATGATACCCAATCTTGTGAAAGCCAGTAAAGACCCTGGGATAAGCCCCTGTTATTGGCTGGAATGTTCAGGTCCATTATTCCGAGATTCTGATCCATTGTTGAAATATTCCATTCCATTGTTGTCGGATTCTGATCTCTCTCCTCTCTCCTTTCTCTCTCTCTCTCTCTCTCTCGAGCTTCTGATCACTGTTAATTGCTGGTATGGATGCTCCTGCGCACAGTATGGTATAAAACATGGAAACATGCCCCTTGTTAATAAAAGAGGGACCCCCCAGTGACAGAGTTAGGTTCCTTGGAGACTGACGTTAATTACAGCCACTGAACAAACATCCATCCAACACGTTTTACATAGCAATACAGTAGAGGACTTATCAGGTCCCAATGGGATGCATGGGGCCCACTGATGGTAGGAAAGTCAGAAATAGTAGATGGCCGGACTTCAGTCTTTCACACAGTGACAGAGTCACACAGTGCAGAAGAGACCCATTGGTCCATCGAGTCTGCACCGACAAGTGAAATACGCCTGAGTTACCTAACTAATTCCATTTACCAGCACTTGGCCCACAGCCTTGTACGTTATGAGGTACCAAGTATTCCACCCCTCTTAAAGCAGCTTATATTTCACCACTCTTCTATTTTTACTTAGTTCTGTTGAAGGGTCATTCGGACTCGAAACATTAACTGTGCCTCTCTCCGCAGATGCTGCCAGACATGCTGAGTTTTTCCAGGTATTTTTGTTTTTGTTTTGGATTTCCAGCAACCACAGATTTTTTGCATTTATCATGTTACTGAATGTTCAGCATCCTGGCAGCAGCCACAATGTCATCATTCTGAAGTAGGCCGCTATTCCCACCCGCTTCCAACATCTTTCAGAACCCGATATTTGCCTCTTGGAGATCGAGCTTGCACCCTGGGTGCATGACACTAAATACACATAAACTCACCACTCCCTCCGCCAAATGTCCAAGTGAAAATGATGCAGAAATACCGAGAGCAATGGAGCCTCCAGCAACATCGCGGAGAAGCCCATTGTTATGCTGAAGTGATGCATCTGATTCCTAAAGGGCTTGGAATTAAACATGCCCTGCTCCTGGAGCAGGTGTTCAAGTCCATGGTGTTCTTCTGCACCCTTCACACTGTTAACAAGTAGAGACAAATAATGAAGCCGTTAATTCCTTTATGCAGTGATGCAATAAAGGCTAATTTGTGTCATTTCTTTCTGCACTGTCCAACTGGTGAGAGCCTGAGCGAAGGACTTGCGGTGACTCTCATATTCACTACGACTGGCAGCACCATTACTCCCCTAGAATTCAGCTGCAAGTGCTCCTGCATCATGCTCTACACCCTTGTTTCCGTAAGGAAAGATTTTTACGTTTTACTTTTAAGTAAGATTTGTATTTCTTTCTCTGTGTTAAGTAAACGTGAAGCTAAGTTTTAGTTTCACTCAAACGAGTTTCCAGATTCTGAGAAGTTAAAGCAAAAAAGAACAGAAATACCCCCCTCGCCCACCCCACCCCTCCCCTCCCCACCACCGCCCCCCCCCCCCCTCCCCCACCCTCCATGCCCACAAATCCCTGCAGTTTGTGTTCAGTTTGAAGACAGCTGCCAGGGGAGACTAGAACCAGAAGGTCCAAAGTGAAAAAAACGGGAGACACAATCCTTACAAATTCCCAAAATATCCATCTGGTCAAACGGAGAATAAGGATGTTGGAAAATGTGCGTTAAGTGAAACTAAACATTATGAGCAGAGTGGGAGACTTCCAGCTTCAAATTTAACTTTGAAAAAATCTGCCAGAACCAGATGTAACGTGATATAAAGGCTTTTTAGAAGTCAGAAGTTGCAGATAAACATTTGAATGCCTGTAACACTTGTCTATGGGAATGTGACGCAGCGATACTATTAATGGCTGAGTCAGCGAGGAGTAGTTCCTAGAACACAGCTTGAATGGATGTGATCACCGAGGGAAGAAGAGCATTGGAAGGAGAGCTAAGAACCCTGGTGCTGATCCCTTGCACAAGACATCTGAGAGAAATTGTCAGTGTGTGAGCTGATCCCAAAGGGGGCTCTTGGAGATTGGAAAGTTTCCTGTAAGAAATGGAGTTCAGTGAGAGCTGTTGTCTCATGGTGGGAAAAGCGAATGGAAAGACTTGAAAACAAACCCATTGCATTTCTTCCAGTTGTAATGGTCACTTGGATACAGTGTGGTGGGTCTGGGTACAGGTGTCCTCTTGGTTTACGTGGACTGTGTACATACAATTAACAGTAGAGTATAATACAGACTTTGTAACTTGTGAAATCCTAACAAGAATATTTATCTATTTTTTATCTATCTGTCTTTCTTTCTTTCTATCTATCTATCTGCCTATATATCTATTCAGATATATAGATATATATATATATATATATATAGAAAGAGAGAGAGAGAGAGATGTCGGTGAAAGAGCATTGCATTCATCTTGTCATGTGTATTAAAAGTTTTTTTGTTAAAACTTCATTACATGTCTCCAGTGATTCTGATCAGCAGCCCCTCTTCACATATTTAAACAATGAATGCAGTTAGGGTCTATCCAGCTGTGCTGCACACTGGGATTCGGCTTGTCCAGTTGCTACATCATCAGGTATGATAACCATATCATCTCCATCGAGAGCACGTAGGCAATGACTCCAGGAAAGTGTAAGACACCTCAAGAGGAGGAGGAGGAGGAGGCAGGGAGAATATTTCATTGGTGCCTTAGATCCAGACAGGCTGTTGGAGAGTGCTTGATAAATGGTGCGGCTACAACATTTGGTATAGGGACATCAGTGGTTAATTCAGAACCTGGCCACTGTTGACCAGAAGGTCCGTAACCTCACCTTAAAGCTTAATGAGATTCTAGAGTGGGGACAGGGAATTCATAACACCC
This sequence comes from Isurus oxyrinchus, assembly GCA_026770705.1. Lineage (NCBI taxonomy): Eukaryota > Metazoa > Chordata > Chondrichthyes > Lamniformes > Lamnidae > Isurus > Isurus oxyrinchus. The sequence goes on along the minus strand of JANJGN010000101.1, from coordinate 332,478 downwards.
AATTAAATACAGACCAGGAGATGACACGGTTAATTCAAAGCTTGGCTACCAGGCTCGAATGTCATGCGGGGACTGTCAACAAACTGACTGAAAGAGGGAAAATATTTCAGACGAAGCGAGCAGAAGTGATTTTTGCAGCACCTATGGAACCTGAGCATTGGAACAATCCAGAGAGAATTTAAACAGATTAATGAAGTGCTAGTTCCTTTATGGGTAACTAATGTGTATTTATTTAATCTTTCACAACACAAGGATTATGACTTGACCAGTTGCCAGCTCATAGGTTTAACACCCATATATAGAATGAATGTTGAATGTATAGCAATTGTTAATATGCTAATAGTCATTGTTTTAATGATACCTGTCATACCTATGTCAACAGCCGGCAGGGCATTATATATAATAGAAAATATTCGGGTTATAATGAAGGCTGATTATATTAGTTAACATGGCATTCCACCATATGCAGTAGACATTGAAGGGAATATTGTTAGCAGCATGTTAGAAGAGTGTCGGATAGAAGGCACAGCATTAGTATGCACACCCAATGTATGAGACAGCTGATGCTAAGTGGATTTAAAGTAGCAGCAAACTTTACAATGGAAACTATATGGGCTGCAATATAACCGACACATGTTGCATTAAGGGGGAATGGGAGATATTGTATTACCATGTGGCAGCAGAGGATCCAATACGGGAACAACCGGATATGCCCCATCTATAATCATTCCATGTGCCCACACAGAGAGGCACCAGCAAATGTAGGGAAAGTGGGACTGGTCAAAATATACAAGAGAGGAACGATTACTATTCATGTCGATGAAAGCCTTCAGGATAACCTGACAACGTATTTGAACCAATTGGCCCATGAAATTTCCTTAATACCCGATCACCTGACCATGATTTGGAGGCAGGCTGCACAGGTATACAGAACCTGCTCTAGGCTGCAGCAACAGGGTAGTACATTAAAGCAGGATATTGATCAAATAGATACTTCCACATGTTGGGAAGACCTGTGGAACTGGGGCTCAAAAGTACCGACACATCCCTGGAACGGGATTATCTCCCATGTCCTGGTTATACTTCAACTTATATTGATTATCTGTCAACATACTTGATTCATCACATCCGGAAGTCACATAAAATGTGGCGCTGGGCGAGTTTTAACAGGTGGAGAAGGAATTTATGAAGCATGAAGCCTGAATTGAACAGCCAGATGATACAGGTGGTCTGAGGATTCCTTTTACCAACCAAAACTGGATGACTAGGCAGCACCAATGGTGCATAAAGGGACGCACAGTACCACTGTAGTTAGCTCCTTTTGGCTAGACCAAGGGCCAAAAGGGGGTTCTGTTTGGGGGAAGAAAGTCAGTAAGAATTTATGTTCAGGGAGAATTTATGAAAATGAATGAATTACTTCCACAAACATTCACTCCCTCCACCACCAACACACAGCAGCAGCAATGTGTAGCATCTACAAGATGCACTGCAGGAACTCACGGAGGCTCCTTAGTCATCAAGTTCCAAACCCACGATCGCTACCACCTAGAGGGAGAAGGGTAACAGAGAGAAGGGGACACCGCCACCTGGAGTTTACGCTCCAAGTCACCCATCATGCTGAATTGGAAACAAATCGCCGGTCCTTCACTATCACTGTGTGGAAATCCTGGAGCTCCATTTCTAACAACACTGTGACTGTAAGTACAGCACATGCCTGCAACATTTCAAGAGAGCAGATCACCATCGCATCCCAAAGTAGAACTGTGAGGTGTGTGCATCCCTGTCCAGTTAGAGAGCGGTACCCTCGAAGGACAGGCAGCCGGGTCATGTGAGGGCAGAAATGGTGGGTGATATATTTAATTCTGTCTAATCGGTGAGGAGAATCAATAATGGACAGGCAGCCCGACCATTGGGAGGGTGTAAATGTTGGTACTTGGGTTTTCTCTGTCCTGTCAGTGAGGTGTGTCCATGATGGATATGCATGCCGGCAAGCCCAAGGGTGGAGCCCCTCAGAATTTGCACTTGTGTCTAAGTACTGGACGACAGCTATGGTAGACAGGCAGCTCAGCCAACGAGAGGACAGTGATTTCAGGAGGTGGGCTTCTCTGTCCAACCAGTAAGGGTTATCCAAGTTGGACAGGACTAGCGGACAATGGGATGTCAGAAATGTAAAGCGTTGTTTTTTCCCACTCTCCAATCAATGAGAGGTATCCATGGTGTACAGGCAGCCTGTCCAATGGGGACTCTCAGTGACTGAGATCTTCACATCCTTTAAATAATTGAAGAATTGGAGTAAAGGGGTATTTCAGCATGTTCTTCAACTGCTTTCTGAACGGGGTCTGTGTTACACCATAAATCGCAGTGTTAGTGCAGCAGCTCAGGAGCTGCAGTATGAAGTCCAATTCCACAACAAACCAATCTAAATGTACAACATCCAACCCAAAATTCCACATCCGCCTCCATATAGAATAAACCATTAACATTGACCATAACAGGATGAAATTGGCCGAGATCACAAACAGTAAAATGATGGATTTCCTGCGACTCTCCATCACTGGGTCTCTGGGACTCTCCCCACTGCTGTGAGCCCGGAGTCTCCTGCGGGCTCTGCTGCTCACTAAAATGTGTCTGACGGTGAGAACATTGAGCAGCAGAATCAGGACAAATGGGACACACGGGGTTAGAATGTGGTGGAGGAACTCGATCGTTGTCCAGAACGGAGAGCCCCGAACATAGGTAGTGACGTCACAGAACCAGGGGACATTCATCAGCAGGTAAGAGCCTGTGAACATAAAATACCAGGAAATGTTCTTCAAACAGCTCAGCACAGTCACTGTTCCCAGAACCACAGCTGCCGTTTTCTCACTGCAATATTTAATTTTCAGCTTCGGATAACAAATGGCCACAAACCGATCAAAGGTGAAAGTGACGGTGAACCAGACAGAACAGTCAGTGGCTGCATAAAGCAGGACAGCGTGGATATTACACATGTCGGTCGAATACAGGAAGTAAAAATGCTCACGAAAAACAATCGGAATGTGTCTCAATATCAGGTCCAGGATAATGACCAGTAGATCAGCCACTGACATGGTCACCAGGTAACAAGTGACACATCTGGAAAGGTTACAGTTATTCCACTTCAGGATCACTATTGTGATTAAGCTCGCTATAAGTAAATGAAATAAATACTGAGATTATACATCTGGCTGGGGAACAGGTTACCTGTTTGATTAAGGTGTTGTCGATAATTTTAAACGTTTGACTGCACCGTTAGATTTATTTAATGAAGTGGACATGACAGAACATCAGGATGCTCTGTGATACATTCGAAGGATGCAATGAATTTATTATGAACACTGGCGTTGAGGAGGGAAGGGAGGAGAGGTCGACAGGAGTGTACAACTTAAAAGGGAGACAAAATGGTGATTCAGGAGTGAACGGAAATATGGAGGGAATAGGGGTGATGGGAGAAGTCATGCCTCGTGGGGATCTCAGGATGATTAGGAGGAACAGAGGTTGGTCTCCAATTACAGGCAGTCGAGAGAGGTAGGATACTTAAATATTCTCCCCACTTTTTTAGTGATGGATACACTCATGAACCCTCACAAACTGTCTCTCTCTCTCTCCTTCAACAAACGCACAACAGAGCACAGCAACACTTGTCCAATGCAAACAAGGATTAAAAGTAAATGCTGGCCTAGCCATCCCTCTCTCTCTCCATCTTCCTCTATTTTGCTTTCTCTCTCTCTCTCTTTCTCTCTCTCTCTCTCTGACTCATACACACACACACACACACACACACACACACACACACACACACACATATACACACACACACACACACACATGCAGTTTTATGCACACAAACACTGACATACACTCACTGAAACACACAAAGATACAAACTCTTCTGAAGGGCCACTGTTTTTGGGAAATAAGTGTTGGCCAAGCCAGGGAATCCCACATCCCATAAAAATAAATTTAAGTAAACACCCTCAGTCACACACACACACATACACACACACACACACACACACATACACTTTTAGGAATAGATAGAGATCAAGTCAGTTATATTTGTATTTGTTGATGTAAGGATTTGATTTAGCTTAAAACTTAAAGTTTGAAGGGTATTTCTGTACTTGTGTAGTACCAAATTGTAATGTTGAGTTTTAGCTTCACACTTGAAAGGCACCTTCATTTCTCATGACAGGTGTAAGACTTGAATTTAAGTGAATTTAACAGGAAGATGGTCATTTGGGCTGTTGCCTAGCAAGAGGGATTCAAAGGGGGAGACACGCAAACATCCCCCTTGATGGCATAGAAACAGCAGGACTGAAGAGAGACTGGTGGCAAATTGGTAGAGAGCAGGTTTCAAGCATAAATAAAAGGTCTCTGAATGAATTGGAGAGCAACAAGAATAATACCCAAATATACACTTTATATAAAGAAGGAACAGATGCTGGGAAAATGCTCTGTTGAGTGAATGTTAGAGTGAAGTGTGGAGAAATTCTGCAAAATTCATGTGATAGTGTGGAAGACAGCTTGAATGTATGTGGTGACCTAGGGGAGAGGAACATCAGAAGGAGAGTTCAAACCCTGGTTGTGATTGCTTGCTGAAGGCATTTTAAAGAAAACTTTGTGTGGGATAGGGTTCCAAGGGGAGACCACTTATTATTTTGTATGCACACAGAGACAAACGCACGCAGATGCACAGAAAAACACACACATGCACACACAAACAGGAACACACACACACAAAAACAACACACACACAGAAACAGAATTAAACTTACACACAAACACGCACAGACAGAAACACAATCAACAAACACACACTTACCAGCACAAGCAGAAAGAAACAAAGATTAAAACACACACATGCACACACAAGCATATACACATATCACACACAAGCACACACACGTAGACACACACATATACACACACACAATACGGAACTTACAGGCAAACACTC